>JAWDJD010000008.1:33662500-34862500 GCA_035047305.1 Bradypodion pumilum | reverse complement strand
TAAAAGTCACCCTTGCTCAAAAGCCAGTCATATCCAACTCTAGGGTTCAGTGCTCATCTCTGTTTATAGCCAAAGAGCCACCGCTGTCTGCATTTTCAGGCATTTCTATGGACATGTGGCAGGCATGACTAAACACTGGAGTGCACGGAACACTGTTTACCTTCCCACCAAAGTGGTCCCTGTTTATCTACAGTACTTGCTATTTTTTGCTTTCAAACTGCTAGGTTGGCAGGAGATAGGCTAGAGATAGGAGCTCACTCTGTTGTGCAGTACTCGGGTTTCGGCATGCTGACCTGCCAACCTTCCAGCCATCGTGCAGCGTCTTAACCACTAAGCCATTGCAGTTCTGAGGGAAAGGGGGAGGGTAAATACAGTTGCACACCACGGCTTCCAAATACGGCTTCATCCTCTCACATCCTAGCAAACCTGGACACTGTTCCAAACTTATAGCAAAGGTAAAGGTTTTCCTTGCTCGAAAGCCAGTCCTATCCGACTCTAGGGTTCAGTGCTCATCTGTTTCAAAGCTGAAGAGCCAGCACTGTCTGCTTCTGCAGATGTTTCCGTGGTCATGTGGCAGGCATGACTAGACACCAGAGCGCATGGAATGCTGTTTACCTTCCCACCAAAGTGGTTCCTATTTATCTACTTGCAATTTCTTGCTTTCGAACTGCTAGGTTGGCAGGAACTAGGACAAGGATGGGAGCTCATCCACCCTGCAGTACTCGGGAATCGAACTGCTGACCTCCTGCCTTCCAGTCAGCGTCTTAGCCACTTGAGCCACTGCAGTCCCCTGCATTCCAAACTTATACAAGAAAGTAAAAGGCTACTGACACTTCCTTGTCATAACCCTGACCACTGCTTTCCAGCTCTTATTGGAAGATCCAAGGAGAATTACTTTAATAGGCACGGGGAACTAACTAACTTAATGTGACACAGAACAACGTGTGTTGGTTTCTTGAGATAAACTCTTCTTATTCCCCTAAGCATGCCTGATCTGGACAGTGGATTTTGTGGGAGATCAAATGGGATCTGCTAAGCCAAAGAAAAAAATATTGCACTCCTTGTTCTTACCCTACCGCCCGAGGTAGCCAATGGTGATAGAGAAGAAAATGCTGCCAAATCTGAAATAAAGAGGGGTGGGGGGACACACAAGGCAATGAAGTCTACAGAGGCTGCATAGATGTCCATTGGCAAAGAGCAGGATGTAGGGAATTTTAGTGTATGGGACCAAAGACGACCGGACAACTGAAGGGTTGGTTTAACACAGGTTTATTGCATGAGGTTCCAGTTAAGCATGAGGTAATGGCGGTGATACATCTCAATATATACAGTAGCTCTCTACATTTGAATCTTGTAGCACGGTAGCTGATTGGCTGCTACCGGCGTGGCCTCGCCCAGGCACGCCTCCTTTCCTGCTGCTGAATGCAGGTCTTTCTTCAGCTGCTGAATGCGGGGAAGGTTTTCCCGCGGCTGTCCGTGATTGAGCAATGTGAACCATGTGAGAGTGAACGCTCGCAGCTGCCCTCTATAGGCTGTCTGCTCGCGTTCCTTTACAGCTGATATCGTTTGTATCTGGAGTGGTTACAATCTTGCCTTTACAGTATAATGAACATGCATACATACATAACATCCCTCCCCCCTAGGATGGGACGAAGTCCCGCAACCATTGTGGCTTGCCGCACGTTCGCTTGGGGCGTGCTTGCGCCTGCCCTAATTCTGGAGAGCCTGTGATCCCTGACTCCGCGGGTGCTTGTCCTGCAACGGGAAACGGGGATTCGTTAGTGGCCCTGTGGGGCGTCTGTGCCTGCCTTGCGCTCGGGGATGGGAATGGAATGAATAGTTGGGAGGTAAACCCCTGCCTATTGCTCTCGGACCCCGGGGACCCCCCTAATGTGAACCGCGGAACCGATGAGGTCGCCCTTGTGGAACGACTACCTTCTGATCCCTGCTCGGGGGACCTTAAGACTGTGGTGGGCGGACTCGCTGATGCCTCCGGTCTTGGGGGTGTCGGTCTCCGGGACATTGGCGCTATATTGCATTCTAACTCACAGGGGCTACTGGGACTGGAAGTACCAGGGGCTGAACTGAAACCCCTCTTTTCGCTAGGACGGGTGGGGGACCACTCCGTTAACTCCCCCTGGTACTGTAAATCAACGTCTAAACTTCTATGGGCATCTGAATTTCGGGGAGACTTCCGCGGCTTCCGCGGGGTATGAGTGCGGTTGGGGCTCCTCCTCTCTGACGGGGACTCCCGCAAAAGATTTCTGTGGATCGATTGCCTTTCCTCCCCCCTTGGTGGGGACCCATGCTCCCCTTTTCCTCCCCCTTGGGCTAAACGGGTGGGGGAGTACCCTAACGCTGATTCGAAACTGTCCTCGTCCGCGTCCTGCTCTCCGGGGACCCTACGCCTGAGTTGGTCCACGTGTCGCCTCCACAGGAAACCTGTACTGGTCTCTACGCGGTATGAGACGGGGCCGGTTTGATCTACTACGGTGCCCGGCACCCAGGCTGGCCCCGCGCTGGTGTAATTCCTGCAGTGTACTGGGGCGCCTATGCTGAAACTCTTTGTGGGTTCCACCCCTATGTTCCGCCCTTTGTCCTCTACTCTCGTGGGGTCTAGCTTGGATATCCCCGTGGCCAGCTTCCTGCGCATCAACAGCTCTGCGGGGGAGTACCCTGACGCTAAAGGGGTGACCCTGTATCTCAGCAGGAATTGGCACAATTTCAGGTCGAGGTCTCCGGGACCCATGCGCAGTAGCGCGTCTTTCGTGGTGCGCACGAGGCGCTCTACTTGGCCATTGGTGGCCGGGTGAAAGGGGGCGGAGGTGACGTGCCGAATGGCGTTGCGTTCCATGAATGCCCTGAACTCGGCGGACGTGAAACAGCTAGCGTTATCGCTGACGAGGGTGTCGGGTAAACCGAACGTGGAAAAGACCCTCCTTAACTGTTTAATGGTTGTGGTCGAGGAGGTGCTCGAGACTGGAATGACCTCCAACCACTTAGAGAACGCGTCCACCACGAGGAGGAAAAGCGTCCCCCTGAATGGGCCAGCAAAGTCTACGTGAACTCGGGACCAGGGTCCCCTCGCAGCGTCCCATTCCCTAGGTGGCGAGCGAGCCTCTTCTGGCCTAGAGCTTTGGCACGCCTCGCAAGTGCCGACCATGTGTTCGATGTCGGCGTCTAACTGGGGCCACCAAAAATAACTGCGGGCTAGTGCCTTAGAGCGTACGATCCCCGGGTGGCTGACGTGCAGCAGTTTAAGCACCCTCGGCCTGAGAGACGTGGGGATCACTACCCGCTGTCCCCACAAGAGGCAACCCCTCTCCAGGGACAACTCTAATCTCTTTTTGAAAAATGTGTCGAATTCCGCTGCTGGGGAAGACACGGGCCACCCTTTCTGCACCCAGGAGCAAACTGTGGCCAGCGCTTTGTCCTTGCCTGTCGCTTTGGCGATTTCGGCCGGTACTACTGGAGGGGAGTCTAGGACCTCTATCATTAAGACCTGGTGGTCCCTCTCTACTCCGCCCACGTGACAGCAATCCCGGGGAATGGGGGACCTCGACAGAGCGTCGGCATGGCTTATTTCCCTCCCGGGCCGGTATACCAACGCGTGCTGATACGCGTTGAGAAAAATGGCCCATCTGAGCATTCTCGGGGACAGGATCTGGGGTGTGGGCTTGTCTGCGGTGAAGATGCCCAGCAAAGGCTTGTGGTCAGTCACTATGGTGAAGGGGCGGCCGTACACGAAATCATGAAATTTCTTGGTCCCCGCAATGATTGCTAGCGCCTCCCTGTCTGTCTGCGCATAATTCCTCTCCGCTTGGGACAGGGATCTAGAGTAGAAAGCTATCGGGGCCTCCCTACCGTTCTCTAGCACGTGGCAAAGCACCGCCCCCACCCCCACCGGGGATGCATCGCATATCAGGACCACCGGGCGTTTGGGATTGAAGTGGGTCAGAACAGCATCTGATGCCAGGAGTCGCTTCAGGTCATTGAAAGCCTTTTCCTGGTCGTCGCCCCACTTCCATGCCTCGTCCTTTTTTAACAATTTGTGTAGCGGTTCTGCCACGGCTGCCTTCCGCGGGAGGAAGGAGTGGTAGAAGTTGAGCAGTCCGAGGAACGACTGCAATTCGGGCTTGGAGGTGGGGCGAGGGGCCTTTTTGATGGCGGCTACCTTGGATTGGGCTGGCCTAATTCCCTCGGGAGTAACACGGAACCCTAGGAACTCAACCTCTGTAGCGAAGAAGACGCATTTGTCTTTCCGCAACCTCAACCCCGCCTTTTCGAATATTGTCAGGACCTTTCCCAACCTTGTTGCTAATTCGGCCCGGCTCCCCCCTGTAATTAATACGTCATCAAAATAGGGTAACACCCCCTCCAACCCCTTCAGGAGGCGTTCCACCAATGACTGGAAAATCCCGGGCGCCGAATTCACGCCGAATTGGAGGCGCGAAACCTGGAACGCCCCTTTGTGGGTGACTATGGTTTGTGCAGCAGCTGCGGCGGGGGTCACCGGGAGTTGCTGGTAGGCTTGGGCCAGGTCGAGTTTGGCGAAACACCTCCCCCCGTGTAACCTGGCCAACAAGTGGCTGACTACCGGCACCGGATACGCATTAGGGCGGATCGCCTTATTGATGGTGCACTTGTAATCAGCGCATATTCGGACTTCCCCGTTGGCCTTGAGCGCTGTTACAATTGGAGTTTCCCACTCCGCAGAATCAACAGGAACAAGAATCCCCTGGCCCACTAATTTGTCCAATTCCGCCTCTATTTTTTCCTTTAGTGCGAAAGGCACTCTGCGCGGTTTAAGTCTGATTGGACGTACTCCAGGGTCCAGGTCGAAAGTCACTGGGGGGCCCTTGAATTTTCCGAGCCCCTTTTTAAAAACCTCGGGGTGCGCGTCGCACACGCTCTGTATTGGATCAGTCCCGGCGGCGTGTGCTCCCACGGCGTGCACCCCCCCAATGAACAACCCCAGGGGCTGGAACCATTGAGTCCCGAGGAGGCTGCATTTACCCCCCTTGAGGACGACTAAGGGAAGCGTTGCGGTGTACTTTTTGAACTGGACCTGGAACTTCCCAACCCCCAACACTGGGATGCGGTTCCCCTGCACGTCCTTCAGCGTGGCCCTCAACGCCTTGAGCTTGGGCCGCACGCGGGGGGCGATTTTCATGAACTCCCCCTGGGAAATAATGGAGTATGAAGAACCCGAGTCCACCTCCATTCTAACAGGGGCCCCTTGTATTACTACCTCAACGAAGTAACGGGGGTGCTCCGTGGAAACGCTGCAAACCGGCGCGTCGTCCTCGCTGTCGTCGGAGACTCGCCCTACTCCGTCCCGCGTCCTCGTGGTCCGGGTGCCGTCCTTCGGCCTCGTGGTGCGGTCCTGCCTCGTGGTGCGGTCCTGCCTCGCCGAGCGGTCTGGAGAACTCCGGGTGGCCTCGCGTCGTTTCCGGCAGACCTTGGCGATGTGCCCGCGCCGGCCGCAGTTGTGGCACTCGGCCTTGCGGAATGGGCATTTGGTGCGGGCGTGGGCGGCGCCGCAGCCATCGCAGCGCCGGCCCTCTCTCTGGACCCTCCGGACGTCCTCGTCGTCGCTGCTCTCTGCAGACGAGTTCGAAGTCCGCCGGGCCGCGCGCACCGAACTCTCTGCCTTGGCGGTCTTCGGGCGCCAGTCCTGAAGTTCGTGCACCCCGGCCGACGTGGCCTCAGCGGCCTGTGCCGCGTCGAGGACTTGTTGCCACGTGGGAGGCGGCTCCCTTTTCATCAGCGCGCGCTGAGTCTCTGTGTCCCTCAGACCGCAGAGCAGGCAGTCTCGTAGGGTGACGTCGGGGAGTTCCCACTTGCATGGGCCGGCGGCCAACCGCAGGGCCGCGGCGAACTCATCGACCGATTCCCCGGGTGCCTGGACTCGCCTCCAGAACGCGCTCCGAGCGGGGAACATCGCTATCGCTGGCCGGAGATGGGCGCGCAGCGCCGCCAGGAGCTCTGCGGCTTTGAGGTCGCTCACCTTCCTCGGCGCGATCAGGTCCACCAAGGTCCTCTTGGTCTCGTGTCCGAGCATGCGGACGAAAATGGCCCTCTTTTTGGCCTCATCTGAGACTTCGAGCTCCACCAGCGCTGCGTTGAAGTCTATCTCAAACAGCTCCAAGTCTCCCGGCTTCCTGATCTCGTAGCCGGCGCATGTCTTGGTCCCGTGGGCAGCCATCTATCCCACCTTCGTCGCCAATTTAGTGTATGGGACCAAAGACGACCGGACAACTGAAGGGTTGGTTTAACACAGGTTTATTGCATGAGGTTCCAGTTAAGCATGAGGTAATGGCGGTGATACATCTCAATATATACAGTAGCTCTCTACATTTGAATCTTGTAGCACGGTAGCTGATTGGCTGCTACCGGCGTGGCCTCGCCCAGGCACGCCTCCTTTCCTGCTGCTGAATGCAGGTCTTTCTTCAGCTGCTGAATGCGGGGAAGGTTTTCCCGCGGCTGTCCGTGATTGAGCAATGTGAACCATGTGAGAGTGAACGCTCGCAGCTGCCCTCTATAGGCTGTCTGCTCGCGTTCCTTTACAGCTGATATCGTTTGTATCTGGAGTGGTTACAATCTTGCCTTTACAGTATAATGAACATGCATACATACATAACAGGAATAATAAGCACACTGTTTGAGGAAATACACTCAGGTGTAAAATGTTTCTCACCTGGGTCATCCAAGCATCTCTGCAGTTGAGCCACTGTGTATAAAGGTTGGTGATGATGGCCTTTGGCCCATCCCAGCCCTATCAGAATGTGGTTGTAAAGTTTAACCTGCATGTACCCATTTATCTGTTTGCCATTCTTACCTGATTTTAGGTTTTGCTTTGAAGCGTTGCCACTTTCCCTGCAATAGAAATATTTGTGAGAATCTTACCCCACCAAAAGCCCTATACATAGGCCCGAACAGTTAACTCAGTGGCTGAGCCTTGATGAGATTATTCTATTGTGGCAGCTTTTCCTTCCTTCAGAGTTGCAACTTGCTAGTGCCAAAGGTGGTTTTATTTGAGCATGGGAACCTCTGATCAATTCACAGATGGAAACACTACTGTTCTAAGAGTGGAGAACTTTGGCCTTTCTTAAGATACATACTCTATACCTGTTATATCAATCAATATTCATTTCCTCCTGAGTAACGTGTCCTCCACCTCCTTAAAGTCACATTTTTCTTGGTTAAAAAGAGTGTAGAGCCATGATGGCAAACCTTGGCACTCCAGATGTTCTTGGACTTCAATTCCCAGAAGCCCAAGCACCCTGTGAATCCACATGAATAGGTTTACTGCGAGTCATCCGGCCCATGCTGCCCTCATCGCTCGCAGAAGTGGAAGTAAAATGCGGCCATAAGGTTAAGACTCTTTCGGGTTAACCCTTCCTCCGTACAGGTGCATTTTACTTCTGCTTCCGGGAGTGACGAGGGCAGCACGGGCCGGATGAATCGTAGTAAACTCATTCATGTGGATTCACAGGGTGCTTGGGCTTCTGGGAATTGAAGTCCAAGAACATCTGGAGTGCCAAGGTTCGCCATCAGGGGTGTAGAGTAACACCTGGAGCTATCCATGGGAGAGCATCCTTCAAAGTCAGCTGACCAGTTCCCTGCTATTTTGTTAGCTGCTAAATACAGGGTGGCCCATAAGTCCCTAGGTAAAGGTTTCCCTTGCTCGAAAGCCAGTAGTATCCGACTCTAGGGTTCAGTGCTCATCTGTTTCAAAGCCAGTGCTGTCTGCTTCTGCAGATGTTTCCATGATCATATGGCAGGCATGACTAGACACAGGAGCGCACAGAACGCTGTTACCTTCCCACCAAAGTGGTCCTTATTTATATACTTGCAATTTCTTGGCAGGTTTGGCAGGAGCTGGGACAAAGACGGGAGCTCATTCCGTCCTGCAGTACTCAAGAATTGAACTGCTGACCCTCCGCCTCCAGTCAGCGTCTTAGCCACTTGAGCTACTGCAGTCCTTGCCCCATGTAGAGCATGTTACAATAACCTAACCGGGAGGTGACCAGTGCATGTGTGACCATGAGCAAGGAGTCCTAGTCCAGGAACGTGTGTAACTGGCATTTACACTTAAAGAGTGTATTGTGACAAGTACGTGGGTACATGAGTGCAAGAATACTGGTGACAACCTGGATACAATAAGTTATAATTATATAATAAAAATGCTGCTGTTTATTTTAAACCAGTATTGTGGCATTAATCTAGTCACTATGTCAGTGGTACCCAACATGCTCATGCCTCATAGGGCAACTTCAATTCTGAGAAGCCTAAATCAGTATATTGGCTGATCAGCGCTTTGGGGAATTGACTTAGGCTTCTGGGAATTGAAGTCCAAAAACCAGTGGCTGGGAAACACTGCACGACTTGTGTTAAAACTGAAGGGTAGCTTTATTTCCCCCTTTCCCTTCTTTTTGGCCAGCACCTGATAGTGGTCATAGTTTTTATATACACAGCTAATATTGCAAGCACAAGAGATGGATGTGATTTTTTAAAAGATGAAAGTGACGGGAGGGGGAGGTTTATGAGAGAATTCTCCAACTTTAGTCTACTACAGGGAGCTGCTGCAGGAAGAAGGGGATGTTCAGATTAAACTTGTGGTAGTGCTATGGCTCAAGTAGCCCAAGTGGCTAATACGCTGACTGGGAGGCGGAAGGTCAGCATTTCGATTCCCGAGTACTGCAGGACGGAATGAGCTCCCGTCTTTGTCCCAGCGCCTGCCAACCTAGCAGTTCGAAAGCAAGAAATTGCAAGTAGATAAATAGGGACCACTTCGGTGAGAAGGTAACAGCATTCCGTGTGCTCCTGTGTCTAGTCATGCCTGCCACATGACCATGAAAACGTCTGCAGCAACAGACAGCTCTAGCTCTTCAGCTTTGAAACAGAGATGAGCACTGCACTCTAGAGTCGGATACGACTGGCTTTTGAGCAAGGGAAACCTTTACCTTTACCTTAGTGCTATGAAAGGAGTGCAGCCCATCTCCTTTCCCAATATTCTTGCCAGAAATTTCAGGGGAGTTGTGATCAGTTCAAGCTTCAAATTGCTCATCCCACAGTCTTAGAAATACAACTGCACATACACAGAGCTTTGTGTCTCTTTGGAGGAATGGATTTGGCATAGCTGCGCCTTCAAGCGTCCAGTAGAGCTTTGATCCATGACGGCAGGCAACCAATGTTTCTGGAAGAAAATAAAACAGAACAACAAGGCTGTTTAGATCCCCACCCCAACAGCAATTCTAGTCATCCTATCATCCTACTGAATTGGGTTTTTTTTATTTAAAAAAATAAGACTATAATACATTATAACACCTTTTTCACAGTTTAGTCGGTGAGCACATTCAATAACTTCTCCAAGCTGCAAGAATGTGAAATACTGTACTGTAATAATAATTGTGTGCTGTCAAGTCAATTCTGACTTATGGTAACACTTTCCAGGGTTTTCTAGGCAGAGATGACACAGAAGTGGTTTACTATTCACCTACTTTTGGGGGCAACCTGGGATAGTGTCACTTGCCCATGACTACGCAGGTTGGCTCAGTGGGGAATCAAACTCCCAGCCTCTGGTGCCCCAGCCAGGTACCAATGAGATATCTAACCAGCTGAGAATGTGAAATACACTACATATTTCTCTTTTTGTACTCAACTGTCATTTAAATGTTCGCAATACTGTCTCAATCCATCCTATGGCCATGCTGAACTAGTCGGGGCATCTGAGGACTGAAGTCTGAAATGCCAGAAGGTCCAAAGCAACCTCTTTAATAAGCATCTCTAGCCTCCCCTTAACACTAAAATGATAGAGTAACAATGGTCCTCTTGACAGGTTACAAACTGAAAACATAAAATACAAGGTAACACAGTGAAGATAAAGCAGGTAGATCGACACAAAATCAGGGTAGGAGCATAATGGCAGTGAGGGAGAATGGATGGATGGATGTTCATAGGAGGGTAATTGAAAATAGAAAGGGGTGAAAGAAATTAAAATGGATGGGTGGGTTTATGGGTAAGGCTATCCTTGCTTGAAAGCCAGCCGTACCCGACTCTAGGGTTCAGTGCTCATCTCTATTTATAGCCAAGGAGTCAGCGCTGTCTGCGTCTGCAGACATTTCCGTGGACATGTGGCAGGCAGGCCTCAACACCAGAGTGCACGGAACGCTGTTTACCTTCCCACCGAAGTGGTCCCTATTTATCTACATGCAACTTCTTGCTTTCGAACTGCTAGGTTGGCAAGAGCTGAGACAGAGACGGGTACTCATCCTGTCATGCAGTACCCAGGAATTGAACTCTGACTTTTCAGTCAGAGAGCTCAACGTCCTAACCAGTAATGGACATCAGCAGGTTCGCACCAGTTCGCCAGAACTGGTAGCAGAAATTCTGGCTGGCCCCGTCCATCCAAGTTTTGAAGTACAGTAGTCCTAATTTGGGTGTAACGCAGGGCTTTCCCTCTGGCCACGGCTGCCATACCACGGCCACAGTGTGATAGCAATTTTTTTTTTGAGCCCACCACTGGTCCTAACCACTTGAGCCACTGCAGGGTAGGGTAGAAGTACAAATAAAGACGAGTTTGTGTGTTAAGCATAGCTTTGATCCTCTCCGTTGAGGTAATTATTTCCAGCAGAAGGACCTCACACTCCTTACCTTTGTGGACAGGCCCAGCACACTAGTGATACTCTGCTCAGGTTCCTTTAAGGTGAAACTTGGTGGTCTTTTGATTCTACCCCTGGCCAAATGCATCAGGTAGATAAGGCGCAGCCACTGGTCAAAGAGGAGGCTCTCATTCTGGCCAGGGGCGTAAAGACAGAGGTAGTATTTTTGCCCTTTCGTCATCTGTACTTTGATCCGCTGCGCGTCCAGGTTGTCAAGGAACAGCTCCACCAGCTCTAAAGAGACCAGCCTGTGGAAAGGGAAGGGGCCATGTTGGGAAACTTGGAAGATGGATTGGGGACTTCTGGGAAAGTGCAGAGTGGCCTGACAGGTGGCAGAGGGTGTGTGCATCAGCCTTACCGAGTGATTTCAAGATCCTTATTCATTGGGCTTCTGTCTCTCCTTCTTTTTTTTTCCCGGGCAATGATCATCAGGTCAGGAAATGGCAATTTAGGATTGGTGGCTAAAACGCCTATGGTGATTATAGTAGGATGGTTGAGGATGCTGATGTGTTCACCCTTCCTGGTCACCTGTATGGGGAGGGAGAGAAAAGTGTGCCAAGAATGGGTCAAAAGCAATGTTAATAGAGTGGAGCCTAGGGACAAGCCAAAAAACAACAAATGAACATTTCTGAATTCAATGTTCCTTACCCCATGCCTAGGATACCTAGGTGTCCTAGCTCTTTAATCATTGTTGCTATTAAGTGCTATCAGGAGACTTTTAGTAAAGGTTTCCCTTGCTGTCGAAAGCCAGTCATATCTGACTCTAGGGTTCAGTGCTCATTTCTGTTTCAAAGCCGAAGAGCCAGCGCTGTCTGCTTCTGCAGACATTTCCATGGTCATGTGGCAGGCATGACTAGACACTGGAGCACACGGAACACTGTTACCTTCCCACCGAAGTGGTCCCTATTTATCTACTTGCAATTTCTTGCTTTGAAACTGCTAGGTTGGCAAGAGCTGGGACAAAGACGGGAGCTCATTCCATCCTGAAGTACTCGGGAATCGAACTGCTGACTTCCCGCCTTCCAGTCAGCATCTTAGCCACTTGAGCCACTGCAGTACATATCCAACTTAGATAAAGATAAAGATAAAGGTCTCCCTTACTCAAAGGCCACTTGTATATGACTCTAGGGGGCAGTGCTCATCCCCATTTAAAGGCCAGTCACATCTGACTCTATGGTTCAGTGCTCATCTGTTTCAAAGCCGAAGAGCCAGAGACAATAGGCATTCAGTGGGTAAAGAAACAAAGCTTTATTATACAGCTCTCTAAGCAAAACATAACTGAAACAGAACCAGAAACAGGATCAAGAACATAAGCAAGCAATGTATATCAAGTATAGGTTCCTTCCGCCCTTTCTCTAGCCACCTGGGACCCGGGTAGGTGGCAGGGATATCTGATGTATAGAGAGCTCCTGTTTTCCAGTTCTGTTTCACCCAAAGAGTGCTCTAAGTGCTATGGGGTCATTATAAAGAGTGTAATTGCTATTGCTATGGTATGTTTACATGCAGAACATTCCCAGTTTAATGATATTTCACTTCTAAATGCACCCATATATGCAGGCTGTCCCAATCAAAAGAAATAGCCTTCACTGGTTATCTGCAGCATTCACAATGATCAAGCATTTCTGACACATCCAACGTGACCTGCCCATCACCACAGTTTAATCTGCAGTGGGCAGAACTCAGCACACATTCAGACATCTGTGGGGTAAGGGTTCGGAAGGGGAACGCTACAACCACATCTCCTTGCTATAGAGCCACACAATGCAAGACGCAGGTCACCTGCACAAAGTTGCCCTCCAACATGGGTGCGTTGCTTAACAGATCATACTCATCCCTTTGCAGAATCCTCCACAGTCTGTTAGGTAATGGAGCATTGCCACTGAAAGCCTCTTCTTTGACAGGGCAGTTCGGTGCATCTGCCCACTGCACTTTTCCTATGAAACAGATATGAACCAAGAAGACAGAGGGGAACACAGAATACTCACAACCTTTCTATTGAATATGCAAGGCCTGAAATATTTCTTGAAGGACCACCTATGCATCACCCCACTTCAAGCCTGCTGCCTCCTTATGTTCAAGTACTGTATACATCATTATGGCCAATGGGGCTCTCTTAGCTATGGACAAGTCAAGCAAAGGAGCCAAGCTACGCTCTTCAATGAAATGTGTTCCACTTTCTACTTGCCCTTCACAGACATATAAGGCAATGGAAGAAAAATTCCCCAGGCCTCAGATGAGTGGTGGCGAACCTATGGCACACATGCCAGAGGTGGCACTCAGAGCCCTCTTTGTGCAGTCACTCCAGTACAGTTTGCCCTGCCCCTTGCCCAGCAGTCCAATGGGACCGCTTCCTTCCTCCCCCTGCACAGTTAACCATGCCCCTCTACCCAGCAGCCCAATGAGAACATTTCCATCCTTCCCTGTTGCTGTTGGCACTTTGCGATAAATAAGTAGGTTTTGGGTTGCAGTTTGGGCACTCGGTCTCTAAAAAAAAAGTTCACCATCACTGCCTCAGATCCAGTCATTTGTCAGCTCCTAAGAACAGACAAACCTCATCAACTAAATCTTCATCCCTTTTTTACTTGGAAAAACCTCCTCTCCTTCCATGTTCCACTCCTCACTGGGAAACCTCCACTCCTTCCATGTTCACTTGATTTAATATGCTAGCTTCCTATCCCCACCAATACGTGCACATCTTAGGTCTTACCTGAAGGCGATCTGATCATCGTTAGGAAGAATGGATCTCAGGGACAAATTATAAGGCCTTGTGGATTATCCTGGTAGAAATGTAGGTGCATTCCTATGGCCACCAAACACCAGCTCATGATCCTGGGTGGGGTTGGGCCCCTCATGTCCTTTACGGTCCCCAGAGGCTATTTCCCTTAAAAAGGCCTTGGTTCTCTGCAAGTGGCCCCCACCCTCCAGCTGAAAGGCAAGTGTGTCTCAGCATAGTATTGGCCTGCAAACTTGTAGATTATGACATCAGCAGAAATGAGAGAGGGGCTAGGCTGCAGGGTCATTGTTAGGCAGCAGTTAGTAGCATAAACGGGTCAAAGGAAGTCGTGAGATGGATGGGTAAGTGTCCATTGGCGGAGAATCTTGCATTAAGTCAAGGGCACATATTTAACACCTGACGAGCAATGACATTGTAAAGGAAAGGTTGTCAAGATTCCAATTTTGCAAACCCACCCACCGTTGCCCATTGACTCTTGCTTTGGGTATGAGAAGTTCCAACTCAAGATCCCAGACAGAAAACGACATGCCCGGCATTTTGAACCACTGCACCACTCTGAGTGTCTGGTTTCGGTCTTCCAATTGAAGCCAAACTGAACTCCATTTCCATACTGCTAATAATGTAGGGTCAATTCAAACTTGTGTAGAATTTCCCAAAGTTTTCACAGAAATAATTTACCATCTTTTTCAGGTGGTCTTCAAGGCCCATATAGCTTACTCAAAGGTCACACAGGTGGCAGGGCTTGAGGTACTCTGGGCGGTCTCCATTGGCCCTCCACCTGGGAGGCACAGTGGAGTTTTGAAGTGCCACAGACAACTGCTTCAGCCCATTAAACTCGTTCCCAGCTTCAACCCAACCTCTTATTCCCTATAATTTCAACATACCACTGTTACTGGACCAATGTATGGAAGGTATGCTAGCTAGTTCTCCTGCTAACTGGATCTAGATACACAGAAAACCCCTTAACGTAAATATTATTTTAGAAGACCCAAATCTTCAGATTTTATTTTTAAGTAGAACAATTTTCTGCCTCTTTATTAATGTCTCATGCAAATGCATTACCCAAGGGACCACAAAAAAGACAATAAAATTTTAGATGCATTCTGTATGCTTTCCCTCCTTGTGTTGTGCTCTGACAGAAGCAATTGAATAGACCATACTGCCAATGTCGGTCATCAGACGTCGGTTAACTAACCTGGAGAATTAACAGCCTTGGGTGGTGAAGTCCACAGGAAAAGGTGACAGTCCCCAAGTGGATTAAATCCCACTTGAATCCATCTGATTGGGGGCAGCAGCTTCATCAATATTGGCCTGGGGCTGAGGAGGACTTTGTGTGCCAAAGGACCAGAGTGACTTGCAGAACTGGATCAATGGTATGGGTGTCATGCTGTGATGCGGAAGGTAAACGGAAGATCACTGTGTTATATTCTCAGGACAATCTTCATGGCCGATTGCCATGATGATCGCCAAAATTCAGAATTAGATACAAGATGATGACTCAATGCATCTGTAATAAGATGTCTACATAGTCTATTATGGACAGCTGGTTGGTCCTCTATCTAAAGTGCTGTCCGGGTCAGTCTATTTAAAGACCCATCCACTCAAAGTCTCCTTTGAAGAGAGCAATAAGAAGGGAGAGCATTTGGGGGCCTAATCCAGACAGTAATCTAAGTAGACATACAGTTCACACAGCCATTCTTTGACACTGTAATAAGATTCCGTTGTTTAAATTACAGGTTTTCTAAATAGGCATGCGTGTGTGTAAAATAAGATAACGCTTGATAATTCAATGTATGCACATTTCATGTAAATTCTATACCCTCTTTCTGGTGACCCATTTCTTATTTTGTGATGGTAGTGAATTAGCCACCCCAGCATGGAAGAGATGTGTGGGACTTGGCAGGTTTAGGAACAAGATCTTCATGATATTCCATTTGCATCATCTCCTACAGATGACTCAGAGCCTAACTGAAGTCAAAGAACCCATCATTACATCAGTGGTAGGGCAATCAGGTAGGATTCCTGCTCATAAAAGGGACCACATATTCCCCCAAATGTGCAAAGCAACACTGTGAGAAAGGACGTCTCAGTCATTTCATTTTTCTCTAGCACATAAAAAAGGAGAGACAATGCCAATTCCTCCTTTGGATGTTTCAGTGGCCATTTTATTAGGCTCACTAGGCGAAGAGGCTTTAACCCAGTGGTTTCCAATGTGGAGCACATGCCCCATAGAGGGACTTCAATCCCAGAAGCCTAAGTCAGTACATTGGCTGATCAGTGCTTTGGGGAATGCACTTAGGTTTCTGGGAATTGAAGTCCAAAAACCAAAGGGAAAACACTGCTTTAACCCAGTGGTGGTGAACCTATGGCACGCGTGCCAGAGGTGGCACTCAGAGCCCTCTCTGTGGGCACCTGTGCAGTCACCCCAGCACAGTTTGCTCTGCTCAGCAGCCCAATGTGAGCACTTCCTCCCTCCTACTTGAAATCTAGTAGTCCTAATCAAGGTGCAATGCAGGGTTTTCCCCATGGCCATGCCCACTATACCATGTCTACAGTGTGGTAGTAATTTTTTTTTGAGCCCACCACTGAACCCAGGGGTGCCCAAACTATGGCCTGTGGGCGAGATCTGGCCCCACCACCAATTCATCTTCGGCTTCCAGGATCGAGGGCAGCATGGGCCGGATGAATTGCTGTCAGGGGCTGGATCTGGCCCATGGGCCATAGTTTGGGCACCCCTCATTTAAGCAAAGACAATGGCAGCTTAAAAATCTATCTCATCCTTTACTTCCGCTCCTGGTGGGAGGAACCACATGACCGGCCCACTGAATCAACTGACTGGCCCATGACCCCAAAGGTTTGGGCACCCCTGTTTTAACCCCAACCCATTCATGATCAGTTTTCACCCAACCATGCACCCCATAAACATTGCTGTTCCCAATTCCCCAAAAAGGGTGCCCTGTTTACTCTACCATGGTGGCTCAGTAGTTAAGAAGCTTGCCTTGTTAGTGGGAAAGTTGGCAAGTTGGCAGTTCGAGACCCGGGTACTGCATGACGGATTAAGCGCCCGTCTCTGTCCCAGCTCATGGGGACGTGAAAGGAGCCTCATTTAGGTGTTCCCTGAGTGGAGTTTCTTCTGCAAAAATCCTTTCAACCCAGAATAATTTCAGACACAAAATTATTATACCAAAAAGTTTCTGGTTTGGTTTGGCCTGTGATGCTTCAGGAAAAAATAATCAGAAGCTTTCACTCCTTTTTGCAGAAGATTTATACAAAGCTCATGTTTGTGTGCCAATAAGAGGGTAAAATAAAAATGACAGCCATAATAATAATGCTAAGAAGCACCAGTGCTACTCATAATAAAGCTTTATTGAGAAACCATCCCATAGAAAAAGATCCTGAGATGCTGCCAGAGACCCTCACCCTTGATGAAGCGGATAAGCAACGAACAGCAACCCTGAGAAATGAGGATGGCAGGACTTCTGGCACCATTCCAGAGCTCCAGGCAGGATCCGGTTCACTCAACAACGCTGGGAATCAACCAATTCCCAGTTTTAGGATCTAAACCAGAAGCAGCAGAGAGACAGAAGCACTTCCCCTTGAGGTCTCTTTCAGCAGCGCTGCAGCTTTATCATCAACAATCCCAGGCCTGACTTTTGAGATTTTCCTAGCTCTCATTCCCACTGAATGAAATGTGCACTGGAGAATCTCACTCAGAAGCAGAAGGCAGGAAGATGGGCGAGCCTCCTCGCTCCAGTGATCTCGGAAAATATTGTTCTCCCAAGAGCCTTCCAAAATCCAAGTAACAAAGACACCCTCCATTGTGTTTACGACTCTTCTACAAGTTCTGCCCATCTTGACTCAGAGCTCCCCATTCGGTAAGAGACATGCTGTGACTTGGCTTTTGGTCTCTTTGAAGGGAGGAATGAGCAAACACACCCCAGAATTTGAGAGTTGTTTTTTTTTTTGAGGGGAGCATCAATGATCAATGTGGATCAAGGAAACTTATTGCACACTGATGCACCGATCCCAGTGAAAGCAGTGGAGATGAAGGTTTTTTTTAAAAAAAGGGGAAGGACATTGGAGGAAAGTCCCACTGGAGATACATCCCCTCCACCCCCTCCCACTCAACCCTGTTCACAAAACAGGTCCTGGTGTCCACCAGATGGCTACCACCACCTTCATCCACCAGCCTCAGAACCTTGCAAGAAGTTGTGACTCCAACCCTGTGAGCCCCAGAAGTTTAAACGGAGTGAGGGTGGGGGTGGGAGAACAGGAGACAGCGATGAGAAGGAGACTTCCCCAAAACGGGCAAACTGTGCTATCTCCTCCTTAGGGGGAAGCTGAGCCACACACCACCCCGAAAGTAGACGTTGTGCCCATCACCACGGCCTCAGGCCTGCACCTGCCAGACAATCAAGTGGCTCCGCTCCGCTCGACGAAGACGCGGGTTTGGGAGCAAGAGCTCTCCGTAGTGCTCATCTGTGTCATCTCCTGAAAGATGGAGGAAAGGAGTGTTCAAATGAACTACAACGACACCAATGCTAAGAGAATCAGGCGGGATTCTTGCTTACATGGGGACCTTTCATTCCCCCCCAATGGGGAATGACTTGTACTCGCACTTGTGTCGAGTAAGGTGGGATATAAATTTAAATAAATAAATAAATGGACAAAGTAACATGCTTACCTATCCGGAAGTTGATATACCCCTCTCCTCCGCTTAGGACCAAGCAGCAATGTTTGCTTGTCTTCTCATGGGTGTGTGATTCTTTGGGGCTTTCAGATGATGGTGGATTCCCACATCCTAGAGTGAGCAAAAAAAGAATCAAAGCAAATGCTTTTGCATAATACACCATTGTTGTGACAAAGCTTTACACATTCCAAGATTCCCAATCACAGAAGGCCTTAACAGGAAGGCTCAGAATGGGTTAGCTAGGCCTAGCTTAGCTCAAGCTTCCTACTTTTTCCCAGGACTAGCTGAGAGCTTTCTTTCTGAACCTGACATTGGGAGCAGAGCAGCTAGGCCAAGCTGCCATTGAAAGCCTTCCAGTATGAGGCCTTTCTCGCAGGGAACCACGTTTGGAGCATTATAGGATTTGTAGTCCAAAAATGTATACTGTATATGAAAAATCCCATCCCTACTCAGGTTCAGTGGATTTGCACTTTTTCAATGGCAATTTTTCAGCCCTCTAAATTTTAGCAGACATACAGAGAACTGCTCTCTCAATTTTGGCAGTCTGGGTTAAAGCCCTGGTTGTCCTGCCCTAGCTCCATTTCTTCTCTTGGGGTACACAGAAAGAGCATCCTCAAAGATTGTGGTATTTTTGAACCACATTTGGGGTGTACCCTGGTAACGGCAACCTTGTGTTGCTGGCTAATCTTTCTCATGCTAGGTCAGGCGAAAGGAACTGCAGAATGAACTCACTGAAAGGTGCCTTCATTTTGGCAGTTTCCCGTCTGTTCTAGACACAGCAGAAGAACTTCTTCTCTTAATTTAATGAAACATTCCTACATGTTTTTTAAATGGGCATGGGATCCATTCGATCTTTCCTGCAAATTACCTGGGACTGAGATAAAGAAGCGGACAGCATCGCGGTGACCATGGTAGCTGATCTGTGCTTGTTCCATGGCACAGTAAGGGATACAGGAAGAGGAGGAAGTCTCTGAGCTCCTGGCAAACTCTGGGGAGAAAATAAAGATAACAAAGAGTAAATTCGCAGAAAACCACACTAGTAGCCTTCTGCGGCCACCATTACGACAGTGGCTTACCAGAGATGAAGGGCACAGAAATGATGGTGCCGCCAGATGTTCCTACCCACAGCCGCTTTCCAAAAGCCCCAAGTGCTGAGATGTTGAAGGTTAAACTGAGACTGCCATGCCCTAGATGGAGAGCAGAAAGAAAAGAGACACAGCACTAAGGATGAGCTTTCATTAGTAATTAACAATGAGTATCATATACTAGAACAGTGATGGCAAACCTTTCAGAGACTGAGTGCCCAAACTGCAACCCAAAACCTACTTTTTTCTCACAAAGTGCCAACACAGCAACAGGGGAGGAAGGAAACACTCCCATTGGGCTGCTGGGCAGAGGGGCGGGGTGAGCTCTGTGCTGGGGGAGGGAGGAAGTGCTCGCATTGGGCTGCTGAGCAGAGCAAACTCTGTGCTGGGGTGACTGCACAGGTGCCCACAGAGAGGGCTCCGAGTGCCACCTCTGGTGTATGTGTCATAGGTTCGCCACCACTGTACTAGAACTAGTGCAGTGGTGGCGAACCTATGGTTTGTGTGCCAGAGGGAGGACTCAGAGCCCTCTCTGTGGGCACACGCACTGTCGCCCGAACACAGAGTTTACCCTGCCCCTCTACCCAGCAGCCCAATAGGAGCACTTCCTCCCTCCAGCACAGAGCTTGCCCCGCCCCTTTTCCCAGCAGCCCAATCGGAACACTTCCTAACTCCCCTGTCTAGCATGAGGGTGCAGTGTGGATGGAAGCCTGTTGAATCTGTGGTGAAGTTGAGTTTTGGCACTTGGTCTCTAAAAGGTTTGCCATCACTAAACTAGTGTCTGTTTTCATGTCCAGATCAAACTTTAAACTACCAAAATGATGCCAACTTCTTGGTTTTGTCGTTGGCCAAAATTAAATCCTCATCAGTGCATGTTTCCTGCAGTAATTGGCAGACCAGCAAATGAGCCAGATTCTGTATCTCCCCACATCCACACAGCGTGTTGTTGTCCGCCAGCAGCCCTCACTTGAGCAGTTTGGTATTACATTTAGGCGCTCCAACCAAGCAGTACAGTCATGGGGCCCACAAAGACCTGGGGAGGTGGTGAGTGCTCCAACACTGGAGGCATTCAAGAGAGAAATGGAGAGCCACCTGTCATATCTGCTTTGATTCGGACTGCCTTGAGTAGGGGTTTGGACTGGATAGTCTCATAGGCTCCTTCCAACTCTGTGATTCTGTGACCCTCAGCCTAATCAGGGTCTAAGATGAAACACTCTGTTATTTATGTCTAGCAGGTCAAAGTCTTGGCCGAGAATCTTCAATAGGCAGCCTTGCAAACAGACACGGCCCACCTGAGCTCCTCTTTCAGATGGGCCAGCTTCTTACTATCAAAGTGCCAGCTCCCAGAGAATGCAAATCTGAGTAATACCTTTCACCTGGACCACTAAAATGTTGCATAAACAGTTATGAGCTTTTAGTTTTTTCTGAACCAGAACATCACATCTATAAAATTTCAGGGTTCATAATAAAAGATATTATGCCTTTTACAAGTCCCCCACTCCCACATCTTTGGAGAATACATTCAGAGACCTACCACAGATACCTGAAACCACATATAACAGCAAACACCATATTTTACATTGCAAACAGTGGCCTCTAGTGGCCAGCTCTGGTAACAGGCCAAAGAAATACATATTATGTATTCAGGATTTTTATTGAACATTTTTTGACCCGTGGATAACTAAAACTGTGGATCCTGAACTTGTGGATATGGGGAGGGAGGGTGACCTGTATCTTTATGTATGGATCACAAAGCTACTTGGTTTTCTGTTATTAGCTCTCACAGAGGCATCCAATCCTGGACACTGTTTCTTTGCTCCTCTGTGCCAAGCCTGGCTCAGTCCAATGCAATCGCTATTCAGTCCTTTCTCATAGCTTGGAACAGCACTGCGTTCTGCACTGCCCGATGCTCCACTCTTCATACCACAAAGACACTTCATGGCATGAACAAGTCCCATGTCCTTGAGCTCCATGCTACTTACCTAGCATGCGGCTGACACATGGGCCTAGCTCTATTTCCTGCAATGGCTGCCCGGTCTCAGCATGGAGGAGGCGCAGAGTGGACTCTAGTCGAACGGACACCCAGACACCTTGACCTGCTGCCACCATGTGCCGCACTTGGCTTTCTGAGTGTGAGGTCACCTCAAAGTGGCGCTGCGATGAAGGAAAAGCAGTTTGCAACAGATAGCTTGGTTCAATGGTTTCTCCACCCCAAACATACACAAATTAATCTAGGTCAAGGTAAGGAGAGAATGGCTCACCTGATGCTACTAGACCTCCCATCAAGCCTACTCATGGCCAATGATGACGGAGGATGGGACTTGTAGTCCAATCATACCTGGGAAGCCACAGGTTTCCCACCCACAATCTAGAACCTTGGCACTCCAGGTGTTCTTGGACTTCACTTACCAGAAGCCCAAGTCAGTTCTCCTGCTGATTAGGGCTTCTGGGAATTGAAGTTCAAGAACACCTGGAGTGCCAACAAGGTTCACCATCATTGACTATTCACTGGGTCTCAGAAGTCCTCTGAAGCAAGACCTGTTGGGTCTGTATTCCTTACTCATTAAAGTCTGGAAATCTTGCATAATTCTCCCTGTAAATTACCCCAATTAGATGTCAGTCATAAACCTGGGAAGCAGTCTCTGCATACAACATTTAGAGCAGGAGAAGAGCAGACATCAGGTTCATGAAATCTACTTCCTTTTCTTTTTTAAATTAGAGTCCTGGTAAGTGGCTCAAGTGGCTAAGATGCTGACTGGAAGGCAGTAGGTCAGCAGTTCAATTCCTGAGTTCTGCAGGACGGAACGAGCTCCCGTCTTTCTCCAAGCTCCTGCCAACCTAGCAGTTTGAAAGCAAGAAATTGTAAGTAGATAAATAAGGACCACTTCGGTGGGAAGGTAAACAGCGCTCTGTGCGCTCCGGTGTCTAGTCATGCCTGCCACATGACCACGGAAACGTCTGCAGAAGCAGGCAGCGTGGCTCTTTGGCTTTGAAACAGGGATGAGCACTGAACCACTGGCTTTCGAGCAAGGGAAACCTTTACCTTTACTAAGGTCTATCTCCTGTGGCCTGTTGTAAAATGGTGGTTCAGTGGGCAAAGGTAATAATCCACATCACCATTCCAATTTAAGAACTTTAAATTTGTTATTCTTGGGGAAAACTAGGAGATAAGACCTCTATGCTGATTGACAGCAAATCACCAAAAGATCTAGAGCCCTGATGGCGCAGTGGTTAAGCTACTGTCCTGCAACCAAAAGGTTGTGAGTTCGATCCTGACCAGGTATCAAGGTTGACTCAGCCTTCCATCTTTCCAAGGTCAGTAAAAGGAGTACGCAGCAAGTTGGAGGCAAAATGCTAATTAACTCGTAAACTTCCGAGAGGTTTATAAGTGTGATTGCTTTGCTTTTCCTTTTAAATGCTGGTTTATATTCTACTCACTTTTGTTTTCAGGCTTTACCTCTTCTAATAACTTAGAAAGCTGCCTTACATCAAGTCAGACCATGATCTCAGTATTATACCTATACACTGACTAGCAGCTGCTCTTTGGGGTTTCAAGCAAGGAACCTGTACAGTTTTATTCAGAGATGCCAGGGAATGAAAATGGGACCTTTTTAAATGGAGTTAATGCTCCCCACTTCAGATGCTTCCCTTTGATTTGCATTACTGCATCTCAGGGATTCTCTCACTTCACGATGAACGACAAATGTAATCTTGTCAACTCGTTTCCCCACCTTCTCCCAAGATATTCCAGCCATCTCAACTCTGTTATTTCCCCACTTTCAGTCTCCTGCAATGGACCCCGGCCACTGTCCCCCAGTCCTCAGGTGTTCAAGGCTCACCTGGATGCGAGCCACACGAGGATCCAGCACGTAGATGCGGTTGCCATATCCGCACCACAGACAGTCCAGCACAGGGATGGCACAGCGGATGGAGCGCCGTGGCCTTCCTAAGTCAACCTGCCGTGGGGAACGGAGGTCCCAATTCCAGACTGAGGGGAGACGGGGATTTAATGAGAGACAGAGAGACAGAAGTCCGAAACCATGGTAAAGATGGATAAGGAAGGAGCAGGGCTTTACCTGAATTCCGATGGAAAATGGCCACAGTTCCATCCCCTAGAGCAGCTGCCACGTGGCCTTGGGTATGGCTAAGACAGAAACAACAGAGTGAGAATGCTGAAGGCTCAAGCTAGTGCAGTCTCTGTTGATAAATTGCTGCCAGAACTATTATATAGGGCTGTGATGGCGAACCTTGGCACTCCAGATGTTCTTGGACTTCAGTTCCCAGAATCCCAAGCCCCTGTGAATCCACACAAATGGGTTTACTGCGATTCATCCGGCCCGCGCCGCCCTCGTCGCTCCCAGAAGCGGAAGTAAAATGCACCTCACTCTGTCATGCAGTTTTTAGGTCTTGAACCGCTGATCATCAAGCTCTGTGACTTAACCACTAAGCCACCATGGTGCCAAACTAGTTTTTCAATTGAAATAGAGGCGATTGGGACTACAGTGCCTCTTCTCCATTGCTAGTGTAATATGAACTATTATATTGAATTCACATTACACTGGCAACAGAAAAGAGGCACCGACTTCCCATTTGCCTCTACTTCAATTGAAAGACATCAGAGCCCTAAACCAGTGTTTCGTAAACTTTGGTTTTGGGACTTCAGTTCCCAGAATTGTGCACAATGGAGTGAGTTCCTGCTGTGTGTCCCAGCTCCTGCCAACCTAGCCATTTGAAAGCAAGAAATTGCAAGTAGATAAATAGGCACCACTTTGACAAGGAAGGTAACAATGTTCTGTGCCCTCCGGTGTCTGGTTATGCCTGCCACATGACCATGGAAATGTCTGCAGATGACGACAGCACTAGCTCTTTGGCTGTAAACAGAGAGATGAGCACTGAACCCTAGATTCAGATACAACTGGTTTTCGATCAAGGAAGATCTTTACTAAGTTGCTTTGCAGTGCATACAAAACCACCAGAGCTCGCTAGACTTAAAGCGGATTATAAGTACTTTAACATGTAAATAGGAACTGCGGTGGCTTAGTAGCGGAACCTGAGGACTGGAAGGTCGACAGGTCGGCAGTTCGAGACCTAAGTGCTGCATGACAGAGTGACTTCCATCTCTGTCCCAGTTCATGCCAACCTAGCAGTTTGGAAGCAAGAAACTGCGAGTAGATAAATCGATAGCACTTCAGTGGGAAGGTAAACAGCATTCCGTGACTAGTCATGCCTGCCACATGTCCATGGAAATGTCTGCAGACACAGAAAGTGCTGGATCTTTGGATATAAACAGAGAGATGAGCACTGAACCCTAGGGTTGGATGCAACTGGCTTTTGAGAGAGGGTGACCTTTACCTTTACCTAATATGTAAATAATGAGTAGAGGAGAACATTAGAGGGCCGCATACTCACACAATACAGTGGACAGCATCTTTCAGCTGCACTCTTCCCCGACAGCGCCGGCAGTCATTCTCAGAGGAGTGGATATAGATGCTGGGGAGGGGAAAAGGTGGTGAGAGCTACTGACAGTATGGCTACTTAAATAGCTTTTTAAAGGTATGGTATATGGAAATACTCAAGGTGGACCAAAAACTCGCCACCACAAAATGCAGAATTAGGACTGAACAGAATTAGTAGTGGGGAAATAAGAAACTGTGTGACATTGAGCTTGACATAAACACTCATCCATATAACTCACCAGCCATGGCGGTGGCCAGAAATATACGGCCCCTTCCTCTACTCACCCCCACCCCACCCAAAATATTACACCTTGCTAGAGCTGGGAAAGGTCAGGAAAAGTCAAAGGTTGCCCAGAACAGACATGCCCAAACTACAGCCCATGGGCCGGATACAGCCCCCGAGGCCATTCCATCAGGCCCATGACACCCTTGCCAAACCAGAAAGTGAATATGGATGCTTCTGCGCATGTGCTGTATTTACTTCCTGGTTTGGCGCAGAAGCGTCCACGCCAAATCAGGAAGTGAATATGGACACTTTCACACATGCACAGAAGCGTCTGCGCTGGACCAGGAAGTAAATATGGCTGCTTTCGCGCATGTGCAGAAGAAGCGTCTGTGCAGAATCAGGAATTAAATATGGCCGGCTTCGCGCATGTGTAGGCGCATGTGTAGGTGCATGTGTAGAAGCATCCATATCAAGCCAGGAAGTGAATATGGACACGCATGGGCAAACACACCCTGTTCCGGGGGCATGGTCTGGCCCGCTCAGCTATTCTGGCGGCGTGGCCAGGTCCCTGGCCCAAAAGGTTTGGGCACCCCTGGCCTAGAGGCTTAGCCAATCCAATGGCTTATGAGAGATCAACAATAGGAACAAGCTCCGATATCGTCCTCCCATCATACCCATTCAACCCTATTTGATCTCAATTACCAGCCCTCTTGGGTCCCAAACCAGACGGTGGGCTCTGTGCCAACTGCCTCCACCTGCACTGATTCATCTTCACTGTCGGATCCAGGCGCCAGGGGGTCTTCGAGAATTTCTGGGTCTGTCTCCGGATTCTCATGAACAGGGACAGTATGGCCTGAGGAGGAGGTGACGGCAATAGATAGCAATCAACTTGGTGAGGAAACCAAGCAACAAAACAGACATTGTCTTCAAATCCCTCAAGGTCTCTTCACTGAAACCAACCACTCCAATTGTTCTAAAGTAGTTGCTATAACTGGACAGAACAGGAGAATCTGAAGCCATGGGCTTCTATTTGAGGGCAGGACTTACTCTATCAAGTTACAGCAACTACTTTAAGGTGTAGAATATAAGGTTAAAAAGATAAAGGTCTCCCTTGCTCGAAAGCCAGACTCTAGAGTGGGGTTCCCAACCTAAGGCCTGTGGGCTGGATTCAGCCCCCAGTGCCATTTCATGTGCCCCCCCAACCCTCCAAGGGCATTTGAGAAACAAAATGGTTGCCCCTTTGAAGCTGATGGGACAAAATGGCAGTCCCCATTGTGCAGGCAGGGCAAAATGGCCGCCCGGCCCTCGAAGCTGACTGAGAGAGCGTGGCCCAGCCCCCCCCCGGCATGAAAAGGTTGGGAACACCTGCTCTAGAGTGCCGGCGCTCATCTCTGTGTACAGCCAAAGAGCCAGTGCTATCTGAGTCTGTAGATGTTTCCGTGGACATGTGGCAGGCAAGACCAGACGCTGGAGTGCACAGAACACCGTTACCTTTCCCACAGAAGTGGCACCTATTTATCTACTTGCAATTTCTTGCTTTTGTACTGCTAGGTTGGCAGGAGCTGGGACTGAGACGGGAGCTCACTCTGTTGTGCAGCACTCGGGTCTCAAACTGCTGATCGTCAAGTTCAGTGTCTTAACTACTAAGCCACCACAGTCCCTTGTAGTATATAGAACCCTGTTCTCATAATAATAATAATAATAATAATAATAATAATAATAATAATAATAATAATAATAATAATAATAATAATAATAATAATAATAATAATAATAATAATCTGAAAAAGACAGCAGAGAGGCTGGGCACTCCCTAATGTGGATGCATTCATGTTTGACTGAATGAAAGTTAAGAGATTTAAGTCAAAAGCAAGTACTGGGGTACACCGAAAGAGCCGCCTCGGGCATACCCCGAGAAATGGCAACCTTGTTGTGTTGGCTAGTCTTTCTCACACTAGGTCAAGGAAAAGGAACTACAGAATTCACCAAAAGGTGGTTTTATTTTGGCAGTTTAAAGTCTAAATAAAAACAAATAGAATATAGTTTAAATCAGGGGTTCTCAACCTGTGGCCTGAGGGCCAGATACGGCCTGCAACACCATTTCATGTGGCCCTCTATCGATTCCGCCACACCCGGAAGTGTCATGTGAGGCAGGCAAGGCAAAATGGCCATCCAGCTCCCAAAACTGTCTGAGGGAGCGTGTCATGAAATGGTGTCATGGGCTGCATCCGGCCCCTGGGCCGTAGGTTGAGAACCCTTTTTCTAAGGCAATTCTTTAAAGTACTAAAGATGTAATGCATTAATTATATTGTCTATAAAATTGGAGATGTGTCCTAAAATAGCATTGTTAATAGATTTTGGAAATAAACAGACAGAAAGAAGTAGTTATTATAATAGTAACAGCTTTGAGATTGGTTATTGTTTAAAAATGGAAAGAAGATTGTGACTTTGAATTGGACGTTTGGTATCAAGAGATATGGAATATGGCAATAAATGACAGATTGACGTGTGAATTAAAATTTAAAAATGGATTAGTAAAAAACAACAACCCGACTTTAAGAGAAATATGGGGGAAATTCATTGAATATATTTTAGGGAAAGCAAAAAGAGTAAGGTCAGGGCAAGATTGTGTATCTTTTTGGAAAGACAAATATATAAATAAAACGTTATATAGAGAATAGTTAAATGAAGGTATATAATGTCCCACTGGTGGTGGATATACTCAATAATGCGTATACCTTTTTAAAGGGTTTGTGTATTTTTTCTTTTATATTGTATTTATATATTGTTGTTATTTTTTATTGTTTGTTTATATTTGAAAATATATTGTTTTTAAAAAGATGCAATGCCCCCTGAGTGAGCACTATTTCAGCAAACTGTCCAATAACCACAGAGAGGAAGGGTGATACTATTAGTGTGACATTACATATTTAGTAGTACTGGACTACAGCCCCCATCATCCTCAACTGTTTGGCCACAGTGGCTGGGGATGTTACCCTTGTGGTGCAGTGGTTAAACTGATGCGTTGCAATCAAAAATGCTGATATTGGAAGTTCGATCCCAATGGGGATCAAAGTTGACTCAGCATTCCATCCTTCCGTGGCTGGTAAAATAAGTACCCAGTATGTTGTGAGCAAAAATGCTGGTTACCTTGTGAACCACCCAGAGAGTGCACTAAGTGCTATGGGGCAATGATGCTCTGCAAAAAAAATTTACTACCCCCATCATGAGTGTGGCTAACTCTGTGGGCCACGCCTGCTTGGCCTCCCTACGCCATATTCTGGGATAGGGAGGTGGGCGTGGCTGGCCAAGTGGACGTGGCCTGGAGGAATTTCCGCTACCGGTGCCCGGGTACCTGTGGGCACCGGGAGCAGCTCAACACTGCTATGGGGTGGTATATAAGTGTAATTTCTATTGCTATGCTACCAGTTGTAGTTCAGTGTGCATGAAGGGCTTTAGGCTGGAAAAGGCTGTCCTAGGAGAGTGGTGCCAAACCTTTTAGACTTAAACAGAGAGGCGAGGCGAACTCTGTGCCTGGGGGGAGGGAGGAAGCACTCCCATTGGGCTGCTGGACAGAAGGGCAGGGGGACAGCGCGCATGACAACAGAGAGGACTCTGAGTGCCTCTGGCACGCATGCCATAGGTTTGCCACCACTGCCCTAGGACCTGATCTTGTCCCCCTGACTCAAACACTCACTGTCCCTCCTCACACTCACCAGGCACACACGCAACCGAGAGGACATGAATGCCTGGCCAGATAAAGTGTTCCAGGACTTGGTTGGAGTTCTGGGCAGCAAAAAGAGTAATTTCACTGGCGGAGTGGGTCCCTGAAACAACCCATAGCCGAGAGCAGCCTGTGACGTGCTGAGAAGGGCTAACCTAAAGGAAAGAGGAAAGAAGATTAAACCACTATTCCTATAACACAACTTTTGCATTTGCTTTAGTTTTCCGCTTCAACAACAAAAATACTTACACAGGACATGGACACAGAACAGAAAAGTGTACAAAACGAAACAGCATTTTGTCCTTTCCTTCTACCTCTGTGGTTTCCAACGTGTGGCATATGCCCCACAGAGAGCAATTTGATTTTTAAGTAGGGCAATTCAAGAATGAGTAATTAATAGTGAATGGCCTTTTAGGTTTTCTTGACGTGAATAGGAGTTCACTTTTTGAATAATAAGAAATATACATCACAGGCGGGCAGTTCATCAGAATTTCAGAGATGCTTCGGTGGGCCATGGCCAAAAAAAGATTGGGAACCATTGTTCTACCCCACCCACCCTGCCTATGAGCTGACCATACGTGGCCATATCAAGCGCTCACAAGGCAGGCCCACAAAACATTTGTGAAAGCGAGTAACATTTGTGGGCTGACCCATTGCAAAGCTAGAGTAGAGAAGGTCGAATTACATTTGGATCCCAGAAGAAACTTAAACTAGTATTGCTGCTGATCTTTCCTTAAATTGCAAAAACTGAAATATATCAAAGTATAGTATGCTTCAGCAAAGTCCCCAAAGCAATGCATGAGAGAGGAAAAAATAAATATATATATACTAATATAACAATGTTAGAAACAACCAATAAAGTAGGAAAATACTGTATTTTCTGGCGTATAAGACTACTTTTTAACCCCGAAAAATCTGTGCCAAAGTCGGGGGTCGTCTTATAGGACAGGTACTTAACTGCAGCTTGTTTCCCCTTGCTTCATATGTCCGGCGCATATGGTGGGGGGTGCCGAGGCCGAGTCCCTGCTCTGTGCGGGGAGTATGAAGCAAGGGGAAGCAAGCTGCACACATCTTCCTGTACCTCGAGGAGGAGAACATGAGCATGGATTGGCTCTCCTGCCAATCGAACCTGCCCATTCGACTCGGAGGGCTGCACGTCTTCGGGTTGAGTGTGGGTTAATTTTTATTTGGTGTGCATTGGAAGAGAGGTAGTCTTATACGGCAAGTATATTCCAAACTCTATATTTTAACTGGAAAAGTTGGGGGACGTCTTATACGCCCATTCGTCTTATACGCCGGAAAATAGAAGTATCCAAACTGCAGGCCACCCTAAGTAAACTGGTCCTTACTAACTCTTTCCCAAAACTGAAGGCCAGACAAGCCTACCAAGGCAGAAAATAAATACTTACGGTTTCTGGAATTTCGTGGGTTTCTGGCTCAAGTGATATTGCAGCACACCAAAGCTGCAAGAGAGAGGAGAGAGAAGAGTCAGACTTTACGAAATCCCCCCAATTAGGATTATCTTCTAAATGCAAATTATTTTCTCCCCATTAAACTAGAAACCAAAGCCTTGCCTACGCATGTCACAAGACAACTGAGGGAAATCAGTGTTTCCTCTGAGTCCACATGGAGTCTGAATGGAAGACACTAATTTGAGCTTGGACTGTCCTTTTCCTACACCAGGGATTCTCAACCTGCAGCCCAGATGCAGCCCAGGATGCCATTTCATGTGGCCCCCCACCGCATCCACCACACCAGGAAGTGCCATGTGGTGGAGGAAGGGCAAAATGGCCATCTGGCCCCTGAAGCTGTCTGAGGGAGCATGACCCAGCCCCCAGCTATAAAATGTTGACAACTCCTATCCTACACAATCTAAAATGGGTGTGAATTGTGTGGCATGGGCCATACACAGCCTTCTTCAGTATATCTGTGGCGCCCTCCAAGTGCCTCTATAACCCACCCACCCCCAAGTATATATTTGGTCTAAAACAGACAACTGTATCATCACTAGTACCTCCAGGGGGAGAATAATTGCCCATTTTTAAGACTATTTACTCTTCTTTCATGCCTTTCAAAGTCCTGAAATAACCTCTGATTTTACTTCTTCAAGTGCCGTATCCATTCCAGATATTGGCTATAATCATGGCGATGGGTTTTCTGTTATTAATTCCTCAGAAAAATTATTGCGAGGCCATTCCACACCAGTCTCTCACGTTCTTCAGCCACAAAGTCCATCTACATCCAGGGTCTCTCTTCCCAGTGATCTTCCCTTGCATAACAAGTTGGAGTATTCTATACTTCATGGTGCTCCTCAAGATATGCCCAATGTATTGGAGCTTTCTTTGCTTTATGGTCTTAAACAGTTCTTGTTTTTAACCCATCTGCTGTAACACATCTAAGTTAGTCCTTTTTATGCCATGGGCCGGTCCACGCTTCCTCAGACAGCTAAGTGGGCTGGACTGGCGGTTCCCCCCTCCATAAACGCTGCCGTAAAACATGCCCACATTTGTCGCAAACATGTTTATGACAGCCCTGGGCGCATTTATAGCTGTTGTAAATGTGTCCACTTCCGCTTCCGGTGGCAGTGACAACGTGGCCACATGAAATGGTGCCATGGGCCACGGCTGGCCCATGAGCCATAGGCTGGGAACCCCTGCATTATATAGCTATTTGTAGATCCACATTTCAAAAGCTTTGAATTTCTTTTCAGATGCTTTAGTCCAGGCTTTCTTAACCTTTTCAGGGCAGAGGCCAGATCACTCCCCTCAGAATGGCTGTACAGGCCAGTCACGTGTTTCCGCATGAGTTCTCGGGCGAAACCTTGGCAAGATTTCGCAAAATCTCTTGAGATTTCGGGTGAGATCTCACAGAAAATGTGCCTTTTTGCTGGTTTTCAGTGCTTCCAGGCAGCAGCGGCAGGAACGGGGAGGACATCAGGGGCCGGAGGAAAAGACTTTGGGGGCCAGGTTTGGCTCACGGCACGGGCCGTAGGTTGTGAATGCCTGCTTTAGTCAGTGTCCAAGCTTCGACTCCCTATGCTGTGATGGTGAACTTTGACACTCCAGGTGTTCTTGGACTTCAATTTCCAGAAGCCCACTCTTGCTGATCAGGGTTTCTGGGAATTGAAGATCAAAAACACCTGGAGTGCCAAAGTTCACCATCACTACAATAGCAACACTGGGGATATGTAACTTCTCACTATTCAGATCTTCATAGCAAGAGTTAGATCTCTACTGCATAACAAATGACACAATTTTATGAAGATGGATCTTGCCTTTTCTATTCCCATTTTAATCTCTACCTTGTGATCTCACTTTTTATTTAATATACTTCCCAAATAGACAATTTTATCCACTGATTTTAATGAGGAGAATAAAAGAAAACCACAGCCACCCAAGACTTGTCAACACACTGTTCTACTACCTTGGTGCTGGGTTCCTTCTGGTCTAGCATCCGCAGCTGTACAAGCATAGGGACACTCATACCTGCCGGAGGTGTGTCTTGGCCCTGCAGTGGAAAGAAAACCAACCTGTAACTTCTTGAAAAGTTCCTAACTTTTAATGAGGAACATGCTCGTTAAATCACAACCTGTCCAGGACACCACACTGCTGGCAGATACCATGTTGCATACAGTGAAGTACCTATGGCCGTGATGGTGAACCTTGGCACTCCAGATGTTCTTGGGCTTCAATTCCCAGAAGCCCAAGCACCCTGTGAATCCACACAAATGGGTTTACTGTGACTCATCCAGCCCGCGTTGCCCTCATTGCTCCTGGAAGCGGAAGTAAAACATGCCCGTACGGTTAAGACTCTTCCGGGTTAACCCTTCCTCTGTACGGGCGCATTTTACTTCTGCTTCCGGGAGCGACAAGGACAGCACAGGCCGGATGAATCGTAGTAAACCCATCCGTGTGGATTCACAGGGGCTTGGGCTTCTGGGAATTGAAGTCCAAGAACATCTGGAGTGCCAAGGTTCGCCATCACGGACCTATGGGTTCAATTCTTGCACCAACATTTTTGTCTCTGCATTGTCAGTTGTTACAAAACCCATTTTAGAATGCTATGCCTGTCCGTTTCCTCCTTAAAGATCTTACCCATGAGCTGAAAAATAGCTCATGAGGATCCGCCGTTTAGCAGAGAATGTATATAGTTGGGATATCTAAAAACTGAAGACCCTGGCAGGCACATAGGATGCTCACCTAGAGATGTGAAGGCCCGGGGGAAAAATGGGAAAATTCAGGAAAAAAACCCGTTTTTCCCCCGAAGCCTCCCCCCCAAAAGAATTTTTTTTGTAAAAATTGAAATAATATATTATGGAATGTTTTATTTTAACATGATGAATAAAATATTTTAAGATAAGGCTGGGTTCAAATATTTTATACATTATTTCTAAAAAAATATGTATGGTATCAGATTATTTTCAATGTTTCCGAAAATTTCCGGTTCCCCCATGAAAAAAAAATCGGTTTTTTTCCCCCTGAGCTTCAAAATTTCTGGAAATTTTACATCTCTATGCTCACCTGGAGTGCAGGTGGCTGACTCCACCCGTGGATCTGCGCCCGCCCATGCTCCTGCCAGATGTATGAGCGGATATCACGGTACAGGTCTCGCCGCTTCTGCTGCGGGGAATTGTCCACTCTGTAGAGACATAGAAGGAATAGCCGTAAGCACAGATGATAAACCTGAGGTCATGGCACATAAACTGCACTAGGAATTTATGCACTTGTTGAACTTGACAACTGGAAGGTCGGCAGGACAGCAGTTCGATTCCCGAGTACCACAGGACGGAATGAGCTCCTGTCTTTGTCCCAGCTCCTGCCAACCTAGCAGTTCGAAAGCAAGAAATTGCAAGTAGTTAAATAGGCACCACTTTGGTGGGAAGGTAAACAGTGTTCCCTGCACTCCAGTGTTGAGGCATGCCTGCCACGTGTCCACGGAAACGTCTGCAGACAGAGATGAGCACTGAACCCTAGAGTTGGATACGACTGGTTTTTGAGCAAGGGCGACCTTTACCTTTACCTGACCAAATTACAACTGCTGTCAGTCTGTTACAGGGCTAGATAGCAACAGCAATTAAACTTATGGGCCACCCCATAGCACTTAGTTCACTCTCTGGGCAGTTTATAGATAACTATCATTTTGTCCACAACACGCTGGGTTCTTATTTTACCATCCTCAGAAGGGTAGAAGGCTGAGTCAACCTTGTATCCCATCAGGATTGAACTCACAACATCTTGGCTGCAGTACAGCAGTTTATTTATTATATTTATACCCCGCCCATCAAGGGAGATTTTCCTACTGTGATTGGCTACTGCACCACTGGGCCTCTTTGGCTAGCGGTCCATATAAAGCTGCTTCACTTTATGTATAAGCACAGCAGGGAAAGTTAGTTTTATCAAGACTACAACTCCCCAAATCCCATACCTGTCAAGTATCCCGTATTGGCCGGGATTTCTCATATTTCAGCGCTCGTTCCTCCCCTTTCCCGCTGCCATCCTGTATTTTGAACGGCGGGGAAAGGGGTTACTGTGCATACGCGCCCATCAGAGGCAGTGGTGGGCATGCGCAAAGGGGTTCTGCACATGCGCAAAGGAGTTGTTGGTGCGCATGGGTGCCCGGGCCAGAGCATTTTCCATATTTTCTGGAGCCGCGGTTGACGGGTATGCCAAAACCTCTAGCCATGAGATGATTCTGGAAAACGTGGTCTCAAAATGTAACAATTCCCAGATATAGTGGAGAGGCTCTGTAGGTTAGTCCTGGTGGCATGCAGTGGTTAAACTGATGCACTGCAGCCAGTTGTGAGTTTAATCCTGACCAGGGCTCAGGTTGATTCAACCTTCCATCCTTCTGAGGTCAGTAAAATGAGCATCCAGCATGTTAGGGGCAAAATTCTAATTAAATTGTGAACTGCCCAGAAGAGTGCACTAGGGGCGCTATATAAGTAGGGGGCGCTATATAAGTATAATTGCAATTGCTAGTCAAGAGGGCTCACTTTCCATCCAAAGGTTCCAGGTGTATTAACAGAAAGGGAAAACAAAGTGGCATCCTCTTGGTGTGTTGGATGACAACTCCCATCAACATGGGGCAACACCTGGTTGGAACAGGGAGCTATTGTGTTGGGTTGCAGAAGGCTGCCATGAAAGACCACTGTCAACTGGAGTGAACCACACTGATCAATGATCTAACTCAGTGATGGCAAAACTTTTAGAGAGCGAGTGCCCAAATTCAACAGGCTGCTATTCACACCGCAGAGGGTCGGGGTGAACTTTACGCTGGGGGAGGGAGGAAGAGCTTCTATTGGGCTGCTGGGCAGAGTGACCTCTGTGCTGGGGTGGCGGCACATGTGCCCACAGAGAGGGTTCTGAGTATCCCCTGTGGCACGCATGCCATAAGTTCGCCACCACTGATTTATTTATTTATTTTTCACGCTTATATACCGCCCACTCAGGTACAACCCAACTCAGGGCGGTTTACATAGCGGACAGTAAATACATAAAAGACACATGATAAAAAAGTTAAAAGTTTTAAAAAAAAACCACCCTTAAAAGGTGCGCAAGAACCAAAGGGACCCTGGGGGAAGGCACACTTCTCTATACCAACCACCCAATGGTACCCCCATCCCCACCCGCACTCCAAACTTGGCCCGCCAGTCAGGTCTTTAGTTCCTTCCTAAAGGGCAACAACTCCGTCTGGAGACGCATTTCCACAGGCAGGAGGTTCCAAAGGGCTGGTGCGGACACGGAGAAGGCCCTCCTCCTTGTGCCAGAGAGGCGAGCCCCCCTGGCTGATGGCACAATTAGAGAGCCCTCCGGTCCGCTCTGGTCACGCTGGACGGACAGACGTCCTTAGGGCGATGCGGTCTCTAAGATACCCTGGCCCACTACCATGTAGGGCTTTAAAGGTCAAAACCAGCACCTTAAATTGCACCCGGAGACAAGCTGGTAACCAGTGCAGCCCCTGAAGCAGTGGTGAGGCATGGGCATAACGTCCACACCCATCACCACCCGGGCCGCAGCATTCTGGACCAGTTGCAGCCTCTGAATGGTCATCAAGGGCAGCCCCATGTAGAGCGCATTACAGTAGTCTAGTCTGGAGGTCACCAGAGCATGAGTGACCATGAGCAAAGAGTCCCGGTCCAGGAGCGGGCGCAACTGGCGAATCACCTGAAGTTGGGCGAAGGCCCTCCTGGCCACAGCCGCCACCTGTTCTTCTAGCAGCAGCTGTGAATCCAGGAGGACCCCCAAGTTGCGCACCGGGTCGGTCTGGGGCAGAATAGCCCCATCCAAAACCAAAGATGGTAGCTCCCGGGATAACGCAGGACCCCCTATCCATAGCCACTCAGTCTTGCTAGGATTCAGCTGTAGCCCATTTGCCCCCATCCAGACCCCAACAGCCTCCAGACAGCTTGAAAGGACTTTGACTGCATCACTGGGGTCCCCACGGGCCGAGATGTACAACTGTGTGTCATCCGCGTACTGGTGGTACCGCACCCCGTGGGAACGAACGATCTCACCCAGCGGCTTCATGTAGATGTTAAATAGGAGAGGAGAGAGTACTGAGCCCTGAGGCACCCCATATTTTAGGGGCCTAGGACTCGACCTCTCACTCTCCAACCACACCGACTGGATCCGGCCCCTCAGAAATGAGGAAAACCAGGACCACACCGTACCCTGGATCCCCAATCCTCGGAGCCGTTCCAGAAGGATACCGTGGTCAACAGTATCGAAGGCCGCTGAGAGGTCAAGAAGAGCAAGGACGGACGGATGACCGCCATCCCGCTCTCGCCAGAGATCATCCATCAGCGCGACCAATGCAGTCTCAGTACCATATCCAGGCCTGAATCCTGACTGGAATGGGTCCAGATATTCCGCTTCATCCAGCACCCGCTGCAGCTGACGTGCCACTGCCTTCTCCAGAACCTTCCCCAAAAAAGGAAGGTTGGAGACAGGTCTGTAGTTGGTTAGGATTGCTGGATCGAGGGAAGGCTTCTTCAGGAGGGGGCGCACAAGAGCATGTTTCAGCAGTGCAGGAAACATCCCCTCTCGAAAAGACGCATTAATTATAGCCCCGACCCAGCCACCTGTCACCGTCTTAGAGGCTTTTACCAGCCAGGCGGGACAGGGATCCAATGGACAATTAGTGGCACGGACCGCCGCAAGGAGCCTGTCCACTTCATCCGGGGCAACTGGATCAAACCGATCCCAGGTAACACCGCAAGACTGCGCACTGGCTCCCCCCGGACCCTCCCCGTCCACGCCAAGTTTGAACCCCAAGCAAATCCGATCGATTTTCTCCACCAGATGGTCAGCAAAGTCCTCAGTCGATCCCTGCCAACCAGGCACAGGCCCCGCCCTACCCAGGAGGGACCTGGTCATCCGAAACAGAGTGGCTGGGCGATTATCAGTGGAGGCAATAAGGGAGGTGAAGTACTGCCTCCTCACCACCCCCATCGCCACTAGGTAGGCCCTAATAGCAGCTCTAGCTAGTGTCCAATCGGAATCGCTCTGGGTCTTCACCCAGCGGCGCTCAAGGCGTCTCTTTGCCCGTTTGAGCTCCCGTAGTTCTTCAGTGAACCACGGAGATGACCTAGCTCCACGGGCTCTGAGAGGCCGTAGTGGAGCGATTACATCCAAGGCAGATGTCGTCGACCCATACCACAGGTCAACAAGTGCCTCAGGTGAATCGTGTCGCCGATCCAGCGGAAATTCCCCCAGTTCCCTCTGGAATCCATCCGGATCCATCAGTTGCCGGGGCGGGCCACTTTAATCGACCCTGCCTCCTTACGATGAAGTGTCGCCCCAGGAAAGTCTAGAGCCACCAGATAGTGATCTGACCATGGCACAGGTGTTATGTCTAGCTTCTGTAAACTCAGATCACTCTGCCACCGCCCCGACAAAAAGACTAAATCTGGCGTGTGGCCACTGCCCCTGGTCGGGCCCTGAATTACCTGAGCCAGGTCCATGGCTGCCATGGAAGCCATGAACTCCTGTGCCACCTCGGAACCAGACCCCAGCGAAGGCAAATTGAAGTCCCCCAAAACCATCAGTTCTAACTTGACCTAAGGTAGCACAATATGTTCACGGAATATGTTCACCATTAGCTCAGCTTGTGTGATCTCTGGTTCATACATCACCACCACCACCCCTCCCAAAAGTGCAGATGCTACACAACTTACTCAGAAGTGGGTGAGGTAGCTCGTGGGATGTATCTCAGTGCAGGAGACAACTGCCCCCCATTCCGTCCCAATTCACTGCGGCTTCCGGGACTAGACCGAGGTCTCCCTGGGGAGACAGGAGATCGTTCTGGAGAGTCTGAAGGGCTGAACAAACGATCAAAGCTGGGGGAGAAATGCAGAAACCAATGTTGTTAAGGAGATATTAGGTGGGGAAATGAGAGAGGACCACAGGCACTCTCATTCTTAACAATGCATGTCAAAAACAACAGATTTTTGTATCAAGAACAGGCAATCCATAGGAATAAAGAAGTCCAACATTCAGCTCGTTTACAGAGTTTTGCTCTCCTTTCTAATGTAGGCTTAATGGTAACAAAGACTTCACAGCTCAATATTTCACTCAAGGTTGTTCAGAACTATGCAGTGTGAGCAATTTATTGGGGCAGATGTTACAAGACACGTACATTTTCCAGAAAGAAGACTTTTTCATCTGAACGGCTTGTTCTTCCCGTGAAGCCCTGGGAAGAAAGAAAAGCCATTGTTCAAAGGCCACTTTGACATTAATAGACATTGAGGAATGCAGTAATACTGTTAGAAGCAAACATGAACCAAAATAATGCAACTTTATGAGCTAACAACCTCCCAAATCTCCTATAATGAACAACTCTACTCAGATCTTAAAGGAAACTGTGATGTGTTTTAATGAGTCAGTCTGCCTTATGTTTGGTTTTCTTTTTGTCCTACTGCTTTCCAAGGGATTGCAGTGGCTTAGTGGTTAAGACACTGAACTTGACGACTGGAAGGTCAGCAGGTCAGCAGTTCGAGACTTAAGTGCTGCATGATGGAGTGAGCACCCATTTCTGTCCCAGCTCCTGCCAACCTAGCAGTTCGAAAGCAAGAAATTGCAAGTAGATAAATAGGTATCACTTTGGTGGGAAGGCAAACAGCATTCTATGCACCTCAGTGACTAGTCATGCCTACACATGTCCACGGAAACATCTGCAGACGCAAACAGCGCTGGCTTTTTGGCTATAAACAGAGATGTAAGTAATATATCCAAAGGATCCGTTCTAAAAAGTAGTTCTCAAGTCTTTATAAAATAACTGAGATTTAATTATTTCAAATTTCAAATTTGGACATTGACTGCTCGAAAGGAATTTACATTAAGAGGTAATAACGCGTATAAGAATAACTTTAATACTAATCCGTCTTGTTGAATTGATCGATAAAAATTCAGCAATCATTTCTAGCAAAGCTCCTGATGACGCTCACAAAAAGAAAAATATCGAATTTTCTTAGAGTTTTTGCTTGTTTTTCATCCTGTTAAGAAACATTCAAGATTACAAGATGTTTGTTATGCTTTAAGTTTTTACTGAAGAAAGTTTTACACAGAAAAATAAAAATATAAATTGAATACTAACCTTATATCTACTGAAGAAAGTGATTTAAGTTTGAAAATTTGAAATAATTAAATCTCAGTTATTTTATAAAGACTTGAGTACTACTTTTTGGAATGGATCTTTTGGATATATTTCTTACTGTTATTACCATTCTACCCATATTTCTTCATATAAACAGAGATGAGCACTGAACTCTAGTCGGATATGACTGGCTTTCAAGCAAGGGCAACCTTTACCTTACTGCTTTCCACCTTTCCTAACATTATCACCTTTCCCAGTGAGTCTTGCCTTCTCATTATATGTAAAAATACAATAGCCTCATTTTAGCTTCTAAAATACAGGTTCAGGGTTGATTGTGCAATCACAAGTCATATTGTAGTTTCCCTTCGAGTTGTATAAATTGAAAATAAAACTGAGGGATGGTAGTGGTGGAGTTTGAAGTTAAAGCATAATGTAGTGGACAGGAAATGGCATAAGGTAGTGATGGCAAACCTTTTAGAGACCCAGTACCCAAACTCAACTCCGCGTCACAGAGGGGCGGGGCGAATTCTGTGCTGGGGGAGGGAGGCATACCTGTCAAGTTTCGGGAAATTTCTGCCAACCCCCCATATTTTACACTATTTCCCGCCATCATCCCATATTAGTTAGACTGTAATTAGACTGGAGTTAGACTGGAGGCCAGCACAGGATAAGCATAGCTGTCCAGTTTCCTGTTTGGGCCAGAACATTTCCCTTATTTGACAGGAATTTCCCGAAACTTGACAGGTATGGAGGGAGGAAGCACTCCCATTGAGCTGTTGGGCAGAGGGGCAGGGTTAACTCTGTGCAGGGGGAGGGAGGAACTGCTCCCATTGGGCTGACAGGCAGAGAGTGAACTCTGTGCTGAGGCGACGGCATCCGTGCCCACAGAGAGGGCTCCAAGTGCCCCCTCTAGCATGCATACAATAGGTTCACCACCACAGCTGTAAAGCCTATTTTAGACAATGACAAATCTCATAGAGCTATCTAACACTATCTAACATAGTCACCTGCTACTTAGCCATTTTCCTGTCCCCTCATAATCCTAGGCCCGCGGTGGCAAACCTGGGCACTCCAGCTGTTCTTGGACTTTAATTCCCAGAAGCCCTGATCAGCAGGTGTACTGACTTGGGCTTCTGATAATTGAAGTCCAAGATCAGCTGAAGTGCCAAGGTTCGCCACCACTAACCTAGGCTGAGGCCCATCAAAAACCTGAGGCTCGCTGACCTGAGCAGATCAGTGCGTCGAACAGTTTCTTGTAGCTCCATCAGCCTCTCCTTGTAGAGATTGCGCTCCATCACCACACGGGCCATCTCAGCCCGGGTAAACTTCTGTGGCTGGGATGAACTCCCTTCAGCCTGTGAGGGAAGAAGGTAGCTCCATTTCAACAACACAAGAATAGACATATATTTCTCTCCAAAAGGAACCACAGAAGCCTGGAGGCCCCATTATCACCACCAACCATGATAAGTCCCAATTGAGGACAATCTAGTTACCTCCCCATCCTCACTCGAACGTCTCCTTTCCTCAAATTCTTGCCGGATCCTGCAATGAAAGACAGATGGCTCAAATATGTGGTAAAAATATAAAATTACAGTAACTATTATTGGATATTCTGGGTTGGAGAAGGGGGGAATTCCACATTCCTTTTAGATTAACAAATCGAAGCTTCCAGTCTTAGGATAAAATTCAAACCCGCAGGATTTGTTAAAACTAGTTACATGAATAGTGCTGAGTGGACAGAAACCAACAGCCAGGAGATATATAATGGTTTATTAAATAATTCAGGGAAAACTCCATATCTTTAGAGGTAAATATTCATCTGAAATGAAATGTACTAGAATATAAAATGAAGGTTAGTGTGAACTGGGGAGAAATAAATAAGTCCATAAACATAATCGCCAAGACCATTACTATCTTTAGATTAATGTCCCTATTTCACTATTGTAATACAACCTCTTAAATACAACTCAACTCAAAAGTTGATACTAAAAATTATTTAACACTGAAATGTGCCAGCTGTAAAAGAAAGACAACATGTTTTCTATATAAGCTGTCTAAAAATATTGTTTGTAAATGACAGGATGTGGCTGAGGAACTCAACCTCCCCTCTTCAAGGACCCTGAATAGGCTGAGGGTCAGAGTGCCTAAATGTAAGACCAACATGCTCAAGTGGAAGTTGCTGGTGGATAACAACATGCTGTGTGAATGTGGAGAGACACAGAATCTGGATCATCTGTTGGTCTGATTACTACTGGTGAGGATTTAAGTTTGGCCAATGATAAAGCCAAGAAGGTGGCTTCGTTTTGGCAGCTGAAAGTCTGACCTATACATGACAGACAGAATCAGCTACATCAAGACTGGCCTGAAGCTGATGAGAACTTTGCATGCCAAAAGGGCTCAGGACCAGAAAGTGACTTGTAGAATATGATCAGTGGTAGGGTGTCATGCTGCGATGTGGAAGGCAGAAAGAAGATCACTGCATTATGTTCTCAGAACAGTCTTCATCGCCAATACAGTGAACCCCCACTTTAAGGACAGCTTTCTTACCGGAGAACTCACTTCAGGAAAAGAAATCCATAGGAAATGATGGTCCGCTTCAAGGGGGAAAATCGCTATAGAGAACCTTTTTTTGGGGTGTTCCAATGCTTCCCACGGTGGTGGGAGGATGTTTGGAGCATTTCCACTAATTTTTGAATTTTTCTGTCAGGTTTTGGCACCTCCAGAAGCATTCCCCGCAACCAAGAAGTGCCGAAATTCAGCTGTTCGGTGGGGACTTTTCCTGCAATTACCAGGGCTGGCCACTAGATGGCACTGCCGGAAATGTGTTGAATATCCATTGCAAACAAACAAACAAAAATCAGTTCCGGAACTCATTAACCCCCCCCCCCCCTAAAAAAAAAAGCCAACAAAAAACCGTATCCCATCCACTCAAAACTCTTTCCAAAGCACACTTTGGAATTTTTTGCTGTGTTTTTGCCACTTTAGAAAGAGCGTTGAAAGAAAAAAAACACATTTCCTTGGCCCCTTTGTAACCTCTGGAATGGAAATATTGGTTTTCAATGCATTTCTATAGGAAACCGCTTTTCACGTTAAGAAAAAATCACTATAAGAAAAACCCTGCAGAACGGATTAATTCTGTAAAGCAGGGGTTTACTATATTCAGATTTGGATATGGCAGAAAAAGAAGCTGCAGGTCAAGCAGTAACCAGATCTTACTGGATAAGCTCCTGCTCAGCCTCCTTCAACTGGGTTTGGCAGCGCCTCAGGGCCCCCAACGTCCCTTCAAACTCCATCCGCAAAGTCTCACGCTCTTCACTGAGTTCTTCGACCCGGTCAATGAGGTGGCGGCGGGCAGTATCCAGCGCAGTCCTAGAGAGGGAACATCAAGGGATAGAACAACATCAAAATCAAGGCAAGTCACTTACAGTAGGAGAACATGCAAGATTTCAATTAGGATACAGATACTCCAGCTGGTCTAACGAAGGCAGGACAGGATTCATCCTTTTTTAAAATGGCTGCCAAGTAGGTCATCTTTGACCTGGGCAAACACAGGCCTTTCCTTTCCAAAACGATCCCTTGAGACTGAAAAAAGAAGCATTCATCCTTACCGTTCTTCTTGTAGCTTAGCATTTTCTGCTACCACAGTTTTTAGGACGTCACCTGAAAACATGACCAAATGCGGAGAACAACGAATTACTGGGACGCGGATTAAAACCCTAATTATTCAGTGGTTGAGTGGCTACAAGGATGGAGCTGCAATTCCCCAGCTTTTATGGGAGGGTGCGAGATTCCCAGTAGGAAAAGAACAGATAATTTTTTTGGGGGGGAAGAGCCAGAATTCCACTTACCTTGCAAATCAGCACCGTCGTCCATGTCGGTGAGAAGTTCAGGGCTGAGGCCCGAGACCTCGGCAAAAAGGGAGACCATGTTGCGCTCGAGGGTGGTACTCAGGGGGCTGAGAGACAGACAGACAAACAGATAGACAGACAGAGTTCCCACCCACCCTTCTCTTGGCAACAACACACACTACTCACATCTGACGCCACAAAAGACAGAAACCAACGAGTAGGTTTGGTACTGAGAGTGTGTGCACGTGCAAATGGGTGCAAGGTGAATGAAACAGGCATCATCCACAAAACACCATCAGGCAGTGCTGTCACAACAGTACTGTGCAGAAAGGGGGCAGAGAGAGAAACTACCTGTCTGGCCAGCCAGCTCAGTGCTATTTAGTCCTCCAAAGCAGCCCATGTGATCCCTAATTGTAATTTTCCTGAAGTGAGAGTACTGGCAGGGTGAAAAGGGACAGAAGAGACAATACAGGATTTATGGGATGGTCATGCTAAGGGAGACAGGAAGAGAAAGTCACACTATTTTCTCACTCTGCGGGACAAGTTTCCATGTTTTGGTAAAGGCCAATTGCATCCTGCCAATATGAGGTTTCTGATTAGAAACTCTAGTTAAGAACCCGTCTCTCTTACCTGCTTGCTTGCTTGGGATCAGGTCCCAATTCTGGAGTTGAGTTCACAAGCTCATCCAAATCAAAGCTTTGCTCTTGAACTGGAGAGGCTGATGAGAGAAAAACCACAGAAACCTAAGGGGTTTATCACTTTCAGGAATGATTATTCATACATTGTTATTCTAGTATACAGGTATTCTTTTTCTTCCATGTCTAGGCCAGACATGAAACTGCCAAAATGAAGGCACCTTTTAGTGAGTTCATTCTGCAGTTCCTTTTGCCTGACCTAGTGTGAGAAAGATTAGCTGGCAACACAAAGTTGCCAATACCAGGGTATGCTCGATTATGGTTCAAAAATACCACAATCTTCGAAGAGGCTCTTTCTATGTTAATAATAGCAATAACACTTATAAACTACCCCATAGTGCTTAGGGCACTCAATCTTTCTGGATGAATCACAGAGTTATTAGTATTTTTTCCCCAACATGCTGGGTACTCATTTTACCAACTTTGGAAGGCTGGAAGGCTGAATCAACCTTGATACCTGTCAGGATTGAACTCACAACATTCTGTCTGCAGTACAGCAGTTTAACCACTGCGCCACCAGGGTTATTAATTTTAATTATGTATTTATGTATTTATTAGATTTATACCCTGTCCATCCAAGATATGCCCCCTCTATAAAAAAATAACAAATGCTTTTGTTCCTTCTGTAATATTTAAAATTCAAATTTTAACATTTTAGTTGAATTTAAAATGGTTTAATCTAAAATTTGTAGGCAAAGTTGGCTTTATATATTTTATATTATTTTAAGCAGTCTTTAAGCCACCTAAAATACCTTTTTTGCAGAAAAGTGAGGTGTACATGTAATAAGGAAGGAAGGAAGGAAGGAAGGAAGGAAGGAAGGAAGGAAGGAAGGAAGGAAGGAAAGACCTCAGGCAAAGTCTCTCATGAGCTGCTCATATTCAGAATAGAAACTAAGGGACCAGGCTAAAACAACAGGCTAATTTAACAATAAAATTTATTCTCAAGTAAGGAAAAGATAAAAATGCTTCCATACTATCTTTCTCTGGCTGGACCATTTCTTGAGCCAGGGGGTAAGTATTCCTTTCTGCGTCTTGCTGTCCTGTTTTCTCTGAATCAGGAAGCTTTTGGGTCTCTCCTGGTTCCTAATGAAATGTGGAAGACAGAAGGGGAGAACTCTAGTCCCAGGTGCCCATAACATCTGCTTTCTCCCAGTATACCAAACCATCACTGCAGCCATTTGCCAAGAGCCAGCTCAAATCTCACTTAAAAACCCCAAGCCACTTACCGACGGGGAATGGGGTGTTTCAGGAAGCCCAGGATCTACACTTTTCGGCAAAAACTTCGCAGATGCTTGGCCAGATATGGATTTCAACCTGCCCAGAAAGGGTATTTTGATCATGTAATTGCCAGAGTTTGCAAAGTTTGTCGTTTGGATTCAAATTCCCAGACTCCCCCGATCAGTAGAAAAGGCAGTTGATTCTCCTTTGCTAGTAAAGGTAATTGCATCCCTTGCTCAAAAGCCAGTTGTGTCCGACTCTAGGGGAAAATGCTCATTTTAATTTACAAGCAAAGAGCCAGAAGTGCTGTCACTGAAACGTCTTCAGATGTTTTGGTGGTCATGTGGCAGACATGACTAGGTACTGAAGTGCTTGGAACGCTGTTACCTTTCCTGCCAAAGTGATACCTATTTAGGTATAGGTAAGGTTAAGGTCGCCCTTGCTCGAAAGCCAGTTGTATCCAACTCTAGGGTTCAGTGTTCATTTCTGTTTATAGCCGAAGAGCCAGCGCTGTGGACATGTGGCAGGCATGCCTAGACACTGGAGTGCACAGAATGCTGTTTACCTTCCCACTGTAGTGGTCCCTATTTATCTACTTGCAATTTCTTGCTTTCGGACTGCTAGGTTGGCAGGGGGTACCTATTTATCTACTTGCAATGTCTTGCTTTCGAACTGCTATGTTGGCAGGATCTGGGACAGAGAACGAGAGCTCTCTCCATCGTGCTGTATTCAGGTCTGGAGATGCTGACCTGTTGGTCGTCAAGCTCAGCGTCTTAACCACTAAGCCACCATGGCTCTCTCCATTGCTAGCAACCACAAAATCCTTCTTCCCTAGCCCTTAGAATGGGTGGGGAAAGCATGGGGCTGAATGGCAGCTGTGGTCAAAACAGAGGAAGCAGAATGCACAATGACTCTCTATCACTTGACCCCCCCCCCCAAAGCAAAAATACAATTCCCCTTACTAATAGTTTGGTCCATTCCTGGCTTGTTGGCTATGTGGTCCCCATCACCACCACTAATCGCCTGACCTTCCAAATCAAGTTTCTTCCTCCAAACCTTTTTGCTTCTGAAGACGGAGTCCCAGTTTGACCTATACCAACTGATGCCACCTTCTGTGAATTCAGCTCCTTGTAGCTTTGAACCATCTGTAAGGAAAAGAGGACAAGTTGAGAATATGACCTTGCTTGAAAGAACAAGCAGAGCTGGGAAAAGTAATTTTTCCCAGCTCGGTAAGGGGGGGGGGGGCAAAATGAGGAAATAGTCGTGCAAGAAAATCTAAAGATACCTTGGAATGGCTATGGTTAAGGGCTGAAAGCTCTTTCAATAATGAAGATTTTTGTTCCTCCAAACTGGCCACTGAAAAAGACAGGATTCGGACAGGGAGACGGAAGGTATTAATGCATGTATCAATACCTCAAACCTAAAACTACCTTTAACCCAGTTTTTATGGGTGCTTTCACACATGGTGTTTTGAAAATGTGCCAATCGCACACCATTTGTTTTTTACACATAACTCAACTGGGAAAGTGACCTGTTGTACGGAAGTGAGTCATTCTGGAATAAAACACATGTTCTTCTCAATATACAGTAATTTCCACTCTGGTTAAACAGGTCAAATCAATAAAAATTGAATAAAAGTCCTGTGTACGTGAATACTGAAATGTTCTCAATTAGCCAGCTCGGTGTCTTCCCTTGTTTATGCTGGCTTTGAACCATGAGAACTATAGACCAACAGACCCGGTTGGAAAGGCTGATCTAATCCATCCTCTAATCCAGTGTTTCTCAATCTTTGTTTTTTGGACCAAAGCCTAAATCAATTCCCCAAAGCACTGATCAGCCAGTGTACTGACTTAGGCTTCTGGGAATTTAAGTCCACCAGTGTTCCGCAAAACATAGTTTGGGAAATGCTGCCTAAACTTTCTATTTGAATAAATTTTGAGACACTAATTCCATAATTTAGCTGTGCACTAAGTAACAACATAAAGTATATGTTTCTACAAATGGCATTTTCCATCTAGGTAAAGGTCAACCTTGCTTGAAAGCCAGTCGTATCCAAATCTAGGGTTCAGTCCTCATCTCTGTTTATAGCCAAAGAGCCAGCACGGTCTGCATCTGCAGACATTTCCATGGACATGTGGCAGGCATGACTAGACACCGGAGTAAACAGAACGTCATTTAACTTCCCACTGAAGTGGTACCTATTTATCGACTTGCAATTTCTTGCTTCGAACTGCTAGGTTGGCAGGAGCCAGGACAGAGATGGAAGCTCACTCCATCATGCAGCACTTGGGTCTCAAACTGCTGACCCCCTGGCCTTCCAGTCGTCAAGTTCTGCATAACCACTAAGCCACCCTAGTCCCTTATTTTTCATCTCCGCCGCCGCCGTGACCTCCTTCCCAGTTGGGGAAGTTGGAGAACCTGGGGACAGAGGTTGGGGCCATAAAGACGGGCCCGCCTTGCCCCCTTACCGCCGCTGCCACTGCAAGCTCCTTCCCAGTCGGGGAAGTCTGAGCACCTGGGGACTGAGGTCGGGGCCATAAAGACCGGCCTGCCTTGCCACCGCCACTATGAGCTCCTTCCCAGTCGGGGAAGCGGGAGCGCAGCTGAAGCACCTTCCCCAGCCCCGGATTGTTATGATGGAATGGGAGCACTTGTGCCTGGCACTGGCCCCACGACAATGGGTCCCTTCCCCGGTCCGGCATTGTCCGCAGGGAAGGAGGGAACACCTGGGCTTTGCAGCATCGCCTTACCGTCTTGCTCCGACGACGGCGCCTAAAATGCTGAGCCGGGCTCCGTTCGAGGACGTTGGGCTTTGTGAAGGTGTTGTTTGTGCCTGGGGTTTGTTAAGCTTGTTAAGGTCGTTGGCCTTGGGCTCCGACCCCCTGGATTTATTTATCATGTAACTTTGTATGATATATTTTGTATTCCTGTACTGTGATTGAGTAACTGTTTTCTTTATCGTATTTATTGTATTGTATTTTGATACACTGTATTGTGTATGCTTTTTCTATGTTGTAATTGCTGCTTTGGGTCACCCATTGGGTCGAGGAAAGCGGGATGTAAATAATAAATGAAATGAAAATGATTTTTTTTGTTCATTAATCAACAATTAGTAAGCTTAGGACTCCAAGTTTAGTATTTTAATATTTGTGTCTGTTTTTATTTTGAATTTTATGCTGTAAGCTGCCCTGAGTATGAAAGTTTTTCCTAGAAGAGCGGGATATAAGTTAAATGAATGAATGAATGAATGGAGAGGGAGTAGAAGGAAAGTCATTCATCTACCCACTTTCTCCATATCTTCCATAATTTGATAATAAACTTCATGAGGTTCCCTTTAATCATCTTTTTTCCCTAAGTTTTTTTTAAAAACTTAAATAAATATCAGTGTTCAGAATGACACACGTATATCCATATACAAGCAGAAATGAAACTGAAGCTGCTAGAGTTTCCAAACAACCAAATAAATGTATGCAAAATTAATTACATCACTCCTACAACCCAATCTTGGCAAACTAGCTAGACCAGACCAGCTAGATTTCTCAAGTGTAAGATGGAAAACTGGCACAGGGGCAGTAGCAAACTATTCTGCACGCAGATGATGAGAAAAGAGACACTAGCATAAGGACCAGTTCTACATCTTGGCAGGCTTCGTATAGAGCTGTGCCAATCTGTGTTTTTGGATTAGAACTCCCAGAACTGGCCACACTTACCTGGTGAATTCTGAGCTGTTGTCCATAAACACTAACTGAAACATCCGCCTATTACAGGGATTCTCAACTTTTTCAAGCCGAGGGTCGAGTCATGCTCCTTCAGATAACTTCGGGGGCTGGATGGCCATTTTGCCCTGCCTGCCACACATGGCACTTCTGGGTGTGGTGGAGGCGGCCACATGAAATGGTATCACTGGCCGTATCCAGCCCCCTGGCCTACTACAACATCCTTCTGCAACACAGGTTTTCCCTGTATGTTCCAGAGGAAGATGGGGTTGGCCAACCATCAGTGCTTAAAATAGGGGAAGGAGCGACTTCTGGGTTTCCAGAGGTGAGTGGATGACACTAGCAAATATAGTTAGTGGGGAGGGATGATGCTTCCAGGAAGAGTTTTATGACAAAAACAAACATTCTTGAGGGTATGGAAGAACAAAATGAAATTAGAAGAGCTTACTGAACATGGAATAACATTAAAGGAGGAAATGGCTGAAGAACTCGACCTCCTCTACATAACTTGGAGGATCCTGAATAGGCTGAGGGTTTGAGTCCCTAAATGTAAGACCAACATGCTAAAGTGGGGGCTGCTGGCGGACAACAACAGGCTGTGTGAATGTGGAGAGATACAGAATCTAGCTCATTTTCTGGTCTGCCAATTACTACTGAAAACCTGTACCAAAGAGGGTTTAAGTGTGGCCAACGGCAAAGCCAAGAAGGTGGCATCACTCTGGCACTTCAAAGTTTGACTTAGACATGAAAAGAAAGAAACAATCTGGATGGCTTGTGTTTCTCCAACTTTAAAGCTCACCAGGTCGGATTGCTGGGAATGGACTACTAGTGTCTCACCTTGGTCAGCGTAGCTTCGTGCTTTCCCCTCCAAAGCACGGCTCTGCCCTTCCAGCCGGCTCACAGCTCCCATGTGTGCCTTGCGTTCTTGCTCTATCGCATCCTCCAGCTCCATGAAGCGCTGCGGGAGAAAAAAAACCAGAATCCAGGCAACCTTTGAACTCTTGAGCCTTCTCTTCCCAACCTGCCAGCTCTCTCTCTCCCAACCTGCCAGCTCTCCACTCTCTTACCAACACAGCAATCTCCCATTCAATGTTGCTCTGTGGTCAGTCTTACTCCCACCCTGGACCACTGTCCAATGCAGTCAGGAATCACTCGTGCACAGATCTGGTGAAAGTTACTTTTTTAAATTTGGATTACAATTACCAGAATGGTTATGATGGCTTCAGGATTCTAGATACTGTACTGTACCCTGCTTTGCCCAGTTCAGATCATACAGAGGATGATGGTGATTACTGTTTTAGCAAAGCGTGGGTTGAAGGAGGGAGATGGAAAGTGATAGAGGTTGTTTGTTTTATTTATAGGTCACCTTTCTCCCAATGGGAGACTCAAGGTGGTTCTTCTTCTTCTTCAAGTGCCGTATCCGATTCCAAACATTGACTATCATCAATACAGATCTCTGGGGACTCCACAATTTACATTTCTTCATTGTGAGAGCTAATCATGAATTCGTGCTCTCCACTATCTATTTGTTGACCAATTACCAATCCAAAAGATGACATCTCTCATTCTCTGGGCTGCTAAACTTTCTACAGCCTTTTCATGGAGGGCTTAGCAAAGGGACAGGGACTTCTGGCCCTCCAGATGTTGGACAGACCAATACAACTCCCACTGTATCTCACCATCAAGTAGACGGTCTAAGCCTACTGAGAACTAGAGTCCAATCATAACCAAAAGGCCACAGTTTCCCCACACCCAGTTGGCTATGAAGCCTATAAACACTTTGTTGGCTTTTGCAGAAGGAATGACGTGAAATAGAGGACAAGATTTTTGTGCCCTGAACAGCTGTGTAGAAGAGGAAGTTGATGATGCCTCTTTTCCAGGTCGTTTTTAGCTGTCCACTCTACTTTGTTCTTTCTGTTCAGCACCTAGTAAAAGTAAAGGTCATCCTTGTTTGAAAGCCAGTCGTATCCGACTGTAGGGTTCAATGCTCATATCTGTTTATAGCCAAAGAGCCAGCGCTGACTGCATTTGCAAATGTTTCTGTCAACATGTGACAGACATGCCTAGACACTGGAGTGAATGGAATGCTGTTTACTTTCCCACTGAAGTGGTACCTATTTATCTACTTGCAATTTCATGCTTTCAAAATGCTAGGTTAGCAGGAGCTGGGACGGAGATGGGAGCTCACTCTGTCGTGCAGTACTCGGGTATTCAATTCCGACCTTCCAGCCATCAAGTTCAGCATAATAACCATTTGAGCCACCGCAGTTCAGCACCTAGGACTTGGTTATTACCAAATAGCAGAGCTGGGAATGGATCACCAATCACTGGGGCGATTCTGGAAGGTGTAACAACTCACTTTTTGGCACTCTACTAAATGAATACTTAAAAATACTAGAGGCAGTAACACAGGTTGAGTATAAGGGATGCTCACCTCCTCTGCCCGCTTACGTCCAGTTCGCTCTCGCTCATATTGCTCTAGCAGCCGCAGCCGATCATCCCTTAACCGTTCCAGGGCCTGGTCTCGCTCTCGCACCTGCCCGCAAGCCCCTTGCAGGGACTCCAGAACCGAGACCAACTGCGGCAAGAGCCCGGACACTGCTCCAGCCCCATAGGCCCCTACCAGCCGTTCCAGTTCGCTGTACAACCCCCCGGCCATGGCAGACACCAGCTCTTCATAAGGGGCAGGGCTGGGATCCCCATCTCCTCCAAAGGTCTCCTCAGGGTCATCCATTTGCCACCAGCAGCTCTAACCACTCCACTTCCCACCTTCCAGATGCCTACTATGGGTTCCGTAACCCTGCGGCTTGCTGAGCCAAAAGGAGAACAACAAAAACCTGTTGCTCCTTGATTCAAGGAGGGAAACAATGGAGACTAGTTCTCGCGACGGGTATCAATTGCTACTCACACATCCTCTTCCATCCAGGACCCCCTGATTCTGGGGTTCTTCCTACTCCAGAGATCCCAAGAATCTTGTAATCTATTGCGACCCCTTTCCCATAGACTCTAATAACCATAGCCTGTCATCCCCACTTTTTACCCAATCCTGCCTTCCAGGCACTAAACACCTACATACACACACACACCTTACTCTAACCACTAGTCCCATTGCACTCTCCCATTGCACTCTGGGTTTCTGGCTCTGTGTCCTCTAACCACTAGCCCTGACTCTCAGTGGGAATCCAGGAGGGGTCCCTCCTCCTCCTCTCCTCCCAGCTGCTGGCCTGGCTGGAGAGCGCCGTCGAATCTGCCACTCTTCCCCCTCCTCCTCCCTCGACCCCTGAGACCTCAACTCCCCTCCAGCGCCGCTCTCCGATGCCAACTTCAGATCACTTTCCAAGAAGGGCAAAGAAGGCGGAGCCAGACGCCAGCCAGCCCGCCAATGGCAGGCGAGGAAAGTGCCACGGGTGACCAATGGCGCGCCGAGAGGTGCTCGACCGACCAATGGCGCGTGGCCGTGGTTGGCTTCTTCCCGAAGGGCCGGCTGAGTGGGGAGGGGAGAGACAGCTGAGGAGGGGCAGAACCCGTGGGAGGTAATATTAAGTTTCTGCTGTCACATGACCACTGGGTCACATGACCTGCAAAAGCTGATTTTGGCGTGCGTGTGTTCTAGGCACGTCTGAATGCTAAGTTCCCCTTTGGGTAGAGTTTGGTTTTGTCCCTTTACTTTACTCTATGGGGGAGTTATTGTTTTTAAAATCAGAGCCACTTGTTGGTCTCCTAATCAGGGAATAGACAAAACAAAAAGAAGAATAAACTTTGTGGCACCTTAAACCCTGACTTTAAATTTAGAAGGTCAAATAGTAAAGATGAAGCTAAAGTACTTTGGACATCAAATGAGAAGAGAGGATGCACTTGAGAAAGCCTTGATGCTGGGAAAGGTGGAGGGCAAAAGAAGAAGGGGGTGGCCAAAAATGAGATGGCTAGATGGCATACCCGGGCACTGCTCCGGTCTGGGCGCGCATGCACAGCAACAACTTTGCGCATGTGCAGAACCCCTTTGCGCATGCGCAGAACTGCCTCTGATGGGCGCGCATGCATAGTAACCCCTTTCCCCGCCATTCAAAATACGGGACGGCGGCGGGAAAGGGGAAGAACAAGCGCTGAAATATGGGAAATCTCAGCCAATATGGGATACTTGACAGGTATGCTAGATGGTATTGTTGATGCAATGGGCACAGAGCTGGGTGGGTTGAGGAGGATGGTGGAAGACAGAGGTGCCTGGCGGGCAATGGTCCATAGGGTCGCAAAGGATCGGAATCGACTGTGCGACTGAACAACAAAAAAGACTAATTGATGTATTTTAATGTGAGCTTTTGTGGATCGAGTTGTTTTCCGTTATCTTCGAAGACGTTCTCTTGGTTTCAGATTCTTGCCCTTTCCAGTTGAGCCAGCGGGACTCTCTGAAACATAGGCAATTTTTTGTTGCTTGGGTGATTCCAGGAATAGCAAAGCTTACAAAACACTCATGTGAAAGTAGAAATGGGAATTTGACTTGGATGGCTGGAGTAAAGAGATAGGGAACAGAGATATAAATGATAAATGAACATGTGAGTTAAAGGTAAAAAATGGGTTTGGTTTAAAAAAAGATTATAGAGAAATATGGGGAGAATTTTTAGATTATGTATTAGGGAAAAGGAAAGGAGTTAAAGAAAAAAGGGATTATTTTAAAAAATGATTAAGTGGCTAAGACGCTGACTGGGAGGCGGAAGGTCAGCAGTTGGATTCCCGAGTATTGCAGGATGGAACAAGCTCCTGTCTTTGTCCCAGCTCCTGCCAACCTAGCAGTTCGAAAGCAAGAAATTGCAAGTAGATAAATAGGGACCACTTCGGTGGGAAGGTAACAGCGTTCCGTGCACTCCTTTGTCTAGTCATGCCTGCCACATGACCACGGAAACGTCTTCAGAAGCAGACAGCGCTGGCTCTTCGGCTTTGAAACAGAGATGAGCACTGAACCCTAGAGTCAGACACGACTGGCTTTTTTACCTTTACTTTACTAAGAAATATGAAGAGAATGTTTAGATTATGTACAGTATTAGGGAAAGGGGGAAGAGAAAGACCAGCACAATGATGTATTATCTTTTCGGAACAAGGGGATGAATATATAAAAAATGTAATTATATTGAGAATACTGTAGTTAATTAAGTCTATAATTGAGTAAGCCTATAATGGTGGTGGGTACATGTAGTAGTTATATTAATTTGGTTAAGATTGTTGTAATCTTTTTTCTTCTGTACTATACTTAGATTATTTTGTTGACTTGTGGTTTTTTTTGTATTTTAATAAATTAAAAATCTTAAGTATTGTGTATGCAACCATAGATGGCTTATGGCAACTGACATAGTGACTATACAAGAAACTGACTTACATAGAGACTTGATATAGTGGACTTTTTCTTTCTTTCTTTCATTAATTAGTTCAACTTTTACTTTGATACTGTGTGATAAACTGTGATATTGTGCATGATAATACTTTGTTTTAAAACTGTTTAAACTGTGATAACATGTGTGATGGGAAAAGACTGGCGTAGAGACCGGCAAGGCATGCCACAAAGTTTGCCAAGAGAACCCTATGGACCAAAACAAAAGGCAAAACAAGGGGATGCTCAGCACAGCAGATCTGAAAAGGGGGAGGGATACGAAAGGGGAAGGAGAAATACAGTGTTCCAGGGAACAATACTGCATAGGGACATGGAATGTGAGGTCTATGAATCAAGGAAAACTGGATGTGGTTAAAAACGAGATGGAAAGAATAAGCATTGACATCCTGGGCATCAGTGAATTAAATTGGACAGGGATGGGTGAATTCAGCTCTGGAAACCATCATATCTACTACTGTGGGCAAGAAAACCTCAGAAAAAACGGAGTAGCCATAATTGTCAACAAGAGTGAGGAAAGCAGTAATGGGATACAACATCAAAAATGATAGAATGATGTCAGTCAGAATCCAAGGCAAACCTTTCAATATCACTGTAATCCAAGTCTATGCACCAACCACTAGTGCAGATGAAGCCACAGTTGACCAGTTCTATGAGGACCTACAACACCTCATAGAACAGACACCAAGAAATGATGTCCACATTATCTTAGGAGACTGGAATGCCAAAGTAGGAAATCAAAAAGTAAATGGAATAACAGGCAAGTTCGGTCTTGGAACACAGAATGAAACAGGGCAAAGATTGATAGAGTTATGCCAAGAGAATGCACTAGTCATAGCAAACACCCTCTTCCAGCAACACAAGAGGCGACTTTACACATGGACATCACCAGATGGCCAGCATCGAAATCAGATTGATTACATACTCTGCAGTCAAAGATGTAGAACCACCATTCAGTCAGCAAAAACAAGACCTGGAGCAGATTGTGGCTAAGACCACAACCTACTGATCGCAAAATTCAGGCTTAGACTAAAGAAAATGGGGAAAACAATTAGACCAGACAGATATGACCTACACAACATCCCTAAAGAATACACAGTGGTGGTCATGAACAGATTTAATGTCCTGTACCTGATAGACAGAATACCAGAAGAATTATGGACAGAGAGGTGGGACATCATGCAGGAGGCAGCAAGAGAAACCATACCAAAAGAAAAGAAGTGTAAGAAAGCAAAGTGGTTGTCTGATGAGGCTCTTAAAATAGCAGAGGAAAGAAGGAATGCAAAAGTCCAAGGAGAAAGGAAGAAATACAACCACCTGAATACAGAATTTCAAAGAAAAGCAAGGAGAGATAAGGAAAAATACCTGAAAAATACAATGCAAAGAAATGGAGGAAAACAACAAAAGAGGCAGGACTAGAGATCTTTTCAAAAAAATTGGGGAAATCAAGGGAACATTTAAAGCAAAAATGAATATGATAAGGGACAAAGATGGAAAAGAGTTAGCTGAAGCAGAAGAGATCAAAAAAAGATGGCAAGAGTACACAGAGGAACTCTACAAAAAGGACCTCAACACTCCTGATAATAACAATAATGAGAAATTTGAACTTGAACCAGACATTCTGGAGAGTGAAGTCAGAAAGGCCATAAAAAGCACTGCAAACAATAAAGCTAGTGGAAATGATGGCATCCCAGTTGAATTTTTCAAAGCCCTAAAAGATGATGGAATCAAACTACTGCATTCAATATGCCAGCAAACGTGGAAAACAAAACAGTGGCCACAGGATTGGAAAAGATCAGTGTACGTTCCAATCGCCAAAAAAGGCAATGCCAAAGAATGCTCAAATTACCGAACAATTACGCTCATCCCACATGCCAGCAAGGTGATGCTCAAGATAATACAGGATAGACTTCAACAACATGTGGAGAGAGAACTACCAGAGGTGCAGGCCGGTTTTAGAAGAGGCAGCGGGACTAGAGACCACATTGCCAACATACGTTGGCTCATGGAGAAAACAAAGGAATACCAGAAACAAGTCTACTTTTGTTTTATTGACTACACCAAGGCTTTTGACTGTGTGGACCACAACAAAATGTGGCAAGCAATTAAAGAGATGGGAATACCAGAACACCTCATATGCCTCCTGAGAACTCTGTACACGAACCAAGAAGCAACAGTTAGGACAGAACACGGAAAGACAGAGTGGTTTGGAATAGGAAAAGGAGTAAGACAAGGCTGCATTTTATCACCCTGCTTATTCAATCTATACACAGAGCACATAATGTGCAATGCAGGGATGGAGGAATCACAATATGGGATCAAAATTGCTGGGAGAAACATCAACAATTTGAGATATGCAGACGATACCACCCTAATGGCAGAAAGTGAGGAAGACCTAAAGAACCTCTTGATTGTATTGAAGGAGGAGGGTTCAAAAGCTGGCTTGAGACTCAATATCAAGAAAACCAAGATAATGGCAACAGGTCCGATTAGTCCCTGGAAAATAGATGGGGAAGAAGTAGAAGCAGTGACAGATTTTACTTTCCTGGGATCTAAGATCACTGCAGATGGCGACTGTAGCCATGAAATTCAAAGACGACTGATTATGGGGAGACAAGCAATGAGAAACCTGGGGAATATAGTGAAAAGCAGAGACATCACCTTGAAAACAAAAATTCGCATAGTCAAAGCAATGGTATTCCCGGTGGTAATGTATGGGTGTGAGAGCTGGACCATTAGGGAGGCTGAGCGCAGAAGAATAGATGCCTTTGAGATGTGGTGTTGGAGGAGAGTCCTGAGTCCCTTGGACAGCAATCCCTGAGTGTGTTCTGGCAAAGCAAAAGTGTTATGCTTGTTTCCTTTTGGTATAAATTTTAGTGGATTACAATCCTGTTTTGTATCACAAGTGGGTTGTTACAATCCATGAAAGCTCACAGTGATAGATTCATAAATATGCCCCAATATTTTGCTTTTGTTCTGGTTTTGTGTGTAAATTGTGCAGTGCTTATATTAAATTCAGAAATAGAAATACCTCCAGTAGTAATCTACAGGTCCTGCCCTCTCAATCAGATGTAATGGCTTTTGCTTCTTAAGATAAATGGTAAAAAGAAGCACCATTTAAAAGGTCAGAAGTATCATGAATAAAAGGGAGTTTTTATTTGGGCTTGCAGCCAGCATTAGTAAGAAATTGTGGAAGACAAAACTACAATTTAATCAACTATAGAATAAGCATTCACAGCCTAAACAACAGTTCCTCTTTCAAAGTAATAGAAATCCTTAAAAGGAACTAAGGACTGCTTCTAGCCTAACAGAATGAGATTTGAGTGACTGTAATTATCTGTTCCCATGCTGGCTAGAATTATGAGCACTGTGGCATAATACATCAAAAAGACTGCAGTTTGGAAAGGTTGTAGATTATGTAGCACTTTAGAAAACATTTTGAATGGGTAAAGATAAAGTGCAGCTATCACAATATTTCAAAACAGCTCTTTTACAATGCCAAATTATTTTAAAAGAAATTAGTTCATAGGGGACCTCCTCCCATTTCCCCAATTCTGTCTTTCTGTTAGAAAATATGGGTCAGGTTTCTCCCTCAATTTCACCCCCCCCCCCACCAGTCTTCCCTTCTCTATTGTTTTCCCATAGAGACAGCAGATAATAACAAAAAATTACCCCTGAAAATAGTAGCAGGGTAAGATTTTGCTAAACTTCATCAGGGATAAATGCAAGCAAGCTTTTGGATTACACTGGTTCTTTCATTATAAAGGTAAAGGTTTCCCTTGCTCGAAAGCCATTCGTATCTGACTCTAGGGTTCAGTGCTTATCTCTGTTTCAAAGCCGAAGAGCCAGCGCTGTCTGCTTCTGCAGATGTTTCTGTGGTCATGTGGCAGGCATGATGACACCGGAGCACACGGAACGCGGTTACCTTCCCACCGAAGTGGTCCCTATTTATCTACTTGCAATTTCTTGCTTTAAAACTGCTAGGTTGGCAGGAACTGGGACAAAGACGGGAGCTCATTCCATCCTGCAGTACTGTACTCGGGAATCGAACTGCTGACCTTCCACCTCCCAGTCAGCGTCTTAGCCACTTGAGCCACTGCAGCCCCTCTTTCATTATAGAGTGGGGGAAGACCAGTTGCAGTTGGAGAAAATATGTTCATGCAGAATGCAAATCCTTTTGCTCGTTTTGAAGGCTTCTTACTAAAAAAAACCTGGGTGTTTAAATGGGTCACTGAGGGATATAAAGGTTTGATTTGTTTGTTCCTGGTAAAGTAAAGGCAAAATTAAAGGTCATCCTTGCTCAAAAGCTAGGATTTAGTGCTCACTTCCATTTATAGCCAACTAGCTATTTTGCCTGGCCTTGCTGGGCAGTTATTGATATTTTTTTTTGGTGTTGGGGTGGTTTTTTTGGGGTGGTGGTGGTAGCAAAGGAAGAAGGGGATGGCCAAAGTCACAGCAAGGGTGAGAGGCAGGGATCCGCCAGGGAAGGCACCTCCCCTTGACGGATTCCTGCCTCTCGCCCTTGCCATTCTCCTTCCGCTGTTTCGAAGACAGCCCTCGAAATAGCGGAGGGGAAATGGCAAGGGTGAGAGGCAGGAATCTGTCAGGGGAGGTGCCTAACCTGGTAGATCCCTGCCTGGCACCTTTGCATTTTCCCTTCCACTGTTTCGAGGGCTGTCTTCGAAACAGTGGCGGGGAAATTGCAGGGTGAGAGGCAGGAATCCGTCAGGGTTGGCTCCTCCCCTGACAGATTCCTGTATCTCGCCCTTGACATTCTCCCTCTGCTGTTTCGAGGGCTGTCTTCGAAACAGCGGAGGGGAAATTGCAGGGAGAGAGGCAGGAATCCATTAGGGTTGGCTCCTCCCCTGACGGATTCCTGTATCTCGCCCTTGACATTCTCCCTCCGCTGTTTTGTGGGCTATCTTCGAAACAGCGGAGGGGTAATTGCAGGGCGAGAGGAAGGAATCCGTCAGGGGAGGACCTACCCTGGTGGATGCCTGCCTGGCGCCTCCTCCCAGGGAAGTGGCTCGCTTCCCTCGGTAGGCGGGGGCCAAAGGCAGCCGTGCTTTCAACCCCTGACCCCCGTGGAAGGCACTTGCTTCCCTCCGGGAGGCGAAGGCGGAACGGAGCGCCGTTCTCTGCCTTCGCCTACCAGGGATGTGGCTCGCTTATTGCTTCCCTTGGTAGACGGGGGCCAAAGGCAGCCGTGCTTTCGCCCCCCCCCCCCTGTGGTAGGCGCTCACTTCCCTCCAGGAGGCAAAGGGTGGAACGGAGCACCGTTCTCTGCTTTTGTCTCCCGGGGAAGTTGCTCGCTTCCCTCGGTAGGCGGGGGCCGAAGGCAGCCGTGCTTTTGGACCCAGCCCCCCGTGGTAGGCGCTTGCTTCCCTCCGGGAGGTAAAGGTGGAACGGAGTGCCGTTCCCTGCCTTCGCCTCCCGGGGATGTGGCTCGCTTCCCTCGGTAGGTGGGGGCCAAAGGTAGGTGTGCTTTCGGCCCCCACCCCCTGTGGTAGGCGTTCACGTGTTGGTCTTTTTTTTTCTTTGTGCACCCCGGCTGTCCTGCCTCCTCTGTGCTCGTGTCCTCATGCCTGATTGGCTGAGGCATGCCGCGGTACGGAGGACGCTGGGAAGCATAGTTTTTTGTTTTTGCATGTTTGTGGGGCGTTGGCCCCACTCCCGGCTTCCAGGCCCTTGCGGCAATGGTGTCAAGGACAAAAGGTAAGTGTGGCCAGCGCATTATGAGATGGGCTGGATGGGTGCGGACATGCATTCCGGTCACGCACGGCCCAACCCCATTATAGGTATAGAAGAGCCAGTGCTATCTACGACATCTACAAACATTTCCGTGGTCATGTCGCCGGCATAAGTAGACACTAGAGTGCACAGAACACTGTTTACCTTCCCACCAAAGTGGTACCTATTTTTATCTACTTGCAACATCTTGCTTTTGAAGTTGCTGAGCAGCTACAGAAAGGGGAAAGTGAGAAGGAGGGCTTTCTTGCACGTTCAGACATTCGTTCACCATTTTGAAAACATTTTTGAAGAATCCTGCTTGATTTCTTTGGGATCAAGGGATGTTATTCAAAAGAAGGGATGAATATCCAGGACTTTGAATTGTGTAGGGAAGAAGAGGCAGAAGGTCAGGATCTGAGGGGTGAAACTTCAAAAAGGGGGTGTCTGTGGATGGGGCACCGTGTTCCGGATGAACAGGGCTTGGGAGTCCAGATTCCTGACTCCAGAGGGTAGGGCAGAGTTAATTCCTCGGGTCTCTGAGTTTTGGTCCCTCCCCTTCTGAAACTGGTTGGACAGCTTTCCTAGGTTTCTCACCTGGGCCACTCCTTCTTAGATCTGAGCAAGCCGTCCACCTTTCCAACTCTCCTTTCCTTCCTCCTTCCTCTGTAGATGAAACACTCTCACTTTCCTCGTGTCCCCTTCCAATTGACCTTTCTTTACAACTCTCCTGCGACTTGTTCTTTTTAGCCCTCTGTAACTCTTTTTGTATAGTTTCTAAGCTCACTCGCAAAAATTGTCAAGAAAAGAAAAGAAAAAAAGAAGGAAAGTGACCCTGTTCAAGGGGGTGCCCCAAACCCATGGGCACCTCAGGACTGGGCCGATGCCGGCTGGCATTGGCATTTGCAGTGTTCATGGACGCTGCAGGCATGGCGGCACTGCTGACGGGCATCTTTGCCAGGCTCCGGCTTCGGGGCCGGGACTTTGGGGACCTTTTGATCTACTCTGGGGCAGTGCTAGTCTTCCTGAGCCTGCTAGGCTGGATCATGTGGTATACGGGCAATATTGAAATAGCCCCTGAAGAATTGGCAAGGGATTATAGCGCCAAGAGAGGCACGCTGGCCCGACTTGCCAGGAAGATCTCCCGGACCTGGTCTCGACGCCAAGGTAATGGGTTGGCCATGAGGACAGTATCAAGCAGCCGGGAAGCTGCTTAGAGGTAAGATAGACTTCTGAGTTTCCTTTGGTGGTCTCTTATCTATCCTGATGACCATTAGAACCACCACCTTTTCATCTAGCCACTGTCATGGTCATTCTGCCAATTGCTCTGTCTTACTCTGTGTTGTGGAAAGTTCATCTTGCTAATTTCTGTGCATCATCTGTAGTGTATCGTAGTGGCAGGGTTTATTTATGGTCAGTTAGCAGCAAAATAGGGGACTGTGGTGGCTTAGTGGTTAAGATGTTGAACTTGACTACTGGAAGGTTGGCAGGTCAGCAGTTCAAGACCCAAGTACTGCACAACGGAGTGAGCTCCCATCTCTGTCCCAGCTCCTGCCAACCTAGCAGTGCGAAAACAAGACATTGCAAGTAGATAAATAGGTACCAATTCAGTGGGAAGGTAAACAGCATTCAGTGCACTCTGGTGCCTAGCAGGTAGCTGTTGGCAGGGTCTAGATCATACCTGTCAAGTATCCAGTATTGGCCGGGATTTCCCGTAATTCAACACCGCCTTTTCTACTTTCCCGCCTGGAGCTGCCGCCATCCCGTAATTTGACGGCAGAGGGAAAGTAGTTACCGCGCATCCCCTTCTGCGCAGAACCCTTCTATGCATGCGCAGAAGGGTTCTGCACAGAAGGGGATACGCAGAACTCTTCTGCGCATGTGTAGAAGGTTTCTGGGCAGTAGCTTTTTGCACAAAAGCCTTCTGCGCAGGTCCCGTATTGTCTGGAGCTGCGCTTGACACGTATGGTCTAGATATGTGATTGTGTATTATATGGCCCAAAGAAGGAATGTTGGGTCCCTTTCCCCTTCCCCAAAAAGACAAAAGTAAACACAAATTTGCATAAAATATACACAGACTTTTAAAATATACATATATACATTAATATTAATCTTACACAAAAGACTATGGTTAGGTGATTTGCATGCCTACTTTATCTGGTGTTATTGTTGATATAATTCAATTCAATTCAATTCAATTTTTAATTTATACCCCGCCCTACTCAGCACAGGCCGACTCAGGGCGGCAACAACATAGAAAAAAATACAGTATACAATAGAAAATATAACTACAGATTACAAAAATTACATGATCACAATCAATACAAGATAAATACAAAATGGCATAGCATACATAACAAATCAAGGCTCTACAAACTCAGTGTCATCAATGGCCTCAGTTCCTCATTGCAAACAAAGTCCCTCATGGCCATCGGAAACCATAGCAGATGCTTCTAATCTGCCCGCAGCTGAAGTCATTCTCCCCGCGGCCAATGCCAGACCGGGGAGAGAAGCCGGGGTTGCGGTGGCGTCTGCGGGAGAGTTTTATGCCCACGACGCCCCGCACAGCTGCAGTCATTCTCCCCGCGGCCAGTGCCATTATATAATTAATATAATGGAAGGTCAAATAGTAAAGATGAAGCTGAAGTACTTTGGACATCAAATGAGACGGGAGGATTCACTTGAGGAAGCCTTGATGCTAAGAAAGGTGGAGGGCAAAAGAAGAAGAGGGCGGCCAAAGATGAGATGGCTAGATGGTATTGTAGACACAATGGACACAGAGCTGGGCGGGCTGAGGATGGTGGAGGACAGAGGCGCCTGGAGGACAATGGTCCATAGGGTCGCAAAGGGTCGGAATCGACTGTACGACTGAACGACAACATGGTTTTCCTTGCTGCCTCCTGTATGATGTCCCACGCCTCTGTCCATAATTCTTCTGGTACTCTGTCTATCAAGTCTATGCCATTAAATCTGTTCCACACCTCCGCTGTGTATTCCTTAGGAATGTTGTCTAGGTCATACCTGTCTGGCCTAATTGTTTCCCCTATTTTCTTTAGTCTAAGCCTGAATTTTGCAATCAATAGATTATGATCTGAGCCACAGACTGCTCCAGGTCTCATTTTTACTGATTGTATGTTCAGGTACATTGTATATTTATTTATTTATTTGTTCATTTGTCCAATTTATATAGCCACCCAACTCGAAATGACTCTGGGCGGCTCACAAAGTTAAAATCAACAACACAATCTAAAACTTAAAACCCATAAAAGCCCAATTAAAAGTACTGTACTACGAAAATTGGCCAGCAGCTAAAAGGGCGAGGGAGCGATATTGCTATATCAGCCAGCAGGCGGGGGTCACCAGGTCACCGGTGCCCCACACCTGCTTTGCTAGCCAGGTTTTTAGCTCTTTCCTGAAGGACAGCAACTTTGTCTGGAGTCCTGTCGTAGCTTAATTGGCAGGAGGTTCCATAGGGCCGGAGCAGACACAGAGAAGGCCCTATTTCTGGTGCTAGAGAGACGAGCCTCTAGAAGATGGCACAATAAGAGAGCCTCTCCGATCTGCTCTAGTGGGACGGATGGATGTTCTCAGGGTGATGCAGTCTCTTAAGTATTCTGGCCCACTACCATGTACGGCTTTAAAGGTCATTACCAGCACCTTGAATTGCACCTGGAGGCACACCGGTAAACAGTGCAGCTCCCGAAGCAGTGGAGAGGCACGGGCATAACGCCCGCACCCCATCACCACCCGGGCAGCCATATTCCGGACCAGTTGCAGCTGCCGAATAGTCATCAAGGGCAGCCCCATGTAGAGCACATTACAATAGTCCAGTCTGGAGGTGACCAGAGCGTGCATGACCATGAGCAAGGAGTCCCGATCTAGGAGTGGACATAACTGGTGTATGACATGAAGTTGTGCAAAAACGCGGGGGCCCTGACCCATAGTCACTCAGTCTTGCCAGGATTCAGTTGTAGCCCGTTGTCCAGACCCCAACAGTCTCCAGACACCTGGATAGGACTCCAATTGCATCACTTGGATCACCACGGGCCGAGATGTACAGCTGAGTATCATCAGCATACTGATGATATCTCACCCTGTGGAAACGGATGATCTCCCCCAATGGCTTAATATAGATGTTAAATAGGAAAGGTGAGAGCACCGAGCCCTGAGGCACCCCATATTAGAGAGACCTGGGGCTGGACATCTCATCCTCCAACCACACCAACTGATTGTTTACATGCATGAGGAAGAGACATGTAACACCCTCTGCTATGCCCACTAGGTGCGAGATTGGGCTGCTCAGTTAGATCCTAAAGGGTGATGTGACCCTGGCCACACCCATATGTACTATGTCATGTGCAGTCAAGCTGTCTTGGTCAAGCAGTATGGGTTTTCCTGTCATACAGAAGATCCTTAAGCCAGTACGGTCTTTCCTATGAATGCAAAATACAGTGCGAAAGAAGAGGCATCGCTAGCAAATGAATCAATGTTTGGAAGGCATAGCCATTAGTGTCATAATCTTTACAATCACCATGCAGAGCAGGTGTTGTGTCCCTGAAACTGACAGCAGGCTCCAGGAGGAAGTAAGAGTGAAACTGGGGTCGTCACATTTCATTATTTGCTTCTTCAACCACTATGTTTCACTGATGTTGACCGGTATTGAATAAACCCCAAATTTACATATTATATATATCGTTATATTTCCTCTTTTTAAGACCTGCAGCCTACACTTGAAAGAGGCTGAGAACAGTTCCAGTTTAAGCTTTTATCACTACCCTTATTCACAGCATGTGATGACAACATGATAATCTCCATGGTTTTCCCCTCCCTGCTTCTTTTTTTCTTTCTTACCATGGTGGTAGAAGATGGAATAGTTCCACAGAGCTTTCTCATTGCCTTCAAATGGTCCTTATTTAGAGGAAGGCCATTCACATACTGAATGTACTTCATCTCTTGATCTATAGTTATGACCAGGAGACCGGTGTGCCAGGAGGTAATTGTTGAAGGGCAACATCAAAGTCCCTAATTCTTTCCCTTCCTGTTGTTCTTTATCCCTACGCTGAGCATGGAATAAAAAAAATACTTCAAAAAGAGGACCCTCCTCTGTTGGACCCTAAAACAAAACCCTTTCTCCTTTAGAAAAGGCTAAATGGTCACTCCAGCTGGAAACAAGAGTGATGAGTTTATGGATGTAAGAAAACCCGTGATGGATCAGGCTAAAGGCCTATCTATGTCGATCAGCTGGGTGGTTTTGGGGAAAAGCAGCTCTGCTTTCTTTTCTAATCTGGTTAGTTCCCTTCCTGCTTTTGTTCCTTTTTCAGCAGCTTCATTAATTTTTTAGTAATGTTTCATCACCTGAAATTGGAGACTGCAGATATTGTTTTACTTTTGTCATTCAGGGTGCATTTCTTTGTCTAGGCCTGTGATGGCAAACCCTGGCACTCGCACTCCAGATGTTCTTGGACTTCAATTCCCAGAAACCCAAGCCCCCTGTGAATCCACACAAATGGGCTTACTGCGATTCATCTGGCCTGTGCTGCCCCCGTACGTACGGGCACATTTTACTTCCGTTTCCGGGAGTTACCAGGGCGGTGCAGGCCAGATGAATCTCAGTAAACCCATTAACGTGGATTCACAGGGGCTTGGGCTTCTGGGAATTGAAGTCCAAGAACAGCTGGAGGGCCAATGATGGTGAACCGTAGCATTCCAGCTGTTCTTGGACTTCAATTCCCAGAAGCCCACGTCCCTGTGAATCCACACGAATGGGTTTTCTGCGTGTAAGGGACTTGGGCTTCTGGGAATTGAAGTCCAACAACAGCTGGAGTGCCAAGGTTCACCATCACTGGTCTAGGCCCTGCCATGTTGAATACATCTGCTAAGGTAAAGGTAAAGGTTTCCCTTGCTCGAAAGCCAGTCGTATCCAACTCTAGGGTTCAGTGCTCATCTGTTTCAAAGCCGAAGAGCCAGCGCTGTCTGCTTCTGCAGTCGTTTCCGTGGACATGTGGCAGGCATGACTAGACACCGGAGCACACGGAGCACTGTTACCTTCCCACCGAAGTGGTCCTTATTTATCTACTTGCAATTTCTTGCTTTCGAACTGCTAGGTTGGCAGGAGCTGGGACAAAGACGGGAGCTCATTCCATCTTGCAGTACTCGGAAATCGAGCTGCTGACCTTCCGCCTCCCAGTCAGCGTCTTAGCCACTTGAGTTTATTGAAAGCTTATTGAAAGATTGATATCTCCTCCTTAGCTGTTTAGAGGGGGTCCATTACTTGGAAGCAGAGCCTGGAGAAGTTCCTTTTGAAAAGACTACTACAACCAGAAACTCATCCATAGTCAGTAACTACGTTCTGGTCACAAAGCTGTTTACAATTTTGACTGAGGCCAATTCGTATTGGATTTTATAAAAACCATACTTACCTATTTTTAGAAATCCTGTTTATGATATACAGTGGAACCTCGCTTAACAAACAGCTCGCTTAACATAAAAATCGCATAACAAAAGGAAATCCATAGAAAATAGTGGCTTGGTTAACAATTTTTTGGGGGAATAGATTGATTGGTTTTCAATGCATTCCTATGGGAAACCACGTTTTAGTTAACAAATTTTGGTTTTTACTGCATTCCTATGGGAAATTACTTTTAATGCATTCCTATGAGAAATGCGCTTTACAATTTTTCATAGTACACAAGGTCCTGGAGAACGCATTGAATTTGTTAAGCAAGGTTCCACTGTACTGTATTTAGCCATCCTTCCGCCACAGAACTCATGAGAGTGTATGTGTACACCCATCCACCCTACCTTCTCAGACTTTGTAAGGCCATTTTTGATTGATACAAGTGTGTGTCCAAGAGTCTAATTCAACCACAGTCTTTGGGTTGCTAGTACACATCTGTGCATTTGCATATCCCTTGTTTATATGAGGTTTTCTTTTTTGCCTAGTCTAGCAGCAAATGAGAGAAAATCCTCCGAATTGCCACCTAATACAGCTATTTGTTGGGATAGGGAGGATTATCAAAATGCAATTTGAGAAAATTAACATTTCCAAGCTCTTTACAGCCCAGAATGGCAGTAATTTGTTTATTCTTTGTAAAAACTACATTCACTTGTGTTTTTTAAAAAGCCATTTATGGTGTGCAACACCCACCCAATAGTGTGGTGCATGGTAGTGTGTGATTCTAACTCAACTGCAGTTTCTAAGCTGCTATCACACTATCCTACCTTATGTCTAGATATGAGTATACATTTTGTTTGTTTAGAGTCATATTTCACAATGTTCTGGACTTAACATAAACTGGGAGAAAATCTTCAGAATTGAGAATTCAGTAGCAATTTGTATTTTACACAAGAGTCCAGTAAAAGATGGTCAGCTCAAAACAAAGATTTAATGTATGAACTTTGGACCTTGCCCTGGAAATATTGTTATTGTTCCTATGCAATCTTCTGTTTGACAAAACAAACAATTACTAGTTGAATGGAAAGTAATTTTCAAAAGGGAAATGAGTTTGGTTTTTGGGGTGTGAGTGGATTTTTTTTTGCTTCAGAAAATAAGAAAGGGAAAAATGCTGTGTGGAAGTGATTCTCCACATAAAAGTCTCTGTAGATGCCACTGTGCCAAACCAGAATCTACTTGATCCTAGCAGTTGCACTGGGAAGTCTTCATTTCACTCTCAATTACCCTATAAATCCTCTTTAATGCTACATGGCACCTGTATTCTTCCATATCAGAGAGTAAAGGCAAAAAACCCAAAAGACAACCTTGTGGCACCTTAAAAAGTAACTCCTGCACAGTATTTTAATGTTAGCTTTTGTGGATCAGGTCCACTTCATCAGACATATTCATTCAGTGACACTTTCTTGTGTGTCTTAGGACACCCCATACCTGTCAAGTATCCCGTATTGGCCTGGATTTACTGTATTTTAGCGCTCGTTCTCCACTTTCCCGCCGCCATCCCGTATTTTGAACAGCGGGGAAAGGGGCTACTGCACATGCGCGCCCATCGCAAAGGTGTTCTGCGCATGCACAAAGGGTTCTGTGCATGCACAAATGGGTTCTGTGAATGTGCAAATGGGTTACTGAGCATGCGCAACTGAGCATGCACAGTAATTTCCCATATTTTCCAGAGCCACGCTTGACAGGTATGGGATACCCACTGACCTGTGACACACAATCTGTGCCATTCTACTTAATGGTACAAGTCCTCAGCCCTTCCATTGGTGACATGAGGTAATTGAGACCATAGAAATGGGATGAAGGGACCAAGAATGTAGAAAACAGCCTCTTACTAGGCAGGTCTTTTAGCTTAGTATTGTCCCCATTCACTGGCAGCAGCTTCTTTGGGATTACAGTATAGGCAGGTTGTTTTCCTTGGATTGCAAAATGTTGAATGCAGGATGAACTCAACACAAAAAGTATTTACTGTGTTGAGTTATGGTTACCCTCTTCTGTAAATGATTCACAAGGTCCTTCCTATTCTTCTGTAATTCCAGAGTGATATATTGGCCCTCATTTGGAAACACTGACTCCTGTGGGTTTGTAGTCTTCGTTATTATATAAGTAAACTAGCATGGGCTACCCGGCTATGCCGGTCGGGTCACTTGGGCCGTTCTTTGCCCTGCCCCCCAGGAAAGTGGCTCGCTAGGTGGGGGCCGAAGGCAATCGAGCTTTCGGCCCCCACCCCCGGGGTAGGCACTCGCTTCCCTCCGGGAGGCCAGGGTGGAACAGAGCGCCGTTCTCTGCCCTGGCCTCCCGGGGAAGTGGCTCACTTCTCCTAGTAGGCGGGGGCTGAAGGCAGCCGTGCTTTCAGCCCCCACCCCTGGGGTAGACGCTCGCTTTCCTCTGGAAGGCCAGGGCAGAACAGAGTGCCGTTCTCTGCCCTGGCCTCCTAGGGAAGTGGCTCGCTTCCCCTGGTAGGCGGGGGCCGAAGGCAGCCATGCTTTCGCCCCCCGCCCCCCAGGGTAAGTGCTCACTTTCCTCCGGGAGGCCAGGGTGGAACAGAGCGCTGTTCTCTGCCCTGGCTTCCCGGGGAAGTGGCTCACTTTCCCTGGTAGGTGGGGGCCGAAGGCAGCCGTGCTTTTGCCCCCCCCCCTCGGGGGTAGGCGCTTGCTTCTCCCCGGGCGGTGAGGGAAGTACAGAGTGCCGCTTTCGCCCCTGGCCTCCCGGGGAGGGCGAACGGAGCACCAATGGGCTTTCTCTCCATTCGGTCTGCACACGCCCTTGGCCCCGCCTCTACTGTCTCTCTTTCTCTGCGCGTCAGCCGGTTTTTTCCCCGCGCATGCTGGCTGTCCCGCCTCCTCCGCGCTCGTGTTCTTCCTTCTTCCTGATTGGCTGAGGCATGCCACGGCACGGAGGACACTGGGACTTGTAGTTTTTTGTTTTTCCGCATTCGTGGGGCGTTGGCCCCACTCTTGGCTCCCGGATGATGTCCAGGAAGTAAGGTAAGTGTGAACGGTGCATTACGGGATAGGCTGCACATGTGTGGACCATACCTGTCAAGTTCCCCGTATTGGCCGGGATTACCCTGTAATTCCGCGCCGATTTTCTCCATTTCCCGCTACCCCATAATTTGGCAGCGGGGAAAAAGAAGTTACTGCACATCCCTTCTGCGCAGGTCCTTTCTATGCATGCGTAGAACCCTTCTACGCATGCATAGAAGCGACCTGCGCAGAACGTTTCTGTGAAGGTCGCTTCTACGCATGCGTAGAAGGCTTTTACGCATGGGTAGAATGGACCTGTGCAGAAACGTTCTGCGCAGGTCCCGTATTCTCAGGAGCTGCACTTGGCAGGTATGGTGTGGACACGCATTCCGCACACGCACGGCCCAACCCCTTTCTTATACGTATAGATAGTGTAGACATACCTACATCTGCACTGTTAGACTTGCCAGCTGTTCCTTATTGGTTCTCTTGTGAGGGACAACCAAGCAATTATGGTTTTGAGGGATGGGAAATGTTCAAGTAGTAGTTTCACCATTGCCACTGCCACGTGACTTTCCATGGCTGAGTGGCGATTTGAACCCAGATCTCCTGAATTCTAGATACCCATTATGGTGTAGTGGATAGAATGATGATCTAGGACTCAGGAAGCCTGGCTTCAAATTCAACCATGGAAATTCACTGGCAGTGTGGAACTGGTGAAACCATTCCTTAAATAGCTCATTTACCTTTGAAAATCCTATAAATTGGTTCTGACATGAAAGCACATAACAATTCCTGAGTCTTAGTTTGACATGCTTAGCTATTAAACTACACTCGTCTTCAATCCTTACTTTGAATTAATAAACAAAAGACAGTTTGACTTGGGTGGGGGGTCCATATGTCTGAGAAACATTGGCATGGGAAGCACATTCTGTGTTTTTCTAACTCTGTTGGATTGTCTAATTGTGCCCCTATTTGGACAGGGAGTCCCTGACAATATTGGTGTTGAGGTCCAATTTTTATATGTACAGTATTTAAATGTTATGAATCCACCATTATATGTATTCCAAACTCTTGTGCCCAATGAGTTTGAATGCAGAAGTTTAGCTTTCTAAGCACTTATATCCAATTGTGCCCAGAGCCTTAATTTTAATTCTAAGAGCTTATAGTCTAAATGCTCCTAGAAAGGTTTTGGGGTTTGGTGAGTTTCCTTTTCACTCACCTTACGCCGCCACTTATAGGCCAATCGTGGAGCGCTTCTTCCCAGCTTTCAAAACCCTCATAGTTCAGTTGAGTTAGAAGCAGTCAAGGAGAAAAGTTATTTCAAATCAGAATTCTTTATTATTGGCTCATATTAAAGAAGCGATTGACACCCACCTTACGCAGTCGAGGTGTTTCAGAGTGGGGCCCTGAATAAAGAAAAGAGTACAGATTTTATACAATTTCTTTTCCTTCTCCCAAGCCCCTTTAGAAAACAACTTGTCTGGTTTGTAAGCAATTAATGTTCAAGTTGACCTTATAGGTTACTAGCAGATTTTGCCCGGTGGTCCCGGGCTGTTTTAAGTGGTTTTGGAAGGTTTTTTTTCTTAATGTTGGTAAAGAGCCAGGCTATTTTAAATTGTGTTGTAAGGGATGATTTTTTTGGTAATTTATGTAAAAAAGAGGTGTGTTGGTGGTTAGGGGTGGTTTTGGGTATGCACAACCACCACTACCCATACAATACCACTCCCCACCAACACACACATTTAAAATTCCTGGCAAGGCAGGAGTGGTGTGTGTGTGTGTGTGTGTGTGTGTGTGTGTGTGTGTGTGTGTGTGTGTGTGTGTGTGTGTGTGTGTGTGTGTGTGTGTGTGTGAGAGAGAGAGAGAGAGAAGCAGTGTGTGTGTGTGTGTGTGTGTGTGTGTGTGTGTGTATTGTCCCCCCAACCCTTCCAGAACCAGGGGACCCTGCAGAGAGGGGATCCCCCCCCCCCGCAGGACACCCCTTATTAAAGAGAAGAAACCAAGCTCTTTCTTCTCTTTTAAAACAGAGTGTTTGGGAGGGGGGGTGTATTCGATCTCCTCTCCCTGGTCCCCTGGGTTTGGTAGGGTTGGGGGGACAAAAGGGGTCTGTCCCCCCAACCCTTCCAGACCTAGGGGACCCAGCAGAGAGGGGATCATTCCCCACCTCCCCCCCAAAAAAAACCACTCCGTTTTTAAAGAGAAGAAACCAAGTGGTTTCTTCTCTTTTAAAATGGAGTGTGTGTGTGTGGGGGGGGTATTCGATCTCCTCTCCCTGGGTTTGGTAGGGTTGGAGGGACAAAAGGGGTCTGTCCCCCCAACCCTTCTGGACCCAGCACCTTTCATTGCCTCCCTCACCCACCCCCTAACCCTTACCTAACCCTTATCTTTTCCTGGCTCCCTCCAGCTGGATCTTTCAAAGTCTTTCCCTCCGGCTCCCACTTTTTTTTTTAAGTCAGCACGCGTTCCCAGCCTCCTCTGTACTCGTATCCCTCAGCCTGATTGGCTGAGGGGTTGCACAGTGCAAAGGACGCTGGGAATTGAAGTCCTTTTTCTTTGTTCACGTTCGGGGGGCTCCTGCCCCACTGCCACATTTCTCAACCTGACAGTTACCTGCGAACCTGGTTCTGGTGAGTGCAGGGAGGCTCGGTCGGGGCTAGTGGGGCCTGGTGCAACATCCTTTGTCACATTCCAACGGTTAACGCACAGATTTATAGGTATAGACAAATGTACTGATAACTATTCTCTTCTCTGATTGGTCCTTTGGAATCCTCGCCTGTCTCTGAGTGAAACTTAAGAAGCAAGGAGGCTTTTGATTTAAGACCATGAGGTCATGTGGGTGATGGAAGATACAGTGCCAGCCTTGGACAAACTCCAAGACCAGTATGCCTAGAGTTCCTCCTTCCTTTTCCTTATCTCTTAACAACCTAGAAATGCTTGCAAAAGGGCTTTTTGGTTCCTACCCCTTGGTATTCTCATGTCTTTTGGCAAAGAAGTTTGATGATTTAACATCTTTGGGGTCAAATTAGACCTTAACCTTTCAGTCCATAGTTAGCTTAAACATTTTTACAACCTTAGCACTGAATATAAACCATATCTATACCTCTCTATATAAAAATTACTAGCTATTTTTGGGTGTGCATGCTCACACAGCGGGGGGGGGGGGGGAGAAAGAGGGGAAGAGAGAGAGAAGAGAGGGGGAAGAGAGGGGTGATGAGAGAGTGGGGAAGAGAGAGAGGAGAGAGGGGGAGAGAGAGAGAAAGGGGGAAAGAGAGTGAGGAGGAAAGAGAGGGGGGAAGAGAGAGGGAGAAAGGGGGGGAAAAGAGAGAGAGAGATGGGGGGAAGAGGATTCCTTCTCTCCGGGAGGTGCAGGCGCGGCCTTCGTTTTCTGGAGAGAGGGGAATCGCTTCTCTCTTAGTTGGCTGGGGTTTGCTGGGCCTTGTAGTTATTTTTTTGTTACATTTGTCAGGTGGTTGCCCCACTTGTGGCTGGCGGACCCTTGCAGCGATGCTCCAAAGGTGGTCAGGTAAGTGTAGGCGGCTTGGTACGGGATAGTAGGGACTGGTGTGGACATGCATGCTGGATACAAACGGTTAATGGGCCTTCTTATAGGTATAGATTATGTGTATAAAAACCTTGTTACAGTCTTATTTTATTGCATGGTATTTCTTAAGAATATTACAAGCTACAATTCTATAATGTTTCATAAAGTAGAAACAATGTGTTTTGAATGTAGTACATTTCTATATAATTATAATGGATACATATACCGTATTTTCTGGCGTATAAGACGACTGGGCGTATAAGACGACCCCCAACTTTTCAAGTTAAAATATAGAGTTTGGAATATACTCACCCTATAAGACTACCCCTCTTCCAACGCCGGCAGACAGCCAGTGCCTGCCTACACTGCTCCTTTAAGGCGGCCCATGGCCCTTTATTCCTCCCGGTAGGAGCGCCGCCACAGCTGCAAGGGCTCCTGCCTCTCCCTCCCTGCTCCTACCAGGAGGGATAAAGAGCCGTGGGCCGCTGGGTCCAAGCTTTTATTCTAAAGCTTAGAAATAACTACCGGTAATTATCAAGTGGCTAAGACACTGAGTGGGAGGCGGAAGGTCAGCAGTTCGATTCCCGAGGACTGCAGAATGGAATGAGCTTCCGTCTTTGTCCCAGCTCCTGCCAACCTAGCAGTTTGAAAGCAAGGAATTGCAAGTAGATAAATAGGGAAGGTAACAGCGTTCCATTCGCTTTGGTGTCTAGTCATGCCTGCCACATGACCACGGAAAGGTCTGCAGCAGCAGACAGTGCTGGCTCTTCAGCTTTGAAACAGAGATGACCACTGCACCATAGAGTTGGATACGACTGGCTTTCGAGCAAGAGAAACCTTTACCTATTATTATTATTATTATTATTATTATTATTATTATTATTATTATTATTATTATTATTATTATTATTATTATTATTATTATTATTATTATTATTATTATTATTATTATTATTATTATTATTATTATTATTATTATTATTATCATGAAAGCAAGAAATTGCAAGTAGATAAACAGGGACCACTTTGGTGGGAAGGTAACAGCATTCCATGCACTCCTGTGTTCTGAAGGCAACAGATCGTTTCATGTCCTACGGTGCTATCTGCCACTTTTTACATCAGCTCTCACAAAATTTCATGCCTGCCACATGTCCATGGAAAACGTCTGCAGAAGCAGACAGCGCTGGCTCTTTGGCTTTGAATCAGATATGAGCACTGCACCCTAGAGTCAGATACGACTGGCTTTCGAGCAAGGGAAACCTTTACTAAATAGGGGCCACTTTGGTGGGAAGGTAACAGCGTTCCATGCACTCCGGTGTCTAGTCATGTCTGCCACATGACCACGGAAAGGTCTGCAGAAGCAGACAGTGCTGGCTCTTCAGCTTTGAAACAGAGATAACCACATAAGAACATAAGAACAGCCCTGCTGGAACAGGCTACAGCCCATCCAGTCCAGCATTCTGTCTCACACAGTGGCTCACCATTTCCTTCAGGGTATTCCCAAGCAGATGCCTTCACCTGCTTAGGATTCCCTGGAAATAGCATTGAGAGATATCCTGCCTATCTCTCCAACCCGGAGGTTGTCCTTAAGTATCCATAATTATAGCCATTGATACCCTTGTCCTCCATGAACTTGTCTAATCCTTTCTTAAAGCTGTCAAGACTGACAGCTGTCACCACTTCTTCTGGCAGGGAGTTCCATAGACCAGTAATCCTCTGGGTGAAAAAGTACTTTCTCTTATTTGTTTGAGAACTATTACCCAAAAGTTTCATGGAGTGTCCCCTAGTTCGAGTGTTATGCGATAGGGAAAACAGTTTTTCCTTATCTACTTTGTCCACACCGTGCATGATTTTATAAACTTCAATCAGGTCACCTCTTAGACGTTGTCGTTCAAGAGTGAAGAGGCCCAACCGTTGCAGCCTCAGATGGTAAGGAAGGTGTTCCAGTCCCCTAATCATTCTGGTTGCCCTCCTCTGCACTTTTTCCAGCTCCATAATATCCTTCTGGAGGTATGGCGACCAGAACTGTACACAGTATTCCAGATGGGGCCTCACCATAGATTTGTAAAGAGGCAAAATGACACTTGCTGACTTATTTTCTATACCCTTCCTAATGATCCCTAGCATTGAGTTTGCTTTTTTCACTGCTGAGGCACACTGGCTTGACACCTTCATTGAGTTGTCCACCAGGACACCAAGGTCCCTTTCCTGGTTTGTCGCAGAGAGTTCAGATCCCAGAGAATTCAGACCACTGCACCGTAGAGTTGGATATGACTGGCTTTTGAGCAAGAGAAACCTTTACCTTTACCTATTATTATTATTATCATGAAAGCAAGAAATTGCAAGTAGATAAACAGGGACCACTTTGGTGGGAAGGTAACAGCATTCTGTGCACTCCTGTGTTCTGAAGGCAACAGATCGTTTCATGTCCTACGGTACTATCTGCCACTTTTTACATCAGCTCTCACAAAATTGCATGCCTGCCACATGTCCATGAAAAACGTCTGCAGAAGCAGACAGCGCTGGCTCTTTGGCTTTGAAACAGAGATGAGCACTGCACCCTAGAGTCAGATACGACTGGCTTTCGAGCAAGGGAAACCCTTTACCTTTACCTTTAAGCCATGAGCATCAATATTAAAGTAAGACTTGAACCATCTCACTATGCGTGCAATGAGTCAATCTCATATATTTGTTTCACCTTTTAAGTGAAATGAATGAACATTTGCATGATATTCTAATTTTCCGAGTTTGACCTGTAAGTAAACCAGATAGACGTCTCTCGACCTGGGCCAGTGGAGGGGTGGGGGGGAGTCTGGACTCGGAGACTTCAGGGCAGATTCAGAGCAGAGCTGCGATTGGCAGCCGCTTTAAGTGGATGAGAAAGCAGCAGCAAAGCTTGGGTGAGGGCACCGCTTCCCTCCCTCCCTGCACGCTAGAGTCGGCTACAACTCGCTTTCAAGCAATGGAAAACCTTTACCTTTACTAAATAGGGGCCACTTAGGTGGGAAGGTAACAGCGTTCTGTGCACATGACCACGGAAATGTCTGCAGAAGCAGACACAGCGCTGGCTCTTTCGGCTTTGAAACAGAGATGAGCACTGCACCCTAGCCGGAGGAGTGAGGAGGAGGCATGACGGAAAGGTCTCCGGAGCAAGGGGCCGCCCGGATATCACCACCCTTAGCCTCGCAGCAGCGGTGGCGGATGGCTTTCCCCACCAGTCAGCTGGTCCTCCACCTCACCACCTGGGGGGGGGAGGGTTTGACGAGGAGCAGCAGCAGCAGCTGACCGGCGGGGAAAGACACCCGCCCCCGCCACCAGGCTGAGGGTGGTGATATCCGGGCGGCCCCTTGCTCCGGAGGCCTCGCAGCGGCAGATGGCTTTCCCCGCCGGGCGGCCCCTGGCTCTGTAGTACCCGGTGTATAAGACGACCCCGACTTTGGCACAGATTTTTCGGGGTTAAAAAGTCGTTTTATACGCCGGAAAATATGGTATTTAATAAAATGATGAAAATCAGTCCCTCATTATTGGTCCATTCACTGTAGTCTTAAGAATTGACAAATGTAATGTTCTCTTCATACGGCTGTTCTTGACATGGAGATTGCAACAGGTTTGGAATACCTCAGCGAGGTTAGCTTCAGGAGTGAAAACATGCAACTACCTGTATATTACCCCAACTCTGCCCTAGCTATGTTGTGTTCATTCATAGTAAGCTTAGGATTCACCAGTGATGTTTGTGCTTCACCTGCAGGAAGGATGAATCAACTTCCCAAGATGGACGATATTCTTCTGGGACCAGGCCTGATCATTGACCCAAAAAATTACCAAGAAAAATATCCTAGGCTTATCTGTTCATCTGACCTGAAGTGACTTGTCCTCTTTCTTCAGTACTTTTTATGTAATGTTTGCTTTAATACTTTTCCAAGAATTTGATTTTTTCCTCAAAAGCATTGGTCTCCATTCATTTATTTAAGATGAAGGGGTTGCCACTGCTTCCCCATCTCACTTTGTAAGGACTCCTGTTTTTCATAACTGCTTGACAGCCAGAAGTCCATCTGGTTCAGATCTCCACACAGTGGAGAAACCCTGAGGAGTAAAGGTGCGTTTGTTGAATTTCTTGTCACCACAGAGGTGAGGAAGCTTTACAAGCCATATGGCGGGATTGAGAAAGATACTTGGGGTGGGTTACACAGACAGAGGTGGCTGGGAAGAAGAACTTTCAAATTCTCTGGCATGGGATCGGTGGTTCCAGAGTTTATGGATTCTGAGGTTTTTTAATGCTCAAAAGCCAGTCATGTCTGACTCAGGGTGGTGGGGCGCTCACTCCATCATGCAGCACTCAAGCCTTGAACTGATGACTAGTGGACCTTTCGGTCATCAAGCTCAGCATCTTAACTACTTAGCAACCACTTCCCCAATGGATTCTGAACCCCTAGTCCAGTGATGGCCAATGTTGGCACTTCAGGTGTTCTTGGACTTCAATTCCCAGATGCCCAAGTCAACACACCTACTGATTAGGGCTTCTGCCAATTGAAGTTCAAGAACATCTGGAGCACAAAGGTTGGCCATCACTGCAACAAATCACACACACTGCAACAAAACAAACAAGGAAGTCCAAGAAAACTAAACTGCTCTATTTATTGGCATAAATGTATAGAGGGAAATTTCTCTTTTTGCAATGTAGGGGCTGTTAAGCTTTAGGTGGTCCTGGTGGTGCCCCTGCTGGTGGTGCCCCTGCTGATGGTGTCCCTGCTGGTGGCACCTCTGCTGGTGGCGCCCCTGCTGGTGCTGGTGGCGCCCCTGCTGGTGCTGGTAGCGCCCCTGCTGGAGCTGGTGGTGCCCCTGCTGGTGCTGGTGGTGCCCCTGATGGTGGCACCCCTTCTAGTGGCGCCCCTGCTGGTGCTGGTGGAGCCCCTGCTGGTAGCGCCCTTGCTGGTGCTGGTGACGCCCCTGCTGGTGCTGGTGGCGCCCCTGCTGGTGCTGGTGGCGCAGGTACCGCCCCTGGCGCTGGTGCTGGTGGCGGCTCTCCTGGTGGTGGCAGTGCTGGTGCTGCCCCTGGTGCTGGAGGTGGTGCAGCAGGGGTGGGACCAGAGGTGGGTGTAGCTGCTGCAGCCGGTGCCGGTGCTGGGGCAGCGCCTGGGGGTGGTGCTGCGCCTGGTGCTGGAGCTGGTGCTGCGCCTGGTGCTGGTGCTGCACCTGGAGCTGGTGGTGCGGCTGGTGCTGGGCCCGGGGGTGGTGCTGGGCCTGGGGGTGGCACTGGGCCTGGGGGAGGCGCTGAGTCTGGGCCGGGTGCTGGAGGGGGTGGTGCCAGTGCTATTGGTCGGATGGTTTCCATGGGTTGCATTGGTTCAGAACTTGATTCTGGAGTCAGCTCCATCAATGGAGTCCGTGGCCTCCCTCCAAACATATCTTCTGATTCTGGGCTCCATGTTGATGGTTGTACATAGCTTCTTTGGGCCCAGTCAAGGGACTCGGGTCCACTGTAATCCTCGAACTCACTTTCGTCTCCCAAAAGTCTGGAAGTAAAATCGTTTGATTCGCTCTCACTCTGGGAGGGTCTGGACTCTCTTCTTTGGAATTCTTTAAGCTTGCTGTTGGGGGCATCAAGTGTGGGAAGAAGAGAAACATCTTAAAATATGGGAGAGAATAGGATGATGTGTTCCTCTACAATGTGTCCTTAGTCCCAAGCAGAGGTTGGAAAAATTGGAGTACACAAAAGAGCCTCTTTGAAGATTTTGGTATTTTCGAACCAGAATCGGGCATACCTGAGGCAATAACAATCTTGTTGTGTTGGCCAATCTTTCTCTGACTAGGTCAGGTGAAAGGCACTACAGAATGAATTCACCAAAAGGTGCCTTCATTTTGGCAGTTTAAAATCTGACTTAGACACAGAAGAAGTCGGAAAAAATTAGTTTTTGTTTTTGTTTTTTGATACAATTACTTCAAGGAACCCTTCATCAAAAGGACTGTTGTCAATACTAGCTGAAAAGATCTGAGAATAGCCATTATACTTATAAAACACCCCTTAGCACTTAGTGCACATTCTGGGAGGTTCACAAGTTAATTAGCATTTTGCCCCCAACATGCTGGGTACTAGTTTTACCAACCTCAGAAGGAGGGAAGGCTGAGCCAACCTTGAGCCCTGGGCAAGATTGAACTCACAACCTTCTTGGCTGCAGTAGTGTAGTTTGACCACAGTGCCACCCACCAGTAATTAACTCACTAAATAACTCTGATGAATTACAATCCAGAAAACTAACTTTTCCAAAATCTGTTTTTAAAGCAATCTCACATTCACCAGTTACAGTAAATTCAAATCTATGTGGAAAATGAAAACAGGACATTATAAATGCAGTAAATAATAGTAATAATTTAATGAGCTCCCCCTAAATTCCTAGTAAGTCCTGGATAAAAGCAGATTTTATATACCAGCCTCTTATCTACCAAGTGGCTTATTGCTGTTCACTCCCTTCAAACATTTCTATTTTTATCTGCTCATACAGTTGTGCTTAATTTTAGCCTAGTTCAGGGATTCTCAACCTACGACCCACAGTGACAGGCCAAATCTGGCCCACAGCACCAAATAATCCAGCCCCCGCCCATGCTCCCGCTGCCACCAGACTCGGCTGTGGACTGATTTACGGCCATCGTAAACGTGGCCTACATAAACGCATATACAACAGCCTTAAATGAGTCCGCAGCCTTTGGAACCCTGTTTACAACAGCTGTAAATGGCGGTGGCAGGGGAGAGGGGTACAGTCCTGCCCCCTCCACTGTTTGAGAGTGTGTGACCCGGCCCCCGACTTGAAAAGGTTGAGGACACATGGCCTAGATCTTCCTCACACACACCCCCTTCAGTAAGATAGGGCAGATGATTTTGTGGCTGACACGAGTCAGCCAATCAGTAGTGGGTACAACTCTGTTCTGGCCAAGCAGTGTGGTGCAGATTAGGTCACTATTCCAAAGCAGGACACTCCTCCAATTTGATCACAGGGTAGATATACAGTGAGTGCATGACCATAATGAGGCCACCACTGACATAAGCTATTATATAAATCCTAGATGCTTTGGGGTAGAGTTTCAGTAAGACTTTCTGGCATATGAAATGGTATGGATCCTTTGTCTGATTGTTTTTGTGCCCACATTGTCATACTTGATTTTGCAGAAGGCCCAGAAAATGGAGTTGCTACTAACTACTCTGGAGTTATGCTTCTGTAAAGATAGCCCTCTCAAGTATATTAGGAATCACCATGAGCTGATCAGCAGGAGTGCTGACTGGGGCTTCTGAAAATTGAAGTCCAAGAACACCTGGAGCGCCAAAGTTCTCCATCACAGGACTAGGATATTGGTCTTCAGCAGATGAATCAAATAATATAACACAGCATTACACCATCACTGATCATTGGCTGTCAAAATGTGCCTCTCTCCAGATAGTTTGGATTACAATTCCCATAACCTCTGGTCAGTTATAGTAGGAGTTGTAGTCTACCATATCTAGAGGATACAGGTTTGAGGAAGTTTGCATTATGCCATTTGCCTTTCAAAGAGAAGTATGAAGATGATGGAAAGGGAAACAAACTGGAAGCAGATATACACTGGATATCAAGGAAAACTTCTTAACTGTTAGAGCAGTACGACAATGGAACCAATTACGTCAGGAGGTGGGGAGTGCTCCAATACTAGAGGTATTCAAAATTCCAGTTTCTTTGCTCAAAGGCCAGGTTAGCTTTGCAACTGGTAAATATGTTCCACAGACAAGTCCTACAGGTCAGATCTGAATGCTGACAATCTAACACGCCAAATGCAGACCCATCCGTCGAGTACTGAAGCCTGCTCAGCAGACAAATCTCACAAAGTTTTGTACACTGAAGCAGAATGGTTCTTTTTTCAGCTGCGAAGAAACAAACATATTCCTGCCTTATACTCCTGGGTGTTTGACACCTGGAGTCCAACAACAAATTTCACTCAGCTACCCTGAAACTTAACTAATGCTTACTGTGATGTCCATACCACCAAATTTGGTGGCCATGCCCTTGGAGTGAAAATACACACACACAAAGAAAAGAAAATCTACAACCTACCAACTGAAGAAGAGGCACATGCTCAAGAGGACCACCACGACTGTGACTCCACTAAGGATCCCTGCATTTCGCCGTTGTCTGGCACCTGTCCGGAAGATGATGGTGAGTTGATTCAGTCAATCCTTTGTACCCCACCCCCTACAACCTCATCATCAGAAGCCGTGTTACCTCAAAGCAAGATTGGATGGAATCTTCAACAAAGTACACCCTGGAGCTTGAAAAAGTTACATCTTTTGGCTGTGGGGTTCAGGGATTTGTGATCCAAAGAAGTGACTTGTTCAAGTTGGGAGACACCTTTTAACCTTAGCAGTAATCTTGGAAGGCTACTTGGTGAAAAGAACAGCTTCATTTTGGTCAATGTCAAGCAGCTGTGTATGCGAGTGAATACCTACAATGCCCTGAGGCAAATTATGCCAACAGTGGGCCCCCATAATGGCTCACGGCCAGTGGTGGGCTCTAAAAAAATTACTACCACACTGTGGGCGTGGTATGGTGGGGATGGCCAGGGATGGTCAGGTGCGTTGCACCTGAATTAGGACTACTTTATTTCAAGAGTTAGATGGGCGGGGCCAGCCAGAATTTCTGCTACTGGTTCTGGCGAACTGGTGCGAACCTACTGATGCCCACCACTGCTCACGGCTGAAAGGAATGCTGTGGTGGTGGTGGTGCGATTATAATAATTACATAATTATGTAAGGGAGAGGCAGGGCAGACATCAACTGTTGACTTTAACAGCCCAGGAGTCACCCAAGGGCTTTGTTTGGCCATAGCCTCCCTCACTTAACTCAGGAATGTGGTCACATTGGTCAGGACCCTGAGTTAAGGATTGAGCAAGTCATAAGGTGCATTCCCCAACTACGGGTCTTGTTCTTGCAAGGTTGGCCTAAGTCTGGAGTTATTTCTTTAAGAGCCAAGATAGTCCTAAATCTGATATTATTTGAATAGCCATAAACAGTGCTTAAGTAAACATAAAATTACAGGTTTGGATGCAGAGGTTGGTTGCATGTTGAAAGGTTTTCTTTCCTCTAATAAAATTCTCCCTTCTTGTAGACCAGTATGTCAAAGACAAAATGGCAGCCGAATCTCTTTAACAGTTAATTTACTGTGTGCAAAAACTTTCCCGCATAGCTACAGATTCTCATGATGCTATAAACTGGTCTTCATATGATCAAACTGTGTACTAGACTTTGGCATATAATGGATGGAAATGGACAGAGGGGATCTCATAACAGGATGTCATAACTGTACTGCTTTTCTTTGTCTTTCCACTAATGGGGAAAGCAGAAATCTGTTCCTGCCCACTAACATTCCTTTTATCTATTCTTTTCCAACTACATACACTTATCAGAGAATAAGGTCCACTTACTCACTGAAAAAACTTACTTCTGAGTAAACATCCACACAATAGTGTTGTTTATTAATTCCAGCTCTCCTGTTGATCTCATCTTTTGAGAGGTAACGTTCTTGGCAAGCACAGAAAGGGAACAGTTTGCCATTTCTTGTTGTCAGTGGTGTCACAAGGACTGTTCAATAGGTGCCTGCGACACTTGTACAGCCACATTCCAAGTTCTTTTACAAACAGAAAGTCTTCTGTTCTCAGGGGCAGAAAAGAACCATGTCTTCTTCCCAAACAACTCATTGTTTGTATTCATACCATGAGACCCAAACTAGTTTGACAGGCAATCTCCTCCCCAAGAAGACTGTAGTTTTGTAAAGAAGGTTGAGAGTATCTAAAAGGATTGGCAGCATTTTGGACAAGCTGTAAGTCCCAGAATCCTATAGGAGAAATTGATTTAGATTTTAAACACAGTCTGAGTCAGAGCTTGGAAATCTCATTTAGGAGGCTATAACCCTCCTAAATCCCAGTCTACATATGGGAGAATGAAAATTTGAGGTTTCCAAGCTTTGGTGCACACTGGAATTGCAGCTATACCCACACTTGGGGAAATATGACACCCAAGAAGTAGATAAGGATTCCTCTTCGAAAACAAATAGTATTAACTTCAGCAGCAGTTCCTCCAGTAGAGGAACCATGTCAACTAAGTCCTTTGAAATGCTGTGTGTCTTACCGTCAATAACTTGGTGGAAGCAAGTATTGTTCTGATAACAGCATTTGCTCTTCAGGCACTGCTTAGGATAGAACCTTTCTGGTTCCCCCCCACAGGCTTTCCTATATGAGGCATCCTGAACGCATGCTGGAACAGATAGAAATGCCATTACTTCTGTATGTCTCAGTGTCCCTTTGGCCATTTATATATATATAAAGCAGAGGTGTCGCCTTGTATGTGCTGAATACAAATCTACACCCCTGTACCTATCAGGCTGTAACTTGGCACACAGGTACCTTGAGCATGCTGGATTGGCACTATGGGGGTCCGGAGTCCCATTTTGGGGATCGCACCCCAAAAACAGGGAAAAGGAGCGGGAACTATGACCCCCATGGTACCTTGGGCGCAGGAAAAAAAACATGATGCCTTGGACGGAAGGAAAAAAACCAACCGTAATGCGCATGTGCACTGGCGCGAAAGCTGCAGCAATGGCTGCCCATGACATGGCCGGTGTGACAGAGTGTGCATGTGTGGCGGCAGGGAAGGAACTGTGGTTGCTGAGGGCAACTGTGGTGCTGCCACAGCCGCCGGCGCCACGGCCGACCACTAGAAAAGGTTGGGAACCCCTGCTCTAAACAAACATGAACAATTATCTTGTTAGAGGAGAAAGTAGGGCAGAAGCAGAAAGCCATCCTTAAAACCAACAATTCCGATGGGGACCATTCTTTCCCTCTGGCCTCTTTTTTATTATCCTGATTTTTATTTATCTGAGGTGACACAGCACTTAATCTGAATCGGTGCTAACTCTGGAGAGCATTACAAGTCAAAGATAACGAAAGATTGTTTGAAAACAAGAGTTTCTAAATTGAAAGGAACTGACACCCCTGCAGGCATGCATAGGCATCGGATTTCTACCACCTCTATGGGCGGGGCCAAATCTGTGGGCATGGCCAAATGTGGTATGGAGGTGGGTGTGGCCAGCCAGGTGGGTGTGGCCAGCCAGGTGGGCGTGGCCTGGGGGAATTTCCGCTACACTACCGGTTGTCTCTCCTGAACAGGACAGAACTTGCTTCAGGGCATCACTGGGATCAGGACATCTCACAGGGTAAAAAGCAGAGAAAAGCCACAGTAGCTGAATAAGAATAAAATAAACACACACACACCCCTGACTGACCAAAAAGAGACAATTCCCCACCAGTCTTCCCAATGCTGAACTTTACATTGTGTAGTTGCTGGTATTTAATTTGATTTCATCTGTGCCAAACATAGTCAGTACCATCTAAATTTTTTTTTTACAGGGGTGGTGGTAGTTTTGAAGATTTTCTCATAGAAAAGCTATGGATCACCGTGGAGGAAAGACGAAGTTTAAATGAGCAGCAAGGGGACCTTATTATGGTTTAACCGAAGGCTATAAAAGTTGCTTTTGGACTACAGTTTGTACAATTGTTATACTTCTTGGGAACAAGGGATTTTTTTAGGACATGTAGTCCAAGCAAAGATTCGGCCCCCTCCAAACTCTGAATTTACTGCAAGGCCAACCCAAGAAATTTTGCTTCATGGACATGGGCAGGAAAGGAGTCTTTCTCCTCAGTTCAGGTCCAGTGCACGTACAGCTAAAGATAGTCAAGTTGCTCTGACACTAACAGAAATACAGTTCCTCCTTCCTAGCATACAGATTGTAATAATAATGCCAGAAACATGCACCGATGAGGACTCAAGTTTGGCCAACGACAAAGCCAAGAAAGTGGCTTCATTTTGGCATCCAGGGTTTGATAGGGACATGAAAGAACAACAACTACCCATTTGTTGCTTCATTCAAAATCTGTTCTTTGCTGTACTCTTTATCTTAAGGCAGATGTGGGCCTCTAATAGGACCACTAGATCCCAAGGGAAACCCAGACACTGCCAATTTTCTTGAAAAGATCTTCTAGATGTCATAAATTCCAAGTCCCATTGTCCTTTATCGGCAGCCATTGCAGTTGTGGTTTGTTGTGCTGGAATCCAACAAACCCCAAACGCTACATTGACTTAGCAAGAATAAGGTTTCCAAAATAGGTTGTCTCATTAAATTATTTAACCTCTCTTTAAGATCCATCATGTATCAAAGCATTATCATCTTTACTAACATAATGCCAAATATGAAGCTTTCCTTCCCATTTCTTCCTCACCACTTCGGGCAGAGCAAACCACTGACTTTTGTATTTGAAATACAGAGAGAGAGAGAGAGAGAAAAAAACAACAGCTATTGTTGTTCTTCTGTTTCAGTAGGAAGTCCTTGCAACTGAAACCTTATTTTGCAAGTTGCCAAGTTTAACCTAATTAGATTTAATGCATCGGCTCATGGTGTTATAAACTTCAGACTTTAAGTGCTCACATCAAACCCAGTTTTCGCCTGCCCTGACAAGGGACAGGCTGACATCTAGTCTGACAAAGCAAAGGGGTTTTAGGAAGAACACGAAAATACCTTTATCGCATTGTGATCCTTTTAGTTTAGCTCCTATTAATCAATGCATTGGTTACTGGGGCTTTTGGATTGTTTACAATATCCAGACACTGGCCCTTGGGTGTATTTCTAGGGTACTTACTGGCAATTGGTAGGTTTGTTTTGGGGAGAGGGGGTTCCAAAAAGAAAACTAGAAGAAATTGTTGTCCTGTGGAACTCCCTGCATGAGGAGCAACAGAGAGGCTAAAATTGTTGCCTGTAGATCAGGCATGCCCAAACAATGGCCTGTGGGCCAGATATGGCCCCCAAAGACATTCCATCAGGCCCACGATGCCCTCTCCAAACCAGGAAGTAAATATGGACACTTCTGTGCATGCACAAAATGCAGCCATTTTACTTCCTGGTTTGGTGCAGACACTTCTGCAAAGTAAAATGGTCACTTTTGTGCCAAACCAGGAAGTAAAATGGCCATGCATGCGCAAACATGCCCTGTTCCAGGGGCATGGTCTGGCCCGCTCAGCTGTTCCGGGGACGTGGTCAGGCCCCCAGTCCAAAAAGTTTGGGCACCCCTGCTGTAGATGATATCATCTTCCCTGATACCTAATGCTGGCCAAAAGAATTCTGGGAGTTACATTTTAACAACTGGAGGGCCACAAACAGCCCACTCCTCCCCTGGAGGCTAGCTTAGGATGAAAGAATGGAGAAAGCTGACTTTTATGATGCATAACTTGATTCTCTAAATGGCAAGAATATTTTCCTAGCAGTACTTGGAAAAACTAGCGATTATACCTAAAGTCCTGTTATGTGCAAAGGCCTTTCACAAAGCCATGGTCTTTTACAGCTAAGCTTTTACTGTACACTCAAACCCACACATACAAAAACAGATACAAGCTGGGAGTGTCCTGCAAATATCAGATTTCTTTACTAATGCCGCTGTTGCAAAAACAACAGAACCGTGCCAGGTCTTTGGTCCTTAAGGCAGTAAATAAAGACATGGGGAAAGTCTGTGCAATGTTAAGTTTCCTTCTTGCGTCTGTGCATCAAAATGAGGTGGCAACTGGGTGTGTGTGTGAGAAAATGTCCAATCACCAGAATCTGTAGTACTTCTTTTAGCCTCCAGAGGGAGCATCTTGACCTGCCTTTTCCCCTTCAGAATAGGGATTCCTGAGGTCAGGCTTAAATTAAGGAGGGAGGTTGAGAAGAAAGGAAAAGCTACATTTTACTTACTGAGAGGCTTGAGGAAGTTTTCACCTGCACCAGCTGAAAGGAAAAACACAAAATTACAATTAGAAGGAGAGAAAGCAATCATCTGTCCCTAAAAATATATTTGAATGGACTGTTCCTTGAAAACAACTCCCCAAACCTCCCATCCTTCATGGCCAGTAGCTGTGGTGGCAGGGGAATCTGGGCATTGTAGTACAATAGTTCCTAGTGCAGGAGTTTTCAACCTTTTAAAGCTGGGGGCTGAGTCACGCTCCCTCAGACAGCTTTGGGGGCCGGATGGCCTTTCTGCCTTTCCTCCACCACATGGCACTTCCTGGTGTAGTGGAGGTGGGCCACATGGAATGGTGTTGTGGGCTGCATCCGGCCCATGGGTCGCAAGTTGAGAATCCCTGCCCTAGCTGGTTTCCCCAGTCTCAACAGTGGGGGTTCCTCTGCCTACCTTCTAGGAACAGCACTAGGCAAAGAAATAAAGCCAGCCTAGGCTGGCTCATATCTTTCTCCCTTCGGAGATTCTAGTTCCATGTGGGGCAAACGCCCACAGTAGGCTCCCTATAGAGACTTCAGAGACTGAAAAAGACCTTCTTCGAGTGGGCCGGAAGGGGTGGGACTGGGGCATGAGGCTGCCCTGAGACATTGGTAGCGTAAGAACTGCCAAGAAGTGTCATAGAACTTGTGGGTTCTAGAGTTTTCAGACTAGCTCCTTAGCAACCAGGATACTGGGTGAGGGCTGAAGGCAATAGCAATTACGCTTGTATACCGCCTCATAACGCTTAGTACTCTCTCTAGGCGGTTCACAAGTTAGTTAGCATTTTGCCCCAACATGCTAGGTACTCATTTTACTGACTTCGGAAGGCTAGAAGGCTGAGTCAACCTTGATCCCTGTCAGGATCAAACTCACAATATTAGGGCTACAGTGCAGCAGTTTAACCGCTGCGCCACCAGGGCTCTTATAATGGGAAGGGGGTTTCTCCCAATTAAAAAATGTTCTGTTCTCACTTCCTCTCAATTCGCTCCTCTAAGTTGGAGCCACAACCTCTAGAAGGTCCTATATTGTTCATCCTTAGCTGAGCTGGACATTCAAGGAGAAGGTGCTCCAATTGGGGCGGGCAAAGTCTGGCCTTCCAGATGTGAAGTCCCATTAACATTCACTCTAATTTGTCTGTCTTGCTAATGATGAGACCTGCTGTGACCAACATCTGGGAGGACAGATGCCTTCCATGGAAATTCCAGGGGCAGCCACTGTTGCAGCAAAGGGAATCTGGTAGGAATCTGAATTTGGAAAATCACAGTTCCTACCATTGATGAACCTTGCCTGCATTGGCTGTGGCTAACGGGAATTGGAGTACGACAATATCTGAAGGAATTTAAGTCCTTCATCCTTGCAGCACCCAGAGCCAATAATTTGTGTCAGAAGGTATATATATACATATATGAATAGTCATCTTGAACAGAAAAGCAGAAACTCCAATCTTCTTCCGTGTCTAGGCCAGATGCGAAATTGCCAAAATAAAGCCACCTTTTGGTGAATTCATTCTGTAGTTTCTTTCACCTGACCTAGCATGAGAAAGATTAACCTGCACAAAGTTGCCATTGCCCAGGGTATGCATGACTGTGGTTCAAAAATACCACAATCTTCTAGCACAAGGTTCCTCAAACTTGGCTCTCCAGGTGTTCTTGGACTTCAATTTCCAGAAGCCCAAGTCAGCATATCTGTTGATCAAGTTTGAGGAACCCTGTTGTAGGAGGTTCTTTCTAAATACCACATAATTTTTGATTTAAAATAGACAATGGAAGGAACACCAGAAGATGGGAGAGATTAAGGTTAATTAACAGAAGAAGATAAAAAAGATTTCCCAATATACCTCAAGCAGAATTGGGTAGTAGGAGGCACCTAACATGTTGGACTACAATGTCCATCAGCCCCAGCCAGTTTTAGGCAATGGTGAAGTGTGCTGGGTAATTGCAGTACAACATCTGGAACAGCTATGCTTTGTCTGCTCCTGGTTTAAAGGTTGGTTACCAAGCCTGTGCTGGGACGCCAAATCACTGGGATGAGGCCGCATGCCTCTATTGAGAACCTATAGCTTAAAGGGCCATGCCACCTCAGCCATTTCCACTTTGGCTCCTCTTGCAGGGCTCCCCTTGGCCCTGTGGGAGAAAGTCTGAAGCGCTTCAGCAGTGGCACGAAGAAATCTCAGAAGCTGCCAAAGCGCTTCAGACTTTCTCCCACAGGGCCAAGGGGAGCCCTGCGAGAGATGCCGAAGCAGAAATTGCTGAGGTGGTGTGGCCCTTTAAGTTATGGGTTCTCAGTAGAGGTGCGCGGCTGCCCGTCCCAGTAATTTGGCACCCCAGCACTTTGGTTACAATGGAGGATTCCTGAGCACACAGGGAGTGGCTGGAGAAAGATTCTTTTCAGCCTGAGACCATGACGAGCCACTCCTCAGCGCAGACAACTGAGAGTGTGGTCTAGAGTCACTCATTTTCTCTCGGCTTGACCTACATCTTGAGAAGGTTTGGAGGATGGACCATCAGCACAGCTCAGAGTCTTAATTGTTTGGCTCAGTTCGTTTAGAGTATGAGAGTCAAGACACAGGAAACAGCCAAGGGCTGGGTTAACTCAGGTTTATTGCATGGTGGACAGAGGGAACATGAGGTAATGGCGGACGAACAGCTCTATATATATGGTAGTAACGTATTTGAATGTGGCTCCACGATAGCCCATTGGCTACTGCCCGCGTGACGTCATGGCTGGTCACGCCCTTCTTGTCCAGGTGTAGGTAGCGGCGGGAAACTTCCCGCGCTGTGGCCTTTTGGTGGGTTTGAACCAAGAGAGCTTGGACGCTCGCTGCTGCCAGCTGGTGGTCATTAGCTCGCGTCCTATTACAGGGTTTATAGTGATCAGCTGAAGGTTACATTGTTACTCGTAGGCAAGGTTACATTGGTTCAGATACATTGTTATCACATGTAGAAGGTTACACTGTTAGAACACAACACTCCTCCCCCCTAGGACGAGACGAAGTCTCTCAGCCAAGATGGCTTATTTCGAACACGCTGGGGTCTCGGCGCGGGCTGCCCTGCCCCGGCTTCTCTCCCTCCTCCTTGCTCCCTGGCTTCCTGCCCTGTAATTGGAGAGGATGACTCGTTAGTGGCTTGCCGCGGCTCTGCGGCTTTGTTGGGAGGTGTGTGCTTTGTTTGGGAAGAACCGGGGGCACTGGGGGCTAACGAAAAACCCCTCTTCTCGCTTGGATGGGTGGGGGAACACTCCAAAACCCCCCCCCCCGGCTCGCAAAATTAAAATCGTAATCGAATTCGGGGGAAGCGGCAGCGGCGGCTGCAAACTCCTTTTCCCCCTCCCCGGGCTCGGATAGAGCTGGTAGAACTGGCGTGTCAAAAGGATATGAGCCGGGCTCACTGCTTTCCCCCCTGGCTTTGGACTGGTGTCCTTCTCTGTCTCCCCCTTGGGCTAAACGGGTGGGGGAGAACCCTATCGCTGAATCTGGTTGCTGAGCCCCACTGATCGGTCCCTCACTCACTCGGCGCCGCAGTTGGTCAGCGTGCCTCCTCCAGAGGAGACCGGTGTTCGTTTCCACCCGATACGACACCGGTCCCGTCTGTTCTACTATCGTCCCTGGCACCCAGGTTGGGCCTGCATTGGCATAGTTCCTGCAGTGTACAGGATCGCCTACGCCGAACCCTTTCGAGACCGCTAAACCTATGTTCTTCCCTTTGTCCTCGACCCTCGTCGGGTCTAACCTGGACAAGATCGTGGTCAGTTTCCTCCGCATCAGCAGCTCAGCCGGCGAATATCCGGACGCTAATGGGGTCACTCTGTACGCTAACAGAAATTGACAGACTTGGTGATTTAGATCCCCCGAGCCCATGCGCCGCAGCGCATCTTTTGTTGTGCGCACCAACCGTTCCACTTGGCCATTCGTGGCCGGGTGAAACGGCGCGGATGTGACGTGCCGAATTGCATTTGCCTCCATGAATGCCGCGAACTCAGCGGACGTGAAACAGCTAGCGTTATCGCTGACCAGAGTGTCGGGTAAACCGAATGTGGAAAAGACCCTCCTCAGCTGGCCAATGGTAGTGGCGGAGGATGTGCTCTTTACGGGAATGACCTCCAGCCACTTTGAGTACGCATCCACCACCAGGAGAAAAATGGTTCCTCGGAACGGGCCAGCAAAATCTACGTGTACCCTGGACCACGGTCCCCTTGCTGCGTCCCATTCCCTATGCGGGAGACGGGCTACCTCCGGTCGGGAGCCCTGACATGCCTCACAAGTGCCGATCATATGCTCTATGTCGGCGTCCAGCTGGGGCCACCAGAAATAACTGCGGGCCAGTGCCTTGGAACGGACGATTCCCGGGTGGCTGACGTGCAGCAGCTTTAGCACCTTCGGTCGCAGGGACGTAGGAACCACCACCCGTTGGCCCCACAAGAGGCACCCCCTCTCTAATGACAATTCTATTCGTTTTCGAAAAAATGGGTCGAATTCCATGCTTGGGGATGACGCCGGCCACCCCTTCTGTACCCACGAGCACACTTTCTCCAGTGTTCTATCCTTTCCCGTTGCCTTGGCAATGTCGGCCGGCACTAATGGGGGTGAATCTAAAACCTCTATTAGCAATACCTGGCGGTCTCTTCCCACCCCTGCCTTCTGATCGTCCGACAAGGGCAACGGAGACCGTGAGAGCGCGTCTGCATGGCTGATCTCCTTCCCGGGCCGGTATTCCAACTCATGTTGGTATGCGTTAAGAAAAATAGCCCACCGCAGCATTCTCGGGGACAGGATCTGGGGCGTGGGCTTATTTGCAGTGAAGATTCCTAACAGGGGCTTGTGATCAGTCACGATCTTGAACGGCCGACCATACAGAAAATCGTGAAATTTTTTGGTTCCCGCTACTATTGCTAACGCCTCCCTCTCGGTCTGTGCGTAATTCCGCTCTGCTTGGGACAGGGACCTTGAATAAAACGCTATCGGGGCCTCCCTTCCGTCGTTCAACACGTGGCAAAGCACCGCCCCCACCCCCACCGGGGATGCGTCACAGACTAACACTACTGGCCGTTTGGGGTCGAAATGAGTCAGGATTGCCTCGGATGTCAGGAGTTGCTTTAACTCTGTGAACGCCCTCTCTTGCTCGTCACCCCACAGCCATTTTTCCTCTTTTTTAAGTAACTGATGGAGCGGCTCGGCAACAGACGCCTTCCGTGGAAGGAAGGTATGGTAGAAATTGAGAAGCCCCAGAAATGACTGCAGTTCGGTTTTGGATGTGGGGCGAGGAGCTTTCTTGATGGCGGCTACCTTAGATTTGGACGGCCTAATTCCCTCGGGCGTGACCCGGAACCCTAAAAACTCAACCTCTGTTTCGAAAAAGACACATTTGTCTTTTCTCAGTCGCAGCCCCGCTTTCTCGAACACGGTCAAAACTTTATCCAATCTATGTGCCAGCTCGGCCTTACTCCCCCCCCCCGTTATCAACACGTCATCAAAATATGGCAACACCCCCTCCAGCCCCTTCAGGAGGCGTTCCACGAGCGACTGAAAAAGGCCAGGTGCTGAGTTCACGCCGAACTGTAAACGCGACACCTGGAACGCCCCCTTATGTGTAATTATTGTTTGTGCCGCCGCTGTGGCGGGGGTTACAGGGAGTTGCTGGTAGGCCTGTGCTAAATCGAGCTTAGCGAAACACTTTCCCCCATTTAGCCTAGCCAGGAGGTGGCTGATCACTGGCACCGGGTATGCATTAGGGCGGATCGCCTTGTTAATTGTACACTTATAATCAGCGCAAATGCGCACCTCCCCGTTAGCCTTCATTGCTGTTACAATTGGAGTCTCCCACTCCGCGGAATCCACAGGAACAAGAATCCCCTGACCCACCAGTTTGTCCAGTTCCGCCTCTATTTTGTCCTTTAGTGCGAACGGCACCCTGCGCGGTTTGAGTCTTATCGGGCGGACCTCCGGGTCTAGGTCGAAGGCTACGGGGGGTCCCTTGAACTTTCCCAGTCCACTTTTGAAAACGGCGGGGTGTGCGTCGCACACCGCTTGTATTGGGTCCACGCCTACGGCATGCACCCCCCCTATGAACAAACCTAGAGGCTGGAACCATTGTGTCCCGAGGAGGCTACAACTCCCCCCTTTTAGCACCACTAGGGGAAGTTCCGCAGAATGTCTCTTAAAACGAACCCGGAATGTCCCGACCCCCAACACTGGAATGCTGTTCCCCTGTACGTCCCGTAGTGTGGCCCTCAACGCTTTAAGTTTGGGCCGCACGTGGGGGTCGATTTTCAAAAACTCTCTCTGGGGAATTATAGAATAGGAGGACCCCGAGTCAACTTCCATCCTAATAGGGGTCCCTTGTACTAGTACCTCAACGAAGTAATGGGGCTGTCGCGCAGACACGCTGAACACAGGAGCGTCGCCCTCGCTGTCGTCCGAGATGCGGCCCACGCCGTCCTGCTTCCTCGTGGTCCGGGCGCCATCTTTGGACCTCGCTGAACGGTCCGGTCTGGCCGAACGGTCTTGTGACTGTTTCCGGCCCTCTTTTCCTCTCCTGCATGCCTTGGCGATGTGTCCCCGGCGGCCGCAGTTGTAGCACTCGGCTTTTCTGAATGGGCACCTCACGCGCTCATGGGCCGCTCCGCAACCATCGCAACGGCGCCCTCCCTTTCGGACCTTCTGGACCTCCTCGCCGTCGCTGCTTTCCGAAGACGACTTCGAGGTCCGTCGGGTTGCGTGCACCGACTGTCCGGACTTTCCGTGCACCAAGTTTTCCGCTTTGCCGGCCCTCGGACGCCACTCACGCCACTTGTGCATCTCATCTACTCCAGCATTCGTGGATTCCGCGGCTTCCGCGGCCTCTACAACCTCTGTCAGTGTGGGTGGTGGCTCCTTGTTCATCAGGCTGCGCTGCACTTCCTTGTCCTTCAGGCCACACAGAACTCCGTCCCTGAGGGCCATCTCTAGAAAGTGGTCCCATCGGCAGGGGGTGGCGGCTACTCTCATAGCTGTTACGAAGGCTTCTACCGACTCGTCCGGCGCTTGAACTCGCCTCCAAAACGCGCTCCGAGCGGGAAACATTGCCCTCGAGGGTCGGAAACGCTCACGCAGCAGTTTCATGATGTCATCGGCTTTGAACTCACCCATCTTCTTCGGTGCAATAATGCCCACCAGCGTTCGCTTGGTCTCCATCCCAAGCATGCGGGTGAGGATGGCCCTCTTCCTTTCCTCGTCGTCTTCTTTGACTTTGAGTTCCACCAGTGCCGCCTGGAAGTCCATCTCAAAAAGCTCCCAGTCTTGCGGTTTGGTAATGTTGAACCCGCTCTGTGTCCTGGCTCCGTGGGGATCCATTATCCCACCTTCGTCGCCAATTTAGAGTATGAGAGTCAAGACACAGGAAACAGCCAAGGGCTGGGTTAACTCAGGTTTATTGCATGGTGGACAGAGGGAACATGAGGTAATGGCGGACGAACAGCTCTATATATATGGTAGTAACGTATTTGAATGTGGCTCCACGATAGCCCATTGGCTACTGCCCGCGTGACGTCATGGCTGGTCACGCCCTTCTTGTCCAGGTGTAGGTAGCGGCGGGAAACTTCCCGCGCTGTGGCCTTTTGGTGGGTTTGAACCAAGAGAGTTTGGACGCTCGCTGCTGCCAGCTGGTGGTCATTAGCTCGCGTCCTATTACAGGGTTTATAGTGATCAGCTGAAGGTTACATTGTTACTCGTAGGCAAGGTTACATTGGTTCAGATACATTGTTATCACATGTAGAAGGTTACACTGTTAGAACACAACAGTTCGTCTGGAGGAATTGCCAGCTTATGCTGATTTAGATCAGGGATCCTCAACCATTTTAAGCCAGGGGCCAGTTCATGCCCCCTCAGACTGTTGAGGAGCCAGATTGGTGTTGTAAGGCTTCCAGGAGTTATAATCCCTTAAAGTAGTTTCTTCGAGCTTTACTTTACCCCGCTGTCCTCCATCTCCATACCTCTTTCTATGTTTGTCTATCTGTCTATCATTCTCTCAGAAACACATGCACAAACACAAGCACACACATATACACAAAATGTATTCTCTGCTTTTGGTCAGTAAATAGAGAGATGTGCTTGTGCATTGCATTGAAGTAGAAAAAGAGTTCTTACCTTTAGTCCTAGCTAGAAATTGTCTTACATATTCTTGGCCACTCATGGCTCCACCATTCCTGGCGCCCAAGAATATGGAAAGACAATCTAATCAAGGGCTATAAAATGGAGAAACAACCCCCACTCTCACCATCCTTTCAATGTCAGGCTCAGGCTATAAAACATGGAGACTTCATGTTTATTGGGAACTGAGGTCACGGCTGGGCTGCCTCTGGGGAAATGATGAGAATCAGCCATTTCTTACTTTTCTGCATAAGCAGTTGCTCCCACAATCTTTCTTGGGTGTTCCCTAATTCACCCTAGATCTGTCCCCTTCAATGTCTATTGTAGTCTTTAGCTTTTTTCAGATCATGGGCCTGACCATGCCCCTGGACAGCTGATTGGGCCGGTCACATGGTTCCTCCCACTGGAAGCAGAAGTAAAACATGCCCGCACATGTGCAAAACGCATTTATGGCAGCATTCTGTACATTCGTGAGTGCGTTTTACTTCCGCTTCCAGGAGCAGTGCCGGGGGCTAGGGCCAGCCTGTGGGCTGTAGGTTACGAATGCCTGCTTTACACCTAGAAGTTTTTTTTGGGGGGATTGTTACCCTTAAGTACCCAATCTTACCCTAAAATGTAACTTTTCCAGGCTCTGCTCATGGAATCATTTCTAATAGAGATACATATCCTACACTCTAGGGCTGCCCAGTATCTCTGGATTGTAGGATATGTATCTCAACCTCCCCTATGTCACTTGGGGGACCCTGAATAGGCTGAGGGTCGGAGTCCCTAAATGCAAGACCAACAGGCTACATCAAGATACTATTGTTTATTTAACAAAACAATCCCACCTTATCTTCCTGTTTAAACAACAGGATTTTGATGAAGCCAATAGGCAGCTTTCTGATTTGAAATTCTACAAGCCTTTAACGTGTGATCCCACTCCTTATGTTGCCTCCATTATTAGGGTAGTTCTGAATGAAGGTTTATCTTTGAATTATATTAATTAAAAAACATACCGATTTCTTTTAAATAATAGCCCTAGGGTTCCCATTTTCCATCTACTCCCTAAAGTGCATAAAATCAAGGCACCTGGTGACCCAATTCCAGGCTGGCCATTGTTTCAGATGTTAACTCTTTGTTGGGGCCTATTGCTCAATATGTGGACCACCATTCTAAAGCATTTGTGAAGGACACTCCTTCCTATATTAGGGATTCAGCTGACTTTATTTTGCAGCTAGAAGGCTTTAAAGTTGAGTTGGACCTTTCTTGTTTTTTTTTATAATCATTTGTATGGTTTATAATTCTGAGCATGTTGTCACTTTAAATAATCAAGCCTTTAAATAATCAAGCGGGGAAGTGAGAGCTTTTGGGTGCTACCGCTGGAGGGGGGTAGTATGGGGCTTGTGTTTTTGAAATTAATTGTATGGGATTTTTTTCTTGCAATGTGTTAATTTTCAATCTGTTTTTGTAATTGTGTAATTATATCTGTGATACTGTATTTATATGTGTTGTAAGCCGCTTTGAGTGGCACTTGTGCTAGGAAAGCTGGGTAGAAATTAAAACTTATTATTATTATTATTATTATTATTATTATTATTATTATTATTATTATTATTATTATTATTATTATTATTATTATTATTATTATTATTATTATTATTATTATTATTATTATTATTATTATTATTATTATTTCTGCCTCCTTACTGTATCTTTAAAAGAAAAAGAAAATTATTTCTCATGAATACATTAATCGACACACAATATATACTGCAAACATTGTACGATATGTTTTGACATGATTAAGCTCATCATGATAGGATGTTTTCCTCCCTGAAGCTAGTAGATGCGTAAAAAACTCTTGGTATGTATTATGTTTAGATATCTTGGTTTAAGGCTCACAGCCAAACTAAAATGTGTTGTCAGAGTGTATGATTTTGTTTTCATTTTATTGTCTACAGAAAAATACTTAAGATTATATCCTGATGAAGAAAAATCTTTTGAAAAACTAGCAATACTGGAACAGTTTTGATGATATTTTATTTCTTCACTCCTTCGCATTCTTGCAGTAAAAGAGACTTGAAAGATATTCCTGCCTCAAACAGTTTCTTTCTCTCATTAAAATATTGCTTGGCTTTATACGCCAGAACCAGTGTGGGATTGTTGATACAATCTCATCATAAGATCCATGAGAGCTGGGTTCAAAACCTCACTTGGCCATGAAAACTCATGGTGTATATGTGTGTGTCAATGATAAAACTTCTAAAAAATGTCTCGCATGACTTGAAAGCTTGGTTAGGGTTGGCATAATTTGGAAGCGACTTGATGGCACACAACACACAAAGGTTTATAAAAGCATTTAGTTAGCCTCAAGGTTTGAATTGCTTGTTCTCAGCCTTTGGCTCTCCAGATGACTGGGCCCACATGTCCCAGCAGCTCTGTCCAGCATGGCTGATGGTAAGAATGGCACATGAACTCAGGACATTTGAGTTTTGGATGACTGGAGTCACAATCCTCCCTAGCTTAGTGCCTTCCTGTTATTTCACACTATGGTTCCTATGAGCCACAGACTGCATGGCCAATAAAAAACCTAAGATTAGAGCAAGGAACATACCTGTCAACCTGCAGCTCCAGAAAAAACAGGACCTGCGCAAAGCGGTTCCGTGCAGGTCGCCTTCCACGCATGCGTGGAAGGCTACGCTGCTTGCGCAGCTCCCTACGCAAGCGACGTAGGCTTCCACGCATGCTTGGAAGGGTTCTACACGAGTGTAAAACCCTTCTACGCATGCGTAGAAGGCGACTTGCGCAGAAGGGCTGTGCAGTACTTGCTTTTCCCCACTGCCAAATTACAGGGTTTTGGCAGCGTGGGTCGGGAAATGACGTCATTCGGCGCAGGGTTACGGGGTAATCCCGGCCAAATCAGGAAGGTTGACAGGTATGGCAAGGAATAGTATCATCAGGAAATTGACAAACTATTCACGGGGAGCGCAAACATCCATGCTGTGTACATCAGCTTTGTCCCCGAGCGTCTCTGTGGCAGAGTATGCTGCTCCAGTATGAAGGACATTTGCACACGTGAAACAAGTTGTCATCACTGTTAATGAAACAATGCACATAAGTGACAGGATGCCTCAAACCTACACCAGTTGAGAAAATATATCATCTTGTTTGTATTGCTCCACCTGATGAGAGAAGTAGCAGCTGATGCTGAGAGGACTAAGCTAGAGAATGTACCTCGACATCCTCTGAACGGATATGAGCCTTAAGTCTACCATTTAAGATCTTGGAAGACCTTTATGGCTAGAGGGTACGCAAGAGCAAAATCAAATTAGAAGATGGAGGAAGGAACTCACTGGACAAGGAATAACATTAAAGGAGGATATGACTGAGGAACTCGACCTCCCCTACATCACTTGGAGGACCCTGAATAGGCTGAGGGTTGGAGTGCCTAAATGTAAGACCAACATGCTCAAGTGGGAGGGCTGCTAGTGAACAACAACACACTGTGTGAATGTGGAGAGATACTGAATCTGGCTCATTTGCTGGTCTGCCGGTTACTACCGGAAATATATGATGATGAAGAAGGTGGCTTTATTTTTCTAGTTTAAAGTTTGACCTGGACATGAAAGAAGAAAAAGCATGGCCAATAGTCAGAGGGTATCAAAGTCACTGTGTAAAACACCCACAAGTCACCAAATGATGCTACGCTGGCATCTTTCATAACCAGGTTCACGGGGTCCTCTTTCATGTGTTCTGCAATTATGAGCATTAGACAGTAGAGGTCGCTAACCTCCTTTGAAGGGGGGAAAAGAAAAAACAATTTCTAAATTTGAACTCTGCCTTATATTACAGGATCAAATATGATCTCTGATCCCCCCCCCCAATGATCCAATGTCTTTATTAAAAGCACAAAAAAATTAAAGTTTGACATTTGCACCTTCCATTGTTCATGATCGGGGGAGCTATGACTTTAAAGACTTTATTTTCATATGATTGGGTTTCGAGCAAGGGAAACCTTTACCTTTACCTGTGGGTTGCCTGTGGGAATAATTGGCCAAACCTTTCCCCAGGGGTTCGCCCGGCCTTCCACAGATCCGGGGATCAACCGAGCTTGGCAGGAAAGGCAATTGGGGTACGGGCTAGCTAGTTAGTTTGGGGGGGGGGGGGAAATCATGGCTACGATAGAAACAGGGCAAAAACCAAGGATATGACCTTAATGGAAATACACAATCGTCTGCTTCTGACTGTAAATTAAGTTGGGCAAATAAGCCGCGCCAAACAGCAGAACAAGCTAGGTACCCGGAGTCAATACACATAGACTCCGAGATTAGGGCAGGAACAATGGGTTTCGCCAGCCCAAGGCAATTAAGTGCGAGTTGTCCATTAACATAAGAACAGCCTTGCTGGAACAGGCCACAGCCCATCCAGTCCAGCATTCTGTCTCACACAGTGGCTCACCATTTCCTTCAGGGTATTCCCAAGCAGATGCCTTCACCTGCTTAGGATTCCCTGGAAATGGCATTGAGAGATATCCTGCCTATCTCTCCAACCCGGAGGTTGTCCTTAAGTATCCATAATTATAGCCATTTATACCCTTGTCCTCCATGAACTTGTCTAATCCTTTCTTAAAGCTGTCAAGACTGACAGCTGTCACCACTTCTTCTGGCAGGGAGTTCCATAGACCAGTAATCCTCTGGGTAACCACAGGGTAACTTCCAAGAGCTGGACCACCGGAAAACGCCACGTACGCCTTCTGTACAGGGGAGGCACAAGTGCCCTAGGCACGTGTCACAACCCCCAGGCAGGGTAATAAATACGTACCACCCAACCCAGATCGGAGCTGGACTTCACCGCACGATTTTCTCACGTATCTTCCTTGCAGCCAGCCACTCCCACACCTGGGAGCCATCGCAATATTTACCTAGACATAGGAGAGGGAACCAGACCCCATTATCCTTTGAATATTTCAGAAATTCCCCTATAGAAATGTAGTGGTTTTCTTTCCACAATGCCTCTTATGTTCCTGGAAATCTAGATGTTTATGTTTTACACATACATCATGACGCACACCTTTGTTGCCTTGGCAACTTCGATTCAGTTCACCAGCGAACTCCCTAGCTTCATCTACTTCCAGTTGCCCCCTCTAATTGCCTGAGAAATCAAATTTCTGAAATCCTCCCAGCTCATTATAGACTACCCCCCTGGTAGGGTGGAGAAAGAAGCAATATCACTAATGACCTTGGGAGCCAACTTATGTAAAGAAGTGTTACCTGGAAGGTTCTGCACAGGACCCTCATTTAAAAAAAAAACACACTCAGAATTGTGGGTGTTGGAATATTCCACATTTTTTAAAAGGTCTGGGTTTCTTGGCACCGGTTATGAAATATAGACAGATCATGAATTTACACTAGGAAGTATGGCACAGGGAATAGTTGTTGCACATTTGTATATCCTGTGAGAAAATTCAACTGCAGAAACATGCATTTTTAGTGCAGTGCCTTTAAAGCAAAGCTAAAACTTAGGTGGGTCATAAGAAATACTGAGAGGCAGGGAGATCAGCAGCACATTCACCCAGTTTAGTTACAGTTACTAGGGGCTGTTCTGACATGAAAACTGAACATTTTCTAGTCTAACCACTGCCCAGCAGCACTGCAGTGGCTTAGTGGTTAAGATGCTGAGCTTGGAGACTGGAAGGTCTTTCAATACCCGAGTGCTGCATGATAGATCTTGGGGACATGAAAGGAGCCTCATTCGGGCATCCCCTGATCAGAGTTTCTCCAGCAAAAATCCTTTCAACCCTGAGTAATTTCTGACACCAAATTTATTTACCACTGCCCAGGGGCCAAACCAATAATGCAATAATACTATTCTGTTCATAAATAGGTACTACAGTAGGGATTATTACTCCCAGGCCAATGCCCATAGGGTTGCCGCTTGTTCGTCATACTTTATGCACTGCCTAACTCAGGGTGCAATTGTGCATACATTTACCTGAAATTAAATCCACTTGAACTCTAGGTTATTTAAATCTGAGTAGATTGTGCCATTAGCCTGTCCCTAAATCATAAGGATTTCTTCACAGAGATAGCCAGGATAAACAGAGCTTTTCATATGACCTATGCAGCTCCACCGGTGGCTTAGTGGTTAAGATGCTGAGCTTGGAGACTGGAAGGTCAGGTTTCAATACCCAAGGGGTGCATGGGGACATGAAAGTAAACTCATTTGGGCAGCCCTGAGCAGAGTTTCTCTAGCAAAAAATCCTTTCAACCCAGAGTAATCTCTTACATGAAATTATTATGTGACCTGTACCATACTGGGCTTCAGAGTTTGAATTTCTGATATGAATGTTCCTTCATCTTCAAGTCCCATATCTGTTCCGAATATTGGCTATCATCATGGCAAAAGTCTTCTCATTTTCCGAGGATATTCCACACCAGTCTCTCAGGTTCTTTAGCCATGAGGTCTGTCCATACCTTTCAAGTTGCCGGTGTCTAAATACGGGAAGGCTTCCGGGCACCGGCATTGGTGCATGCACGTCGCTGCCTCCGACGTCAGAGGCAGTGATGTGCATGAGCAGTAACCCCTGCGTGCATGAGCAGTAGCCCCTGCACACATGCACAGAAACCCCTTCGGCCAGGAAAGGGGTTACTGCGCATGCGTGCCCGTCAGAGGCAGCGGCACGCATGCACAGTAACCCCTTTCCTGTCTGTTCAAATACGGGATGATGGCAGGAAGGAGCGTGATGGAGTGGTGAATTACAGGAAATCCCAGCCAAAACGGGATACTTGACAGGTATGGGTCTGTCTACATCCAGGGCCTCTCTTCCCAAGGATCTTCCCTTGCATAACAAGTTGGAGTATTGTATACTTTATGTTGTTCATGATATGCCCAAGATATTTGAGCTTTCCTTGTTTAATGGTCTTAAACTGTCCTTGTTCTTTATCCATTCGGCACAACACTTCTACATTAGTCATATGGTCAACCCATGATATCCTTAGCAGCCGTCTGTAGATGCACATTTCAAAAGCTTCAATTTTCAGGTGCTTTAGTCTAAGCTTTGACTCCATATCGCGACACTGGGGATACACAGCATCTCACTATTCGGATCTTCTTAGCAATAGTTAGATCTCTACTGCGTAACGTTATTCATTTATTTATCTATTGTTAAATTTCTATACCGCCCACTCAGCCAAAGCCGACTCCGGGCAGTTCACACAGTGGGTAAAAACAGATAAAAACAAATAAAAGATAAAAACCAGCAATAAGAACCCACCCCTAAAAAGAGAGGGGTGCAGGAACCGAAGAAACCATGGGGCAGGCATCCTCCCCTATATTAACCACCCAACGGAAGCCACCCCTCCACCTGCACCCCAAACCTAGCCCGCCAGCCAGGTTTTTAGTTCTTTCCTAAAGGGCAACAACTCTGTCTGGAGACGCAGTTCCACAGGCAGGAGGTTTCAAAGGGCCGGTGCGGACACAGAGAAGGCTCTCCTCCTTGTGCCAGAGAGGCGATCCCCCCTGGCCGATGGCACTATTAGAGAGCCCCTCCGGTCCGCTCTGGTTGGATGGACAGACGTCCTTAGGGCGATGCGGTCTCTTTTAGCGGAGGTTTGTCTTGCCTTTTCTATTTGCATTTTAATCTCTACTTTGTGATCCCACTTTTCATTTAAAACACTCCCCAGATAGACAATTTTATCCACTCTTTTGATTTCTTGTGTTCCTGCCATTAGCTTGCAGTGAGTTGGTGCTTGGCTTATAACAAGATATTTAGTCTTCTTGGTGTTAACATCCAAACCATATTCTACACTTGAAGATCTTATCTAATTAGATGCAGCATCAACTGAAGATCTGCAAGGTTTGTGGCCAGCAGCGCTGCATTATCAGCATATTGGATGTTATTCAGGTATGAACTTTCTTACACATTAAAAAGCAAAACATTAAGATGCTGCAATGACCCTTATTCAGTGGAGAGAAATAACAACACGCAGGCTTCAAGGATCAGGTTGATGGCTTGATTGCTTTATTTTACATCAAGTATTTATAATCAAACTTTTAGGAGAACCAAACTAGATGCTCACAGAGATTTTCTCTGACTACGTGATTAATAACTAACAAATGTAATTGACCAGCAATATTGACAGAAAGGCTTTCCTGGCTACATGGCTCCAGGAAATGTAAAGAAACAAGACTGGTTAATATTTAGGTACAAACCTGAAACAATAGAATTAGTATGACCCATGCCAAAAGGTCAAATGTTGGTCAGTAAGTATTAAGGGACTGTTTGCCCTGTTTGATTAGTTTTTGGGTTCCTCCAAGTTGTGTTCCACAAATGGAATGCAGAGTTAAGTGTGTATCATTAACTTTCAGAGAAATAGCTGGCCGAGAGATTTTTCTCTGCCCCAACTGACAGAACCCATCTTAACCTATAAAACCAAGGGTTAACCATTGGAACTTGCTATAGGTTCCTAAGCCTCGCCCTAATAACCCGCACCCACCATTCGTGCACATGGCCAAACTGGGTCCGCAGGTCAACGAAGGATTGAGAAAACCGGCAGTGGGGCAACAGCCCCACAAACGCAAAAAAAGGGAAACAACTTCATTTCCCAAAGTTCTTTGCACCGTGCCGCACCACAGCCAATCAGGCTGAGAGGCGCGACCACAAAGAACATTGAGAAACGCGCCGCGGCCAATCAAAATCAAGCCGCAGGGAAAAAAAACACCACAACCACAAATCACAAACCCATAACTACAAGCCCCAGAGTCCTGTGCGCCGGCACCTGAAAAAAAAACTCACCACCTCACAGCCACGCAAACACCAACCGCCCTTCTTTCCCTCACCAACGGCGCCTGAAGGTTCCGACTGGAGTTTCCCCTTTAATATCAGTAGGTGGGGGGTGGCGATCCCCATGTCCGCTGGCTCACCTGGGTTTGGGAGGTTTGTGGGGACAAAAGGGGTATGTCCCCCCAAACCTTCTGGACCCAGGAGACCAGGGAGAGTGGATCGATTCCTCCCTCCTAAAAAAACCTCCGTCTTTAAAGAGAAGAAACCTCCCTACCACCTAGCCCACCCTTCCTAACCCCCAACGACCACGCCCCCTCCCCACCACCTAGCCCATCCTTCCTAACACCCAATGACCATGCCCCCCTCCCCACCACCTAGCCCACCCTTACTAACCCCCAACGACCACGCCCCCCTCCCCACCACCTAGCCCACCCTTCCTAACCCCCAACGACCACGCCCCCCTCCCCACCACCAAATAAAGAAATAATTTTTTAAAAATTACTAAAAACACAGTCAAAAACATCCAAAATACACAAAAACAAACAAAAACACTAAAAAAACAATACAAAGTAAACAAAAACACAATCAAAAACAAAACAAACAGACAAAAAATATAAATTCACACACACACACACACATACAAAAGAAAGAAAACAAGCAAACTTACCAAAAGATGTCCTACCTCCACGAGGACCGGAAAAGAAATGAATAAAGAAAGAGACTACTTACCAGAAGAAGCCCCATCCAGAGGCCAGGAGAGAAAAAACAGTCAAAATACAATAACCCCTACCAGCACCACCTGCTGGCCACAATAGTAAAAACAATTCGAAAACACACAACAGCCCCAAATAAAAGGCCACAAGAGTAAAAACAAATCAAAAACATAACACAAATTCACAATTTTACACAAAAGGTCACACCAATAAAAACAAGTCAAAAAAATTACACTAAAACACACTTTAACACAAATCACAAACATATGTCAATAAAATACAATAGAAACTTTTAAAAATCCTGTGCTGAGTTTTAACTCAAATTAAAACCAAAAACATCTAAGCACATTTTAAAAACATTGAATGTAAAAACATTTACTTTTACATTATTAAAATTATTACCTACGGTACAACTAATTAAAAAAATTCAAAACACTAAAACATTATTCGTTTACATAAAACAATTTGAAAAAATTATATCATACTTTGTTCTTTTATTAATTCTAAAAAAAGCAGATCACAGTTAATAACAGCCAAGCCAAAATTCTTTTACATAAATAAACATTTTACAAATTAAAATTACAGACTAAGCAATTTTTAAAAAAACATTAACACAATTTAACCTTCCAACACAATTTAAAACAGCCCGGCAATGCCAGGCAACCTCTGCTAGTATTCTAAATAATAATGTATATATTTTGAATAATCATGGGGTCACACTAATAACTACCACTACATTAAGAAAACCTTTTTTTTTTTTTTTGCAGGTTGAATCCAATGCAGGAGGGAAAAACTTTCTATCCAAGCCTTTTATCAGCTGTTTTATAAAGGTAAAGGTTGCCCTTGCTCGAAAGCCAGTTATATTCGACTCTAGGGATCAGTGCTCATCTGTTTATAGCCAAAGAGCCAGCACTGTGTATGTTTGCAGACATTTCCGTGGACATGTGGCAGGCAGGCATGGACACCGGAGTGCACAGAACACTGTTTACCTTCCCACTGAAGTGGTCCCTATTTATCTACTTGCAATTTCTTGCTTCCAAAATGCTAGGTTGGCAGAAGCTGGGACAGAGACAAGAGCTCACTCCATCATACAGTACCAGGGAATCGAACTCTGACCTTCCAGTCAGCGAGTTCACTGTCTTAACCACTTGTGCCACTGCAGCCAGCTGTTACCTTTATCTATTTGCACTGAGTTTTTAACATAGGGGAGTATTTTAAAGTTTCTACGGTTTTCAGCATTCTGGAGCAATATAGCCAGTTCTGTTCAATCATACTTTTGCAGGTACTGTTTAGGTTAGACTTATGAGAAGGGATATTCAGTCAAATTCCAGTTCCTTCCAGATGTGTGATAGATTTTTGACATCTGTTTCTGTGGGCTGATAGATCTGCACATTGGATTGTAACTCAGTAATGGAACATGTACTTTGCATGTGCACGGTTCCAGCCTCAAACTCAGATGTCCCCAATTAAAAAGCAACAGATGTCAGACAATGAGAACAACCTCTACCAAAAAGCTGGCAGAGGTGCTGCCGGTTAGACAATACGAGTCTAGGAGTATCACAATATTAACCTGGTATTAGGCAGTTTTCGTTGACCAGACAAAACTTTTGAGATAAAAATAAACATGGTCAACTGTAGTTCACACATTTAGTAGGGATGTTTATGGTGGGCCTGATGTCTATGAACTTAGTGTAATTGTGTTTATAGATGACAGCTCCCAGGATCTATGAGTAGTGTGCTAAATGCCCATGTTGGATGAGGGATTCTAGGAACTGTAGTGTGAAAAATAGGATTTTGCTAGGTTCGGCCAGAGTCTCTGCCTTATCTTCATTCTTAACATCATCCACAGATCGAGAATTCAGAAGGAGGATCTGTTTCTTGCAAAGTTTCTGCTTGGAGCCGAATTTCCAGAATCCTTTGTAGCAGGAGTTGGCTTTATTTTTTAACTCCCCTCTGCCCTGGCTTCATGCCCTCTGGTTGGGACGGATGACAGAGAGGCCATTGCGATGAAAACAGGAGGTCGCGGCCACAACTGTCCTGTCTGAATGGACCACAAACCCACCAGGGCCCTCTTAAATTGAGCCGCAGAAAGAAAAGGGAACTCCCTGCTCTTCAGGCAAAGGGCCCAGGCAGGGTGGGAAGAATGCAAAGGAACCCATTGTGGAGTGGGTGGTGGACGGATGCCGTTCCAATGGAGGGAAGCGGAGCAGAACGGGAGCGCCACTTGTTGTGAAGCAACTGTGTGTTGTTGTCGGGAGCCGAGCGAGGCGCAGCGTCATCATGTATTATTAACAAACACTCATGCCGGTTTAAAGGTCTGCCTTGTCTAGCCCTGAGGTTAGAAAAGCTGCATAGCGTGTTGGCCTAAAGAGAGACCAAAAGAGAGAGAGAGAGAAATGGAGGGGGCGAGTCTGATACTGTCCAGATGGATCAGAAATGAAGGATCCCGGAGCCGCCAGAGGGAGCAGGATCAGAACTCTGTCTGAGAGAGGAAGGGAAGGAGGGTAGAGAGCGAGACAGAAATTGGCGGGGCTTCCCCTCCAGTAGGCTGCCTTCCCAAACCTCAGACTGGGCAAGAGTTCAGAGCAAGCGAGGAATGGAACAGCCGAGGCTTAGCTTGTCTGATGGTGCAGGAGGTCTGGCTGGCCAACTCCGAAGGAGAAGGAAAGTCTGGGGGAGCCCTTTGTGGGTTGAAAAATGCCAGGCCCAGCCCATGAAGCCAACAGGTTCACACTCTGAGTGTGTTGACTTGGGCCAGAGTCTCTCTCCAAATGAATCTTGGGAGAGTCGGAAGCAAACCCCCTGGCACACTGATGGCAGTGCAAACGGGTCCAGGTAGAAATTGCCTTCCTTCTCCCTCTCCTACCTGCTAACACCATCCCTGGCTCTTGAGATTTGCAGAGAAGGGATCTCTGCATTCTTGGCAAAATAGTGGAACAGAAGTTTAGTAAAGGTAAAGGTTTCCCTTGCTCGAAAGCCAGCTGTATCTGACTCTAGGGTTCAGTGCTCATCTCTGTTTCAAAGTCAAAGAGCCAGCGCTGTCTGCTTCTGGAGACATTTCTGTGGTCATGTGGCAGGCATGACTAGACAGCGGAGCGCACGGAGCACTGTTTACCTTCCCACCGAAGTGGTCCCTATTTATCTACTTGCAATTTCTTGCTTTCGAACTGCTAGGTTGGCAGGAGCTGGGACAAAGACTGGAGCTCATTCCGTCCTGCAGTACTTGGAAATCGAACTGCTGACCTCCCGCCTTCCAGTCAGTGCCTTAGCCACTTAAGCCACTGCAGTCCTTAGCAACAAAGGATTTTGGGAGCCAGGTTCCCTGGTTTGTTTGTTTGTTTTTGAAATGGTGATATAATATAATATAATATAATATAATATAATATAATATAATATAATATAATATAATATAATATAATATAATATAATATAATATAATATAATATAATATAATAACAGACAGACAGACAGATGTGGTTTAGAACAAGCTAACGCTGGACTGCTTAGGAATATTTAACAGCATCTGTGGCCTGCTTCTAATGGTGAAAAGAGGAAGCAAAGAAGAAGACTGGGCCAATGAAAACTATGTTTTCAATTACCCTCACATAGACTGGGTGAACTGTTGTTCAGCACATGATAAAGAGATAAAGTTCCTAGATATGCTAAATGATTGTTCCCTGGGACAAATGGTTGAAGACCCAACTAGAGGTACAAGAATCCTTGACTTGATCCTGAGTAATACTCAGGATCTGGTGCAAGATGTTAATGTGACTGATCCAATAGGGAACAGTGACCACAACTCAATTATGTTTAACTTGATCATAGACCGCAAGTCACTGATAAAATCTAACACAGAGACCTTAAATTTTCAAAAAGGAAATTTCCCGAAGTTGAGGAAACTAGTAAAAAAGAAGCTGAAAGGGAAAATTGAGAGAGTCCAAACACTCCAAGAGGCATGGAGGCTGTTTACAAAAACAATAACAGAGGCTCAATTGGAATGCATACCCAAAAGGAAAAAGGGCACTGCCAGGTCCAAGAGGACTCCAATGTGGCTTACAGGAGCTGTTCGGGAAGTGATCAGAAGCAAGAAAAGCTCATTTAGAAGATGGAAGGCTTGTCCGAATGAGGACAGCAGGCAGAAACATAAATTATCGCAGAACAAATGCAAGGCAACAATCAGGAAAGCAAAGCAAGACTTTGAGGAGCGTATAGCTAAAAATACTCAGAGAAATAACAAAGACTTCTTTAAGTACATTAGAAGTAAGAACCCAACTAGGAAGGCCATTGGACCATTAGATGACAATGGAAGGCAAGGGGTTATTAAAGAGGAAACCGAGATTGCAGAGAGACTCAATGAATTCTTTGCTTCAGTATTCACTGAAGAAGACAGAGGCCACATGCCCAAAACAGAGCCTATCTTCGTAGGGAGGGAAACCGAAGAATTAAGCCAGATAGAAATAACCAGGGAGGAGGTCCTTGCATGTCTTGTTAAGCTAAACACTAACAAATCACCAGGACCAGATGGCATCCATCCACGAGTTCTCAGGGAACTTAAAGATGAAATTGCTGATCTCCTAGCCAAAATATATAATCTTTCCCTCAAATCAGGCTTTGTGCCTGATGACTGGAAGGTAGCGAATGTAACACCAATTTTCAAAAAAGGATCCAGGGGTGATCCAGGAAATTACCGACCTGTCAGTTTGACATGTGTCCCAGGTAAAGTGATGGAAACCATCCTAAAAGATAGAATTAATAGGCACATAGAAGAGAAGGCGCTGCTAAAGGAGAGCCAACATGGCTTTTGCAAAGGCAAATCATGCCTCACTAATCTGTTGGAATTTTTTGAGAGTGTCAACAAGCATGTGGATAAGGGGGATCCAGTTTGTTGTGTCCTAATAGTGTATCCTTCTACATGTGATATCAATGTATCTGAACCAATGTAACCTTGCCAATGAGTAACAATGTAACCTTCAGCTGTATCACATAAACCCTGTAATAGGACGCGAGCTGATGACCACCAGCTGGCAGCAGCGAGCGTCCAAGCTCTCTTGGTTCAAACCCATCAAAGACCGCAGCGCGGGAAGTTTCCCGCCGCTACCTACACCTGGACAAGAAGGGCGTGACCAGCCATGACGTCACGCGGACCAGTAGCCAACGGGCTACCGTGGAGCCACATTCAAATACGTTACTGCCTTATATATAGAGCTGTTCGTCCGCCATTACCTCATGTTCCCTCTGTCCACCATGCAATAAACCTGAGTTAACCCAGCCTTTGGCTGTGCCTTGTGTCTTGACTCTCATACACTAAATTGGCGACGAGGATGGGATATGGATCCCCACGGAGCCAGGACACAGAGCGGGTTCAACATCACCAAACCGCAGGACTGGGAGCTTTTTGAGATGGACTTCCAGGCAGCACTGGTGGAGCTCAAAGTCAAAGAAGACGACGAGGAAAGGAAGAGGGCCATCCTCACCCGCATGCTTGGGATGGAAACCAAGCGGACGCTGGTGGGCATCCTTGCACCGAAGAAGATGAGCGATTTCAAAGCCGGTGACATCATGAAAATGCTGCGTGAGCGTTTCCGACCCTCGAGGGCAATGTTTCCTGCTCGGAGTGCGTTTTGGAGGCGAGTTCAAGCGCCGGACGAGTCGGTAGAAGCCTTCGTAACGGCTATGAGGGTAGCCGCCGCCCCCTGCAAATGGGACCACATCCTGGAGATGGCCCTCAGGGACGGAGTGCTGTGTGGCCTGAAGGACAAGGAAGTACAGCGCAGCTTAATGAACAGGGAGCCACCACCCACACTGGAAGAGGTTGTAGAGGCCGCGGAAGCCGCGGAGTCCACGAATGCTGGAGTAGACGAGATGCACAAGTGGCGTGAGTGGCGTCCGAGGGCCGGCAAGGCGGAAAACTCATCGCACGGGAAGTCCGGTCAGTCGGTGCATGCAACCCGACCGACCTCGAAATCGTCGTCAGAGAGTAGCGATGGCGAGGAGGTCCAGAAGGTCCGGAGAGGCGGGCGCCGCTGCGATGGTTGCGGAGCGACCCATGAGCGCGTGAAGTGCCCATTCAGGAAGGCCGAGTGCTTCAACTGCGGACGTCGGGGGCACATCGCCAAGGCGTGCAGGAAATGGAAAGAGGGCCGGAGACATTCGCAAGACCGTTCAGCCAGACTGGACCGTCCAGCGAGGTCCAAAGATGGCGCCCGGGCCACGAGGAAGCAGGACGGCGTGGGCCGCATCTCGGACGACAGCGAGGGCGACGCTCCTGTGTTCAACGTGTCTGCGGGACACCCCCATTACTTTGTTGAGGTACTAGTACAAGGGACCCCTATTAGGATGGAAGTTGACTCGGGGTCCTCCTATTCTATAATTCCCCAGAGAGAGTTCTTGAAAATCGACCCCCACGTGCGGCCCAAACTTAAAGCGTTGAAGGCCACACTTCGGGACGTTCAGGGGAACAGCATTCCAGTGTTGGGGGTCGGAACGTTCCGGGTTCGCTTTAAGAGACATTCTGCGGAACTTCCCCTAGTGGTGCTAAAAGGGGGGAGTTGTAGCCTCCTCGGGACACAGTGGTTTCAGCCCTTAGGCCTGTTCATAGGGGGGGTGCATGCCGTAGGCGAGGACCCAATACAAGCAGTATGTGACGCACACCCCGCCGTTTTTAAAAGTGGACTGGGAAAGTTCAAGGGACCCCCTGTAGCCTTCGACTTAGACCCGGAGGTCCGCCCGATAAGACTTAAACCGCGCAGGGTACCGTTCGCGCTAAAGGACAAAATAGAGGCGGAACTGGACAAACTGGTGGGTCAAGGAATTCTCGTTCCTGTGGATTCCGCGGAGTGGGAGACTCCAATTGTAACAGCACTGAAGGCTAACGGGGAGGTGCGCATTTGCGCTGATTATAAGTGTACCATTAATAAGGCAATCCGCCCTAATGCATACCCGGTGCCAGTGGTCAGCCACCTTCTGGCCAGGCTGAATGGGGGAAAGTGTTTCGCTAAACTCGATTTAGCACGGCCTACCAGCAACTCCCAGTAACCCCCGCCACAGCGGCGGCACAAACAATAGTCACACACAAGGGGGCGTTCCAGGTGTCGAGGTTACAGTTCGGCGTGAACTCGGCACCTGGCATTTTTCAGTCGCTAGTGGAACACCTCCTGAAGGGGCTGGAGGGGGTGTTGCCATATTTTGATGACGTGTTGATAACCGGGGGGAGTAAGGCCGAGCTGGCTCACAGATTGGATAAGGTCCTGGCCGTGTTCGAGAAAGCGGGGCTGCGACTGAGAAAAGACAAATGTGTATTTTACGAAACAGAGGTTGAGTTTTTAGGGTTCCGTGTCACACCCGAGGGAATTAGGCCGTCCAAATCTAAGGTAGCCGCCATTAAGAAAGCCCCTCGCCCCACTTCCAAAACCGAGCTTCAGTCATTTCTGGGGCTTCTCAATTTCTACCATACCTTCCTTCCACGGAAGGCGTCGGTTGCCGAGCCGCTTCATCGGCTGCTTAAAAAAGAGGAAAGATGGCTGTGGGGTGACGAGCAAGAAAGAGCGTTCTCAGAGTTAAAGCAACTCCTCACATCCGAAGCAATCCTGACTCATTTCGACCCCAAACGGCCCATAGTTTTGGTCTGCGATGCATCCCCGGTGGGGGTGGGGGCGGTGCTTTGCCACGTGTTAGGCGACGGAAGGGAGGCCCCGATAGCGTTTTATTCAAGGTCCCTGTCCCAAGCAGAGCGGAATTACGCACAGACCGATAGGGAGGCACTAGCGATAGTAGCGGGAACCAAGAAATTTCACGATTTCCTGTATGGTCGGCCGTTCAAGATCGTTACTGATCACAAGCCCCTGTTAGGGATCTTCACTGCAAATAAGCCCACGCCACAGATCCTGTCCCCGAGGATGCTGCGGTGGGCTATTTTTCTTAACGCATATCAACATGAATTAGAATACCGGCCAGGGAAGGAAATCAGCCATGCAGACGCGCTCTCACGGTCGCCGTTACCATTGTCGGACGACCAGAAGGCAGGGGTAAGAAGAGACCGCCAGGTATTGCTAATAGAGGTTTTAGAGTCACCCCCGATAGTACCGGCCGACATTGCCAGGGCGACCGGAAAGGATAGAACACTAGAGAAGGTATGCTCATGGGTGCAGAAGGGGTGGCCGGCGTCATCCCCAGGCACGGAATTCGACCCATTCTTCCGAAAGCGAGTGGAGTTGTCTTTAGAGAGGGGGTGCCTGTTGTGGGGCCAGCGGGTGGTGGTTCCTACGTCCCTGCGCCCGAAGGTGCTAAAGCTGTTGCACGTCAGCCACCCGGGGATCGTCCGTTCCAAGGCGTTGGCCCGGAGTTACTTCTGGTGGCCCCAGCTAGACGCCGACATAGAGCAGATGGTTGGCACTTGTGAAGCATGTCAATGTTCTCGACCGGAGGTGGCCCGCCTACCACATAGGGAATGGGACGCAGCGAGGGGACCGTGGTCCAGGGTGCACGTAGATTTTGCTGGCCCATTCCGGGGAACCATGTTTCTCCTGGTGGTGGATGCATACTCTAAGTGGCTGGAGGTCATTCCGGTAAAGAGCACATCCTCCGCCACTACCATTCGCCAGCTAAGGAGGGTCTTTTCCACGTTCGGTTTACCCGACACTTTGGTCAGCGACAACGCCAGTTGTTTCACGTCCGCTGAGTTCGCGGCATTCATGGAGGCAAATGCAATTCGGCATGTCACATCCGCGCCGTTTCACCCGGCCACGAATGGCCAAGTGGAACGGTTAGTGCGCACCACAAAAGATGCGCTGCGGCGCATGGGCTCGGGAGATCTACATCACCAGGTTAGTCAATTCCTATTAGCGTACAGAGTGACCCCCTTAGCGTCTGGTTACTCGCCGGCCGAGCTGCTGATGCGGAGGAAACTGACCACGCTTTTGTCCAGGCTAGACCCGTCGAGGGTCGAGGACAAAGGGAAGAACATAGGGTTAGCTGTCTCGAAAGGTTTCGGCATAGGCGATCCTGTACATTGCAGGAACTATGCCAACGCAGGCCCAGCCTGGGTGCCAGGGACGATAATAGAACAGACGGGGCCAGTGTCCTATCGGGTGGAAACTAGCACCGGCCTCCTCTGGAGGAGGCACGCTGATCAACTGAGGCACCGAGTGAGCGAGGGACCGACCAGTGGAGCACAGCGACAGGATTCAGCGATAGGGTTCTCCCCCACCCGTTTAGCCCAAGGGGGAGACAGGGGGGAAAGCAGCGAGCCCGACTCATATCCTTTTGATACCCCAGTTCTATCCGAGCCCGGGGGGAGGGAAAAGGAGTGTGCGGCCGCCGCTGCCGCTTCCCCCGAATCAGATTTTGATTTTGATTTTGCGAGCCGGGGGGGTTTTTCGGAGTGTTCCCCCACCCATCCAAGCGAGAAGAGGGGTTTTTCGTTAGCCCCCAGTGCCCCCGGTTCTTCCCAAACAAAGCACACACCTCCCAACAAAGCCGCAGAGCCGCGGCAAACCACTAACAAGTCATCCTCTCCGATTGCAGGGCAGGAAGCCAGGGAGCAAGGAGGAGGGAGCGAAGCCGGGGCAGGGCAGCCCGCGCCGAGACCCCAGCGTGTTCGAAATAAGCCATCTTGGCTGAGAGACTTCGTCTCATCCTAGGGGGGAGGAGTGTTGTGTCCTAATAGTGTATCCTTCTACATGTGATATCAATGTATCTGAACCAATGTAACCTTGCCAATGAGTAACAATGTAACCTTCAGCTGTATCACATAAACCCTGTAATAGGACGCGAGCTGATGACCACCAGCTGGCAGCAGCGAGCGTCCAAGCTCTCTTGGTTCAAACCCATCAAAGACCGCAGCGCGGGAAGTTTCCCACCGCTACCTACACCTGGACAAGAAGGGCGTGACCAGCCATGACGTCACGCGGACCAGTAGCCAACGGGCTACCGTGGAGCCACATTCAAATACGTTACTGCCTTATATATAGAGCTGTTCGTCCGCCATTACCTCATGTTCCCTCTGTCCACCATGCAATAAACCTGAGTTAACCCAGCCTTTGGCTGTGCCTTGTGTCTTGACTCTCATACACTAAACAGTTGACATTGTTTATCTGGACTTTCAGAAGGCTTTTGACAAGGTCCCACACCAAAGGCTCTTGAATAAACTTACCAGTCATGGAATAAAGGGACAGGTCTTGTCCTGGATCAGCAACTGGCTAAGGGACAGGAAACAGAGGGTAGCACTAAATGGACACTTCTCCAAGTGGAGGGAAGTAAAGAGTGGGGTCCCCCAAGGTTCAGTACTGGGACCCCTGCTTTTCAACCTCTTCATAAATGATCTAGAGGTAGGAGTAAATAGCAAGGTAGCCAAATTTGCTGATGACACTAAATTATACAGGGTAGTGAAAACTGTGAGAGATTGTGAGGAGCTCCAGAGGGATCTCTTGACACTGGGGGAGTGGGCAAAACAGTGGCAAATGAGTTTCAACATTAGTAAGTGCAGAGTGATGCATGTTGGGGCAAAGAACCCCAATTATATTTATAAACTGATGGGGTCTGAACTCTCTGCGACAAACCAGGAAAGGGACCTTGGTGTCCTGGTGGACAGCTCAATGAAGGTGTCAACCCAGTGTGCCTCAGCAGTGAAAAAAGCAAACTCAATGCTAGGGATCATTAGGAAGGGTATAGAAAATAAGTCAGCAAGTGTCATTTTGCCTCTTTATAAATCTATGGTGAGGCCCCATCTGGAATACTGTGTACAGTTCTGGTTGCCATACCTCCAGAAGGATATTATGGAGCTGGAAAAAGTGCAGAGGAGGGCAACCAGAATGATTAGGGGACTGGAACACATTCCTTATCATCTGAGGCTGCAACGGTTGGGCCTCTTCACTCTTGAACGACGACGTCTAAGAGGTGACCTGATTGAAGTTTATAAAATCATGCACGGTGTGGACAAGGTAGATAAGGAAAAACTGTTTTCCCTATCGCATAACACTAGAACTAGGGGACACTCCATGAAACTTTTGGGTACTAGTTCTCAAACAAATAAGAGAAAGTACTTTTTCACCCAGAGGATTACTGGCCTATGGAACTCCCTGCCAGAAGAAGTGGTGACAGCTGTCAGTCTTGACAGCTTTAAGAAAGGATTAGACAAGTTCATGGAGGACAAGGGTATCAATGGCTATAATTATGGATACTTAAGAACAACCTCCGGGTTGGAGAGATAGGCAGGATATCTCTCAATGCCATTTCCAGGGAATCCTAAGCAGGTGAAGGCATCTGCTTGGGAATACCCTGAAGGAAATGGTGAGCCACTGTGTGAGACAGAATGCTGGACTGGATGGGCTGTGGCCTGTTCCAGCAAGGCTGTTCTTATGTTATGTTCTTATGTATGTTAAAACTGGGGAGGACGTACTAGAATTTCCCACACTCTGTGCCTTGTTATTTATTTAATTGCATTTGTGGGCTGCTTCTAATGGTCTAAACCAGTGGTTCCCAATTAAGGGCCCACGCCCCACCAGAAGACTTCAATTCCCAGAAGCCTAAGTCAGTTCATTGGCTGATCAGTGCTTTGGGGAACTGATTTAGGCTTCTGGGAATTGAAATCCAAAAACCAAAGGTTGGGAAACACTAGTCTAACCTTTCTTGTACTAGATGTCTTGAAGTGCATGGTAAGATCTGGCAAGAAAGTTGAGGAAACAGTCCAGAGTTGTGCAACAGTGAGTTGATTATATGTATCAAAACATTTGACCTGAAATAATTAAATGGGAAGAGTTAATGATAGGTTTCAAACAGGAAACCAGGTTTCAGGATTTCCTGTTTCAAAATATAACCCAGAGGTAGGGCACCTTGGTCTTCTAGGTATTTTGGACTACAGTTCTCCCAATCTCTTGCTATTGACCAAGTTGGATGGAGCTGGTGGGAGTTTCAGGTCAAAAAATCGGGAAAGGAATTTGTTATCCCACCCTACCCACTATATAATCCTTGTTACTGCTGGTTGTAGCCATTCATTTAAAACTTCTCACATGCCCAGGGACTTCACATTTCTCAATGTGCATATGCCACGATAAGAGCACAGGGCCCATCCATGATTATATTGATTCTACAAACTGAAAAACGTGGAAATGTGTAGCAGCTACTACTACCTAAATCAGTGGTGACGAACCTATGGCATGCATACCAGAGGTGGCACTCGGAGCCCTCTCTGTGGGCACCCATGCAGTCACCTCAGCACAGAGTTTTCCCCGCCCCTCTGCCCAGCTGCCCAATGAGAGCGTTTCCTTCCTCCCCTGTTACTGTGTTGGCACTTTATGATAAATAAGTGGGTTTTGGGTTGCAATTTGGGCACTCGGTCTCTAAAAGGTTCGCCATGACTGACCTAAACAGACTTCCTACGTTCTGAAAATCAGCTGGAAGATGGAGGTACTGAGAGTATTTTAACACTTGTCCCTCAAGCAAAAACAAGCACATAAGTCTGGTGTGTGTTGCGAATGACATTTCTGTGTGCAAGTGCAAAGATGCCCTTGTTCTGGTGGTTGTGATGATATTTAAACCCAGTTCTGCGCCACTGTGGTGGAAAATACATGCTTCAAGCATCAGGGGGACGTGTGTGTACGTGATGGGTGAGAATTCTTATGATTAGACCTGTTTCTGGTCCCAGCCTTGTAGGCAGAGATATTTCTCTTTCTTTCCCAGTTTTCAGACACAAATTAATTCCTTCAGAGCTTTCTGTTAACTGACTGAATATTTGTGGTGTCCAAATGTGTTTTTTTTAAATTGCCTTCAGCATCACAGAACACTGGCAGGCTTTTGAGGTGAACAGTTATTCCTGGGGTGCTCTAACATGGCTTTATAGCTTCTCTCTCTCTCTCTCTCTCTCTCTCTCTCTCTCTCTCTCTCTCTCTCACACACACACACACACACAGAGTCCCTCACCCCGTCTTGTTTTATAGACTTTTCTGCTTGTTGATTTCATGGGTTGCAATGCTTATTTTCATCTGTCAAGATGTGGAAGGGTCTTTGACAAGCCATCTGGCAGAGTTTGCTGCTGAATACCTCATTCATCTTGCCAAAACAATGGGGATCATCGCCACACATGCACATGAAACTGCTCCGGCACCTGCAACTAAGAGGTTTTCTGTCTCTGCACAAAAAATGCCACAGACTTGCTGGAACAGGTTATTTGCCCCATGAGCGCAGCAACCTCAAGAGTCTAACCACCATGCCCAAAAAGTGACCCCACCCCTGGCAGCCTGTCCCGGATCCTCCTGGAATGTCTAGACGCCGGTCCGAAGAAGAAGCCAGCCTTTTCTTTTTGCACGGGATTCCCTGTCACACAGGAGCCAAACCAGCTCTGGCAGAGGGGACTTGGAACATGGCAGAAAGGGGATGTCATATTTTGTTTTGTTTTCTCCTCACTGCTGGGGGATTCCCTTGAAGGCAGTTGAAGAGCAAAACTAATGAAGTCACGTCCTCTGGGAACGGCTCAAAGGTCATGTACACCATTGGGCTTCCTTGTTGTGGATTCCCCAAGCTCCAGGATAAACACAAGACGATGCAGTTGTGTCATTTCAAGTGATAATATTAATGTTGTGTCTTTGAGGACAGAGGGCAGGTCACTGGCTGCACACATATAGCTCGCCGTGTTTTGTTGCCTTCTCATACCTCTGCTTTAAGAGATTCTCTTAATTACGGATTCTCAACCTGCGGCCCACAGCACCATTTTATGTGCTCTCCCACCGCCTCCACCACACCAGGAAGTACCATGTGGTGGAGGAAGGGCAAAATAGTCATCTGGCCCCCGAAGCTGCCTGAGGTCAAATCATTTAAATCTACCTGGACACTCTGCACAAGACTTGAAAGTCACTCTTCTGGAACAGAAAATTTCAAGACAAGGATCCAGAGAGAGATAGCAGAGATAAAATATATACCTGTACATATGCTGGACACCCACCTCAAAGATTTGACTATTAGTCAAGGGTTCCTGGGACATTATCAAATGTAACATGCCACCACTAACAGGTTGTTACATACTGTAATTTACCCATACCACCTTTGCGGAACAAACTTCAGAAGGATGGTCAGTAATTCTCATCCATAGCTTCAGGCCAGCTCACAGAACAAAGGAAGGACTTGGCCTCTGACTAGGTCACCCACACCGTCCTCAGTTTTCTCACAACATTATCAATAGATGCTAGGTCTGAAAGAAAAACCCATTAGCAGATGTGTAATGCCATAATGTTTATTTTGCATCCATCTACTAAACATATACAACTTAACAGAACCAAACTTCACAGTAATAATTCCGAATACCAATCAAGAATCTTCTGCTATTACTGGTTGTATAAAGCCACACTGTTTATTTGTTATAGTAACTAAACTTTGTGTACCTCTGTAACTGATAGGTATAAATTAATGGCATGAAGTCTCCCTCTTATGTCTGACAAAGTGGACTTGATCCACAAAAGCTCACATAAAAATACAGCAGTTAGTCTTTGTTTTGTTTACTGTCTGATATGCTTGCACAGACTAACACGGCTACCACTTAAGGTTAAAGTTTGACAGCAAAGAAGACAGCAGCAGAGAAGAGGGAAGTGGAGGCAAGTGTAAATAGGAAAAATATGCCATCATTACAGTTAGATGTGTTTAGGGCTGGTTACAGATTCGTTACGGTTCAGCACAGGACATGGAAAATTAGGCAAATGGAGATAATGAAGTTTTGCTTCATGCAGGAATTTGTGCACCAGCGTTCTGTTTCCAGTGCTGTGGTTTGTCCCTGAAATTATGTGAATTAGAAATGGCACCAAAGAACGTGCAGAATACTTTCCACTTCATCTTTAGCCAGTCATGGTCTACACCCCACTCGCCCCAAGAAGCCCATGAGTTTAGGAAGTCAGGCTTTCTGGTCAAATCTGAACTTCAGTCCCTCTTATTTTAGAGAACAGACAACCATTCAGAGAGCCTCTTAAAGCAGAGGTGTGAGAAGACAACAAAACATGGCAAGCTATATGTGAAGTCAAACCTGATGCAGTGCAACTAGTTTTTAAATGTGCAAACTGTGAGGAAAAAGAGTTATGCTAGCATTAATAAAGGTCTCCCTTGCTTGAAAGGCAGTTGTGTCCAACTCTAGGTTTTGATGCTCATATCCATTTATAGCATTGACTAGACACCGGAGCAAACTGAACGCTGTTACCTTGCCCACTGAAGCAGTAGCTATTTATCTACTTGCAAATTCTTGCTTTCAAATTGCTAGGTTGGCAGGAACTGGAGCACGTGGTGGGAGTTCACTCCGTCACGCAGCACTTGGGTCTTGAACTGCTGACCTGCCAATCATCTGGTCATCAAGCTCCAAGCCTTAACCACTAAGCCACCGCGGCCAAAGTATGCTAGCATAGTCTTACATAAATAGGTATTCTTGCACCCAAAGCAAAGTTAAATGTCTGCACCCTTTCCCGTCCATCTTATCCATTTAGTTTTTCAGGAAAATAAAATGACAGCTATAATTCTAAATCAATGCATTTTGGTTTGTTTCTTAATAAAAATTCAAAGGCAAGTTCGCCTAGAGCAAGAGTTCTCAACCTTTTTAAGCCGGGGGCCGGGTCACACTCCCTCAGACAGTTACAGGGTGCGGACGGCCTTTTTGCCCTTCCTACACCACGTCACTTCCTGGTTTGGTGGAAGCGGTGGGGACCACATAAGAACAGCCTTGCTGGAACACGCCACAGCCCATCCAGTCCAGCATTCTGTCTCACACAGTGGCTCACCATTGCTTCAGGGTATTCCCAAGCAGATGCCTTCACCTGCTTAGGATTCCCTGGAAATGGCATTGAGAGATATCCTGCCCCTCTCTCTCCAACCTGAGGTTGTCCTTAGGTATCCATAATTATAGCCATTGATACACTTGTCCTCCATGAACTTGTCTAATCCTTTCTTAAAGCTGTCAAGACTGAAATGGTGCTGTGGGCCACATCCGGCCCATGGGTCGCAGGTTGGGAATCTCTGCCCTAGAGATCTTGCCCATGCCAAATAATGAAGGGAGGATGGATGGAGCGGTTTCACCCTACAGTCAGTCCTTGGTACAGCTTGTCATCCTCATGACACACACTCACAAAGAGGTCTGCATTATGGGAAACGGCGTCCATTACACTTGGTGAACTGTTGCTTGCCGTCAGGTCTCCGCTGCTAACCCTGGGATGCAAACGCAAAGCTCAGCTTTTTCCATATGTTAATAAAATGCAGGCCATCATTCAACACTCCAGAGACTTCAAAGGGGAAGGGGAGGAAAAGCTATGTAGTAAGTCAACCCATGTAGGTGTCCTCATCACCATGTGTTTGTATCTAGATGCTCTTGAAGCTTTGTGTGCTTGGGCTTGGACGCATCTAATGTATGCTGTGATAAGCATGTTACGTGTGTACTGCTCCTTGCCTGGGGTACAAAATGCTCTTTCTCTCCTACCCCCTTCTTAGTTTCAACATCCTCCTCTATAAACCAGATCAAATCCCTAAAATGGTATTGTTTCCAAACCACACCATATTGTTCTCTCCACCCCATTGCACCTCATGCTTTCATCCCCAAAAGTATAGACAGAATCTAGGGTTTGGAAGGGCGTTTAAGGATAGTGCAGGATTCCGAGAATAAGTAGGTTAGATTTAAATGAAAATAGAGAAAGAATGTGTAAAGGGATTGCGGTGTCTTAGTGATTAAGATGCTGAAGTTGACAACTGGAAGGTCAGCAGGTCAACAATTTGAGACCCAAGTGCTGCATGATGGAATGAGCACCCATCTCTGTCCCAGCTCCTGCCAAACTAGCAGTTTGAAAGCAAGAAATTCCAAGTGAATAAATATATACCACTTCGGCGGGAAGGTAAACAGTGTCCCATGCACTCTGGTGTCTAAGCATGCCTGTCAAATAACCACAAAAACGCCTGCAGATGTAGATAACGCTGGCTCTTTGGCTATAAATGGAGATGATCACCGAATCCTAGAGTCGGATATGAATGGCTTTGGAGCAAGGGTGACGTTTACCTAGAGAAACGGTGTAGAACTGGAGGGGGTTGAAAAGAGAGTTGTGTATGTGTGCACACATGTGTTTAATCCTCAACTAAAACAGTTGCTGTTTCAGCAAATTTGCCATGATCCAGGGATTCTCTCTGATTGGCAGCAGCGTTTCTTGCTTGTGCTTGGACTCTGCTCAAGACAAGAGGCAGAAGCAGGGGCTGGGGGCAGGCAGAGATTCTGCAGCAGGGGTGCCCAAACCTTTTGGGCTGTGGGCTGGTCATATGGTTCAGTGGGCCGGTCACATGGTTCCTCCCACCGGGTGGAAGTAAAATACGCCTTGCAATCTGTTTAAACCAGGGGTTCCCAAACTACAGCCCATGGGCTGGATCCAGCCCCCAACACCAATTAATCTGGCCTACGCCAAGATGGGAGCATTTTACTTCCGCTTCCAGGAGTGACAAGGGCAGAGGGGCTGGATCAATTGGTGTCAGGAACCGGATCTGGTCCATGGGCCATAGTTTGGGCACCCCTGTTCTACGGGGCTTCTGATGTGTTTGAGTTGTATGTTTGTGGATCAGAAGAGAAGGGTGTTGGGGAAAGCCCAAATTGCATGGCAGGATGTATGAATGGGTAGACGTTGGTGATTGATTAAATGCGTTGGTGGAGATGATGTAGCACAATTGAGGCTGGGATGAAAAAGGGAATTTTAGGCCAGGAGTGATGTATTTCACCTAGACGGATGTGGTGAAGGGAAGCCGGGATGTGACCGTGTTTGACCATCAGAGCAGTTCAAGTGGAAGTCATGCCCGAGAGGGCATCGGAGAAAAATGTTTACTGAGTCATGCCACTTCCTGGACAGGGCTTAGAGGAGGGCATTTGCCATCCCTTCCAAGTGGGTGTCTTCCCCGGAGGGCTCGTTCAGCATGGATTCCTGGAACCTTTGACATACTACACATTCCTTCTTCTGCAACAGCAGGTTTCTGCCTGACTGGCTCTCCCGTCTCCTCCTACAAGTGTAGGCATTCATCGGTGCCCAGAACCAAGAAGGGATTTCATATATTACACAGAAAGAGATGGTGAAATTCTGGATTCTGCCTTCCTTGTATGACATTGGATACTGTCATGCTTTCTTGTAAATGTACACCTAGCCAACTAATTAGATAAGCCTTTTGGGAAAAGGCTAAACTAACCATTTCTTGCTGGTGTGTTTACTTGTTTTTCTTTTGCCCATCATAAGAAGAGTTAGGCAGGATCTGACCAAATGTCAGTCAATTGACCAGGGGAGTAGATTTGTAAGATTTGAGTACAATTGTATTCAGTGTTTTGTGTTCTCCAGAAACTAATGTATAGAAGCATCCGGCCTCTGATACTGGAGATACAGTACTATACAGCCTGACTATACTTGCCCATGACAGCCTTGCCTTTTCTGACTTTATTCAGTCCCGTCCTAAAGCCATCCGAGTTCTCAGCCTCCTTGCAACTATAAGCAGGAATTCCACACTTGAACTAATGTGTTATTTTTGTCTGTCCTCAACTTCTCACTGTTCATCTTCAGTGAAGAACTTTGCAGTTTAGAGAACATTTTCCTATTTACTTTTTATGCACCATGATGACACTTTTATTATTCACTTCTATCATGTTTCCTCTTTTCTAGGTAAAGGTCGTCCTTGCTTGAAAGCCAATTGTATCTGACTCTACGGTGCAGTGCTCATCTCCGTTTACAGCCAAAGACCCAGTGCTGTCTGTGTCTACAGATGTTTCCATGGTCATGTGGCAGGCATCACTATACTGGAGCACACAGAATACTGTTACTTTTCCTTCCAAAGTGGTACCCACTCCCTAATACTCAATAAAAGCATTTGCAAATCTGAAAATGAGCTTTCGGTGACTTCCAATTTCATTTCACAATTGATTGACTGATTGGTTGGTTGGTTGGTTGGTTGGTTGATTGATTAATGATTGATTGAAGATCCAGAGCACCTGCAGTAGATCCTAAGTGCAAAAATGTATTTCCTGGAAATATGAAAATAAGCTACCCCAGAATTAGAAAATATGAAAGTATATAACAGGGAAAAACATGTATCAGTGCCCAGTTGTCTTAGACATTTTAATCTTAGTCACCCAAACTAATTTTGGTTGTTAAAGCACTATAGTATTGGTACAAAAATTCCCATAAATGTGACAATAATTTAGATTGTTAGATTGGTGGTTGTTTATCAAAACATTAGAAATCCATTTCTAAAATGTAAATTGGCCAGCAGACGTCCCCAACGTTTTTTGTCCCCTGGATGTACCTGGAATTTGAGCAGCTCCCCTGGTAGCTCAGTGTGGAAAGCACTGAGCTTGGAGACCAGAATGATGAGGTTCGATTCCTGAGAGCTGTACGATGGGGGACATGAAAGGAGCCTCTGTCGGGTGTCCCCTGCAAAAATCCTTTCAATCCAGAGTAATCTCTGACACGAAAACACACACACTTGTAATTTGGAGGAAGATTCATACAGTATATCCAGTAAACATGAGCCTGAAAGACTTACTTAAGAAACTGGGTGCCTGTTTATGGCTCAGACACCGGCCGACAGTGCCAGGCTGAGGCCGAAAGCCTCATATCTGAACCCATACCCTTTCCTGCTTTATAATATCAGCTTTTAATTGTACTTGGATATGCTGTGGTCCTCAAAACGTCCATTTAGCCACATTATGTGCATGTAAAGTATTTTGTTGAAATGTTCAGAAATATTATTTCCAAAGGGCTCAAAATGTCTCTCCAATACATTTTGAGAATAGTCTGTCAACAGTATAATAGTTGTTGAAAATGTTCCTTACATACATACCTACTCATATCCCTAAAAACCTTTCCATTTGTCTAACTATACTTGACCTCCGTGTCTAGAAAGTGATTACCTAAAGTTAGGCAGCCATGTGTGTCAGCTACTGGTGCCTGTGCTTTCATCTCTACTGTCCAGCCCCAGCGGAGTCATAACTCTGTGGTCGGACATGCCAGCTCACCTCCCCCCACTCCACATTTCCTAAAGCTCTGACGTGGCAGGAAACATCAAGGGGGATGTTTAGATAGGACCAAACTCTGCCGTCAGCAACACACACTGTAATCCAGGCTCTTGTGTCATCGGGACATTGAAAGAGATGAAATTCACACCAGTGTGCCTGGTCAATGACAAAAGGCTCCTGGAATGGAGAAAGGATCATCAGGAAAATATAATATAAACACATGTGCACGCAAAATTCAGAATACTGGCTCATTTAGACATTAGTAATCAACTGCTGACTTAGAGATACTCACACCTAGCCATGAACACAAATGTCATACAGGAAACATGCTATAAATAGACACAAACATACACAACATTTCCACATGCCTACACACTTAATGCAAGTTTATTAAGAAGGAAAAGTATGCACTGTCACATTCCAAAATGCGTGTTTGTGTGCCCTCCTACACAATTGTTTGATGTCATACAAGAAATGTTCAGCTGTTACTTTCTTGTCACAGGGTCCAGATGTTTCTCATTAAAGTCTTTCTCATGCAAGGATATAGTTTTTCCCCTTGCATTCAGCATGCATTAGATTGCAGCAGAGAAACATAGGTATTGGGCATCAACTACACAACGCATGGAAACATATAATTTTAAGTACAAATTACTCTCAGATGTTTGGATTCTGCAAATACAGTTGAATGCATACCTGTTTTGACTGGAAAAGTTTATCCTGAGTGATCTGACACCATTTGCAGCTTTTTCCTTCTTCCCTGTCAATCAATATCTCACACTCTTATTCATAGTAGCATGAACAGTTATGCACAGGTACATAACATGTGATGTTTGCTCACATGGTCCATTTGTAGTAATACAAGCATGGAGCTCTTTAGAGCATGAATGGGAAACCTTTGGCTCTTCTGATGTTTTAAACCTCAGCACTCAAGAGTGCTAGGCAGATTTGTGGGAATTGTAGTCTAAAACATCTGGAGTATCTAAAGTGTCTCACCTCTTCTTTACAGAATGGTTTCCTTGTGTCATTCATGCGTTATGTTTTTGTCTGCAGCAAATGCCATGTCTGTGTCCACAATTTGGTGCGTGCGTGCGTATATGAGAAAGAGAGATGAAAAAACAATTTCCATTGGATTCCCCCTTCAAACAAATGTTGACATTTTGATGTTCTGTGTGTTTATTGCAAAAAAAGGGTGACATGCATGACTACATTGGAAAACCAAATCGGGATGATTTGGCTCTGCTGCGGTTTGAATCACAACCTCAATTACGTTTGAAAACATAATGAATGTCCTCATTGGGCTCACAGTTTGATTTGAAAATTCAGTGTCCACATGTGATTGGCGTTGCAGACCATCCCAACCCACTGCTGCCCTTTTTTTCTTTTCCTTTATCCCTTGCTTTCTTCCTCTGTTGCTGTTTACTGGCCTTCCTTGTCAGTTTTGGCTGCCTTAAGCCAAGCAGAGACAAGGCTACCTGAAACACTTTTTCCCTTTCTCCCTACAGCAGGGATTCTCAATCTGCGGCCTGTGGGCCTAATGTGGCCCACAGTACCATTTCATGTGCCCCCACCCCACCACTTCCACCACATCAGGAAGTGCCATGTGGTGGAGGAAGGGCAAAATGGCTGCCCAGTCCCCAAAGTTGTCTGAGGGAGCATAATCTGGCTCCTGACTTTAAAAGGTTGAGAACTCCTGCCTTACAGATACAGTACACAGAATCTGGTTTCTCCTGGATACAAGCTAGCAAGAGACAGACTCATGCTATCTCACCCTTCTCTCAGTCAGGCTAGTGCTGATATGTTGTATTAATATATCAGAATAGCAATAACCAGTTCTCCGTTAAGAAAAAAAGAGCAAGGCAAAGGGGAGGAACAAAAGGCCAGGCTTGTTTCAATTTGTTACCTTATGGTCAATTGATTGGTGTAATAAATTACTTGATTGAGTTAGAATTTGTTAGCTAAAGGTGAAACAAGCTTGCTCTTCAGTCCCTCTTCTGTTCCCTTTGGCTTGGCTGTTTTTTTCTTAATGCAGAACTAGCTAGCACTATTCTGATATATTAATATAATGTATCAGTGCTAGCCTTGTTTATTATAAAATAAAATTACAGGGATAATCTTGGGAAGATTTTGGGAGAAAGTCCTTAAATACCATGTCTGATTGTCTATGTCATCACACCACACCCCCACAGATAACCCCCACATACATACCATACACACCATCCTTTTACACATCAAAATTACTGTGTGCATTGCAAAAAGTCTAGTCAATTCCTTCTGGCTTAAAAAAGGTAGAAGTCCCTAGAAACACAAGAAAAACTACTTTGGGAGGGAAAAGATACAGACGGATTCAATTCAGGCTTTGCTTTACATGAGCAGCAAAAAAAAAAAAAACCCTTCAAATTCATCCATTGTATAAGAGGAGCAAATTGTGACTTATTTGACCATGTAGCCAAGTGCATGCAGGGCCGCCATCAGGGCAGTACTACCAGTACTGCCGTATAGGGCTCGGAACTGACAGGGGCCCTGCCGCCGCCAGCCATAACTGTGACATTACTCTGTGTGTGTGTGTGTGTGTGTGTGTGTGTGTGTGTGTGTGTGTGTGAGGGGGGGGGGATAGGATTGTTCAGTATGGGGCCCAGAAATTTCTGATGGCAGCCCTGAGTGCATGATTGTACATCAACGGAAGACAACACAGTGACTGTACAGTATAGTAAAACTAGAAGTTTTCTATTCATATCTCACCTGTTCCATTTGCCCAATGTAAGAAGCATCCCATTAGTTCTTTGGTGGAAGTGAGGTTGAGGCTTTCTCTGTGGAATAAGAAGACTTGGCTACCTAATAGGATCATAGTGTAAATTAATGATATATATGAAGCTCTTGGAAAATGAGCTATTATAAAAGTGTGGAAATACATTTAGACAGCAAACTTGCGAATCTGAAGAAAGAGTTGTATGTATGCCTGTCTGAAAACATATATGACTGAAGAGTAGGATAAAATCCTATAAATATAGTTGAAGGCTTTACAAATGTGGGAATCTAAGATGTAGATTTATACCAGTGATGGCGAAGCTTTTTTCGGCCCAAACTGCAACCCCAAACCCACTTATGTATCAACTCATGTGCCAACTCAGCAACAGGGGAGGAAGGAATCACTCCCATTGGGCTGCTGGACAGAAGGGCGGGGTCAACTCTGTACTGCAGGGAGGGAAGAAGCACTCCCATTGGGCTGCTGAACAGAGGGGCGGGGCGAACTCTGTGCTGGGGTGACTGCACTGGTGCCCACACAGAGAGGGCTCTGAGTGCCACCTCTGGCATGCGTGCCATAGGCTCACCACCACTGATTTATACCATGAACCCATTTAGATTAATATTGTCTCTGCACTGATTTGTAGCAATTCTTCAAGGGTCTCCCTTAGGGCCAAACTATGTGTTACAAATAAATTGTGAATAAAAGGGGGACAGGGGAGAATTTCCTTGATGGTGATTAAGGTTGCCTATAATATATAGTATGGCTCTCAGAGTGTTTTCCACCCCAACATGCTACTTGACAGGGACTGAATGTTCTGCGTGTGATATATGAACATTATGAGCTGTGTCCATATTATGGGCTATCAGATCATATCTGATTTATGGTGTCCCCTGATAGAGTTTTCAAGATACAGTATGTGAGATAATTAAGGAATGTTTTTCCGGTATACCCCAGTAAGTTTTCATAAGAAAGAAGGGTGGGGAGGGGGGGGTTAGGTGTGACGGCCCAGTCCCACTGGCTTATATAGTACCTTCAACTGATCTGTCTGATTTTATTCTCCCCCCATTCCTTTTAAAACCTTTTTAATTTCCTGTTTTAATTCCTTTTTGACCTCTTAAGGGGTTAGGGTGGGTACTGTAGGGTTTACTTGTTTTATGATTCTATTTTAGATAGGGGTTTTAATAATGTTTTTAGCTTTAGATGTCTTTTAGGGTTTTATTATGACATGGTTCTTTCTTTTTGTAAGCCGCCCTGAGTGGTGTTTACACCAATAGGGCGGGGTATTAATAATAATAATAATAATAATAATAATAATAATAATAATAATAATAATAATAATAATAATAATAATAATAATAATAATAATAATAATAATAATAATAATAATAATAATAATAATAATAATAATAATAATAATAATAATAATAATAATTTAAAAGTAAAAATAAAAATAATATAAATAATATAAATAAAAAAATAAAAAATAGAACCCAAGCTTCCTGCATCCAGCTCTCTTTTCTTCTGCATCTCAATGGCTCTTATTTGTGAATTGATCTATATATGATCTTATTATTCACAAGGAAGGTACAGAAGCACAAATATTGCAGCCTGGTGGATGTTTACTTGGAATACTGTATATCCTACGATGTTGAAGGAGGCTTACTCCCCGTTTTCAGTAAGTGTATTCAAGTCTGTGCCCTAAATCACACAGCTTGACTAATCTTAACCCATAAAATCGATGGTTAACCGTTTGAACTTTGCATAGGCTCCTTAGCCAGGCCCTACTATCCTGCACTCACCATTCATGCACACGCCCGAACTGGGTACGCAGGTAAACGCAAAATTGAGAAATGCGCCAGTGGGGAAGAGACCCACAAACGCGAAAAAAGGGAAACAACTTCATTTCCCAATGTTCTTTGTGCCGTGCCGCACCACAGCCAATCAGGCTGAGAGGCGCGATCACAAAGAACATTGAAAAATGCGCTGCGGCCAATCAAAATCGAGCCGCAGGAAAAAAAACGCACCACACCCACAAATCACAAACCCATAACTACAAGCCCCAGAGTCCTGCGCGACATGAGCGCGCAGGACGCTGAGGAAACCGGCGCCCGAAAAATTAAAAAGAAAAACAACTCACCGCCTCACAGCCAAGCAAACACCACCACCCTTCTTTCCCTCACCCACGGTGGTGCCTGAAGGTCCCGACGTCGTGGGCTAGGTGGTGTGGAGGGGGGCATGGTCATTGGGGGATAGGAAGGGTGGGCTAGGTGGTGGGGAGGGGGCGTGGTCAGTGGGGGATAGGAAGGGTGGGCTAGGTGGTGCGGAGGGGGGCTTTATGGTGTTATGGTGCTTTGATTGTGTGGAGTCGTGAAAGTAGATCGGGGTTTCCCCTTTAATATCAGTAGGTGGGGGGGTGCGATCCCACTCTCTGCTGGCTCCCCTAGGGTTGGGAGGTTTGTGGGGACAAAAGGGATCTGGCCCCCCAACCCATCTGGACCCAGAAGACCAGGGAAAGGGGTTCGATTCCCCCCCTCCTAAAAAAAACTCCGTCTTTAAAGAGAAGCAAGCAGTTTCTTCTCTTTAAAAACAGAGTCGTTTTAAGGAGGAGGGATTCGATCCCTCTGCACCACCTAGCCCACCCTTCCTAACCCCCCCGACCACACCCCCTCCCCACCACCTAGCCCACCCATCCTAACCCCCACTGACCACGCCCCCCTCCCCACCACCTAGCCCACCCTTCCTAACCGCCACTGACCACGCCCCGCTCCCCACCACCTAGCCCACCCTTCCTAACCGCCACCGACCACGCCCCCTCCTCACCACCTAGCCCACCCTTCCTAAAACCCACCGACCATGCCCCCTCCCCACCACCTAGCCCACCCTTCCTAACCCCCACCGACCACGCCCCCTCCCCACCACCTAGCCCACCCTTCCTAACCGCCACCAACCACGCCCCCTCCTCACCACCTAGCCCACCCTTCCTAAAACCCACCGACCATGCCCCTCCCCACCACCTAGCCCACCCTTCCTAACCCCCACCAACCACGCCCCCTCCCCACCACCTAGCCCACCCTTCCTAACCCCCACCGACCATGCCTCCTCCCCACCACCTAGCCCACCCTTCCTACCCCCCACTGACCATGGCCCCTCCCCACCACCTAGCCCACCCTTCCTATCCCCCACTGACCACGCCCCCTCCCCACCACCTAGCCCACCCTTCCTAACCCCCAATGACCATGCCCCCTCCCCACCACCTAGCCCACCCTTTCTAACCCCCAACGACCATGCCCCCTCTCCATGACCTAGCCCACCCTTCCTAACCCCCACTGACAATGCCCCTTCCCCACCACCTAGCCCACCCTTCCTATCCCCCACCGACCATGCCCCCCTCCCCACCACCTAGCCTACCCTTCCTAACCCCCAACAACCATGCCCCCTCCCCACCACCTAGCCCACCCTTCCTAACCCCCACCGACCACGCCCCCTCCCCACCACCTAGCCCACCCTTCCTAACCCCCACCGACCATGCCCCCTCCCCACCACCTAGCCCACCCTTCCTAACCCCCCATGCCCCCTCCCCACCACCTAGCCCACCCTTCCTAACCCCCACCCACCACGCCCCTGCCCACCACCAAGCCCAACCTTCCTAAACCCCACCGACCACACCCCCACCACACCACCTAGCCCACCCTTCCTAACCCCCACTGACAACGCCCCCTCCACACCACCTAGCCCACCCTTCCTAACCCCCAATGACCACGCCCCCTCCCCGCCACCTAACCCACCCTTCATAACCCCCAACGACCACGCACCCCTACCCACCACCAAATAAATAAATAATTTTTTTAAAATTACTAAAAACACAGTAAAAAAGATCCAAAAATACACAAAACACCAAAAACAATACAAAGTAAACAAAAACACAATCAAAAACAAAACAAACAGACAAAAATACAAATTCCACACACCCCCCCACACACACACACAAAAGAAAGAAAACAAGCAAACTTACCAAAATATGTCCTACCTCCACGAGGGCCGGAAAAGAAATGAATAAAGAAAGAGACTACTTACCAGAAGAAGCTCCACCCAGAGGCCAGGAGAGAAAAATAGTCAAAATACAATAACCCCTACCAGCACCACCTGCTGGCCACAATAGTAAAAACAATTCAAAAACACAAAACAGCCCCAAACAAAAGGCCAAAAGAGTAAAAACAAATCAAAAACATAACACAAATTCACAATTTTACACAAAAGGTCACACCAATAAAAACAAATAAAAAAATTACACTAAAACACACTTTAACACAAATCACAAACATATGTCAATAAAATACAATAGAAACTTTTAAGAATCTTGTGCTGAGTTTTAACTCAAATTAAAACCCAAAACATCTAAACACATTTTAAAAACATTGAATGTAAAAAACATTTACTTTTACATTATTAAAATTATTACCTACGGTACAACTAATTCAAAAAATTCAAAAAAGTAAAACATTATTCGCTTACATAAAACAATTTGAAAAAATTATATCATACTTTGTTCTTTTATTAATCCTCAAAAAAAACCGAAAAAGCAGATCACAGTTAATAACAAGCAAGTCAAAATTTTTTTTACATAAATTAACATTTTAAAAATTAAAATTACAGACTAAGCAATTTTTAAAAAACATTAACACAATTTAACCTTCCAACACTATCTAAAACAGCCCGGCAACACCGGGTAACCTCTGCTAGTTACATATAAGCAACTGTTGGATTGCCTGACGCTACACAGATGGACTTGAAATTCTGCAGCATATTTTTTCTTCTTTTCCTTTCCTTTCTCCTATAGCCCTGTTTGCCCCCAAATCTGCTCCAAAACAATATTCCTGGGAATAGTTTTTAGGAGACTTATTAAGGGTCTGCAAGGAGGAGCCCATTTCCCTGAGAGAGGTGATGCTGTTGTTGGAGATGTTCATTCGGTACAACCTGTTGCATAAATGAAAGAGTGAACCAAGCCCAAAATTTCAACAATCTTGTATGTTTATTGAGCAGCAAACCTAGCATAGCTCAGAAAACATGCAGTGCGATGCTTGCTGTGGGCAGCTTTGTGTTGCTGTATTTTGTGCAGTCTTGATGATATGGACAAGGTAAGCCTTCACAGCCATTCCATCTGGCATGGCCTCTTCTGCCTCCATGACCATTGGGAATCAGAGTTCCTCTTCTGCTCATTTTGCCATTGGGCCCAATATGATGGTTTCCAGTGGCATTTCCTCCACTGAGGGGGACCATCACCCCTCCTAAAGGGGCTAATCCGCCCATAGCCATTGGCCCCTTTAGGGAGTCAGGTTAGTTAACCACTGCCTGACACTCGATCCATTGCAGTCCTGGTGTTAAATCCTGCATGTCATACTTCATGTGTGCTGTGGGTGATGGCTCTGAGATCATAGTGTGTGGGTCACTTCGTGGCAAGCTGGGATCTACCTCAAACAAACTCACGCCAGTGACATTTTTCCTGCTTCTCGGATACGAGAAGCATTCTCGGATACGAGTTGCAGTCAACAACAACATTTTTTGTAGTGTGGAAATGCTTTCTTCCTTTGGTTTTTTTAAAAGAAAAATAATGACAAGATAATTTTTAGAGAAAGAGAGGGCAGCTGACGACGACAACAGTATATATCTATATTTGCTTCATTGGCTTTGATCAACCGTAATAGGATGTGTAACTTGAAAAGTAAAGGCCTGAAGGAGAACAGTAAATTTCAGAAACAATTCTTTCGGTCAGTAGCACCCTTGGCAGATTTTTAAGAGTAAAGGGAAAGACCCAGACAGGAGAAAGGGGGGAAATGAACACTCATTCATCCTCTCTCCTGTTTGAAAGCTTTCCTCCTTCTCTGTCTCTTGCCCGGGAACTGTTTCTTTTTCTAAGAGTTGATATTTTCATAGTGAGTCCATTTCCCCCCCAGGTGGGGTTCAAAGTCAGGGTGGGGGCAACTGACGCCGGCATGGAGACTCATTGCAATCTTTTGCTGTGGCGCTGTCTGAGGAAAATGCAAACAATAATGCCGGCGAAGATGCTGACCACAATGACCTTTGGGCAGCTCAACCACAGACCACGTCAAGGAGGCTAAGCCAACCGAGTTCAATCCCCTCCTCTGGTATTCAAGCCCAGAAGTGTCCCCTCAGTCTGTCCTCTCTCAGACACGACTTGAAGCTGTCTTACCTTTCCAATTCCAACCCCATAATAAGCCTCCATATTGGCAATTGGTCCAGAATTTTTAAAGCCAGCAATCTAAAGTACACAAGCAAAGGATTCTCAATGGTGTATACAGGGAAATGGATATGCTTTCTTACATTCAGTATTACAGACCCAGAGATAGGTATTACAGTATGTGTGCAAAAGGAAATTCGTCTTTAGTAAAGGCTGCCCTTGCTTGAACGCCAGCCATATCTGACTCTAGGGTTTGGTGCTCATCTGCATTTATAGCTAAAGAGCAAGTGCTACTTGTGTCTGCAGATATTTCCATGGTCATGTAGCAGGCATGACTAGACACGCAGTTTACCTTCCCACCAAAGTGGTAACTATTTATCTACATGCAATTTCTTGTTTTCAACTTCTAGGTTGGCAGGAGGTGGGACAGAGACGGGAGCTCACTCTGTCATGCAGCACTCAAGTCTTGACCTGCTGACCTTCCAGTCATCATGTTCAGTGTCTTAACTTCTAAGCCACTGCAGTCATCTTTATTAGCCTGTTTAGTGTGAGGGACCAAAGACAATACAACAGCCGAAGGGTTGGCTTAACACAGGTTTATTGCATGATGATCCGGAGGAACATGTGGTAATGGCGGATGGGTAGCTCAATATATACAGCTGGCTATACATTTGAATGTGGCTCGTTGACAGACTATTGGTTGCTGCCTGCGTGACGTCATAGGAGGTCACGCCCTTCTTGACCAGGTGAGGAAGTCGCGGGGAATCTTCCCGCGCTGCTGAACCAGGTGGCTGATGATCCCTTAGAGCTGGACGCTCGCTACTGCCCTCTGGTGGTCACTAGCTCGCGTCCCCTTATTAGGCTAACATTGATACAGGTGAAGGTTATAATGTTGCACCAGAAAGGTTACATTGACAACACATGGTAGAGGTACATTGTTAAAGGCACTGCTTTACAGAACACAACATCCCTCCCCCCTAGGATGAGACGAAGTCTCTCAGCCAAGATGGCTTGTTGCGTGTGCGTGTGGGCCGTGAAGAAGGCTGCCCCCCCGGGGGCGTTATTGCTTCTTTGTTCCCTGGTCCCTTGTCCTGAAATGGGAGAGGGAGACTCGTTAGTAGCTTGCCGCTGTCTGGCGGTCTTAGGGGAAGGGAAAAACTCCATTGTGGGCAGACCGGGGGGCGTCGGGACTAACGGAAAACCCCTCTTCTCGCTTGGACGGGTGGGGGACCACTCCGAAAACCCCCCCCGGTTCTGAAAATCAAAATCTAAGTTGGTCGGGGTACCCGCATTTGTGGGGACTTTCCGCGAGATATGTATGGGGTCGGGTTCCTCCTCCCCGGAAAGATCCCCCAGGGTATCTACGAGGATATCTTCCTCCCCCCTTGGTGGGGGCCCACGGTCCCCTTCTCCTCCCCCTTGGGCTAAACGGGTGGGGGAGAACCCTAACGTTGACTTATTTCCTGCGTGAACCGTGTCCTGCTCATCGGAGACCCTGCGTCGGAGCTGGTCTGCGTGCCGCCTCCATAGGAGCCCCGTGCTGGTTTCCACGCGGTACGACATGGGGCCGGTTTGTTCCACGACTACGCCCGGCACCCAGGCTGGGCCTGAGCTGGCGTAATTCCTGCAATGCACGGGGGCGCCTATGCTGAAACTCTTTGTAACCTCCAGCCCAATGTTCCTTCCTTTGTCCTCTACCCTCGTGGGGTCTAGCCTAGTAAGGATGGTGGTCAGCTTCCTGCGCATTAAGAGCTCTGCGGGGGAGTATCCTGACGCCAACGGGGTCACCCTGTACCCTAGCAGAAACTGACACACTTGTAGGTTCAAATCCCCTGGGCCCATGCGCCGCAACGCGTCCTTCGTGGTGCGGACGAGGCGCTCTACTTGGCCGTTGGTGGCCGGGTGAAACGGGGCGGAGGTAATATGCCGAACGGCGTTAATCTCCATGAATGCCTTAAACTCGGAGGACGTAAAACAACTAGCGTTGTCGCTAATTAACGTGTCGGGTATGCCGAACGTGGAAAAGAGCCTCCGCAAGTGCCTAATGGTCTGGGCCGAGGAGGTGCTCGTGACTGGGATAACCTCCAACCATTTGGAGAAAGCGTCCACAACGAGGAGGAATAGGGTGCCTCTGAACGGGCCCGCGAAATCAACGTGCACCCGGGACCACGGCCCCTTAGCCGCGTCCCATTCCCTGTGGGGAAGGCGGGCCTCCTCCGGTCTGGAGCATTGGCAACTTTCGCAAGTGCCGACCATGTGCTCGATGTCGGCGTCTAGCTGGGGCCACCAGAAGTAACTCTGGGCCAGCGCCTTGGATCGCACGATGCCGGGGTGGCTGACGTGCAGCAGTTTGAGCACCCGCGGCCGAAGGGAAGTGGGAATCACCACCCGCTGCCCCCACAAAAGACATCCCCTCTCTAGGGACAGTTCTAGCTTTTTTCTGAAAAATGGAGCGAACTCCTCCGCTGGGGAGGATGCGGGCCACCCTTTCTGTAGCCAGGAGCTTACTGTCGCTAACGTTTTGTCTTTTTCTGTCACTTTGGCGATGTCGGCGGGCACTACCGGGGGCGAATCCAGCACCTCTATCATGAGAACCTGATGGTCCCGCTCCCCCATGCTCACCTGGCTGGGCGTTAGGGGAAGGGGAGACCTAGATAGGGCGTCCGCATGGCTGATCTCTTTCCCGGGCCAGTAGACCAACACGTGCTGATACGCGTTGAGAAAAATGGCCCACCTGAGCATCCTTGGGGACAGGATTTGAGGGGTGGGCTTATCCGCGGTAAAAATGCCTAGCAGGGGCTTGTGGTCCGTCACGATGGTGAAGGGGCGGCCATACAGAAAATCGTGAAATTTTTTCGTCCCCGAGACTATCGCTAATGCCTCCCTGTCCGTCTGTGCGTAGTTTCTCTCTGTTTGGGACAGGGACCTGGAGTAAAATGCTATCGGGGCCTCCCTTCCGTTCGCCAGCACGTGGCACAGCACTGCCCCCACCCCCACTGGAGATGCATCACAGATCAGAACTACTGGGCGTTTGGGGTCGAAGTGGGTCAGTATGGCGTCGGACGCCAGGAGGCTTTTCAGCTCCCTAAATGCCCTTTCCTGGTCATCGCCCCACTTCCATGCCTGGTCTTTCTTAAGCAGCCTGTGTAGCGGTTCGGCCACCGCTGCCTTCCGGGGGAGGAAGGAGTGGTAAAAGTTGAGCAGCCCTAGGAACGACTGCAACTCGGGCTTGGAGGTGGGGCGGGGGGCTTTCTTGATGGCTGCCACCTTAGACTTGGATGGTTTTATCCCCTCAGGAGTCACACAAAACCCCAGGAATTCAACCTCGGTTGCGAAGAAGACGCATTTGTCCTTGCGCAACCTCAGCCCCGCCTTTTCGAATATAGTCAGGACCCTCCCCAACCTCTTGGCCAATTCCGCCCGACTCCCCCCTGTTATTAACACGTCATCAAAATAAGGCAACACTCCCTCCAGACCCTTCAGGAGGCGTTCCACGAGTGACTGAAAAATTCCTGGCGCCGAGTTCACGCCGAATTGGAGGCGCGTCACCTGGAACGCCCCCTTATGGGTGACTATGGTCTGCGCAGCAGCTGCGGCGGGAGACACCGTGAGCTGCTGGTAGGCCTGTGCTAAGTCGAGCTTAGCGAAGCATTTCCCCCCGTGTAACCTGGCCAGCAGATGGCTGACTACCGGCACCGGATATGCATTCGGGCGGATCGCCTTGTTGATGGTGCACTTGTAGTCGGCGCATATGCGAACCTCCCCATTGGACTTAAGAGCAGTTACAATTGGAGTTTCCCACTCCGCAGAATCTACAGGCACAAGAATCCCCTGACCCACCAATTTGTCCAGTTCCGCCTCTATCTTGTCCTTGAGTGCGAACGGCACCCGGCGTGGTTTTAGGCGAACAGGGCAGACCTCCGGGTCCAGGTCGAAAGTCACTGGGGGCCCCTTGAATTTTCCCAGTCCCATTTTGAAGACTTCGGGGTGCGCCTCGCACACCTCCTGAATCGGGTCAGTCCCAACAGCGTGCATCCCCACGGCATGCACCCCCCCAATGAACAAACCCAGGGGCTGGAACCATTGAGTCCCGAGGAGGCTGCAATTCCCTCCCTTGAGCACGACCAGGGGAAGGGACGCGGCGTGCTCCTTGAACTTGACTTGAAATTCTCCAACCCCCAACACTGGAATACTGTTCCCTTGCACGTCCCGTAGTGTGGCCCTCAACGCTTTGAGCTTGGGCCGCTTTTGGGGGGCAATTCCACAAAACTCCCTCTGGGAAATGATTGAATATGAGGACCCCGAGTCAATTTCCATCCTAATGGGCACCCCTTGGACTAGTACCTCAACAAAGTAGCGGGGGTGTCTCGTAGACACGCTGAACACCGAGGCGTCGTCCTCGCTGCCGTCGGCGATGCGGCCCACGCCGTCCTGCTTCCGCGTGGCCTGGGCGCCGTCTTTTGGTTTCGCTGGGCGGTCTCGTCCCGCGGAACGGTCTGGGGAGCTCCTCCGGGACTCGCGCTTCTTCCTGCACACCTTGGCGATGTGCCCGCGGCGGCCGCAGTTGTGGCATTTCACGCAGTCGTGGGCCGCGCCACAGCCGTCGCATCGTCGGCCCTCCTTCCGGACCTTCTGTACGTCCTCGTCGTCGCTGCTCTCTGTGGACGACCTCGAAGTTCGCCGGGCCGCCTGTACTGGAGCCTCTGCTTTCCTCGACTTTGGCCGCCAGTCCTGGAGCTCTTGGACCCCGGCCTTCGTAGCTTCTGCGGCCTGGGCCGCTCTAACGACCTCCTGCAGCGTGGGAGGCGGCTCTTGGTTCATTAATGTGCGCTGGGTCTCGGCGTCGTTCAGGCCGCACAGCACACAGTCTCGGAGGGTGATTTCGACGTTCTCCCATTTGCACGGGCCGGCCGCCAGCCGCAGGGCCGCCACGAACGCGGCGACCGTCTCCCCGGGCGCTTGGACTCGCCTCCAAAACGCACTCCGAGCGGGAAACATCGCCGTGGCGGGCCGGATGTGCTCACGCAGCAACTGCATGAGTTCCTTGGCCTTGAATTCGCTCACCCTCCTCGGTGCAATCAGGTCCACCAAGGTCCTTTTTGTTTCTTGTCCGAGCATTCTGGTGAAGATGGCTCTTTTCTTCGCCTCTTCCGTAACTTCGGACTCGATCAGTGCGGCCTGGAAGTCCATTTCGAAGATCTCCCAGTCGCCCGGTTTCCTGATTTCGAAACCGGCGCATGTCTTGGTCCCGTGGGCTGCCATCCCACCTTCGTCGCCAATTTAGTGTGAGGGACCAAAGACAATACAACAGCCGAAGGGTTGGCTTAACACAGGTTTATTGCATGATGATCCGGAGGAACATGTGGTAATGGCGGATGGGTAGCTCAATATATACAGCTGGCTATACATTTGAATGTGGCTCGTTGACAGACTATTGGTTGCTGCCTGCGTGACGTCGTAGGAGGTCACGCCCTTCTTGACCAGGTGAGGAAGTCGCGGGGAATCTTCCCGCGCTGCTGAACCAGGTGGCTGATGATCCCTTAGAGCTGGACGCTCGCTACTGCCCTCTGGTGGTCACTAGCTCGCGTCCCCTTATTAGGCTAACATTGATACAGGTGAAGGTTATAATGTTGCACCAGAAAGGTTACATTGACAACACATGGTAGAGGTACATTGTTAAAGGCACTGCTTTACAGAACACAACAGCCTGCTAATGAGTTTGCATATCATGATGATGCCTGTCTTTCATATTTCTCCTTAGTCCTCCTGGAAAGCACTGGGAGGAGATTGGACTCTTCCATTTTAAATTAACCAAAGCTTAGCATGTTGTCTGAACTTTAAGCTGTGGTTAATCCTAATTATGGTTTGTTCAGGCAAACCACCTTCATGCACCTTGTGTTTGCACTTAACCATATGTTTGTTTCAGTGAACCATAGTGAAGATTAAGCACCATATGTTTGGCCTGAAAGACATAAGAAGCCACAATTAATTAAGAAAACTGAAATAAAAGCTTATGCAATCCTTGTAGACCACACTGGGGGACAAAAGCCACAAAGTCAATTCTTGCTTTTGCTTATTCTCACAGCATTAACTATAGTTGACACAATCATTAAATTACTCCATAAGCAGAGAGAAAATATACAGATTCTATGTATCTGCAAACATATTTAAAATAAGGTACAATTATACAGAATGCAGGAAGTAATTACATACTTCCTTGGTCACAGAAAATACATGAATGCATGCTAGGATATTCTTTTATTTACACACTGCAAATAAAGTGGGGGTAATTTTGTTGTTCAGTTGCACACTTTGTGACCCCATTGACCATCATTCGCCAGGCTCCCGTGTCCTCCACCATTCTCTGCAGCCCACACAGGTCTACACCCATCGCATCAATGATGCCATCCAGCCACCTCATCCCCTTCTCCTTTTAACTTCAATCTTTCCCAGCATCAAGGCCTTCTTGAGTGAATCCTCTCTTCTCATTTGGTGGCCAAAGGGCTTAAGCTTCATCTTCAGTATTTGTCCTTTTAATGAGCAATCATGGTTGATTTCCTTCAGGATTGACTGATTTGTTCTCCTTGCAGTCCAGGGGACTCTCAAGAGTCTCCTCCAGCACCACATTTCAAAAGTGTCTATTCTTCTGCGCTCAGCTTTTCTTATGGTCCAGTTTTCTCAGCCATACATTATTACTGGGAAGACCATTTCTTTGACTATGTGGACTTTCGTTTGAAGGGTGATGTTTCTACTCTTTATTATGCTACCTAGGTTTCTCATTGCTTTCCTCCAAGAAGTAAGCATCTTTTTATTTCATGGCTGCAATCACCATCTGCAGTGATCTTGGATCCCAGGAAAGTAAAGTCTGTTACTACAGTACTTCAATTTCTTCCCCTTCTATTTGGCAGGGAGTGTCGGGGCTTATTGCCATGATCTTGGAGTTTTTTTTAATGTTGAGTTTCAGGCCAGCTTTTGCAATCTCCTCTTTCACCCTCATCAAGAGGCTCTTTAGATCTTCACTTTCCGTCATTAGGGTAGTATCGTCTGCATATCTTGGGTTGTTGATGTTTCTCCCAGCAATCTTAATTCCAGTTTGTGCTTCATCTAGCCCCGCATTATACATGATGTACTCTGCATATAAGTTAAATAAGTAAAGTGACAATATGCAACCATGTTGTACTCCTTTTCCTATTCTAAACCAAATCAGTAGTTCTGTATCCTGTCCTAACTGTTGCTTCTTGCCTCACATACAGATTTCTCAGAAGACAGATGAGGTGGTCTGGTACTCCCATCTCTTTAAATACTTGCCACAGTTTATTGTGATCAACACAGTCAAAGGCTTTGGTGTAGTCCAGTGACGGCGAACCTTTTAGAGACCAGGTGCCCAAACTGCAACCCAAAACCCACTTATTTATTGCAAAGTGCCAACACAGCAACAGGGGAGGAAGGAAATGTGCTGGGGTGACTGCATGGGTGCCCATAGAGAGGGCTCCAAGTGTCACCTCTGGCACACTTGCCACCACTGGAGACAATGAAACAGAAGTAATCCTTTTTCCATGAGCCAGCAAATGTTTGCAATTTGGTCTCTAGTTCCCCTGCCTCTTTGGAACCCACCCTGTACTTCTGGAAGTTCTCCCTCCATGTACTGCTGAAGCCTAGCTTGTAGGATCTTGAGCATGACTTTGCTAGTGTGTGAGATGAGCACAATTGTGTGATAATTTGAGCATTCTTTGGCATAGCCCTTCTTTGGAATTGGAACGTACAGTGACCTTTTCCAATCCCGTGGCCACTGCTGTGTTTTCCAGATTTGCTGGCATATTGAGTGCAGCACTTTGATTGCATCTTCTTTTAGGGCTTTGAATAGTTCACCTGAGATACCATCATCTCCACTAGCTTTGTTGTAAGTCTCTCTAGGGCCCTCTTGACTTCACATTCCAGAATATTCAGTTCCAAGTCATTAATCTCGCCATTGTGATTGTCAGGGATGTTAAGGTCCTTTTTGTAAAGTTCTTCTGTGTATTCTTGACATCTTTTCCCAATCTCTTCTGCATCTACTAGATCCCTATCATTTTTGTCCTTTATCATGGCTGTTTTTGCTTTAAACGTTCCCTTGATTTCCTCAATTTTTTAAAGAGATCTCTAGTGGGTTGTAATAAATGCATTTAAATTGATGCACTTTCACAGTCATGTACACTATGAGGTTATTGAATTGAGTGCACGTGGAAATATGCACATATGCCACACAAGGAGTTCTGACCAAGCAAAAATACATTATCATGCATATTCATTGTTACATCTATGCAAAGGCTGATGTAAAGAACACACACATATACACAGATCCACAAACTGATCCTATTACGCCATTGTACATACCATGTGAAAGTTTTGCTAACGGAGGAAAAACCATAACCGCACACACACACAGGCAGTGAAGCAAAGAACCACACACATCTCCACACAGAATAATATACAGATTCATAAGTTCCAATTCCATGGTTTCCTACTCCCAAAACTCTACCAGTGAAAACAGATGTACAGCCAACCAAAGCCCATGAAGGAAAGCATACAGAAAATTACTTAAGTCCACAAGCCAACTTGATTTTACAGACCTCTATGAAAGATGATGCTGTGCTTTGCATTTCTACTTACAACTGAATGTGGTTATACATTGCAAGAACTCACACATAGTTAGCCTCACACTGAAGTTGGATCCAGAGTTAACCTCAATTAGGTGCCATGGAAATCAGTGGGACAAGATAGAAGCCCGAAGGATTTCAGTACGAATTAGGTATACTGTAATTCACTTAGTCACAATTCAATACATGTCAAATATATTAACTGCCCATTTATTAAATTCTTAGCTCCCTTAAATTAATTACTGTAAGGATTGCTGAAATAATGTTGGAGAAGCAATATAAACCCTCAGAAGTGTTACATGTTTTTAATGAGCATGGCCACATAAAACTAATCCTCCTAAAATAACACAGTTGAAGATTAATTAAAAGCATGCATTTTGCGAAATATAGTGAAAAATTTGGCCTTTTCCATAGTTAAATGTTTCTTAAATATTTGTCAAAATACTAAAGTCTTGTTTTATTTCCTGAATACAAATCAGGCTCGATTTTTAGCAGTCCCTGAAGGATCTAGAAATTTGGGAACAGCCACAAATTGTGGCCTTTTCACTCTATGTGGGTGCATTAGCAAAATAATGGACCAGTGCATATGCATTTTTATCACCAAGGAAGAAGACTTTTTCTAAGGGCTATACTACAGTAATACTGCAAATGATCTTTATGGTTTATTAAGGTCTTGGGTGTAATGCTTGGTATCAACCAGTTTAAAAGAAAAACAATAGTGGGCTAGATTTGTTCACAATATGTTAGTGTTTAAATGAAGGCATGCTCATGTATGTTAGCCCCTAACCCACCCACCCGCTGGCTGAAATTACAGTCCAAAAGGAAGGACCGTATGAAACTAGACCATAGTCAAGTTTGGTTACTTAAAGGGTTAATGTTCCCCCCACACGTTCTGAATAAACAACCCAAAAATATAGAAAAAATGAAATTGCTGTCAGCTTCTGGAAGATTGGCTAACAAAATCAAAACCACATAAATATCATGATCTGCACTTTTTAGTGATTATTTATTCAAAAACATAATTATTCACAGAATTGCATAAATTAAAAAATGCTTTCTCTGCTCTTGCCATTTAAAAGATTTTTAGAGCGTTGTGTATATTCACATAATTTGATTTTTAAAAATTCTTTACAGTTTTAAATTGCATTTTTATATGTCAGCAAAAATACGAAACATCCACTTTTCTAAATGGTATCTGGGGTTCCTTGCTTGCATTTTTTAAATCCTTCAAAGTCCCCACTGTGAAATATTTGTTTTATAGTTCATTTACTACTATATATCATTTCACCATAGCATGGGAAAAGACAGACAGTAGTAGACTATATAAAATAATAACTAATCATTTAATATTAATTGTTATATTGTTCAAAGAGTTCTTTCAAAGATTGTTCAGGAATATTACACACATTATGTGGGGGAATTCAAGGACAGCCATTATGTATAATAATAACAACAACAATTGTGTGCCACCGAGTCAATTCTGAGTTATGGCTACCCTTTCCAAGGTTTTCAAGATAAAGCAGGGGTGACCAAACTATGGGCCATGGGCTGGATCCGGCCTTTAAAGCAAAATCATCTGGCCACGCTGCCCTCACCACTCCCGGAAGCTGAAGTAAAACGTGCCCATGCTTGTGTAAAACACTGCCATAAATGCACCATGGCTGTCATTTCCAGTGGGAGGAACCACGTGACCGGCCTGCTGAACCACATGAACGGCCCACTGCTTGAAAACTTTGGCCATCACTGAAGAAGAGAATACACAGGAGTTATTTACCATTCCTTTCTTATGTGGGTCAACCTGTGAGACTAACTACAGGTGTGAGTTCTTGCGATGTATAACCGCAGGCTGGTTCTTCTTCCTGGAGGCATAGTGGGAAATTCTTGATGCCTATAGCCAGATACCTGTAATCATATTAGAAACAGACAGTGGCCAGAATCCGATTGTCGATTTATATTCACGCAACGGAAATCTCTTGCATCTTGGAGACAAGGTGCTCTGTGTCAACAAGATGAATTCCTGGACAGGGTGCATGCTGAAGGCACAAGCAGTATCTTGTTAATGAACAGCAGTTTGCTACCCAAATGCAAGCAATTTTGCTTTGTTATTGTTGTTCATTCACACAGCCGAGTCCGACCTTTTGCAACCCCATGGATCACAGCATGCCAGGCTCTTCTGTCATCTGTCATCCTCCAGAATCTGCCCATATCTGAGCCCACTACATCAACGATGCTGTCTAACCATCTCATCTTCTGCTGCCCCCTTCTCCATTCACCTTCAATCTCTCCCAGCATCAGGGTTTTCTCCAGTGAGTCCTCATTTGGTGGCCAAAGCATTTGAGCTTCAGCTTCAACATCCGTCCTTCCAAGGAGCAGTCAGGGCTAATTTCCTTTAGGATTGACTGATTTGATCTTCTTACAGTCCAGGGGACTCTTAGTAGTCTTTTTCAGAAACCACAATTCGAAGGAATCTATCCTTCAGTTTTGCTTACACAAACTTAAATCAGCAATAGGATTCTGGTCGCAGAGAGCTCATAATTGGTGCTGAAAGTATCTTTGCAGTGCAAAGTTGTGGCTGAGGAAGCTTTTGGGTTTTGAGAAACCAGACTTCAAAGGAGTCTGTGCTTAAGCCATGAATACAAATCACAAACAGAAGCAAGGTACAGTATTTGCATACTCCAAGAGATGAGAGACTCTTCTCCTATGATACTTACTCTTACCCCATAACAAATTTTCTCTTCTAATCATGAGCTGTCTATAACATCTGTTTCTATTCTCTGCATGGAAGTGTAGGAAGAAAATATTGCACCCTTCACAAGTACATCTATACAATGCCAATGCAGAAAAATGTATTTGTGATATTTATATATTTTAATGCTGCTTAACTAAGCCTTAACTAAGAGCCTGAACTATGAATAGGCCTCGAGTATTTTATGTACAAGAGACTGTGGTGGCTTAGTGGTTAAGATGCTGAACTTGAAGACTGGAAGGTCGTCTGGTCAACAGTTTGAGACCCGAGTGCTGCATGATGGAGTGAGCTCCCGTCTCTGCCAACCTAGCCATTCGAAAGCAAGAAATTGCAAACAGATAAATAGGTACCACTTTGATGGGAAAGGCAAACATCATTCCATGCACTCTAGTCATGCCTGCCACATGACCATGGAAACGCCTGCTCTTTGGCTATAAATGGAGATGAGCACTGAACCCTAGAGTCGGATATGACTGGCCTTCGAGTAAGGGTGACCTTACCTTTTATGTACAGTGGCATCCGTCATTCCATCCTGTTTAAACTGACCTGGATTTGGGAGGTCTTTTCCTCTTTCTGGTGTAATGCATGCAAAGCTACAAACTTAAGACAAGAATGTATTTAGGTCTCTGAAGCACAAGTCTCATATTCCTAATGTGCCATTTTGCTCAGAGATGATACTTTAAGGCAGGGGTTCCCAACCTTTTCAAACCAGGGGCCGGGTCACACTCTCTCATTCAGCTTCGAGGACCAGATGGCCATTTTGCCCTGCCTGTACAATTGGGGTGGTAATTTTGTCCCAACATCTCCAAAGGGGTGGCCATTTTGTTCCTTGAATGCCCTTGGAGGGGTGGGGGCCCACATGAAATGGTGCCACAGGCTGGATCCGGCCCACAGGCCTTAGGTTGGGAACCCCTGCTTTAAGGCGTTAAGCATTTCAAGGTCAAGTTAGAATTTTTTTAAAAAACCATGACGTTCTTTTAATTGCCGCATCACAGGCTTTTTGGTTGTCATACTGGGCCTCGTTAATGACAGGTCCTAGAGGAGTATGTGGGATGGGCATTCACGGCCCCCTCTGTAGATGGGTTGTGCCATGGGTAAAAGAGGAAGGAAGCCATTCTCTTTGCCACATGCAGTCTACTGTTTCTGCAGATGAGTCAGGCAGATGGTACGTCTGCCACTTTGCAAAAGCCTCACAGTCTGAAGAGCTTGGTAAAACGCTTGGGATGGGTGGGGAGCATGTACATTCATATGACCTCTGCCAGGGCTCCCTCCCCACCCCCCGAGCAGGGGGATGGATCCGTTCCCAATTGCTTCATCTGGGCATCCTGTTCTGATTCTCCATTGAACCCATGTACAGTTGGAAAAGCCCCTGTGGGCTCCAAGCCAGTGGCAGAGAGAAGGTTTCCCCCATCACCTCATGCCCAAATATTTACCTATCCGGCTCGTGTTTTCCTTGGCACTAATTCTTCTCCCTGACATTCCATCCTGAGTTTTTACAATTTTATGTCTACCATGCCCAGGCGGTTCTAAGCCCAACGTGCTTTTGGAGAGCCATGAAATGACCATAGCACAAGGCTGTGCCAACAAGGTTGCAAAGGCTAACTTTGTACTCATTAGGACTAGAAACTTTTAAAAATGAAATCAAAAGGCAGCTGGGATTCTTTGGAGGCTGGGTTTGGTGTCTTTTAGTGTCTTGCACGGAAGACAAGGAAGGAGTCGCAGTAAGGACTAACACAGGTTTATTGGTTGATGATCAGTATGAACATGTGGTAATGGCGGAGATACATCACATTATATACGGTAGTACAATACATTTGAATCTTGTTGCACGGTAGCTCATTGGCTGCTACCGGCGTGACGTTGTTCCAGTCACGCCCCCCCTCGGTTCCAGTAGTAGTTGTTTGCTTGTGCGGGAGAGTTCCCGCGGCTGTTGGTGATTTGAGGAATGAGAACCATGTGAGTTGAACGCTCGCAGCTGCCCTCTATGGGCAGCTAACTCGCGTTCCTTTAACAGCTGGGCTACATTGTAATTGTGGTCAGGTTACATTCATACATTTCTTAAAGCGACATTGTACATACATAACATCCCTCCCCCCTAGGATGGGACGAAGTCCCTCAACCATTGTGGCTTGCCGCACGTGCGCCTAGGGCGTGCGGCCGCTTGACTTAACACTGGGGAGCCTGGTTCTGCGGAGTCCTGTCCTGCAACGGAAAGGGGGGACTTATTAGCGGCTTGGTGTGGGCTCTGCGGTAACCTTGCATTGGGGGACGGGAATAGAATGAACAGTTGGGAAGTGAAACCCTGCCTACCGTTTGAGGAGCTTGGGGTCCCCCCCAGTACGAATCTCGGGACCGACGAAGAGGCCCTCATGGCCACGCCACCCCCCGTTACCTGCCCGGGAGTTCTAGAGACTGTGGTGGGCGGACTCCCCCCCGTTGCCTGTCTTGGGGGTGTTTGTCTCCGGGGAGCTGGCGCTATGGGATATTCTAAAACAAAAGGACTGGGGGGACTGGAGGTACCAGGGGCTGAACTGAAACCCCTCTTCTCGCTAGGACGGGTGGGGGAAAACTCCGCTACACCCCCCTGGTACTGCAACTCATAATCATAATCAAGCTGATCCCTCTCTTTCAAAGTATCCTCCTCTGTGGTTGAGAACCCAGGATATGCATTTGTATCCGCGGGTTCCGCCGTGTCTCCCCCTTGGGTAATGCGGGTGGGGGAGGACCCTAACGCTGATTCCCCTTCACTGGTGACTCGCCTTCTGAGTTGGTCGGCATGCCTTCTCCAGAGTAGACCCGAGCTAGTCTCGACCCTGTAGGATACTGGCCCCGTCTGCTCAATGATTGTCCCTGGAACCCACGCTGGCCCCGAGGCCGCGTAGTTCCTGCAGTGAACCGGGTCCCCTACCGAAAAACTTTTGGAGCTCTCTCCCCCTATGTTTATATTCCTTCCTTCATCCTCCACCCTGGACGGATCCATCCGGTCAAAAAGTGTTACCGGACGCCTCCTCATGAGGAGTTCTGCTGGGGAGAATCCTGAGGCTAGGGGGGTTGTCCTGTAACAGATGAGGAACTGACACAGATGAAGGTTCAACTCACCGGGACCCATGCGCCGCAGTGCGTCTTTCGTAGTGCGCACTTGGCGCTCTACCTGATTGTTTGTGGCGGGGTGGAACGGGGCAGCGGTAATGTGTCTGACGGCGTTCCGCTCCATGAACGTCTTGAACTCTGCAGACGTGAAGGTACTAGCGTTATCGCTAACAAGGACGTCTGGCAGGCCGAAACAGGCAAAAAGCTTGCGCAACTGTTTAATGGTTGCTGCAGAGGAGGTGCTGTTCATGGGAATTACCTCCAACCACTTGGAGTAGGAGTCGACTACCAGCAGAAACATGGCCCCGCGGAAAGGGCCAGCGAAGTCAACATGGATCCGGGACCATGGCCCGTGGGCCGTGTCCCATTCCCTATGGGGCAACCGGGACTCCTCGGGCCGAGAGCTCTGGCAGCTCTCGCACGTGCCCACTAAACGTTCTATATCCGCGTCTATCTGGGGCCACCAGAAGAAACTCCTGGCCAGAGCCTTGGAGCGCACGATCCCCGGGTGACTGGTATGCACTAGCTTCAGTACCTTGGCCCTCAGTTTCTCTGGGATAACTACCCGCTGGCCCCAGAGTAAGCAGCCCCTTTCCAGGGAAAGCTCTACTCTCCGCCTGACAAATGGCTTGAACTGCTCCTCGGGGGAAGTAGTGGGCCACCCTTTCCTCACCCAGGAGCTAACTTGGGCCAGCATCTTGTCGGCCGCCGTGGCTTTGGCGAGGTCGGCCGGGAGAATGGGGGGTGAGTCGAGAGACTCAATCAGCAGGACTTGGTGGTCCTGCTCTACCTCGCATGTGGGGTCCCCTACACTTGGGAGGGGAGATCGGGACAGCACGTCCGCATGGGAGATCTCCTTCCCTGGGCGATAGACCAGCTCATACTGGTAAGCGTTTAGAAAGATGGCCCAACGCAGCATCCTGGGGGATAGAATTTGCGGTGTGGGTTTGCCGATAGTGAAGATCCCCAGAAGTGGTTTGTGATCCGTCACTACCGTAAACTCGCGGCCGTATAAAAAGTCATGGAACTTTTTCGTTCCCGCGATGATGGCTAGGGCCTCCCTATCAGTTTGCGCGTAATTGCGCTCGGCCTTCGAGAGGGACCTTGAGTAGTACGCTACCGGGGCTTCCATCCCGCTCTCCAACACGTGGCATAGAACCGCCCCCACCCCCACTGGGGATGCATCACAGACTAGAACTACTGGTCTCTTAGGGTCAAAGTGGGTCAGGACAGCATCTGAGGATAGAAGTGCCTTTAGCTCTCTGAAAGCTCTCTCTTGCCTATCTCCCCACCGCCAAACCGCCTCTTTCTTCAATAGCGCGTGCAGTGGCTCCGCAACGGATGCCTTCCTCGGCAGGAAGGAATGGTAAAAATTTAGGAGCCCTAGAAATGACTGCAGCTCCGGTTTCGCGGTGGGGCGAGGGGCGTTTTGCACAGCCGCAACCTTGGACTCAGAGGGCTTGATGCCTTCCGGGGTTACCTTGAACCCAAGGAACTCAACCTCCCTCACAAAGAAAACACATTTGTCCCGTCTCAGTCGGAGGCCCGCTTTCTCGAATATTGAAAGGACCCTGTCTAGCCTTTGCGCTAGTTCTGCTTCGCCCCCCGCTGTTATCAACACATCGCCGAAGTATGGGAGGACGCCAGGAAGCCCCTTTAAAAGGCGTTCCACGAGGGACTGAAAAATTCTGGGGGCCGAATTCACGCCAAACTGAAGGCGCGTTACCTTAAATGCCCCCTTGTGCATTACGATTGTTTGCGCAGCGGCAGCAGCCGGTGTTACAGAGAGCTGCTGATATGCCTGCGCCAGATCTAGCTTGGCAAAACACCTCCCCCCATGAAGCGTGGCCAGTAAATGGCTGACCACGGGTACCGGATATGCATTTTGCCGAATGGCCTTATTAATCGTACATTTATAGTCCGCACAAATCCTAACCTCCCCGTTTGATTTAAGGGCTGTCACAATCGGCGTTTCCCACTCCGCCGAATCCACTGGAACCAAAATCCCCTGCCCCACCAATTTGTCCAGTTCCGCCTCGATCTTGTCCTTGAGGGCGAAAGGCACTCTCCTGGGCTTGAGGCGGATGGGTCGGATTTCGGGATCCAGGTCAAAGGAAACTGGGGGCCCCTTGTAAGTCCCGAGCCCCTTCTTGAAAACGTCCGGGTGTGCGTTGCACACGTCCCGCATTGGGTCAGTCTCTATGGCGTTAATGCCGGACAGTTCGATTCCAAGGGGAGCGAACCACTGCGTTCCCAAAAGGCAGCACCTCCCCCCCTTGAGGACCACTAGGGGCAGTTTCTCGGAGTAGTTCTTGAACTTCACCTTGAAGTTCCCCACCCCCAACACTGGGATCCCGTTCCCTTGCACGTCCCGTAGGTGTGACCTCATGGCCCGCAACTTGGGCCGCGCATCTGGGGGAATGCGCATATACTCCTTTTGGGACAGGATGGAATAGGACAACCCCGAGTCTATCTCCATCCTCACTGGGACCCCCTGTAACTGTACCTCAACAAAAAAACGCTGGTGCTCCAGGCCCACGCGGTTCACGCCTGCCCTGCTGTGGTCATCTGAGACCTTCCTGGTGCCGGCCGCCTTCCGTTGGTGCGTCTGGGGATGGCTCGAATTGCCCTTGTCCTCGACTTGCCCGCGCCTGCACACCCGGGCGATGTGCCCCTTTCGGCCGCAGTTGTGACACTCGGCCTTCCGGAACGGGCACCTCGTGCGGTCGTGGGACGCCCCACAACCGTCGCAGCGGCGGTCCTGCCGCTCGCGGGTCTGTCGCTTCTCTCCTCGTTTCTTGACCCGCTGGACGTCGTCATCCTCGCTGGAGCAGGGGTCTGCCATGGTGGACGACTCCTCGGACGCCGTTGGTATGCCGGCGGGCGGCTTGGGGGCCCGCCAGGCTGTTTTCGTTGGTGTCCGCCGGGCCGCCTGTACTGGTGACTTGGCCCTTTCGGACGTGGCCCATCGGGACTTGAACACTCTGACCCCGCTCCTGGCCGCCTCGGCCGCTTGGGCCTCCCGCAGTACCTCGTTGAACGTGAGGCGGTAGTCGCGGGTCATGAGCTTCCGCTGAAGCTCCTCGTCCCTCAGGCCACACAACATGCGGTCTCGGAGAGCCTGGTCTAGGTCATCCCACTGGCAGTGCACCGCTGCCAGCCTGAGGGCCGCCGCGTAGGTGGACACGGATTCGCCCGGTCGCTGGTCTCGCCTGTGGAACGCGACCCGGGCCGGGAAGATCGACACGGGAGGCTGGAAGTGCTCGCCCAGCAGCCCCAGCAAGCGGTCGATGGGCACCTCTTCTACCTTCTTGGGGGCCACCAGGTTCATCAGGATGCGCAGCGTGGCCGGCCCCACCTGGGCCAGGAAGTAGGAGCGCATTCTCGCGTCATCGTCGACGCCCGCGGCTTCCATCGCGTGTCAGAATTGGCACTCGTAGAGCTCCCACTGTTCGGGCTCGCTGACATCGAACTGGTACGGCTTGACCTTGGGATTCGCCATAATCCCACCTTCGTCGCCAATTTTAGTGTCTTGCACGGAAGACAAGGAAGGAGTCGCAGTAAGGACTAACACAGGTTTATTGGTTGATGATCAGTATGAACATGTGGTAATGGCGGAGATACATCACATTATATACGGTAGTACAATACATTTGAATCTTGTTGCACGGTAGCTCATTGGCTGCTACCGGCGTGACGTTGTTCCAGTCACGCCCCCCTCGGTTCCAGTAGTAGTTGTTTGCTTGTGCGGGAGAGTTCCCGCGGCTGTTGGTGATTTGAGGAATGAGAACCATGTGAGTTGAACGCTCGCAGCTGCCCTCTATGGGCAGCTAACTCGCGTTCCTTTAACAGCTGGGCTACATTGTAATTGTGGTCAGGTTACATTCATACATTTCTTAAAGCGACATTGTACATACATAACAGTGTCTATGTTAGGTTTTGCTGCATTTGCATGGAAACACAAAATTAATGCTTTCCTGATGTTAGTCTTGTTTAGAGGGCAATCAAATAAGTGTGGAAAATACACCACATCTAAAATGTTATAAAGGTGATCTATATGGTGCAATGAAATTGAACCTTTAGAACAGGGGTTCCCAACCTAAGGCCTGTGGGCCAGATCTGGCCCCCAGTCCCATTTCATGTGGGGGCCCTGCCCCTCCAAGAGCATTCAAGAAACAAAAGGCTACCCCCTTTGAAGCTGTTAGGACAAAATGGCCACCCCCATCATGCAGGCAGGGCAAAATGGCCATCTGGCCCTCAAAGCTGACTGAGAGAGCATGACCCAGGCCCTGGCTTGAAAATGTTGGAAACCCCTACTATAGAACCTGTGAACACCTCTGACCATCTGTAGACTATCATCTCCAGTCCTTACCTCTGGGATTACAGACAAGGTTTCCACAGAAGTGATAGCAAGCTACTATGCTTGAAGTAAGTTAAGAAGCAAATCATATATCTTTGAAAGACCTCTTTTTCATTCTCTCATCTGCCCAACCATATTTTTGCACTGAACATTTGAAAAATATCCTGCTTCACCAATTCCATAGATAAAAGACCAGCCGCATATAGAGAGCACTGATATTTGCCTAGAATAAACCAGTCAAGTTTCCACCATCCTCCTGTACTATGACCTTTACATTTAAATATCATGCTAGGATAAAACAAGTTTCTAAACTTTATCTTCCAGCAGGATTGGGAACTCCGGAAATGGTAGTCCATAAAGTAACATTTCCAAACTTTGTCAAGTGCTGTCATGACCCTGAGTCACGAAAGTTTGTGTAATGTATGATCTTTTTAGTGATGTAGTAATTGGCTTGCTCCTATGTTTGTATTGTGTAAGGCTCACATGCCTCTCTTTGTTTTTGGAACCACTGGACAATATACAAAAAAAAAGCCACACTACACCACCAACAAGAACTCTATGTGGACTTTTAACGTCAGGCCAGCAAGACTACAAACTGAAGGAAACAGGTACTTCCAACCACTAGGTCATATTCCAGGTTGATGTTACCTTGGCTTCAATTGAGGCAGCTAGTGGATAGACCGTCCCAATATTTGGTTTGCAGTAAGGCAAACCAAATATTGTGACAGTTAGCTCCACTCTTACAACACAAGGAAATACCAATCAACACAAAGAAACACCTCATACAAAGCATATTCATTCCCACCTCATGTTACCAGTGCCAAACATTGACACTTACAACAAAACATAAGCAAAAGTTGGTCACCACAGAAATGAGATATATCTGAAGAAGACTGTTGGAGTGATTAGAAGGGATGAAATCAGGAATGAGGTTATAAGGGAAAGAATTGGGACAGAACCAATCTTGCAGTATACACAGAGGCAACAAACAAAATTGTTTGCCTATTTGGAGATAATGTCTTGGAATTCCATACCATACAATGCATATGTGGAAAGAGGAGAAGGACAAAGACTACGAGACAGACCCAGGGAAGGTGGAGAGATAACATCAGAGAAATATTACATGAACACCAAATAACACTGGTGGAGACGGCTAGAAGGGCCAGAGCAAGAACCTTGCATCTCCCTTGACAACTGATGGGTAAAAGAAGGTGTTATGTCCAAACCCTGAAAGGATTACTCTAGCAGAGCTGGTTCAAACAACAATATGGTATTGCGGTTGCACCTGGGAACCTCAAAATATCGTATGGCTGAATCCAAATTACCATACTTATACCGTACAGGCAGTGGGCAGAGTTATGGGCAGAGTTGTGGGCAGAGTCGGGGCGGAGTCTGGGTGGACATTTTAAAAAATATTTCTCAGGAAAAACCGGAAGTAACCTTTTTTTTAAATATTTGCCAGTATTTTTCTAAATTACCATACTTCTCTGTATGGTAACCGTACGGAGGGCCTAATTACCGTACAGTAATTACCATACAGGTTGGCAACGCCTAGGAACAATTACGGAATGAATTCACCAAAAGGTGTCTTTATTTTTGCAGTTTCACATCTGTCCTAGACACAGTAGTAGTAGTAGTAGTAGTAGTAGTAGTAGTAGTAGTTGTAGTTGTAGTTGTAGTTGTAGTAGTAGTTGTTGTTGTTTCTTTACATGTTTCTTGCCCTTTTGTCCTGGCAGAACTGCAAGTTTTTTTTAAAACTTCCTCTAAGAACCAAGACCTACCATCAACACCTGCCACATACATTTGGAACTTTTGTTTATAATTTTCCTGCAATATCCATAAGACCTTGAATCACTAAAGCTCATGTAAATGTTTGGGGTGTTTTTTTTAGTGACCAATAAAAATATCACCTTGCTCCTGTATTTGTATTGCCATCGTATCTGAGAATTAGAGTGCATCTTGATTAGCTAAAAGTACCACCTTTGCATTGGTTTATACTGAATGAAAACCTTGTTTTATACTGAATGAAAGTGGTTTATTTTTGAAGATACTTTGTTTTGGACATACTGAATACAAGTGATTTATTTTGCCATTATTTCAACCAGAATTTAGTTTTAAAAATTTTTGACCAGTAAAAAATATTATTCAATCTACATAGACTTTGTGATTATTGCCTCAAACGGGTTTTCTCTATTTTGGACTTCTGCCCAGCAGCCCAATGGGAGCATTTACTCCCTTCCCCAGCACAGAGCTCACACTGCCCCTCTTTCCAGCAGCCCAATGGGAGCATTTCCTCCCTCCCCCAGGACAGAGCTCACCCCGCCCCTCTGCCCAGCAGCCCAATGGGAGCATTTCCTCCCTCCCCCCAGCACAGAGCTCACCCCGCCCTTCTGCCCAGCAACCCAATGGGAGCATTTCCTCCCTCCCCCAGCACAGAGCTCACCCCGCCCTTCTGCCCAGCAGCCCAATGGGAGCGTTTCCTCCCTCCCCCAGCACAGAGCTCACCCCACCCCTCTGCCCAGCAGCCCAATGGGAGCTTTTCCTCCCTCCCCCAGCACAGAGCTCACCCCGCCTCTCTGCCCAGCAGCCCAATGGGAGCATTTCCTCCCTCCCCCCAGCACAGAGCTCACCCCGCCCTTCTGCCCAGCAGCCCAATGGGAGCGTTTCCTCCCTCCCCTGTTGCATTGTTGGCACTTTGCAATACATAAGTGGGTTTTAGGTTGCAGTTTGGGCACTTGTTCTCTAAAAGGTTTGCCATCACTGCCTTATATAGGTGATGCTTAAGACCTATTTTCTTTACTTGTACATGTATGGTCTCAGAGCAGAGATTGTCATAAAATTCCTGGTGCCATATTGGAAAATACTAGGAGAAATGAAAGGAGACCATTCTTCCTGGTGGAGACAAAACACACACATACAGAGAGAGACACTAATGTCCATTTAGTATGTGCAAGTTGAATAACTACAGGTGAGAAGATGGCTTGGAGTGCCCACTTTCCTCCATCCGAAAAAAATAAAAAAATGAAGGGAAGCCTATGAGACATTGATTTTGTCTCTGTCTCACACACAAGCACGCCACTCGCTTGGGTGAGCGGGCCAGCTGATGGTAAAGTTCCGATGGCACACACACGTTTACACACCCCCTCACGCCACCTCACTGCATACACACCTTGGCCTGGGGCTGTGTTTATGCCTGAGTCACAGTGGGAGAAATGGTACGTCTGGGTCCCGCCCGGCTAGAGGGCCGGACAGACAGTCTTCCAATGGACAAGCAGAAACTGTCTACCTGAGAACAGCTCTGTGTCCATGCATGTGTGGGTTTGGGGAGGGGAGGGGTGATCTAAGAACGGAAGGACCGATGCGTATATTTGTATAAGGATTACATTCTTCCACCTATAGGTTCTGCCCGTTGTCCATCTTGGCCCAACAATCCCCCCCAAATGTATCCGGTGCCTTTGAGCTTAGTTCAAATGTCAACCTCCTTTTTGCTTCCAAACTTACCCACTCCTAACTCTGTGAAAAGATTCTAAAGCTTACACTAGTTTTATTAGGACCTGCTGACTTTAAAATGATGCTAAGAGATTTGCGTGAGACAAAGGCATGATGAATGTGCAGGAAGCTTTTATCTGCCAGAAAGACTTCCTGACTAAACTTCTTCTCAAAAAGAAGCTGGTTTGTGTTTGTTTTTTTCTTTCACGTCCTGATCAAACCCTGCCAAAATGAAGCCACTTTCTAGGCTTTGTTGTTGGCCCAACTTAAGTCCTCATCGTGGCAGATCAGTAAGTGAGCCGGATTCTGTATCTCTCCACATTCAAACGTGTTGTTGTCTGCCAACAGACCCCACTTGAGCATGTTGGTCTTACATTTCGGGACTCCAAGTAAAGGTAAAGATTGCCCTTGCTCAAGAGCCAGTCGTATCCAACTCTAGGGTTCAGTGCTCATATCTGTTCATATCCAAAGAGCCAGCGCTTGTCTGTGTCTGCAGATGTTTCTGTGGACATGTGTCAGGTATGCCTCAACACCAGAGTGTAATGGAACACTGTTTACCTTCCCACCAAAGAGGTCCCTATTTATCTACTTGCAATTTCTTGCTTTCGAACTGCTAGGTTGGCATGAGACGGAGACAGGAGCTCACTCCGCCATACAGTACCCAGGAATTGAACTCCAACCTTCCAGTCAGTGAGTTCAGTGTCTTAACCACTTGAGCCACTGCAGACCCCTCAGCCTATTCAGAGTCCTCCAAGTTAATGAGGGGAAGTTGGGTTCCTCAGCTATACAGTAGAACCTCGGATAAAGTCCAAATTCCGTTCCACAAGTTTGGATTTTATCCGATTTTGGACTTTTATCCGAATCAAATGGGCGATGCATCGGATAATGTCCAAAAATGGACTTTATCCAAGGTTCCTATACCAAATACCTCAGATAACATCCATTTTTAGCGGTTTTGGACTTTATGCGATGCATTACGTGTGCATGAAAACCACGACTTTATCCGAATCGGACTTTATCCGAGGTACCACTGTATTTTCCTTTAATGTTGTTCCTTGTCCAGTGAGCTCCTTCCTCCATCTTCTAATCTGATTTTGCTCTTGCATACTCTCAAGAATGCTTGTCCTTGCCAGCTGGTATGATAAAAACCCTACTAATCTGACATTTTCCGTTAGCAAACTGTACTGGAGGGACAGCTGCCAGCAACCAGACAGAGAACTCTGACTCCCTTCCCATCAGAGGGCATTTAGGGGAAGCAAGTAAGAAACATTCATTAGTCCCACACCTTGTGATTACAGTGGACTCAGACAAGGCTTCTGTTTACAATGCAGTGCTGACGTGAGCTGGGATTTTAATTCCTTGGTCGAGATTCAGGATTTCCAAACTGTTTGTTTTGTAAGCTGCAGCAGAGCGTTTGGTCATTCCCGCTGGTCATTTTGGCTGATCCATTGACGTTTTCACAAGGCTCAATTTGGGGCAGCTCGTGGAAAAGCCCAGATTGCATCAATTCCTCGTCTGTTTCCTTGCAAGAGACACTATTTACTGTACCAGTATCATTCAGTGCATGTAAGAACCAACACCAGCATGGTAACTTCCATATCTCATCTCTTCTAAGGTCATACAGCCCTGTCACCCTACATTACCTGCATATTTCCTTCTTCCTTGTCTTGGGAGGTGTTTGAGACCTTTATAGCCAAGTTGCATCACAATGGCAAATTCCTTTTTGCTCTTTTAGAGGCATAGCAGCAATTGACAGACTGCCAACCCTTCAATGATTACCTTATTGGCTTTGATCCCATTGTCAGGGGGAGCCTGCTAACCAGATGGCAAAGGGCACAGATCTATATCATGAAAGCTGCTCCTTCCGATCAGGAGTCCTAACTTTTTTTTCTTCCATGTGTAGGCCAGATGTGAAACTGCTAAAATGAAGGCATCTCTTGGTGAGTTCATTCTGCAGTTCCTTTCGTTGACCTAGTGTGAGAAAGATTAGACAACAACACAAGGTTGCCGTTCCCAGGTTATGCCCAATTGTGGTTCAAAAATACCACAGTCTATCAATACAGCAGAAATAAGTAACTGTTACTTCCCATATATAGCTGTTTTGCAGGTCTCAGCAGACTCTGCTAGTGTAGCTGATGGCGAGGAATTGTGGGAGTTGTAGGCTATCAGCATCTGTCTAGAAATCTGTAGCTATCTGTCCTTAGTACATAAAGGTAAAGGTCTCCCTTGCTCAAAAGCCAGTTGTATCCGATTCTAGGGGTTGTGCTCATGTCCATTTACAGCCAAAGTGCTAGCACCATCTGCATCTGCAGATGTTTCAGTGATCATGGGGCAAGCATGACTAGCTGCCAAAATAAGAAAATGCCATAGGGGGTTGCTTTTCGGAACAAAATAATAGTGGGAAGCAAGGGAGACAATGAAAATGTTCTTCATATTGCTTTCATGGATCACCTATTCCTCCCTTATCATGGAAAAAAACAGTTTATGGAAGGTATGTTTCTTGGGGAAATGGTTTGTATGTACCTTATCAGCTTTCCCCCTTCCACTGCTGACAACATTTCAAACCACTTTTGCAAAATTCCAAAGGAACTTTCAGTTTTACATTAGGAGATTGCACACACCTCTTAATAGAACCTAATTTGTTTGTCTCTGGTACCCACCAGTCTATAGTGCAGGGATTCTCAAGCGAGATGCAGTCTGCGGCACCATTTCATGTAGCCCCCCCCCTCTGCCTCCACCACACCCAGAAGTGCCATGTGGTGAAGGAAGGGCAAAATGACCGTCCAGCCCCTGAAGCTGTCTGAGGGAGCATGACCCGGCCCCCAGCTTAAAAAGGTTGAGAACTCCTGCTATAGTAAGACGTATAGAAAAGGGACCTGTTGTAATAACATGACTGAGCTTAGGTACAAAGTGCTGGTTTGCCCTTGTAAGAATCCCTGAGACATGTTGATTTTATTCATATTTTTCATGATAGAGAAAAAGCTCTTCAAGTCTACCTAAGGACATTTTTTGGTTGTGAAGAGATTCACATTCTATAGGTCCAAAGTCAGATGTTGAGGAGTAGATTCAAAGGCTTTGTGACCCCTTGGTGAATGTTTTAGATCAAATAAAGGACATACAGGACAACATAAAATCTAAATATGCCAAGAGGAGCTCTTGACGTTTAGTGGTTAGCAGCCAAAACTCTGCCCATGATCTGAATTCTGACTGGGTCAGGGTTGACTAAGTCTTCCAAATTTCTGAGGTTCATAAAATGAATAACTAGCATGATGGGAGCAAATTGTGAGTTAACTTGTAAACTACCTAGAGGAGTGTTTCCCAACCTTTGGTTTTTGGACTTCAATTCCCAGAAACCTAAGTCAATTTCCCAAAACACTGATCAGTCAATGTACTGACTTAGGCTTCTGGGAATTGAAGCCCCCCTGTGGGGCCTGTGCCCCACATTGAGAACCAACAGCCTAGACTACAGGATGCTCTATACACCATGATGCATTGTATAAGGGTAACTGCTATTGCTATTGCTAACTCTAACTCCACTGGCTGGAGGTGGAGGGCTTTAAATGCTGTCAAAGTTGCAGAGGACGTTGAGCCCCGGGCTCCTTTGAGGACGCTGAGCCCTGAGCCTCATTGAGGACGTTGAGTGGCAAAGGACTTTTTGTTATTTATTTGCTATTTTAGTGTTAAATTGTGTTTTATTGTGTAAATTATATTCCATGGTAGTTCATTGTGTTGAAGTATATTGTTGAGGTTGAGGATATGTTTGTGAGCCGCCCAGAGTTGCACTTCACAAGTGGGGCGGCATATAAGTCAAACATAATAATAATAATAATAATAATAATAATAATAATAATAATAATAATAATAATAATAATAATAATAATAATAATAATAATAATAATAATAATAATAATAATAATAATAATAATAATAATAATAATAATAATAATAATAATAATAATAATAATAATAATAATAATAATAATAATAATAATAATAATACTTTCAGCCAGAATGCTGAATTTTACTTTAAATTTACTGGTATAATTTTAATTCTGGTTTACCAATTTTGTATTTTTATTGGGTTGATAACAAATTCATATTGCCTTTATTTGTTTACTAGCTGATTACCCGGCTTTGCTTGGTTTTTTCTTTTCTTTAACATAGGCCACGGTCACTTACAGTGCTGATCTCGCATGCCTATTTGCCTTCCACCTACTGTGAAAACTACAGCTGAGCTCAGAGGGCTACAGCTGAACTAGTCAGATGATGTCACAATCTCAACCTACCTGAGACTATGACATCAGCTCAATTACATCACTAGGAAATACACACATTGTATGGATCAATTGTGTCCCAATTTGGGGGGTGTACACCCCCAAAGGGTTTCAAGACCCCCACAGTGCTGATCTCCTGAGCCCAAGGTACGTATGTGCCAAATTTCAGCGGGATCGGTCCAGGGATGCAGGAGCCTATAGACCACATACAAACAAACACTTATGTATAACAGAAGTATTTGTTTGTATGTGGTCTATAGGCTCCTGCACTCCTGGACCGATCCCGCTGAAATTTGGCACATATGTACCTTGGGCTCAGGAGATCAGCACTGTGGGGGTCTTGAAACCCATTGTTATAGAATGTAGTTCAAATACTGGATCTTTCTAAAGAGGAACTATTTTATGCCATAATAATACAAATAGCAAATTCGCCAGACACAGATGTAGTGAGCAGCAACAGCCACTGCCAGTAAAGCTGGCAAAAGATGTGCCTGCAAATTGTAGAAATTGCTGTTAACCATATGCACTCATGAACAAAATGTATCTTCCTGGATAAGGTCAGCTGACCATTCTGAGGGTAAAAAAAATATTAAGCCACTAATGACACAAATGTTGGTAACAGTCATTTCCGACCCGTCAACCCAGTTATGTGCAAACCTCTTTCAAATGAAGAGCTATATCAACCTGCAGCCCGTGGGCCGAATGTGGCCCATGGCACCATTTCATGTGCCCCCCCCCCACCGCCTCCACCTTACCAGGAAGTGCCATGTGGTGGAGGAAGGGCAAATGGCCACTTGGACCCCAAAACTGTCTGAGGGATTGTGACCCAGGCCCCGGCTTAAAAAGGTTGAGAACTCCTGAACTATATGTTACTACTTGCGCAGTACGTTTTCAATGTTATGTTCCAGGCAGAACATCTAAACAATTTCAGAGAAAGCTAGAAGAATTATGAAAAGATAAGACAGACAGGATTTCGGGGCTGGGATGAGACAGAGATTTTCTACCCTCCGAATGTCATCACCAGATTTTGCCCCCAAGTTAAATTCCAAGCAGGTTTTTCCTCACATCAAATACTAATGGAATGTTAAAGAAATCTAGAAAGAGTTCATTTTCCTCCAGTGCCCCTTCCTCACAAGGCCCTAATTTCCTACTCCACGAAAGCCGTTCACCAAAATAATACACACTGAGGCCATTGTACTTTGGACATAACAACATGTGAAGACAATACTAATCGAAAAGACAATAATGCCAAGAAAAGTGGAAGGCAGTAGGAAAAGAGGAGATTCTCACGTGAGAGGGACGGAATCATTAAAAGGCACAGTCTTTATTTAGCAAGTATGAACTAGGGCTGTTAATTTGTCGTTAATTTATAAGGTTGCTGAAGTCAAAAAGTGAGTTGACAGCATGTAAAGTCTCCATTGCTCGAAATCCAGTCATGTCAGACTCTAGGGTGTGTTGCTCATCTTTGTTTACAACCAAAGAACCAGTGCTGTGTCTGCAGATGTTTTCGTGGTCATGTGACAAGCACACGGAACGTTGTTACCTTTCCGACCGAAGCAGCACCTATTTATCTACTTGCAATTTCTTGCTTTCGAACTGCTGGGACAGAGATGGGAGTTCATTCCATCATGCAGTACTCAAGTCTTGAACTGCTGATCTGCCGACCTTCCAGTCATCAAGTTCAGCGTCTTAACCACTTAAGCCACCACAGTCCCTTACTAATAGTATATAGAATGGACAGGGAATGTGTCCCCCTCCAGTTCTGTCTCCATATTCCCCATTGATCTGGGGCACATGTGTGTGGGACTCTTTCTTTCTGCTGCACACCTGCCCTCCCTTCCCTGGCAGAGGCATTTCTGACCTGTGTTTTCCGTTGCTTTCCGGCGTTGTTATGGAGAGCAAAGCATTTACGAAGCTTCGGCTGACACACAGGGCCTATTCACAGTCCTGAAGCTATTTCCAAGGATCTGGCATCTATGCTCTTTATTTTGGAGATTCTGGGGGAACAACCTCCTTCCCTACCCCACCCCACCCCTGACCCCTTCTTACTATAGTTTCTCCCCATAGGGGGCACAACAGATGGACCCCAACAGCACCTACTGCTGGGTATCAAGGAGAACTAAGAAATCGTGTCTAGGTAAAAGTAAAGGTCACCCTTGCTCAGAAGCCAGTCGTATCCAACTCTAGAGTTGAGTGCTCATCTCTGTTTCAAAGCTGAAGAGCCAGCGCTGTCTGCTTCTGCAGACGTTTCTGTGGTCATGTGACAATTATGAGTAGACACCGGAATGCATGCAATGCGGTTTACCTTCCCGCCGAAGTGGTCCCTATTTATCTACTTGCAATTTCTTGCTTTCGAACTGCTAAGTTGCCAGGAGCTAGAACAGAGACGGGAGCTCACTCCATCATGCAGTACCCAGGAATCAAACTCCGACCTTCCAGTCAGCAAGATCAGCATCTTAACCACTTGAGCCACCGCAGTCCCAAACAAAATTGTGTCTATGGGTAGACGTAAGATTTGCCTGAATCTGTTGCCTACACATACACATGCCTCAACATCCTTCCATATCACTGCTACTACTCTTTCCCACGTCTTGTAATTATATTCTGTTAAGTCACTTCAGACTTATGGCGACCCTAATAATATTTTCAAAGCATGTGAGATATTCAAGGAATGGTTTACCATTGCTGTCTCCCGGTGTGTTTCCTTGGCCAAGTGGGGATTTGAACCAGGTCTCCTGGAATCCTATTCCGACTCTATCCATAATAACTTGTGAACTCTTGCATCTTTAAAAATAAGTGCCAGGTGGAAATACAGTTCAAGAGGAGGAGCGGAGATGTTGTGTTCCCAATCACCTTGTATGGATGAGGAAGCTGAGCAGTAAAGAAAGATGTCATTTAAAAAATGTATTCTTTTGAAATTTGGTGATGGAGGAGTGCTCAATGATGAACTTGAGACTATCTTACTTTAGGTCTGTCACGAGAAGACAATACTGGAAAAGACAATGAAGAGGAAGAGAGAGCATTCTTCTTTCGTGTCATGATCAGACCCTGGACTGCCAAAATGAAGCCACTTTCTTTGCTCTGTCGTTGCCCAAACCCGTCCTCATCGGTCTATGCCTCTGGCAGCAATCGGCAGATCAGTAGATGAATGTGTCTCTCCACATTCACACAGTGTGTTGTTGTCTGCTATTTGGTGTCTTTTCCAGGAGACATAGAAGGAGTCGCAGTAAGGACTAACACAGGTTTATTGGTTGATGATCAGACGAACATGTGGTAATGGCGGAGTGTTGTGTTCTAATGGTTTTACCTTCCACATGAATTACAATGTATCTGAGCCAATGTAACCTTGCCTATAGCAACAATGTAACCTTCAGCTGTATCATATAAACCCTGTAATAGGACGCGAGCTAATGACCACCAGCTGGCAGCAGCGAGCGTCCAAGCTCTCTTGGTCCGAACTCATCAAAGGCAACAGCGCGGGAAGCTTTCCCGCCACCACCTACACCTGGACAAGAAGGGCGTGACCCACAATGACGTCACGCAGACAGTAGCCAATGGGCTACCATGGCACCACGTTCAAATGTATCCCTACTGTATATAAAGAGCTATCGATCCGCCATTACCTCATGTTCCCTCTGTCCACGATGCAATAAACCTGAGTTAACCCAGCCCGAGGCTGTGTCCTGTGTCTTAGTTTCATACACGAAATTGGCGACGAAGGTGGGATCATGGATCCCCAAGGAGCAGCCAGGGCACAGAGCGGGTTCAACATCACCAAACCGCAAGACTGGGAGTTGTTTGAGATGGACTTCCATGCGGCGCTGGTGGAACTCAAAGTCAAGGAAGACGATGAGGAGAGGAAGAGGGCCATCCTCACCCGCATGCTTGGGATGGAGACCAAGCGGACGCTGGTGGGCATCATCGCTCCGAAGAAGGTGAGCGAATTTAAAGCGGACGACATCATGAAGCTGCTTCGGGAGCGCTTCCAACCCTCGAGGGCGATGTTTCCCGCTCGGAGCGCGTTTTGGAGGCGAGTCCAAGCGCCGGACGAGTCGGTCGAGACATTCGTGGCCGCCATGAGGGTAGCCGCCGCCCCCTGCAAATGGGGCAACATCCTAGAAATGGCCCTCAGGGACGGCGTGCTGTGTGGCCTGAAAGACAAGGAGGTGCAGCGCAGCTTGATGAATAAGGAGCCGCCACCAACGCTGGCAGAGGTCGTCGAGGCCGCGGAGGCCGCAGAGTCCACGAATGCTGGAGTGGACGAGATGCACCAGTGGCGTGAGTGGCGTCCCAGAGCCGGTAAAGCGGAAAAATCGGTGCACGCAACTCAACGGGCCTCAAAGTCGTCTTCGGAAGGCAGCGACGGCGAGGAGATCCAGAAGGTCCGAAAGGGGGGGCGCCGCTGCGATGGTTGCGGAGCGGCCCATGAGCGTGCGAGGTGCCCATTTAGAAAGGCCGAATGCTACACCTGCGGCCGTCGGGGGCACATCGCCAAGGCATGCAGAAAACGGAAGGAGGGCCGGAGGCAGTCACCGGACCGTTCGACCAGACCGGACCGTTCAGCGAGGCCCAAAGATGGCGTCCAGACCACGAGGAAGCAGGACGGCGTGGGCCGCGTCTCGGACAGCAGCGAGGACGACGTCCCAGTGCTCAGTGTGTCCGCGGAACAGTCCCATTATTTCGTTGAGGTACTAGTACAAGGGGCCCCTATCAGGATGGAGATTGACTCGGGGTCCTCCTATTCCATAATTCCCCAGAAAGAGTTCTTGAAAATCGACCCCCACGTGCGGCCCAAACTTAAAACATTGAGGTCCACGCTACGAGATGTGCAGGGGAACAGCATTCCGGTGTTGGGGGTCGGGAAATTTCGGGTTGAGTTTAAGAGACACTCTGCGGAGCTGCCCCTAGTTGTCCTCAAGGGGGGGAGTTGTAGCCTCCTAGGGACACAGTGGTTCCAGCCTTTAGGCCTGTGTATAGGGTGACCCCCTTAGCGTCGGGTTACTCGCCGGCAGAACTCTTGATGCGGCGAAAACTGACCACACTTCTGACCAGGCTGGACCCGACGAGAGTCGAGGATAAAGGAAAAAACATAGGATTGGCAGTCTCGAAAGGGTTCGCCGCCGGCGACCTTGTTTACTGCAGGAACTATGCAAGCGCAGGGCCAGCCTGGGTGCCAGGAACGATAGTAGAACAAACAGGGCCAGTGTCATATCGGGTGGAAACGAGCACCGGTCTCCTCTGGAGGAGACACGCTGACCAACTGAGGCGCCGAGTGAGTGAAGGGCCGGTCAGTGGGGCACAGCAACAGGATTCAGCGATAGGGTTCTCCCCCACCCGTTTAGCCCAAGGGGGAGAAAATGAGGGACATCAGTCCGAATCCGGGGGGGAAAGCAGTGATCCCGACTCATATCCTTTTGATACCCCAGTTCTATCAGAGCCCGGGGGGAGGGAAAAGGAATGTGCGGCCGCCGCCGCGTCCCCCGAATGTAATTTTGATTTTGATTCTGGTCTTGCGAGCCGGGGGGGTTTTCAGGAGTGTTCCCCCACCCTTCCAAGCGAGAAGAGGGGTTTTTCGTTAGCCCCCAGTGCCCCCGGTTCTTCCCCGAGAAAGAGCATACCCCCCAACAACGCCGTGGAGCCGCGGCAAGTCACTAACAAGTCTCCCTCTCAAATTACAGGGCAGGAAACCAGGGGACAAAGAGGAGGTAGCAAACCCGGGGAAAGGCAGCCCGCATCGAGACCCCAGCGTGTTCGAAATAAACCATCTTGGCTGAGAGACTTTGTCTCCTAAGGGGGGGGAGTGTGTTGAAGTGTGGGCTCGAGACATTGTCTCGTCCTAGGGGGGAGGGGTGTTGTGTTCTAATGGTTTTACCTTCCACATGAATTACAATGTATCTGAGCCAATGTAACCTTGCCTATAGCAACAATGTAACCTTCAGCTGTATCATATAAACCCTGTAATAGGACGCGAGCTAATGACCACCAGCTGGCAGCAGCGAGCGTCCAAGCTCTCTTGGTCCGAACTCATCAAAGGCAACAGCGCGGGAAGCTTTCCCGCCACCACCTACACCTGGACAAGAAGGGCGTGACCCACAATGACGTCACGCAGACAGTAGCCAATGGGCTACCATGGCACCACGTTCAAATGTATCCCTACTGTATATAAAGAGCTATCGATCCGCCATTACCTCATGTTCCCTCTGTCCACGATGCAATAAACCTGAGTTAACCCAGCCCGAGGCTGTGTCCTGTGTCTTAGTTTCATACACGAAACGGAGATACCTCACATTATATACAGTACAGTACAATACATTTGAATCTGGCTGCATGGTAGCTCATTGGCTGCTACCGGCGTGACGTCATCCGGGTCACGCCCATCTTCGGTGGTGGATCGGTAGTAGTTTGCTGTTGCGGGGAGTTCCCGCGGCTGCAGGTGATTTGAGGAATGATAACCATGTGAGTTGAACACTCGCAGCTGCCCTCTATAGGCAGCTTGCTCGCGTTCCTTTAACAGCTGGGTTACATTGTGATTGTGGCCAGGTTACATTCATACATTTCTTAAAGCGACAATGTACATACATATCAAGCAACATTGTACATACACAACATCCCTCCTCCCTAGGATGGGACGAAGTCCCTCAACCATTGTGGCTTGCCGCACGTGCGCCTGGGGCGAGCGGCCGCTTGGCCTAACACAGGGGAGCCTGGCTCTGCGGAGTCCTGTCCTGCAACGGAAAGGGGGGACTCGTTAGTGGCTTGGTGTGGGCTCTGTGGTAACCTTGCATTGGGGGACGGGAATGGAATGAACAGTTGGGAAGTGAACTCCTGCCTACCGTTTGAGGAGCTGGGGGTCCCCCCCAGCACGAATCTCGGGACCGACGAAGAGACCCTCGTGGTCTCGCCACCCCCCGTTCCCTGCCTGGGAGTTCTGGGGACTGTGGTGGGTGGGCTCCCCCCCCGATGCCTGCCTTGGGGGTGTTGGTCTCCGGGGAGCTGGAGCTATGGTATATTCTAACACAAAAGGACTGGGGGGACTGGAGGTACCAGGGGCTGAACTGAAACCCCTCTTTTAGCTAGGACGGGTGGGGGACCACTCCGCTACATCCCCCTGGTACCGCAACTCATAATCATCATCAAACTGATCCCTCTCTTCCAAAGTATCCTCCTCTGTGGTTGGGAACCGAGGATATGCATTTGTATCCCCGGGTTCCGCCGTGTCTCCCCCTTGAGTAATGCGGGTGGGGGAGGACCCTAACGCTGAATCCCCTTCACTAGTGACCCGCCTTCTGAGTTGGTCGGCGTGGCTCCTCCAGAGAAGACCCGAGCTAGTCTCGACCCTGTAGGACACTGGCCCCGTCTGCTCGATGACTGTCCCTGGAACCCACGCTGGCCCTGACGCAGCGTAGTTCCTGCAGTGAACCGGGTCCCCTGCCGAAAAACTTTTGGAGCTCCCTCCCCCTATGTTTATGTTTCTCCCTTCATCCTCCACCCTGGACGGATCCATCCGGTCAAAAAGTGTTACCGGACGCCTCCTCATGAGGAGTTCGGCTGGGGAAAATCCTGAAGCTAAGGGGGTTGTCCTGTAGCAGATGAAGAAGTGGCACAAATGAAGGTTCAACTCACTGGGACCCATGCGCCGCAGTGCGTCTTTCGTAGTGCGCACTTGGCGCTCTACCTGACCGTTTGTGGCGGGGTGAAACGGGGCAGCGGTGATGTGCCTGATGGCGTTCCGCTCAATAAACGCCTTGAACTCTGCAGACGTGAAGGTACTAGCGTTATCGCTAACAAGGACGTCTGGCAGGCCGAAACAGGCAAAAAGCTTGCGCAACTGCTTGATGGTTGCGGCGGAGGAGGTGCTGTTCATAGGGATTACCTCCAACCACTTGGAGTAGGAGTCAACTACCAGTAGAAACATGGACCCGCGGAAAGGGCCAGCGAAGTCGACATGGATCCGGGACCATGGCCTGCGGGCCGTATCCCATTCCCTATGGGGTAACCGGGACTCCTCGGGCCGAGAGCTCTGGCAGCTCTCACACGTGCCCACTAAACGCTCTATGTCCCCGTCTATCTGGGGCCACCAAAAGAAACTCCTGGCCAGAGCCTTGGAGTGCACGATCCCGGGGTGACTGGTGTGCAGTAGTCTCAGTACCTTGGCCCTCAGCTTCTCTGGGATAACTACCCGCTGGCCCCAGAGTAAGCAGCCCCTTTCCAGCGACAGCTCTACTCTGCGCCTAAAAAATGGCCTGAACTCTTCATCGGGGGGGAGTCGTGGGCCAGCCCTTCCTAACCCAGGAACTAACTTGGGCCAGCATCTTGTCGGCCGCCGTGGCCTTGGCGAGGTCGGCCGGGACAATGGGGGGTGAGTCGAGAGACTCGATCAGTAGGACTTGGTCACCCTGCTCTACCTCGCATGTGGGGTCCCCTACACTTGGGAGGGGAGATCGGGACAGTGCGTCCACATGGGAGATCTCCTTCCCTGGGCGATAGACCAGCTCATACTGGTAGGCGTTGAGGAAAATGGCCCAACGCAGCATTCTGGGGGATAGAATTTGCGGTGTGGGTTTGCCGGTAGTGAAGATCCCCAAAAGTGGTTTGTGATCGGTCACTACCGTAAACTCGCGGCCGTATAAAAAGTCATGGAACTTTTTCGTTCCGGCGATGATGGCTAGGGCCTCCCTATCAGTTTGCGCGTAATTGCGCTCGGCCTTTGAGAGGAACCTAGAGTAGTACGCTACCAGGGCTTCCCTCCCGCTCTCCAGCACGTGGCACAGGACCGCCCCCACCCCCACTGGGGACGCATCACAGACTAGAACCACTGGTTTTTTCGGGTCGAAATGGGTCAGGACAGCGTCCAAAGACAGGAGTGACTTAAGCTCCTTGAATGCTCTCTCCTGCCTGTCCCCCCACCGCCAAGCCGCGTCCTTTTTGAGCAGCGCGTGCAGTGGCTCCGCGACCGATGCCTTCCGAGGCAGGAAGGTATGATAAAAATTTAGGAGCCCTAGAAATGACTGTAGCTCCGGTTTTGCGGTGGGGCGAGGGGCGTTCTTCACAGCTGCAACCTTTGACTCAGAGGGTTTCATCCCGTCCGGGGTTACCTTAAAGCCTAGAAACTCGACCTCCCTCGCAAAGAATACGCATTTGTCCCTCCTCAGTCGAAGACCTGCCCTCTCGAACACTGAAAGGACCCCATCCAGCCTCTTTGCCAACTCTACTTCGCTCCCCGCCGTTATCAACACGTCGTCGAAGTATGGGAGGACGCCTGGAAGCCCCTTTAAAAGGCGTTCCACGAGGGACTGAAAAATCCCGGGGGCCGAATTCATGCCAAACTGAAGGCGCGTTACCTTAAACGCCCCCTTGTGCGTCACTATCGTTTGCGCGGTGGCAGCAGCCGGGGTTACAGAGAGCTGCTGGTACGCCTGAGCCAGATCTAACTTGGCAAAACACTTCCCCCCATGTAACGTGGCCAGCAAGTGGCTGACCACGGGCACTGGATATGCATTTGGCCGAATGGCCTTGTTAATGGTACATTTATAGTCTGCACAAATCCTGACTTCCCCATTCGACTTAAGGGCTGTAACAATCGGCGTTTCCCACTCTGCCGAGTCAACTGGAACCAAAATCCCCTGCCCCACCAATTTGTCCAGTTCTGCCTCGATCTTGTCCTTTAGGGCGAAGGGCACCCTCCTTGGTTTGAGGCGGATGGGCCGGATTTCTGGGTCCAGCTCGAAGGAAACCGGGGGCCCCTTGTACTTCCCGAGCCCCTTCTTGAAAACGTCCGGGTGCGCGTTGCGCACGTCCCGCATTGGGTCAGTCTCGATGGCGTTAATGCCGGACAGTTTGATTCCCAGGGGAGCAAACCACTGCGTTCCCAAAAGGCAGCACCTCCCCCCCTTGAGGACCACTAGGGGCAGTTTCTCGGAGTAGTTCTTGAACTTCACCTTGAAGTTCCCCACCCCCAACACTGGGATCCCCTTTCCCTGCACGTCCCGTAGGTGTGACCTCATGGCCCGCAGTTTGGGCCGCTTGTCTGGGGGAATACGCATGAACTCTTTTTGGGACAGGATGGAATAAGATGACCCCGAGTCTATCTCCATCCTCACTGGGACCCCTTGCAACAGTACCTCTACGAAAAACCGCCGGTGCTCCAGGCCCACGCGGTTCACGCCTTCCTCACTGTAGCTGTCTGCGACCTTCCTGGTGCCGGCCACCTTCCGTTGGTGCGTTTGGGGATGGCTGGAACTCCCCTTGTCCCCAACTCGTCCGTGCCTGCATACTCGGGCGATGTGCCCCTTTCGACCGCAGTTGTGACACTCGGCCTTTCGAAACGGGCACCTCGTGCGGTCATGGGACGCCCCACAACCGTCGCAACGGCGGTCCTGCCGTTCTCGGGTCTGCCGCTTCTCACCACGCTTCTTGATCCTCTGGACGTCGTCGTCCTCGCTGGAGTAGGGGTCCACTGTCGTGGATGACTCCTCGGACGACGTTGGTGTGCCGGCGGGAGGCTTGGGGGCCCGCCAGGCCGCCTTCGCTGGTGTCCGCCGGGCCGCCTGTACTGGTGACTTGGCCCTCTCGGACGTGGCCCCTCCGGACTTGAACAGCCTAACCCCGCTCCTGGCCTCCTCGGCTGCTTGGGCCTCCCGCAGTACCTCGTTGAACGTGAGGCGTTGGTCACGGGTCATCAGGCTCCTCTGCAGCTCCTCGTCCCTCAAACCACACAACATGCGGTCACGGAGGGCCTGGTCCAGGTCATCCCACTGGCAGTGGACCGCCGCAAGCCTGAGGGCCGCCGCGTAGGCGGACACGGATTCGCCCGGTCGCTGGTCTCTCCTGTGAAACGCGACCCGTGCTGGGAAGATCGAGACGGGCGGCTGGAAATGCTCACCCAGTCTCTCCAGGATACGGTCGATGGGGACCTCGTCTACCTTCCGGGGGGCCACCAGGGTCATCAGGATCCGCAGCGTGGCCGGCCCCACTTGGGCCAGGAAGTGGGAGCGCATCTTCGCATCGTCATCGACGCCCGCGGCTTCCATCGCGTGCCGAAACTGGCACTCGTAGAGCTCCCATTGTTCGGGCTCGCTCACATCGAACTGGTACGCCTTGACCTTGGGATTCGCCATCGATCCCATCCTCGTCGCCAATTTGGTGTCTTTTCCAGGAGACATAGAAGGAGTCGCAGTAAGGACTAACACAGGTTTATTGGTTGATGATCAGACGAACATGTGGTAATGGCGGAGATACCTCACATTATATACAGTAGTACAATACATTTGAATCTGGCTGCATGGTAGCTCATTGGCTGCTACCGGCGTGACGTCATCCGGGTCACGCCCATCTTCGGTGGTGGATCGGTAGTAGTTTGCTGTTGCGGGGAGTTCCCGCGGCTGCAGGTGATTTGAGGAATGATAACCATGTGAGTTGAACACTCGCAGCTGCCCTCTATAGGCAGCTTGCTCGCGTTCCTTTAACAGCTGGGTTACATTGTGATTGTGGCCAGGTTACATTCATACATTTCTTAAAGCGACAATGTACATACATATCAAGCAACATTGTACATACACAACATGCTAGCAGCCCCCACTTGAGCATGTTGGTCTTGCATTTAGGGACTCCTACCCTCAGTCTATTCAGGGTCCTCCAAGTGATGTAGGGGAGTTTGAGATCCTCAGCTATTTCCTCCTTTAATGCTGTTCCTTGTCCAGCGAGTACCTTCATCCATCCATCCTCTAATTTGGTTTTGCTCTTGTGTACTCTCAAGAATGTTTGTTCTTGCCATAAAGCTTACCTGGATTTGAGGCTCATATCTGGTCAGAGGGTGTTGAGGGTCATTCTCTTGCTTAGTTCTCTCAGCATCCACTGCTACTTCTCTCCTGATCTTAGATGGAGAGAACATAAGTTGGATTGACTCCATGAGAGAAGTCACAGGCTTGAATTTGCAAGATCTGAGCAAGCTTGATGATGATAGGATCTTTTGGAGGTCACACATTCGTAGGATCACCATGAGTTAGAGATGACTTGATAGCACATAGCAATGATGATAAATTCAGCAGATGCCAATACCTCCATATGGAGGCACCACAATGGGACAGGCAGCATTGTTTACAGTTCTTCCTGTTGGGTTGTTTTTACAGATCATTTTAAAAAACATCAACTACATTCCTACCCTGAATTACTTCCTATTAGTTTTGCTTATTTCAATGGAAACCTCTCACCCTGTTCTCCCATGGAATGATGGGCCTGTGGGTGAGTGACCACATGATGGCAGTGTGGAGCAATATGGACTAAACGTTCTGGACCAGGTTACTTCAGAAAGTGAGCAAAAATATGTGGCATAATTTGGGCACCTGGAATGGCACGGGTGAAGTGCCTATCTGGTTGCCTTCAGCACCTCCCATTGGGAGTGAAGGGATCTAAAATAACTCTCTGGTTCTCTTTTGCAGTATATAGGGTTTAGCATGTTTTTCAGATGAGATGCTCCCTCTGTGATGTCATGGCACACACCTTTCCTTACCTGTGTATCTTTCATGTACCATTAATTGTTTTGTGAATGGTCATTAGAAGATAAACATATGTAAGTTTGATTGCTGAGGAGTAAACCCTGAGGAAGTCCCATAATGGGAAGGAAAGCAGGTTAAGCAAAGGGACACACATTCGCCTATTGTCTAATGTAACCAATTGCCAATCCTGCCAAAACAAAAATGACAATATATTGTACTGCAAGGGATAGTTTCTTCTGAACATTATTTGCTAAGCAATAAAAGTGGACAGTGCTGCTGTGTTTCTGCATTTATTATATTTTTACCCTCCTTTTTCTTCATTTAGGTGGGTTACATTGTTCTTTTCCTCATTTTATTTCCACAACCTTGCAAGGTAGACTGGGCTGGGAGACAAACTGATACAGCTTGGAAAAGTTACTTTTAAAAGTGTAATTCCCAGAATCCATCAGTCAGCAGGACATCCAGGGGATTCAGGGCATTGTAGTCCCACAAGCAACTTCTGGTCCTTCAAGTACAGTAGAAGATGGTGCTCCATTGCCAATACTGAACTGGTAAACAGTCCAGCCACTTTGGGAGGTTGCAATGGGGACGGCAGGGGCACCATTTTGCCCTAGCTCTCAGGCAGCAAAATTTCCTGAGACAGCCTTGTTCTAAGGATCACAGCCAAGCTTCAAAGTTACTCGAATTATGCTTATAATAGCTGAAGGAACTTCTTTTCTCCTGTCCTGTCCTCTCCTTTACTTTATCTTATTTTGGGGCATGTGTGTGTCAAAACTGAGTGATTAACTAGGGCGATGCTTGCCATCAAACGCAAAAGGAATTTAAAAGGAGCCAGAGCTTTTGGAGGGAGTATGTTACCATAAGAACAGCCTTGCTGGAACAGATCACAGCCCATCCAGTCCAGCATTCTGTCTCACACAGTGGCTCACCATTTGCTTTAGGATATTCTCAAGCAGATGCCTTCACCTGCTTAGGATACCCTGGAAATGGCATTGAGAGATATCCTGGTCAAACAGTGTCAAACATGGGCATTTACAACAAAACATAAACCAAAGTTGGTCACCACAGGAATAGGATATCTGAGAAAGGCTGTTGAAATGACTAGAAGGGATAAAATCAGGAATGAGATTATAAGGGAAAGAATTAGAATAGAACCAATTTAAAACTACATACAGAGACAACAAATAAAGTGGTTTGCCCATTTGGAGAGAATGTCTTGGAATTCCATACCATACATGGCATATGTGAATAGAGGAGAAGGACAAAGAGCACGAGGCAGACCTAGAAGAAGGTGGAGAGATAACATCAAAGAAATACTACAAGAACATGAAATAACGCTGCTAGAGGCTGCTAGAATTGCCACAGCAAGAATCTTGTATCTCCCTTGACACCCAAAGAAGAAGAAGAAGAATATTACCGCCTAGATGTATCTCTCCCTGAATGTATATAAGTCGCTGCGGCGCAATTGTAAATGAGTTCTAATTCCTGAATAAAGTTAATGTGTTTGGCCCGTATTGCTGGCTGCTGCCCGTTATTTCAGGAACACCAAAAAGAAGAAGAGGAAGAAGAGGAAGAAGACTTAATAGGCTAGCAAACAAAGGATTCTGGGAAGAGGCAAGATTTCCCATTCACCATATGCTCTCTTCCCAGACAGGTAACACCCTGTGATGATAACACAGATATTGTGCAAAGTTTGTGTCACTGTCGTTCTCAGTTACGATCATCTGCTTCAGCTTTCCCCGAATCATCCCTTTCTAGCCAACCAGCCTGGCCCGTTCCCTCCTTCTCCACCTCATCTCTGCCCGGCATAGAGGAAATGAAAAGGCACCTGTAAATACATGCAGTCTCTCTCTCTGTGTGCGTGCATTTGTGTCTAAGTGAGTATTAACCCTTAGCTGCAGAAAATTATCCAGGAAAATACGCCCTCCACCCCCCTCCCCAGCAGCCCTCACTCATTTACACTTTATTACTCTCATCCCAGAGGACATGCAGCCCTTCCTCCTCACAAACCCAAAGGTTGTATTGTCAGCATGATGTGGTCCAGGAGCCCCCTGGGGTGTGACACACTTGATGATTTGTGGGTTTCTTCTGACAAGCTGACACATCATCTTTGCCAGGTGTGGAATGACGGTGGCCCTCGGACTTTGTGGATATGTGTGTGTATGTTTTAACAGAAATAAATGGTTTCTGATGCATTGCTAGTGACTCCATTTAATGAGAGTGTTAAAGGGGCACAACTTTGACTCAGAGAGACCTGGACATACAAAGGTTGTGTTCGGGGTGGGGTGTCTGCCGTCTTGTCCAGCTAGCCCTGAGGAGAGACAGAGGTGAAGATTCAGTGTCTCCAATCACAAACTTTCATCTCTTGCCCTCAAAACCACGATCTGGCAATTTGGGACAGGGTTGCTGACCGAGTCACCTTGTCTTTCTTCTTTGGACTACATTGGGGTGAGTCAGAGACAGAATGGCAACCAAAGAAATTCTGGCTCTCAGACTTCCTGCTATTTTGTTTGTCTGTCCCATGTTATTTTCTTGAGATTTGGGGCATCCCATTTCTAAGGCTGCCCCCAACAAATTGCCAAAGCCCAAGCTCATATCTATTGTGCCTTAAGTAATGATGGCATGATCTGAAATTTTGCTCCTAATATCAGCTACTGTATATTGTTTGAGTAGGGTGTGGCAAGCATGTTCAGAGTGCAGATTCATCATGCTAGAGCAGGGGTGCCCAAACTACAGCCCACGGTGCCAATTCATCAGGCCCACACTGCCCTCACCGCACTCGGAGGTGATTGCAGATGCATGCAATGCACCTATGCTGCACCTGGAGTGGTTGTGGATGTGCCCATGCATGCACAAACATGCCTGTGCTGCACCTGGAAGTGGTTGCGCATGCACAGGTGCAAAACACACTCACTTCCGGGTGTGTGGTCAGACCCACTCAGCTGTTCTGGGGCATGGTCAGGCCTCCGTCGCAAAAAGTTTGAGCACCCCTCTATTAAATCTCGTTGTTCTGTGCAGGACAATGACAATAAAGATTTATCTATCTATCTAAAGGTACAACTAAACATTTCTACAGATCTAGATTTAGGGAAGGGAGATGCTTACCAAGCAGTTTTAAGAGGTGGTACTTTGCATTTTAGGGACTGTGGTGGCTTAGTGGTTAAAATGCTGAACTTGATGACTGGAAGGTCGGCAGGTCAGCAGTTTGAGACCTGAGTGCTGCACGACGGAGTGAGCTCCCATCTTTGTCCCAGCTCCTGCCAACCTAGCAGTTTGAAAGCAAGAAATTGCAAGTAGATAACTAGGTACAACTTTAGTGGGAAGATAAACAGTGTTCTGTGCACACCGGGGTCTAGGCATGCCTGCCACATGTCCACGGAAATGTCTGCAGGCTCTTTGGCTATACACAGAGATGAGGACTGAACCCTAGAGTCGGATATGACTGGCTTTTCAGTCCCTTTTCATAATAAGAATAGCCATCGTTAATACTTGGGCTCTCCCAACGACCATATATTCAGTCATATGGACTCTGATTAGAAATAAATGAAATATTCATGTATCTGTAATTATGATGAGGCGTAATCTCTAACTAGTCTTAGTTTTAGCAACGACTAGTCTGGAAGAGGAAACCCATGTCCTCTAATGGCAAAAGGACTGAACATGTCTTAAGATACATCTGGACAGAGTTTGGAGAATTCCATCATACTACAGCAGGGAGACTTATGGGAACTGTAGTCTAAAATGTAATTATTGATGCACTAAAGAGAGAATTGATGTCACAGTTAATGGCTGACTCTTCATGCATCAATTCCCATAACTCATGTCATAGCACACAGCCCAGTTTTAATCCATAGTTTCACCAGTTAACAGTACAAATGGGTTTGTGCCTATGCAGAGATAAGCTGCATTAAACATTGTGGAATTGTAGTCTTTAAAAGCTTGGGAATGCTTGAGAACGGGAAATACCTGGTACTTCACTGAGATGCTGTCAAGCAGAGTCTAGATAAATTAGTGGGCTGACTCAATATAACACAGCATTATGTGGAAAAGCCATCAAGATGTGCACTTCTGAGCATATGCCAAGTACCCTTCTCTTACTAATAATAGTTGCTAATGGCCAGCCCCATACGTCTGAGTTCGGGAAGCAAGATTTCCAATATATAAGATAAGGCATGTACATTGTTCCATGGAGACTATGTTCTATTCCAGTGATGGTGAACCTTGGCACTCCAGCACAGTAAACCCATTCATGTGGATTCACAGAGACTTGGGCTTCTGGGAATCGAAGTCCAAGAACAACTGGAGTGCCATGGTTCATCATCACTGTTCTATTCTTTCTTAACTAGCATCATATTTTTCTGTCTTCTTTCCCTCATCTTTGAACTAATAGCACCATATGAAAAAAGCACAAAACAGTGGCTTTGCTGACACCAAACAGGTCAGGTTGTGGAGTCCAGATAAAGAAATAAATAAAAGCAATCTAGTATTAAATAAAAATAAAATCTTTATGTTCCAAAAGCTTAACACAAACTGTGAAAAAGCTGTTTGATACCCACGCTTCCCCAGAAGAAACCTGTGGGCAAGAAACAGATTCGAACAAATAATTGGCAAAATGCATGCAAGTTATATACTCTACTTTTAATGAGTTACTGACCATTATTGCCCCAGTTTTCATTGCCAAGCTACATGTCACAGCAGTCTTTGAAAAATGTCCATTGTCACATTTGGATTCAGAAGAGGAGGAAGGGGGGAGGAGAAGAAGAAGAGATGGGAAGGGATTTTTAAAACCATCTAATCCTAGGAAAGATATGCCATAGCTCCCCCATCTGGATCATTTGCAACCCGAGAGGCTGCCCTATAAACAGCCTTCTCCAGCTCCAAATCAGCTGCCTTTGGGGTCTAGACAAGAGGGATTCCTGTATAAACATTCAACCCAGAGAAAGCCCTGTTCCCCTCCTCCAAGCTCGCCTGTTGCCCGGCCAAAGAAAGCCTCTCCTGGAATGTGCGTGTGGGCAGGTGTGTTGATGTGGTTTGGAAATCAGCAAGAGGGGCGGATGTAACCCTCTGACCCCCAGCGCTCTCACCCCACACAAACAGATTGGCAGTGGGACCTCGTCTGTCAGGTTCAGCCCTTACGTGGGGAAGGCTTGTGGGCTTTGGCTTGGGCCGAGGCTCGCTCGAGGCAATGCAAACAAGGAAGAGCCTTTCCCTGTTGAAAAATTCCTTGTAGAGTAGTGAAAGTTAGATTCAGGAAATTGGGGCTGAGCTGTTCCGGTCATCATTGGTCTTTGGAGGCTGGGATAAGCCTTCAGACTCACCAGTTCTCATTCTCAAGCCACGTCAGGCAGTGGGATCTGTTCTGGTTTTCACGTCATTGAGTCTTGCAGGTGCATGAAAATGTTCTCCTTCCCAAAATTTGGAACTTTTACCTTTTGGAATTAAAGTTCCCAGAGACACCCCCCCCCCCCCAGCCAGAATGTAGTTAAAAACAGTAACCTCTAAGTGGTGCTTTTTATTATTTTTAATTATTCTTAATTCAAAAATAAACATACTAATACAAAATGATAAAAACTACGTGAGAGAGAGAGAGAAGACAATTACATAATCAAATATGTGCACCCCACCACCAATGGGACATTATAAACCATCATCTTATTATCTGTATATAATATTAATTTTATATATTTGTTCTCTCTTTCCAGAAGATTGTATATTCTTGTCCAGGTCTTATTATTTTCACTTTAACTAGAACACGCTCAATAAATTTCCCCCCAATCTCTTTAAAATCATTTATTTTTGTTAATCTCTTCTTTAACTTTAATTCACATGTCACTCTATCATTTATTGCTGTATTACATAGTTCTTTTTATTTTGTCCTTTTCATCTAGAAACAGAACCATTATCTTCTTTTCCTGAAAGACTAGTGCTCAATGTGGGAATAAGGTATGTTTTGTTGTTGTTCAGTCGCACAGTCGGTTCCGACCCTTTGCGACCCTATGGACCATTGCTCTCCAGGTGCCTCTGTCCTCCACCATCCCCCTCAGCCCTCCCAGCTCTGTGCCCATTGTGTCTACAATGCCATCTAGCCATCTCATCCTTGGCCTCCCCCTTCTTCTTTTGCCCTCCACCTTTCCCAACATCAATGCCTTCTCAAGTGAATCCTCCCTTCTCATTTGATGTCCAAAGTATTTCAGCTTCATCTTTACTATTTGACCTTCCAGTGAGCATTCAGGGTTAATTTCTTCTAAGATTGACCTATTTGTTCTCCTCGCTGTCCAGGGTACTCTCAAAACCCTCCTCCAACACCACATTTCAAAGGCATCTATTCTTCTGCGTTCAGCCTTCCTAATTGTCCAGCTCTCACATCCGTACATTACTACTGGGGATACCATTGCTTTGACTATTCTAATTTTTGTTTCCAGTGTGATGTCTCTGCTTTTCACTATGTTCCCCAGGTTTCTCATTGCTTGTCTCCCAAGAATCAGTCGCCTTTTTATTTCATGGCTACAATCCCCATCTGCAGTGATCTTTGATCCCAAAAAAGTAAAATCTGTCACTGCTTCTACTTCTTCCCCATCTATTTTCCAGGAAGAGGTGTGCAGATAAGTGGGTTTGGGACTACAGCTCACAGAATCCCCCCCGAATAAAAATCTGCACCCCTCAAAATGAAATGCAGGTGAGAGGGGAGAGTGTTGGAAATCACTTAATGAAGATAAATACTGTAGTGGTAAAATGAAATACTAATTAAACTAAGGGATTGTTGCTACAAGATGCCAGTCTGGATGGTTTTGAAAGGGGGTTGGCCATGTGGAGCATTATTAGGCTAAACAGTTTGGTGGATTAGACAGAGTTGGGAATTCATCTCCTGTGGCTTCCAGAAAACGATCCAGTCTGTATAGCCCTGGGCAAATTGCATTCCCAGAACTCACCTGGAGTAAGGGAATGTTAAATTGTTTCTGAGGTACTTTGTACCTAGAAAACCCTGGGGAAAGATCATTATAGTCCAGAATTGTGTTGTTGTTGTTGTTGTTGGATACAAATCTACCATTTGATTCACAGTTGAGGACTGGAATAAAATTAACAGTTCAAACCCTAACCAAGGACCTAAGAACTGTTAAAGTAACATCTGAGTATATAGGCAGTTCCTAATAGAGTTGTTTTATGGAGAGTTAGGATGTTCAAGTCCAGTAAATCCAAAATTTCCAAATATCTAGGGTCTCCTTTAGATATTACTCCAAGGGATTCAATCATTCTGGGTACAACAACAGATTACCTCCTCCACCAAAACACTCAACTTCAATTTGCAAATCACGATATTTTGTCATTTTCTCCAGTTGTTTGTCCTCAGTTTCTGCATCTCCCGGTATAGCAGTGTCAATAAACCAGGCCTCCCCTACTACTACTACTTCTATTATTATTATTATTATTATTATTATTATTATTATTATTATTATTATTATTATTATTATTATTATTATTATTATTATTATTATTATTATTATTATTATTATTATTATTATTATTATTATTATTATTATTATTATTATTATTATTATTATTATGTGTACACAGTCCACCAGATGTTCAGACTGGAGTTTTGGATCCCCACTGCTTGGGACCTAGGAGGTATTAGCTGATAAATCTAGGAGATATCTAGTATTGCTACTCTCTGCAACTGTTCCATCATGATTTTATCAATTGTCACCAATGGCTACAAATGAAGATGGCAACACTCAAAGATTGGAGGCATCAAGACTCCACATACCTATTGCTGTTGTATACATACCTGTCAACCCGTGGCTCCGGAAAAACGTTTGCGCAGCCCTTACGTAAGCGACGTAGCGCTTCCGCGCATGCGTGAAAGGGATAAAACCCTTCCGCGCATGCACGGAAAGCGTTTCCCCCACTGTCAAATTACGGGTTTTTGGCAGCGGGGGCCGGGTTATGACGTCAATCGACGTCAATTTACAGGGTAATCCCGGCCAAATTGGGAAGGTTGACAGGTATGGTTGTATATACCTGGTGGCTGAGTGGTTCAGTGAGTTGGAGCACCTGGCTGCAGAGCCAGAGGTCAGAAATTTGATTTCCCATTATGCTTTGTAGGAGATGGAGCAGCCTAGGTGGTTTGGATCAGCTACATCATGGGTTCTTAACCTAAGGCCTGTGGGCCAGATCTGGCCTGTGGTGCCATTTCATGTGGCTCCCACCCCTCCAAGAGCATTTGAGAAACAAAATGGCTGCCACTTTGAAGCTGTTGGGATAAAATGGCCACCCCCATTGTGCAGGCAGGATAAAATGGCTGTCTGGCCCTTGAAGCTGACTGAGAGAGTGTGACCCAGCCCCCAGCTTGAAAAGGCTGGGAACCCTGCCCTGAGCTACATGGTCCCAGGGTGCCTCTCAGAGAACAGAATGTTTAACCACTTCTGAATATACCTGGGAAACTCTGTAAAGAGTTGCTGTAAATCAGAATCAAATAACAGCATCTAATTGTTATTATTGCCTTATTTACCAGTTTTCTTGTCTTACAACGTCTGACGGTTTGGAGCTATTTCATCCCTGCTATAAGCCAGTAGCAAACTTTGTGTATTGTTGTATAGCCAAACATTATCATTCGAGCACAAGACAGGAAGCATTGGTAAGCTCAGAGAAGGCTTGCAAAAGTACAAAACACCTTTAGAAAACACATGCTACGGTGATGGGGCAGATAATGGTCCAGAGAGGCTTGAACATTATTGGCTTTGGGACACTGGATTCACTATTAGTTGGACATGGAATGGAGTCTCTTGGTGCACATATCTGCTTGGCTGGCTGGCTCTATAGAGCAGGCATTCTCAACCTGTGGTCCGCGGCCTCCACCACATCAGGAAGTGTCATGTGGTGGAGGAAGGACAAAATGGCTGTCTGACCCCCAAAGCTGTCTGAGGGAGCATGACCCGGTCCTCAGCTTTAAAAGGTTGAGAACTCCTGCTATAGAGCAACCAAAATGTGTGAGTAAGGAAAGAAACCTCTTAATGGAAATGAAAATTTTAAAACTTCAAAGGTAGACTCTAACTGGATACTCTGTGTGACATAGTGGATAGAGTAATATACCTGTACTAGGATTCTGTAGACCAGGGTTCGAATCTCCACTTGACCATGGAAATTCACTAGAGTAGTGAAACTGGTAAAACTGCTTCTTAAATATTTCTTTTATCTTGAAATCCCTATTAATAACAATAATTAAGGGCTGTCAAGTCAATTCAGCCTTATGGTGACCTTTACCAGGGTTTTCTAGTAGGAAGAGTGGTTTACTCTTCCCTTCCTCTGGGGGCACCCTGGGAATGTACAGCTTTTCCAAAGCCAGATAGGTTGTCTCTTCTCCCTGGAGGCACAGTGGAGAATTGAACTCCCAACCTCCATCTCCACAGCAAGATACCTACACCACCAGTTTGACAGCATATGACTAACTAGACTAAACTGTAGCTGCTTCAGATACAATGGATTGTATCAACAAAAGTAATGAAGACTCTTCCTTGTTGGTTGAATTTTTTTGTAATTTTATTTATTTATTTATTTATTTATTTATTTATTTATTTATTTATTTGCTATGAGAGATCATCACAAATACTAGGGGACTGTGGTGGCTCAGTGGTTAAGAAGCTCACCTTGTTAACTGGAAGGTTGGCAAGTTGGCAGTTCAAGACCCAGATACTGCATGATGGAATGGGTGTCTGTGTCTGTCCCTGCTCCTGTCAACCTAGCAGATTGAAAGCAAGAATTTGCAAGTAGATAAATAGGGACCACTTCGGTGGGAAAAAATATTGGCGACATAAAAGGAGCTCATTCGGGCGTCCTCTGAGCAGAGTTTTCCAGGAAAAAAACCTTTCAACCCAGAATCATTTCTGACACAAAATTATTATTATTATCACAAATACTTCTCTGAAAGCAGTTGTAATGGCATTATGGAGTCCTCGGTTTAACGTGTGCTTTGTTTTTCTTAAAATTCAACTTACAATCTAACCTAAATGTAAGCATGTTTAAATTACTGTAATTGATTTTGGAGGGAATGATGCACGCATGTTGTTAACTCTCCCACTGATGTCCATGGGACAGAGGCTGCAATGTTCAGTGTACTATTTTGGAAGTGAATTCCACAGAATACAGTGAAAGATACTGCCTAGGAAAGGTAATATTTGAACTGAGAGGCACTTCATTGTCATTGGATCACAGCCTCTCTGACATATACAGGTACTAGAAAACTTGGTCACGATGCAAAGTGAATTAACCACACCGTTTTTTCCTGTAGGGTTCATTTAACCTGTAAAACTCCCTGGATGTGCTGATGTCGCAACAGCAACTAGGAGAAGTGGATGTAAAAGGAGATGAGAATCTCACAGAGAATAGATGCTTATCAATGGCTTGCTAGCTGGAGATTGAGTTCAGAAAATTCTAGCCATGGGATCCAGACAAATGAATGTTTATTGCGGTCTTGCCCTACTGGACAAAGTACGAAGCTTGGGTAGGGTGGCTATGAAATCAACTCACAACAGCTTGCCCAAACCTGGTATCCGCCAGATAATGGCTTGGTAAACCTACTTTTTTAAAATGACATCGCCCAGAATTCACCAGTCAACATGGCCAATGGTCATACTGGCTAGAGCAGGGATTGTCAACTTGTTGCCCATGGTCCGGATGTGGCCCATGGCATCTTTTCATGTGGCCCACCACCTCCACCACACCTGGAAGTGCCATGTGGTGGAGGAAGGGCAAAATGGCCATCCGGCCCCCAAAGCTGTCTGAGGGAGCATGACCCGGCCCCTGGCTTAAAATGGTAGAGAACTCCTCGGCTAGCGGATTCTGAGCAATGTAGTCCTGAAAATTAATTTCCTAAACTCTGATTAAAATTATGCAACAAAATTTTCCCTGGATCTTGGCTGATGTTTTGTTGATAAATCTCTGAAACTTGATGGGTTGCGGTGGGGTGGTTTTGGGATTAGGATGGATGTCACAGAGGTTATTGTAATTTTTTTATATCTCTTTTTCTCTTTTCTTTCCTCCCTCCCCATCTTTCTCCCTTCCATCGCAAACTTTCCACGTTCTCCTTTTTCTGACCTAATGTTTGATCCATTTTTATTTTTCTAGTGAAGTTAAGGTGTGAAATTTGAGAGTTGTGAGGTTGTTTAGAGGTGGAAGGATCCTGATTTTTGGGGTTTTTTGTTTTGTTTTTGTTTAACTAGAGCCAGAGACATTATAAAATCTATAGAGTTTTGGAGGGAAGGTGAATTAACACATGAGCTCATTAAACAACCAATCTCCAGACCACTACCCCCAAATCTGTCTGCATGTGCGTGCACACACACACACATGCCCCCCATCTATCTTAAAGGGGTACCATACAGCTTTGCAAAAAAAATATGTGTCATCAAGAGAGAGTTTTTTGTATGACCGTACTTTCATCCTTTCTGTCTATTTTTTTTTCTTGAATGGAAATTGTATGAGTCAAGATGTGTCACCATTTAAAAAAACACACACACGCGCCTAGACAAGACCTGGGTGTATATAAAGACCAATTTGTAAGTGATGTAAAACACACACTCTCACATATACAAATACTGAACAGTTCAAAGCTGCTCTAACTGACTTTTTTTATTTAGAAAACTGTGTTCTCCCACTGCTCTTTTTTGGAACAAGAACATTTTTGAACTGGACAGGAGACAATCAGGGAGATTATAATTTTTAAAAAAGAATTTAAAAACTGATTGTACCAGCTCCTTTTACATTGTTATTTATTTATTTATTTACCTATTTATTTATTTACCTATTTATTTATTTACCTATTTATTTATTTATTTATCTGAGAGGCTATTCTCATCCTGCATATTTTTTTGTGAGGTTGTGTATGTGTGTAAGCTCATCTACCTCAGAAGGACCAAATCTTTTGCAAAAGGAGTGAACAGGTGTGCTGTGAAAGACATTTTGCAAGTCCAAGAAAACTTTTCAGACGAAAAGCAAGCAAAAACTAAATTAGAGGTTTGCAAGAAAATCACCAAACTAAAACCAAAGGTGACTTTTTTCCCTTTTCTGAAGAAGAGGGAATTTAAACTCAGGGAAAAGAAACCTTGAATCTTCTGCAAAACATGAAAAGTAAGTTTTTTCTCTCTTTAAAAACAATTTTTTGGCAATTTACATGCTCTTTAACTTGATTTCCCCTTGAATTGTTGAAAATGCCTGTCTTGACAGTTCAGTGTATCTTGTTCACTTATGATTTATGGATTCACAAATTCAATTTTATTCCTTTTTATGGGGCAACCAATTTTGTCTTAGATATATAGATGCCTTCTATTTGCTTTGCTTGAAGACAACTTTCTCAATATTTATTGCTAAGAATGCAGAAATATCTCTTTCGGTTACTGGGGCTGGTGTCTAAGAGAAGAGGCAAAAAGATGATTATAAGAGTAGCTGGCATTAAGTGTGAATCAGCCTGTTCTCTTCATATTGCATTACCTCTCAAGTTGTGAACTTTAACTGTTAGGAAACTTAGCCGTATTTCTGCTGCTTGGTTCAACTTTTGCTTGCTGGATGCACATGTTCTTTACGGCTGTTGCTGCTGATGCCTAAACTTCCTGGCGTGAATTCATGGTCAGGCTCTTTAAAAAGATAATTTGTATGAATGGAAGTCAATTCAGTATCTTGATTGGCTTACGTGAGATTATTTGCCTGAGCTGTCGTCACTTGGGCCAAATATTTTTTACGTCTAGATCTTAAATGTTTAGCAGATTGCGTCTACGCATAGCTTGGAAAAATTCCTTTTTGGACTATCTCTCCCAGAATTTCATGTTTATGCTGGGTGGGGGTGGGTCGTCTCAAAGTATTAACCCCCAAAACATAACTTTTACAGATGATGCCCTGATGTTAGCCACTGCTATGTGCTCTTTTCTTTCAAGCAGCTCAGTTTCATGAGATAGATGGAGAAGATAATTTGAACAACACCTGAGTTATTTCCCCCTTCACTCACTCCTTTTTATATCTATAGAGATAAAAAAAATCACTGATATAGTCAGAATCACAGTTTTATTGTCTTTTAATGGACTTCTGCTCAGCACTGTGTGTCATAACTTTGAGTCCAATGTAGTAATTAGAGCAAGGAAATGGTACTGTCTCCTCTAGAAATAATGGCTTTAGCCTTCTTTCTATGGAAAAGCCTCTAAGATGCAGGTGCCAAAAAGTTTTTTAAAAAGAACAGAAAGTAAAGGACAGGGAGTAGCAATTAATATTTTAGTACGCCTTGTGGGATTCATTCTTCATTAAATTTCATTAATTGATTCATTCCATTTAAAAATATATTTAATATTATTGTACATTAATCTTCATATTTTTGTAAGATGTCAATATGAAGGACACCCCCTCCTGGTTGCTTTGTAAATCTGCTGGAGTACTTCTCTCTGCCCTTCTGTCAGTAAATACGGGTCATTCCTAGATCACTTTCACTCTGTGAATGAGGAGTTCCTCAAACTTTTTGGACCAGCGAAAATAGAGCTGAGATTTTGCTTTAAACCTAGCAACAGTCACATGGGATTAAAGTCATTTATTGGGTAGCTAACACCACAGGGTCCGGAACCACACTGGATCTACCTCGCCCTCTCCAATTCCATTTGAGGTTGAACTGTTGCCACAGAAACTCATCAGCTGCTGCCAATGTTTTCTACAACCACTGCAATTTGGTAGCAATTGTAATAGCTCGATGTGGCATGGGGGTGTGCCAAAGCATCCTTCTGAACTGTAGAGACAGGTTCCCAGAATAACGGAAGTGATGTTTCCTGTCTGCCATGTGGAAAGATCAAAGGAAGTTCCATGTCCCAGTCTGACATTATAAGTACCATACTATACTTGCTTACTCCAAGAGGAACTCCATCACCACCTCTGTAGTAGTCCTGGTCCATGTTGGCTGGAAAAAACCAGGAAACCGGAATATAAAACATAGCTTTTTCTAAGCTCTGCTTGCAGTGTAAATACATTTTGATCAAATCAGTGGTCTTGAACCTTTGGACGCACTCAGAAAGTTAGCTGGCAAAGATAAATTATATGCCCCTCCCTCCCCGTGTGGATTGCTTCCATCATGGTTCCAACTGCACTTCTGAGTCACATACATTAAACAACAGCCTGTATTGCTCTCTGGATGTGGTATAAATGCTGCCAAATGCTGGTTTTACACACCTGATGATCCACACAACTGCAGGGGTATCTGAATGGTCCACAATTGAAGTGATGACTGTGATACTTACCATGAAAGCCTGCCAACCACAGACAGGATCTGGGACGGAGCAGGGACAAAATGAAGTAACATTTATATTGCACATGGCATTTTAGTTTGTAGACTCCTTGAGCAGAGGCGTAAATTTAATTTGATGCTGAGAAGGATAAGGATGATACTGAGTATACAACCCTTATTAGTGTTTAGAATGCTTCACAGTAATCCATACAGTAATCATATAAGGTAGGTCTCATAGTAAGTTGCTATCTCCCACCACATTAGACCACCTAATAAGATTGTAGCTCAGGTAAAAATGAACTGGGACCTTGAGTCTGTTCTACATGAAACCCCCTGGCTAAACGAGAAATGAGAATGTCCGGTGTGATGTACATCTCTAGCATGGGAGATTTGGGGGTGATGGGAATTAACTTTGCCCCCCCAGAGTTGCCCAGGCAGTATGGCCACATTTCCAAGGTCTGTCATAAAATAATAAATTTGTACTGTTTTGTCTTCTCCATCTCTGCACACTGCAGTTCTCTCAATGTTTTAGTTTTTCTTTTTCCCTTCTCAGAACTCTCGGAGGGTTCAACAACATGACACAGACCTTATTATTTAGGAATAAAAAGGGCTTTTTCCAGTTTTTCAAATGTCAAGATGGTGTTTGTGATATCAGCACTCCCCCCCCCCCCGCCACCTCCCTTAGCAAGTCTCTTTCCTGTGCCATGAAATAAGATAGCAATAGCAATTACATTTATATACCGCCCCAAAGCGCTTAGTGCATTCTCTGAGAGGTTTACAGGTAATTGAGCGGAGTTTCTTCTGCAAAAATCCTTTCAACCCAGAATAATTTCTGACATGTAATTATGATAGGTAATTAGCATTTTTGCCCCCAACATGCTGGGTACTCATTTAACGACCTCAGAAGGATGAAAGGCTGAGATGTCTCTACAAATAAAATAAAAAATACAGTGTTGTGATAGACACTTTAACTCCACAATTCTAAACATACTGGGCTGCGTCAAGCCTACTTGATTAGTGTACATTTGATGAGAAAATGTGTGAACTGGCTTCATTAAAATCAGTGTACGAACATTTTTTCCTGTGGCATAATAGTTATTCCTTTCAGACCTATAAGACTTATAGAGCCGTGATTGGTGAACCTTGACACTCCAGATGTTCTTAGACTTCAATTCCCAGAAGCCCAAGCACCCTGTGAATCCACACGAATGGGTTTACTGCGATTCATCCGGCCTGCGCAGCCCTCGTCGCTCCCGGAAGCGGAAGTAAAACACGCCCGGACAAAGGAAGGGTTAACCCAGAAGAGCCTTAAATGTACGGGCGTGTTTTATTTCCGCTTCCGGGAGCGACAAGGGCAGCGCGGGCCAGATGAAGTGCAGTAAACCCATTTGTGTGGATTCACAGGGTGCTTGGGCTTCTAGGAATTGAAGTCCAAGAACATCTGGAGTGCCAAGGTTCGCCATCATGGTTATAGATTAAGGAGGCACTCTTTTTGCAACCATTGTCTCTCTCAAAGGAATAAAAAGATAAGCAATGCGGAATGAGAATGTTTGCGCAGATTAAGGTTTCTTAGAAAAGATGCAGAAAGAAGTATAAAGAAAGCAGGAAAAACCACTCTAAACACCATCCTTCGAGCCAGAGTTTAAGTATTTTAAGCCCCATCTGTGTTAATTGGGGAGAGTTACAACACACTCCTATGTATGCTGACTTGGACATAAATCCTGCTATGTTTAATGAGGATCACTTCCAGGTCTATGTGCCTCAATCAGCAGCTATAACACTGATACTTGGCTCCCTTGTTCAAATCATTGGGACAATGGCTTCAATGTTAAGGATAGTTATTAGGGAGTGATAGTTATTTGGGAAACGATGGGAATTTGCTTCTAAATAATCATTGTTATCAATAAGGTGCAAAACATGTAATTTTGGTTGGATTGAAACTTCTCTGTCAAAACACAAGATCATCCTATGAAACTGACAGCTGATCCAGGGTAAAACGGTCCTTACTTGGAGATAACATCTAGGATCTAGATCAGTGGTTCCCAACGTGGGGCCCACGCCCCACAGGGGGACTTCAATTCCCAGAAGCCTAAGTCAGTACATTGGCTGATCAGTGCATTGGGAAATTGACTTAGGCTTCTAGGAATTGAAGTCCAAAAACCAAAGGTTGCCAAACACTGATCTAAATAAGGGGTGCCCAAACTACAGCCCAGGTGCTGGATCCAGCCCCCAGTGCCAATTAATCCAGCCCACGAAGCCCTCGTCGCTCTCGGGAGCTGAAGTTTGGGCACCCCTGATCTAGATGATGCACCCATGAAAAATGTGCAGCTGAATTGTGGGAGCTGATACAACCACAGCAGCTAAAAAGTTTTTTTTTCCTGCAACTACAGCTCCTGGAATCCCATAAGCATCATGATTCCTGGTTCTATTGGTTGGGGAACACTAGGAGTTGAAGATGCAAAAAAGTATGTTTTCCAATCTTTGTGCCTGAAATGATGGGAAACTGATGCCAAATCCTTCTCCAGCCTCTTACCCTCTAGATATGTTTTAAGATTACAGCTGCCATCATGTCCAGCAGAGCCTTACAACACCAGGAGGAAAATGCTACTAAAATTAATGTGGAAGAAAACTGATGTTGGGAAACACATATGCAAATAACAAACTTTTGGCTTTTTCTATGTTCTTTCTCCCTACAATTCCCCCCATTTCTTTTACAGATGTGTGTAGTAGGTATATATCTCACCCATCTCTGACCCAAAGCACTCTTAAAATATGTCCTGATGACAGATGTGAAATCTGCCACCCCTTGGTTTAAAGCAGGGGTTCACAACCTATGGCCCGCACCTGCCCCATGGCACCATTTCATGCAGCCCATGTAGCCTCACCACTTGTGGAAGTGGATGTGTTTACATCAACCATAAAATGTGCCCATACATGCGTAAACACACCCATGCCTGTCGTAAATGCAGAAGTGGGCGCATTTACCGCTGTCATAAACGCGCCCGCTACTGCTTCCGTGGGTTGTGGTCATGTACATATGCTCAGGGTGTGTGGTCAGGCCCACAGGGTAAAAAGGTTGGGAACCTCTGATTTAAAACCTTGTTCCCTGCACGGCTCTCAGAAAGCAGGAGTGATTTCACATCCATGGTTCCACTCCTTTCGTTGTGGTCCTTTAAAGATGTATTCCACTTGTATGGACTCCTAGTACAATCCTCCTATGCATAGTTATTAAAATATGAGTCCCACTGCATTCAGTTATGCTTATTCTCAGGAAGGTATAGATAAGATAGCCACCTTAATGTTATCTGTTTGAAAAAAGTTCCCTGTTTCTTTAGCTTTTCCTTAATCTTGTACAATGTGAGCTTCTGCCTAATACAGGAGTTAAACTAAAAATTAGAAAGAGTATTCCAGTGCAAAGCTGGTATATGGTGATAATCAAGACCTATAGCCATACTAGCAGAAGAAGCAAAATCCAAACCTAATCTCAAAGAAGTAGAACATATCTAATATGTCTTTTTCTTTTTCTGGCACCAGCTGTCTGTATCCCGGCACAGTTATTGGGTATTTATAGACAATTTTAGTGCCCATGGTGTTTTACAATCATTATCTCATTTAACCCCACAACAACCTTGGGAGGTAGGTAAGCAGATGGCTATCTCAGAGGTTTTTTTAATCCTTCTTTCAAATGAATGAGCTAAGGATTGCTAAGTGATTTGTGCATTAAAAGGGCTCTATAAACCTTCAGTAATATTCTGAGATGAAGGATAAAGTTGATTGCAGGGTACAAACCTCTGTTTATGGGGAGACAGTGTCAGACACCAAATCTTGGCGAGGGAGACGAATCAAGAATGCAGCTATAGCCAAACAGGCGAAGGTGAGAGACAAGAGGCTACTTTTTTTTTAATAGCAGGGAGAAAATTAAGTAATTAAATGGCCCTGCCATGAGATAGAATGAGGTGGTTGCCTCAAGCAGTAGGTTTGGGGGGTATAAAATGGATTTTTTGAGTGTTACGGTGACAAAATGGGATTTCAGCACAACAAAGTTATTTTAACAGGGTTTTGTCATAGCATCATGTATAGATTTGTGTGCATCATTAGTTTTGTTGAAGCCTGTGTGTTATCCCCTTCATCTGTCAGACTGTCTGTCTTTCGTGTCTGGATTTCTGCCTCAGGAACCAAACTCCCTCAGGACAGGCCTGCAACTCAGCTATTCCAACTTGGGGGCGGGGGGGGCAGCCATCCTTCCCATTCAAAATATAATAATAATAATTTCGTGTCAGAAATTATTCTGGTTGAAAGGATTTTTGCGGAAGAAACTCCGCTCAGGGAACCCCCAAATGAAGCTCCTTTCATGTCCCCAAGAGATGGGACAGAGACGGGCACTCAATTTGTCATGCAGTACCTGGATCTCGAACTGCCAACTTGCCAGCCTTCCAGCTAACAAGGCGAGCTTCTTAACCACTGGGCCACCACAGCCCCTTCAGAATGAAAGAGAAGCTGTCTCTCATAACGAAACCGTCTCGACCTAATGAGAAGGTGAAATCTCATCCTGGATAGTAATGGGAAGTGTTCCTAATGTTTAGTCACAAGGATTGTGTCCTTTTTAAAAAGTTTGAATACCCCGACTTACATATGCCTCAAGTTACATAAAATTCAACTTACATAAGTAATTTACACGATTTCCTATGGGTTTGCTTCGAGTTACATAAAGATTCTTTTTCCTATGGGTTTGCTTTGAGTTACATAAAAAAATCATTTTTCCTATGGGTTTGCTTTGAGTTACGTAAAAAAATAATATTCCCTATGGGTTTGCTTCGAGTTACATAAAAAAACAATTTAAGCAAAAGCCTACGGAATGGACTTTTTTTTTCATAAGTAGGGGTTTTACTGTATGGCTCTTCCTTGAGGCAGCAGGAGGGAACTGTGTCAGGTAGGAGCTGCTCAGACTGGCATTAACTTTGAGTTAACTAATCTGGTTGCTTCTGTACGTAGAACTGAAATTGGAGTGGGGATATTGTTTTATCTTGTGCCTCAAGCAGCAAAACATCTCAGGCCAGGCCTACTGAATGGCAAATGTAGCCTCTGTCCCTGTGTCATAGGTAAAGGTAAAGATCACCCTTGCTTGAAAGCAGTCGTACCTGATTCTAGGGTTCGGTGCTCATCTCAGTTTATAGCCAAAAGTCCGGTGCTGTCTGTGTCTGCAGACGTTTCCGTGGTTATGTGGAAGGCATGACTAGACACCGGAGTCCACGGAACGCTGTTTACCTTCCCACCAAAGTGGTACCTATTTATTTACTTGCAATTTCGTGCTTTCAAACTGCTAGGTTGGCAGGAGTTGGGACAGAGGCAGGAGCTCACTCCGTCATGGAGCACTCAGGTCTCCTGACCTGCCGACCTTCCAATCATATCTTAACCACTAAGACACCGTAGTCCCTCCCTCTGTCATGCCTGATCCTTTATCACTCATCCTAAATTCTTTGCAAAGCAGCAAACAGCACCCACTAGATACAGCTCACATTAAAAATACAATTTCTCAAGAAAGTGTTCTAAGTAATATTTCATTTTCCAACCCCAAATTCAACCCTAACCTTAGCCCTAACCCTAGCTCTAGCCCTAGCTTAACCTAACACTAGTCCTAGTGTCAGCCCTAACCCTTTCCTCTCTTGCAGCGGGGATTGGGGGAGAGGAAGGAGGGCCAAGTCCTGACAAGCTGCAGTCTCGAAGAATTAGTACACTTGCTTGAAATGGATTGACTTGACTTTGTTTTAATCTCCTGTTGTGGGTTATCTTGTCAAATCATCTGGGCCAGATTGGGTCAGCAGGGAATCCCAAGAAAACATGGAAACTGCATCACTCCACCCACTAGCTCTTGGGTTGGGGGGCAGCTCCCTCAGACAGCTTCTTATGACCCCCATTGTTTTGATTGAATCTGTGCCTTGTGCCAGAAATCTAAACCAGGTCTAAATGTGGCAGCTGAAGGAGGAGTACAGTGTCTGAGCTGGTAGAAAATGGACTATATAATTTCAGCCTGCAGACGGGAAACCATGTGGTCAGCAGTTTGAGACTGAGGGCTGAGCAATGGAGTGAGCTCCTGTTGTCCGCCCCAGCTCCTGTCAACCTGGGAGTTCAAAAGCAAGAAGTTGAAAAAAGATAAATAAGTACCGCTTTGGCAGGAAAGGTAACATCATTCCATGCACTCCAATATCTAGTCATGCCTGCCGTAAGACCACAGAAATGTCTGCAGATGCAGACAGTTCTGACTCTTTGGCTATACAGGGAGATAAGCCCTAGAGTGGCTTTTAAGCAAGGGGAACTTTTACCTTTACTAGGGAAGAAATGTTCTTGACCTGCAGACTTTTTTCTGGTTTTCCCCCAACTCTCTGTGTTCTAATCTCTCTAAATGGGATAAATGAAAAATGGGGTTTCCTACATGCATTCAAAAGTGGTAAGGTTCATTTTACATCCTTTCCTCTAGCATACCATATGGGGGGAATGTTTCTTTGCAATCTTTCATGGTGTTTAAACATAGACTACAGCATTATTCACCCTGCGACTGGTCACCCTGGATTAAAAAAAAAATCCCATATCAAAAACCCTTCACACAGCAGAGTTTAGAAAAGTTATTTTTGGATTTCCAAATCCCCCAAGCCAACAGTGAGTTGGGGAGAAGTAGTCCCAATGTAACTTTACTAGCGGTTGCATAGAGGATCCACACACAGTATTCTCTTGTAGGTGCTAAAGGACTTGTTGAAGAACTCTGGGAGTTGTCTTTCATAAAGTAATTTCCCCAAACTCTGCCTCTTTCAACTGATAAATTTAAGATCTGCCTTCGCAATATATATTTTGGCAGCAGTTACAACCTGAAAACTAAAGTGGCTTTGAGTTGAATTGAGCTGAATTGCATCACATACAGTCCCTTTGTATGGTGGGGATAAGTTTAACTCTTGATGTACCAGATTGCATGTTCAAAAGAGACCCGGGAGAAAGAGAAATATGAAGCAGCTGCATGTTTCTTTATCTAATATCCACTTGTATCTTGGTTGTAAAATGTTGGACATGCAGGTAGTTCTATAGGAGTACCACTTTGCATAGCTGAGCATGGACAATTTGGCAATTTATCCATATACTCATTTAGTCCCACTACATGAGCTTCGTCAGCTACAAGTGGCCAGAGTCATTATCTCATGGATAATTGCCAATGGTAGATAACTGCAACCATTAACAGTTTTTAAAAATACTTTTGCCTATGTATGAGGAACATGTGACTTTCTAAAATAGATATTATTGGACTGTAACTCCCATCAATCCTGGACAGCATAGCTGATGATGAAGGATGATGGAAGTTGCAATATGACCGCACTTGAATGACCCACATGCACCCACAGCCCAGTTCTCTCAAATACATTAATTACAAAAAGAAGTTTAAAGTAAAAAAGCCCTGCATTTTAGCAGGAATATGAACAAAGTTCAGTTCACATTAAACATCTATTTCTTTAAAGCTGCTTCATTTAGTTTTATCTCTTCTCTTTGTTTTACCTGTTCTTTTAATCTTTCTTGTCTATCTTGTTGCTATGACAAATGCAAATACTTTGGGTGTCCAGTAGGTATTTAGATCACTCCAAAGAAAACAATTTTGGCAGTAGCTGTTTCTGTAGCTAATGACATATTCTTGTAAAGCGGGTCAACGCTACAACTTTTTGGACTACAGCTTCTAGAATATAGCCAACGTGGCTGCTGGCCAGTAGAGCTGCTGGCTGCAATCTCCAGGGAGTCATAATGCCCAAAAGTAGCTTTCCCAGGGCCTGCCTGGTTTTGTGTTCCAATGTGTTGAGCACAATTACGTCTCTCTGCAAAGGTAAAGGTCGCCTTTGCTCAAAAGCCAGTTGTATCTACTCTAGGGTACGGTGCTCATCTCTGTTTACAGCCAAAGAGCCAGCGTTGTCCGCATCAGCAGACATTTCCGTGATCATGTGGCAGCCATGACTAGACACCAGAGCACACGAAACACACGTCAACCTTTCCTGCCAAAGCAGTTCCTATTTATGTACTCGCAATTCCTTGCTTTCGTACTGCTAGGTTGGCAGGAGCTGGGACAGAGACGGGCGCTCACTCCATCATGCAGCACTCGGTTCTCGAACTGCTGACCTGCCAACCTTCCAGTTGTCAAGTTCAGTGTCGTAACCACCAAGCTAGAAAAGGGTGAATTTGTCTCTTGTCTACGCAGCACTGGGTACACATGATTCTTTCTGTGGGGACAATCTCCTCATGTGCATGTAGCATTGTGGGCATTCTCAAAAGTGAGCAGTGATGCACACAGCAGTTGTGTGCTTGAATTCATATGCACAGTAAGCTGCCCGCTGCATCAACTTGCTACACCTCACACCTTCCTTCTCTGCTCTCCTTCTGCCTTTGAGCTACTTTACGAGGCTTCATCCTGCCAAGCCAGGCCTATAAATCCCAGAGCTGTGAAACCAACTGCTCTCCTGGGGGGACTCAATAGAGCGCCACACGACAACCTGTCTCCCGCAGTTCAAGCCTTGTCTCTCTTCTGGATGGGGAGATTTCGAGGGCAGGGTTTCCAGCAAAGAGTTGGTTTCATTTCTGCACCATGACAGTCCATCCTGATCTCTTTGTCTGTTCACCCCATTAGTAAAGGTAACGTATCCGACTCTAGGGTTCAGTGCTCATCTCTGTTTCAAAGCCGAAGACCCAGAGCTGTCTGCTTTCTGCAGACGTTTCCGTGGTCATGTGGCAGGCATGACTAGAACCAGAGCACACTAAATGCTGTCACCTTCCCACCGAAGTGGCCCCTGTTTATCTACTTGCAATTTCATGCTTTCAAACTGCTAGGTTGGCAGGAGCTGGGACAAAGATGGGAGCACATTCCTTCCTGCAGTACTCGGGAAGTGAACTGCTGACCTTCTGCCTGCCAGTCAGCGTCTTAGCCTCTTGAGCCACTGCACCCCATCAGTAAAAACCCATTTAATTTCAGAGTCCTTCTCCTGACTGCTCACTTCTGAGTTTGTAGAGAACAAACACTTCTGAGTTTGTAAAGAGCAAACACAAAGATCCTCTGTGTTTGCGCGCGCACGCGTGTGTGCGACAAATTAGTCTTTTTAGCTCTTTCCCCTCAAGTATCTATTTGTTTTAGAGTTCTTTTATCTCACCTTTCGTAACAGCAATAACAAAGTGGATTACCACGAAGTGAAAGAGTCCAGTCCCCGTTCAAACAAACTACTAGCCGAGTCATAATTTATGTAGAAAAAGTAATTATGGCACCTGGTGTAAATAGGGTCAGCATGAGACTATATGATGACATAAGAAAAAACCTAGCCGTTTTGCTAGATTAGTCCAAGGTCATTTCAACTCAGGATTTTATTTCTCTGCTTTTACTTCTCTGGGTGAGGAGAGGAGTGAGAGGAGATAGAATGTCTGTTTAGAATTAGACGATCTTGTAGAGTGCAAACCTACTCCCCATTCAGAAGCTATTAAATTGCCTTAAGTTACCCAGTCTCCTGATGGAAATATATAGGATTCCATCATTGTGATAATGTACAGCACTAGTTCTTCTCTTTCATTCCTCCACTTCTGAGGCTGAGCCTTCTGCAATTGTTCCTTTTTTGCCTCCCCGCCCTTCCTTCCTGAGGAAGTGGACTTGATCCACAAAATCTCACAATAAAATATAGCAGTTAGTTTAAAGCAACATTGTACATACATAACAGTTAGTCTTTAAGGTGCCAAGACATTTTTCTTTATTTTACTTTATTGTTGCTTTTTCCCATATGTCTTCCTTCCTGAATTTCACAGTAGCAGCAGCAGCAGCAGCAGCATACATCTGCATTCACAAGCTTGGAAAAGCCATTTTACAATTACATTGTCCAGAATCACAAAGCAATCACAGGCTCTAAGTCCCAGGGTCTTCCAGCCAGGATCATCAATGGCTTTGTTTGTTTGGACGTGTAGTTCTGGGAGTTGTGGACCATACTGGTTGAAAGATTCTTGGCAAAGTGATTCACACAAATAATTTTTTTCCAGCTTCCATTTTTTTTAAAAAAAAAAGTGGTTAAAGCCTACGTGGATTCGTATTCTTTTTCAAGTCAAAAACCTGCCCTAAAGCTAGTGGTGTGCCAATTTGCCTCTTGTTTTTTAATTTAGAAGGAAAAATACTCTGTACTCGAACAAGAATACTCTTTGTAAGGGGTTCCCAACCTTTATAAGCAGTGGGCTGGACCACGCTTCCTGTGATAGCTGAGTGGGCCAGACTGGTGGTTCCCCCTGTTGTAAATGCTGCTGTAAAATGTGTCCACAGCTGTCATAAACACATTTACGACAGTCACTGGTGCATTTATGGCTGCAGTAAATGCATTTATGACAGCTGCAGGCGCATTTACGGCTGTTGTAAATGCATCCGCTTCCGGTGATGCCACTGCGGCGGGTCACATGAAATGGTGCCACAGGCCATAGGTTGAGAACCCCTGCTCTTTGTGGTTGCCATCTTTTTTCACAAGGCTTCTTAGCCTTTAAGACAGGAGTTCTCAATCTTTTTAAGACGGGGGCCGGGTCACGCTCCCTCAGACAGCTTTGGGGGCTGGATGGCCATTTTGCCCTTCCTCCACCACATGGCACTTCCTGGTGTGGTGGAAGCGATAGGGAGCCACATGAAATGGTGCCACGGGCTGCAGATTCAAGAAGAAAAGTTTTCCAGTCATCATTCTACCTGGTTGTTAGGAACAGCTTTGCCAGTTAAATTCCTTCCTCTCTTTCTCTCTGGAGACATTTTTTTACATTTGGTGGAATTTGTTGTTCGGATCTTAAAAATCAGAACGAGCTGGGTTATTATCAAGTCTCCTAATGAGTGGATGAATTAACCAAGCACAAATATGCAAACTGTGCAGAAGGATTATTGTAATGCTAGAGTCTCCAGCTGCCCATGTTTACTCATAAGGAAATCCCATTTGAGCAAAATAGGACTTAGTCCCAAATAAACATACTTCAAAGATTTCAGGCCATGGCTCCATTTTCAAACCTCTTAGTCCTTTTATTTGGATAGATATACAAATGTTGTTAACATGGGAGTCTTGCTCAAAACAGTTGTGTGCTTAACCCAAGTTGGTACCGTACCAGAATCTCAGGCAGGAAAAGCTGTAGGCGGAGAGGATAAAACCATTTAAGCTTTGGGGTGTGACAGCAGCTATAAACACGCTGCCAGAATTGAAGCAACACACAACAGCTGTATAAGATAACGGTAGCAAGCAGGAACTGCCAGATGACCTGGTCATCTGGCCTGTCCTTTATATTCCTTTGCAATATTGTCTTGATAACACAGGAATCAGCAAGCGAAGCTTTTCCAAGCATGGGGACGTCAATGTTATGATTTGAGATCAGCTGCTGGTCTCATCCTGCTGTTCAAGACCCAATGGCGCGGTTTGTGGGGGGAAATGAATTGGCAAATGTAGAATACTTTTGATAGTATCAGTTCCAGCAAAAATCCAAGGAAGGACCTGTGGCTTTATATCCTCATACGTAACAAACCAGTCTATATTTCACTGCACCCATGAATTGGGTGATCAGTTTCAGTTTGAGGGGTAAATTGGAAGAAAAAGAGAGAGAGAGAGAATGAAAAACGAACCCAACTTTCTTTGAAATCCAGACTGATTCCCCTGCTCTTTGGAAGGGGAAAATATACAGTTTGCTCTCTAAGACAACACAGGATGGCTTTTCCATGAAAACACCTTGACTCACCGCCTCCTTTAGCCCTCCCTCCTGGAACAGCATCACTATTTCCGAATACCGATGGCTTTTTTCCTTACCTCACGGCAAAGGCGCCGGGATGACTCTGTCGCGGGGCAGGAATTCCCTAACCCAACCAACCCCTCCTTCTCTGTCCTGACTGCCAACCAGCAGTATGCTCAGAACTCCTGCCAGATGCCTTAGGGGCACCTGGGGGCCATTTGTTCTTCCCCTCAGATTTTTCTCTATAACTAAGCAAGCCCAGGACATTTTCACATGTGCATGCCTATGTATGCACATGCACATGCACATGCATGCACACACACACATGCACCTGCACGTGCGTGCACACACATGCACACGCACATTATTTCATGATCTTGAAAAATACAGTACAGTTCTCCACTACTATCCACACAACTTCCATACTGACAGAAAACCAACACTGGTCCATATTTGATTTTTTAACGCATTTGCTTTCCGTACAAACTCTGGAGTGGAAGAAAAACCTATGCACATGTACACAAAGGGCAAAAGGATGAAGGCTGGTTCTATCAAGAAACAGGGTGTGGTGGCCTGTGTGATGCAGCCAATCCTTGAGCTGCTTAGGTTTCCCTTGCTTGAAAGCCAGTCGTATCCGACTCTAGGGTTCAGTGCTCATCTCTGTTTCAAAGCCGAAGAGCCAGCACTGTCTGCTTCTGCAGACGTTTCTGTGGTCATGTGGCAGGCATGACTAGACACAGGAGTGCACGGAACGCTGTTTATCTTCCCACCAAAGTGGTCCCTATTTATCTACTTGCAATTTCTTGCTTTCGAACTGCTAGGTTTATTTGTTTGTTTGTTTGTTTGTTAGTCATATTTATATATGCCGCCCACTAAGGTAGAACCCAACTCAGGGCGGCATTACAACAAGTTCTAAAACAGATAAAAACACTTTAAAAAACCCGTATCCCACCCACTTTAAAAGACCCACCCAGGTTGGCAGGAGCTGGGACAAAGATGGGAGCTCATTCCCTCATGCAGTATTATTTTGTGAACTCATGTATATGAGGGAGAAAAATATGACCTGGGTTTGTATGCTATTTAGATCTTTTGGCTTAAGTTTCAGCGACGTCTCACAACATCTCTGATCTAGAGAAACTTTTATGGCTGTGTATTAACATAACCTGCCTTATCCTCAATGAAGACGTTGGCCTATCCTTCCCAGTATTGTTAACTCTGGCTTGAAGGAGCTCTCTGGGGTCTTAACCAGGATACTTTCCTTGCCCTATCTGGAGATTGCTGGTATAATGGATCACTGTTCAAAATATTAACCAGGCCTAAGCCTGCTTAGCTTCTACAATCATAGGAGAGCACTGTATTTAGGGCAATACTTAAGAGACCGTGTTACCCCAAGGTGGTCAGCCCATCCTACAAGGGCAGACAGGAGGGGCTCAGTGGTGGTCCCATCTGTGAAATAAGTCCATCTTAGTGGGGCCAGGAAGAGAGCCTTCTCCGTGTCTGCCCTAGCCCTGTGGAACCTTTTACCACCAGAATTGCATCTCCAGTCGGATCTTCTCCTCTTCAGAAAAATGTTGAAGACCTGGCTATGTCAGCGGGTTTGGGGCATGTGTGACTCTTCTGTACAAGGCCGCTGGCTTATTTAGCCTCTTGAGGGATCCTGCTTCTCGCTGTTAATATCTTTGTTTGTTTTTTGCCATTTTATGCTGGGTGGGAGGAGGGTGAGGGCGTTTTTTAGTCATAATCTGATGTTTTATGTATTTTTAATGTTGTTTTTAGTGGGTTGGGTTTGGTACTTTTTAGCGGTTGTTGTTTTACCTGTTGTCATATTGTATTTTTTTATATATGTTGTTAGCCGCCCTGAGTGATGTTTTTCATCAGGGGGGCGGGATATAAATTCATAAATAAATAAATATATATATAAAAATACGGTGGTGGTGGTGGAGAAGGAGGAGGAAATCCATCTTGTTTTGGACACTAGTCTTAAAGGTCTAGGTCAATGATGGCCAACCTTGGCACTCCAGATGTTCTTGGACTTCAATTCCCAGAAGCCCAAGTCAACACACCTGCTGACCAGGGTTTCTGGGAATTGAAGTTCATGAACATCTGGAGTGCCAAGGTTGGCCTTCACTGGTCTAGGTGGTAAGTTCTCAACTCTGTTGTATGGCCTTCATCCAGACATGATCTCCTGGCCTCAGGGATCCTTGTCTATGAAATGGAACTAATAGTGCTGAAACACCAAAGGTTTTGTTCCGAAATACAGTATAACAAATACCACCAAGAGTATAAAGGCTTTTGAGTCAGGGACTTCCCGTGTTCTTAGCCACAAGACTCATTAGACCACCCAAAGCCCAAGAAACAAAGTACTTAAAACAGACAGGGAGGGAGCAAGTAAATATTATTGAAGTATTAAGTAGTGCACATTTCTCCAAGCCTGCTCTTTTTCACCCTGAAAAGGGGAGGGGGAGGAGAGAATCCTTTTGAAGAAAGAGTGGGTGGTGGGATTTCAGAAGAAAGAATGTGAAGGAAATTACATTTTTTATCCCACGGCCAATAAGTCTGTCCATCCAATAGTTTGTTCCGTGAAGGAAATGTCAGGAAAGGGGGCATGAGGCAGAGGCTGGAAAACAGCTGCACAGGAGAAAAGCAGGATAGGATGAGACTTGCGTCCATAGATCACATGGGGTAGAAGTGTCATAAGATGGAAAGCATAGATAAGAGGTATACCCAATCCAAGCATCTCCATTTCCCAGAGTTTGGGAAACCTACTTCTGGAGAATACAACTTCTATAAAGCCTTGAGCCAGCATGGGCAGCTATTATCAGCCAACATAGGAAGCCATTGTGCATGGTCAAAGATAGGTAAAGGTAAAGGTAAAGGTATCCCTTGCTTGAAAGCCAGTTGTATCTGATTCTAGGGTTCAGTGCTCATCGTTTACAGCCAAAGAACTAGTACTAAAATAGGGCCAAATGGTGCAGGTGCAAATGAGAAAAATAAATTCTTTCATAAACCCACAGATAGAAATGTCTATTTCCAGTATGGATCATTGTAGCGATCAGCCCAGGGGTTGCGGAGAGCAAGTAACGAGACACGCACCAAGAGGGTCAGGTTGACGGCTTGATTGCTTTATTTTACAGCAAGTATTTATAATCCAACTTTTAGGAGAACCAAACTAGATGCTCGCAGAGATTTTCTCTGCCTACGTGATTGATAACTAACACATGTAATTAACCATTGATATTGACAGAAAGGCTTTCCTGGCTCCGTGGCTCCAGGAAACGTAAAGAAACAAGACTGGTTAATATTTAGGTACAAACCTGAAACAATAGGATTAGTATGACCCATGCCAAAAGGTTGAATGTTGGTCAGTAAGGATTAAGGGACTGTTTGCCCTGTTTAATTAGTTTTTGGGTTCCTCCAAGTTGTGTTCCACGAATGGAATGTAGAGTTAAGAGCGTATCATTAACTTTCAGAGAAATAGCTGGCCGAGGGATTTTTTATTTGCCCCAACTGATCAGAACCCATATTCTAAAAAATAATGTATATATTTTGAATAATCATGGGGTCACACTAATAACTACCACTACAGGTCACTCCATCCACATTATTTTAAAAATAACATTCCATATAGTCTCTTCTCAAGGGCAAAAAAGAACTCCTCTACTGGAGACTTTCTAGAATCAGCTAACAATATTAGGGAGGCTTTACATCAAAGGGGCTACCCCAGTGGTGGGCATCAACAGGTTCACCCCAGTTCGCCAGAACCGGTGGCAGAAATTCTGGCTGGCACCGCCCATCCAAGCTTTTAAATAAAGTAGTCCTAATTTGGGTGTAACACAGGGCTTGCCCCCTGGCCACGCCCTCCATACCACACCCACAGAGTAAGTAGTAAAAAAAATTGGAGCCCACCACTGGGGCTACCCCCATCACATCATCAATGGTTCCTTTGATAAGATTCAAAAAATACCCAGAAACGTACTTCTGACACACACACAAAAAGAAAACCAACAAATTTAGAATCAATTGGTCTCTGGAGTTCTCTCCGTTGGCCAATGATATTAAAAAGATTATTCATAAACACTGGCATATCCTTGGTGACATACCAGGATGGAATGATAAACCAGTTATAGGTTTTAGAAGGACCAGATCCCTGGGTAATATAGTAACACAAACTGAGTGCATGGCTAGACAGGGACCAACACCGAATATCATGTGTGGTTATTACAAATGTCATAACTGTGTCATATGAAAATTTGCCTGGGAAACAAAGGCTGTATCCTTTCCAAAAGTTGATTTCCATCTTAAACTCAAAAAATCTTCGAACTGTAATAGCATTAATTGTATTTATTTATGGATTTTTCCTTGTGGTAAGAAATATGTTGGAAAATCTTCAAGACCCATTAATTTAATTTAATTAATTTAATTGTTCGATTTCTACACCACCCACTCGGCCTAGGTTGACTCAGGGCAGTTCACAATCACAGATAAAAACATAATAAAATTAATTAAAACTACCCAACCCCTAAAAAGGGTGCAGGGACCAAAGGGCCCATGGGGAAAGGAATTATCCTCTATACCAACCACCCGATGGTGGTTACCCTTCCACCTGCATACCATATTTGGCCCACCAGCCAGGTTTTGGGTTCTTTTCTGAAAGGCAGCAATTCCATCCAGAGACGTAATTCTGTTGGCAGGAGGTTCCAGAGGGCCGGTGCGGACACGGAGAAGGCCCTCCTCCTTGTGCCAGAGAGGCGAGTCCCTCTGGCTGATGGAACAATTAGAGAGCCCCTCCGGTCTGCTCTGGTTGGACAAACAGACGTCCTTAAGATACAAATTGGAGAACATTGGTCCAGAATTAGAAACCAGGTATTGCAAGCACCTTTAGTCATGCACTATGTCAAGGAGGGTCACACAGACTAGCATTTCAAATTTGTAGTTGTTGAAGTTGTGCAAATGTTGTATATTCAGGCAGAATTGCAAGTTGCTCAAGCAACGCCTTGCAAAGACAAAATGGCAATTTCCCACCATTAGAATTAGGAGCTAGATTTGGCACGCAATCTCCCCTTCAGGGTGCGCTCATTATGATAATTAGAGTTATGTGATTGGTTACAACTTTGGATCCTGTTCCTGATTGGTTAATACAGTACTTGTATAGCATGTTAGGATTGGTTAGTTATGATTGTCCAGCGGGTTACTACATTGTAGCAATGGAGTCACTGCCGGGGAGACACTATATAAGCCCCACGGGTAAACAAGGGTGGGGCTGTTCCGGATCTATGCTTCCCATAACCGCTGCAGGTTAAGCCACGGAGGGCTAACCTGGGGTCTTCTCTATATGCACATCCACAGGGTGTAGCTCAGTGCATTGCCTTCTATGGGTGAATTCAGAGAGACCGATTACATGGGACTTGTGTAGCCATCTGATGTCCGGATAGCCTTGTAAGAGTAACCAGAAGGACTTTACAATAAACCCTTGTTGTTGTTATGTTCATCATTGCCTGGACTATTCTTTACAAAGGGCCAGACATGACAGCAACCTGAACCTTTTGAAAAAAACCAGATTGATAAATTGTTGTTGCAGAGAGAAGCATTTTATATTCACCATTTAAAGACTTTGGTTCGATTAGGTTTGAATAATGAGTTGGACCTTTCTTGTTTTTTATAATCACTTGCATGGTTTATGTTTCTGAGCATGTTGTCACTTTAAATTATCAAGCCATTTCTGCCTCCTTACTGTATCTTTAAAAAATAATTATTTCTCATGAATATATCACTCGACACACAATATATATTGCAAACATTGTACCATATGTTTTAACGTCTTTAAGCTCATCTTGAAAGATGTTTTCCTCCCAGAAGCTGGTAGACGCATTTAAAAAAATTTGTGCCATGTATTATGTTTAGATATCTTGGTTTAAGGCTCACAGCCAAACTTGAAAATGTTTTGTCAGAGTGTATAATTTTGCTTTCATTTTATTGTCTACAGAAAAATCCTTTAGATTACAGTAAAACCCCGATTTACATATGCCCCAAGTTACATAAAATTCGACTTACATAATGATTTTGTGCTAAAACCATGTCCCAATTTACAAAAATGTCCCGATTTACATAAATTTACGTAACACGATTTCCTATGGGTTTGTTTCGAGTTACATAAAAATTTCATTTTTCCTATGGGTTTGCTTCGAGTTACGTTAAAAAAATAATTTTTCCTATGAGTTTGCTTTGAGTTACATAAAAAAACGATTTAAGCAAAAGCCTAGGCAACGGACTTTTATGTAAGTAGGGGTTTTACTGTATATCCTGATGAACAAAAATTCTTTAGAAAAACTGGCAATACCGGAACAGTTTTGATGTGTTATTTTTTCACTCCTTCACATTCTTGCAGTAAAAGAGATTTGAAAAATACTCCTGACTCAAACAGTTTCTTTTTCCCAAAGAACTAGTACTGCCTGTGTCTGCAGGTGAGTCCGTGGTCATGTGGAAAGCATGACTAAATATCAGAGCGCACGGAATGCTGTTACCTTCCCATTGAAGCGGTATGGTACCTCTATATCTACTAGCAATTTCTTGCTTTTGAACTGCTAGGTTGGGAGGAGCTGGGACAGATGACAGGAGCTTATTCCATCGTGCCTCACTCAGGCCTCAAACAGCTGACCTATCGACCTTCCAGTCATCAAGTTCAGCATCTTAACCACTAAGCCACCGCAGTTCCATGGCCAAAAGATACATGCAAGCAAATCTTGCAAATTAAATCAGTTTCAACCCTGCAGGATCCAATCACAGAACAAGAAGCGCTACATGCAAGAATTGTAGGGAGGGAAAATCATATGTGGTTGAAAACAGTCCTTTTAGCCTTTCACCAGCTGGGCAAGCACCTCCTTTTAAAATTTTTACTAAATTAATCATCGAGAGTAGACTGATGAGTAATCCTATCAAAGTCCAAAAATTAGGCACATTTCCAGGCTTGATCAGGGGTGTGCTGGGCACCTTGGGAGGGCAGTGGACAGGAAGTGATGGGGGCGCCTATTAGGAGGGTTGAGTGGGAGAAATCCCATACATTCCCATTACCTCTGCCTGCCTCTGGGGGGCGCCAGTCACTGGGGCGCACCGGGATGAGTGTGCCAAAGGAATTCCAATTTGTGATGACCTTCCCAGGGGTTTCTAGCTATGAAACATTCAGATGTGGTATGTCTTTCCTTCTGGTGGTACTCTGGAATTGTGCAACTTATTCAATGCCACATAGTTGGCAAGGTGTGTAATTCTACGAGTCGCGTTTACTTTACGAGATCTCCTCTCCCAGGAGGTACAGTGGAGATTTGACCTCATATTCCCTGTTTTCACAGCCAGAAACTCCAACCTGCTTAGCTATATCAGGTTTTCTACACCTTAGTCTCCTGCTGAATGTTGCAGTATAACATAGCAGGATCCTTAGGTAGTAGAATGCATTGTGTCACCGGCAGAGACCCAGTGTTTTAAATGCCTCCCTACATTTCTTCTTCTTCTTCTGTGTCTAGGCCAGATTTAACAAATAAGCACACTGCTGCATTAATAGAAACAATGAAGCAAAATATGGCACATCGGAAAGAAAATCCATTCCTGGCCTTTTCACTGGTAAACTGGATTCTGCTTCTAGGGAATTCTACCTTGCTTTCCACCCCATGCAAACAAAACTTGGCAAACCAGATTCATTACTTCTAACTGTTTTTTTTCTTCTTCTTCCAGACTGTTTGTTTCAGTTCTTAGCAGTGCTGCTAAGTCTGTGTGAAGGGCTCTGGGCTGCCCCTGGACCCCGACCAAGGCCAGATCCTCGGGCTGACTTCGATTCGATTGTCCACTTGGCCAGAAACCTGCTGAGTGACACCAAGAATCTCTATAACCACTTTGTAAGTCCAGCTGCTTGTTTGGAGGAACATAGGGAAATTTTGATTCTTAGTCTATCCCAGTGATGGCCAACCTTGGGGCACTCTAGGTGTTCTTGGATTTCAATTACCAGAAGCCCAAGTTAGCACTCCTGCTGATCAGCGCCTAATAATCCAGCCCACATCGCCCACGCTGCTTCCAGAAGCAGAAGTTAAACATGCCCACGCATGCGCAAAATGCTGCCATAAATGCACCCCTGGCTGTTGTAAACATGTTTACGTCAGCGACAGGTGCATTTACAGCAGCGTTTTGCACATGCGCGGGCACGTTTTACTTCCACTTCCGGTGGGTGGAACCACATGACCGGCCCACTCAACCACATGACTGCCCCTTGGCCGAAAAGTTTGGACACCCCTGCTCATCTCCTGGCTTTTACAGCCAAGGAGCCAGCAGTCTGTGTCTGCAGATGTTTCTGTGATCATTTGGCAGGCATGACTAGATACCAAAGTGCATGGAACACTGTTACCTTTCCCACTGGATACCTATATATCTATTTGCAATTTATTGCTCTCGAAATGATAAGTTGGCATGAGCTGGGGCAGATGATGGGAACTTACTCTGTCACACAGTACTTGCATCTTGAACTGTTGAACTGCTGACCTACCAGTTATCAAGTGCTCAGTGTCTTAACCACTAAGCCACTACGGCCCTGAAGTCAGCATAGGCATTTCCTATTGCACACTATTTGCATGACAGCAAAAAGTATTTTTAAGGTGACTTGTAAATTGTGGCAACTTGCCTCTGAAATGTATATCAATGGCATTATATAGATCAGGGGTTCCTAACCTAAGGCTTGCGGGCCAGATCTGGCCCATGGTACCATTTCATGTGCCCCCCCCCTCAAAGGGCATCTGAGAAACAAAATGGCCACCTGTTTGAAACTATTGGGACAAAATGGCCACCCCCATCATGCAGGTAGGGCAAAATGGCCATCCGGCCCTCAGAGCTGACTGAGAGAGCATGACCCGGTACCCGGCTTGAAAAGGTTGGGAACCCCTGATATAGACCTATGAAATCTGGCCATAATTTAAAGAGGAGACAATCTAATTTTTCCCTACCTTCCATTTGTTATTTATTGTTTCAATTTGTTTATCAGTGACAACACTGTTGTTGCTATCATGCGCTAATTGTCTCCCTTTTCCTACACAGAAAAACCGCTACCCAGCGGAAGGTGAACACAAGTTGGAAACGTTGCCCGTTTTGTCCATGAATGCTGTGGAACTTGCTAATATCCAGGTAAAAGGGACTTCACCTTAACCTCACTGCCACCCTGTGGAGAGTCTCCTTTGCATGAGAGCGTGTTACATAAGCCAAACCTGTAGCATAATTTGCTTAATTGTATATTATTGCTTTTAATAGCATTTTAATGTTATTACTATGTTGTTTTCCAGTACCTTTAAATTTAATCTTTCTGTAAGCCACAGTAATTTAATAAACACATAAGAAAAATATTCCAACAGTCTTCCTTTTGGAAAATAATTCAAAGACTACAGAGTTCCTGTAGTTTCCAGTAGGAAGAGGATGATAGTTTCATTTTCTTCATGTTTATTGTTACTCCTCATATAGAGTTTTTTAATTAGAAACAAGGAGGGGAGAAGCATCAGTAGACATTCACCATAGCTATCCAGACCGGTTTTGTAATATAAGTAGTATCAGGCCCAGTTAAAACTTAGATGGGAGGCTACTGGGAATTTCCAGGTAGGAGTAGGAAAGATCAGTGCCTGAAGCCCTTTGAGAAATGATGCCAGTTAGAATTAGCAACTCTGAGATAGACTGGCAGATAAATAGAACTTCCTGCAATGCATTCCTGGAAACCGATAGCTTTGGGAACTAGCTTTATGCAAACCCAATAGTCACTGTGCCCACCTTTCGCACCTCTGCTCTGGCCTATAATCCTTCTCTTCCTCTCTCTCTTCCCTCTCTTCTTCAGGTATCAGGAGGTCTGGCCCGCCTCAGCTCAGATTTGCAGTGCTACCAACGCCACTTTGAGTGGCTACGGAAAGCGGCATCCCTGTTGCGGCCCATGGAGCATGATATTACTGCAGTGCACAACCGGCTGGAACGCCTTCTCAAAAGACTGGAGCATCTGGTAGGTTTTAAGAGAAAGGAAGGTGGCCTAACTTGGTGAAAGATATATGGACTTGGATTAGATGACCTACGAAGTTGTTTCCAACTCAATAGTTCTAGCCAGGTTAACAGGCATGTTCTTGGGAATTGTAGCCCAAAATGATCTTTCCCAAGTCCCAGATAACTCTTCAATAGTTGCACCCCTACTGGATGTCTTGTAACTAAACCTCTGGAGTACCTCCATGGCTATTTCTGGATCTAAGAAATACTAGAATATATTTCTAAACTAATTAGCATGGACCACCAGGTTCTCCCAAGTATTTGGGCTTTAGGTTCCCACCATGAAGGAGGCTTGGAAGGTTGCCACAAGGATTCATGCTCTCATCTGGTGGCCACAACAATGTGGAATATGCCCCTTCGAGTATTCTGGAAACTAGTAAAAGTTGAACTGCATTGAGAGGTATTTAACAACATTTTGCCTCTCTTTTAACATAACACATGGTGTTTGTCTTTGGTCACTAGTACCTGTTTTACTTGGACTGTCTATAATAGCTGACTGTTGTTTTTGTTAGCCTATTTTAATTATTGCTCAAAGTTTCTATCTCCTATGATGTTTTTAACGATGTACCGTATATACTTGAGTATAAGCTGACCCGAATATAAGCCGAGGTACCTAATTTTTACCTGAAAACCCAGGAAAATAGATTGACCTGAGTATAAGCTGAGGGTGGAAAAAGCAGCAGCTGCAAGTGAGTTATAATAATCAAAATACATGAAAACTATGGTAAAATTAATTAAATTGTTGGCACATCTCAACCCAGCACAGTCTTGGGATCCTCCTGGTTATTGACCTAAGTATAAACCTTGTCCCCTTTTTGGGGCTCATTTTTGGGGCTAAAAACTCAGCTTATACTCGAGTATATGCAGCACATTAACTCAGTGGTGGGCTCCAAAAATTTTTACTACCACACAGTGGCTGTGGTATGGTGCGCATGGCCAGGAGGAAAGCCCTGCATTGCACCCGAATTAGGACTACTTTATTTCAAAACTTAGATGGGCGGGGCCAGCCAAAATTTCTGCTACTGGTTCTGGCGAACTGGTGCGAACCTGCTGATGCCCACCACTGCATTAACTACTCTGAATGGCTTTGGCCAATAGTGTGGTATATTAGATAGACTAGGGATTCCCAACCTTTTCAAGCTGGGGGTTGGGTCACGCTCTCTCAATCAACTTCAAGGGCTGGATGGCCATTTTGGGTTTGGTATTTTTTAGTGGTTGTTGTTTTATCTGTTGTCATATCGGATTTTATATATGTTGTTAGCCACCCTGAGTGATGTTTTTCATCAGGAGGGCGGATACAAATTCATAAATAAATAAATTAATAAATTTTGCCCTGCGTGCATGATAGGGACAGCCATTTTGTCCCAACAGCTTCAAAGGGGTGGCCATTTTGTTTTTCAAATGCCCTTGGAGGAGGGGGCACATGAAATGGCACTGTGGGCCAGATCCGGGCCAAGGGCCTTAGGTTGGGAACCCCTGAGATAGATTAGATTAGATAGATAGATAGATAGATAGATAGATAGATAGATAGATAGATAGATAGATAGATAGATAGATACAATGTCCTTCTGCTCTATAGAGGCCAAGACACTGAAAAGATATAAGTTATCTTTCTACTATGGCAAAAAAGTTGGGAATCCACCACAATTTTGGCAGGAAATATAGATCTCGGAAGCAACCAGTTCTCTAGCAGCAGGTTTTTGTGGTTCCCACAAAACAAGGGTGCAAGGATCACACAACACCTACTTCTGCTTAAGGACCTCAAACTCAATGATGTCTCTTACTCCACAGATGTCAAAGATCAGCCTCTCAAGACCCAATGATCCTTTGCCAACCCTTCCAGCCCACGGCACTCACTGGTCCGTGGTTCAGGCAGGACATGCCATCGTCCACTCATTTCACCTTTATCTAGACTGGGCGGTCCGTGTGTTGGTTTTGATCCGGAACAAGCTGTGAACAGCAGGAAAATGGAACCCCACCGCGGATGTTTCGGAAAGCCTCTCGACAAACCTGGAACTCTTGGGTGCTGCTTTAGCAATACTCTTGGAGGAGATTGCAAAGAGATCTATGAGATGGGACAACACTGGATCCCTCCTGTAGGGGGTGCTGCTCAGTGGGAGGGGCTAAACCTTTTAGTCCCCTGTTTACGCCAGGGTTGAGGGAACATTGTGGAATAAGAAACAACTTCTTTTACTCTTGGAACAAGCACCAACTCATCTCCTCATTCTCCTTATGGGCATGTGAGACATAAGTTCAGGAAATGATATTTCTTCACTTTCCAAGGACATCTTTATCCCTCGCCTGGTCTCCATTAAAAGTTATGTGAAAGACATGGACAGATCTATGTCAGTACACGAGAATCTCTGACCAGTATGGGATATGGTGGATTGCTGTGTAGATCAATACTAGAGGAGACCTGTCCCAAAGACCTCTTCACCACCATTTACTGACCTTCCCATGCAATGTGTACATTCTAAAGTGATCTCTTCATTCGTAGGAGAGCTATGATGGCCAAGAGAGATATAGGCAGTATCCCCAGTTAGTCGAAATTGTGCTCAGAAAGGCGTCTTTGAATCCTCCCAACTGACCAAGGAAGGATTTTTGACAAGACAGGTATTCAGCTATTCCTACTAAAGTCTCAACCCTAAGGTTAAAAATAGCCCTAGCGCATTTCTTTCGCAACCACCTACATTAAAACAAACCAATAATACAACACAAAAGTAAATTGTGGTCACAAGCCAGTGAATATTTGATCAACTTTAAAAGTATCTCTCCTTTTTAAAATGTTTATTTAAACACACACATACACACATAGAAACAGAATGTGGCAAGCATGTGATTTTTTTAATTTAGAAAAGATATCTCCCCCACATTTACACAGGAAAGAACCACCTTTTCTAAGACAGTGCCTTAGAAATATCTAATATGAGGCATCATAAGCAACGTCACCAAGCCGAGAGCCCTTCAGGGGCTGCTGGACTACAAAGCCAGTGACCCCATGGATAGCTAGTTAGATGGCAAATGTGTAAATTATAATTTGCCATGTGTGGAGGCACCAAGATGGAAGGGGGTGGTCTGAAAACAAAGAAAGTACAGTATGTCTTTTTGTTCCTTCAGAACTGCTACATTATTACCTACATGCTTGTGAAAGCTCAATTAGCCTGCCTAATTTAATCAGGCAAAACTCTGGAAAGTTTGAAAACGTTTAAGGGAGTATTCAAGACAAGGTTTGGGGTGCCTTTTTAAAAAGAGTTTGGAAATAAAATTGAGTCACAGAGTCTTGCCTTTGGTTTTAATGGCTTACAAAAGCACATACTTTCAATCACAAACGCTCCCATCTGCACAGACACACTTGTCTAGATTTTTTAGCAATCTAATTGGAAAGTTAGAAAATTGGGACTTGCGACTAATCAACTGGATTATTTCGACATTCAAGGAGAACTCGGCTTTCAGCGCCTCCTAGTGGTTCATCTTTGTTTTCCCCAGACCAATTGAACAGGATGGAAGTTGTTTGTAAAAACCACAGCGGGATACGATAAAGGGCCAAATGATTTTATTTCAGGCCAGTTTCAAAAGTGTTATGGGAAAAGAAAGAAAAATTAGACCATGATGCTACATTATGCATTCCTCCATGGCAAATTTTTGGGCAAAGTCTCCTCATGGAACACTTGTTTAAAGCATGACCAATACCTTTGACTGTAGGTATCAGTGTGTGACTGGAGCAGAATTTCCTCCCACAATTTAATTATAATTATGATCTTAGAACTGCAGTGCTAGAAGGGACCCTATGGATCATAGGGTCCAGTCTCTGTCAAAGAGGCTCACTGGGGAATCAAACTCTGAATGTCTGACTCCACTGCCTAATACCTAAACCACTGAGCATTCCAGCATTTCATTATTTTTGCCTCATGATCCCATACTGAACAACTTTTAAATGCAGCCCTACATAGTAAAGGCCCTCTAAAAGTTGATGGATACCACCTCACTTCCCCTCAGCCCCTGCTGAGGATGATAGGAATTGTAGTTTATCCTCAATAGGTAAAACCCATTCCCCACCTCTGTTTCAATGTCTGAAGTTAACACCCATCCGCATCCATTTCAGGTATTTATCATGAATATTTATTCCTTCTAAGTATTTATAAAGCCGTTAGGTTTCTTTCTCATAAGTTATTATTTTTATTTATCTGTTCAAAGTTTGATGGTTTTATCAATTGTTTTATTATTATTATTATTATTATTATTATTATTATTATTATTATTATTATTATTATTATTATTATTATTATTATTATTATTATTATTATTATTATTATTATTAGCAACATTGTTTTACTTTAGACATCTTCCACATATTTATTGACCTGCTTCTCTTTTTCTTCCTGTCTTCTTTTTTTATATAATAAAAATCTTTTTTAAAAAATTTGGAAGGTTACATTTTAAATAAAAAGTTTTTTAAAATTCAGATGAAAGAGCTGTGCCTTTCATTTGGAGGGAAATGATTTTTAATTACTCAAAATAGCGAATATTATTCAGTTACATAACCAGCCTATTCCACTATGATGGGAACACACAGTGTTAGCAGGGTAGCAGTAATATCTTAAGATGGAGCTTAAATGTTTTTGTCCTTCACCTCTTGTGAGCCATCAGTGCTTCTCTGTTTATTACAATCTCCGGTATTGTTTAATTTGCCTCACAATTTAAATCTGCTAAATGTGCACTCCCAGCCCAACCTTGCTGCCAATGTCTGTTCATTGCGCCTTATAAATTTGAGTCTTTGACATTTTTTCATCAAGGTCAAACTAAACCAGTGGTTCCCAACCATTATTTGGCCAAGTATCTCTAAAATCCTGATTCCATTCCCCACCCCCACCCCACCCCATGACATATAATTCTTACTATTCATAAAGTGAACTCCTATTCATGTGGAGGAAGCCTAAAAGACCATTAACTGTTAATAACTCATTCTTGAATTGCCCCCACCCCCTAAAAATCAAATTGTCCCCCTGTGGGGCATGAGCCCCACGTTGGGAACCATGGAACTAAACTAAATGCTCAGTTTGCCTAGCAAAGGTAAAATACACATGTTGCTCCCATGACATGCTTTTCTCACTCCACATCTTCACAAATTAGCTTGCTTTGTGATTGGTGATCCAAAGATCAACAAGGGCTTGAATGGCAAGCATGATTGTTCAGGCTGGTACTGTATCCTGGCATCTACAAATTGAAACTGTCAGCAGAGTAAGAGTGTGAGAACAGTAACAGACTTTTATCATGGAGCAATTCTGGATATGTGTGCGTGGACAGGTGGTACAAGAATGATCCAGGGCATCCCAATACTGTACATGTTACAATAAATACCAGGATGCAAATCTTCAAAAAGGAAAAAAAAACCTGAATGACCCAGAGCGACCCAGGAAAAATTAAGTGACACTTAAGTGGATAAAACCTAAATTAGCAAACTAATTACAGTACCATCACTGGAAGAACATCTCTTTTGACCACAGAAGGCCCCAGGTACAATCCCCAATATTTCCAGGTAGGGTTGGAAAAACGAGTCAGAATTGTTGATGCTGAGTTAGGTTACATTAGGTGGCATAAGGCAGGTTCTTATGTTTCTGTATTTCTGTATTTAAGTAATCCTAATCCTCTGACTTGCCTTTCTCTCTGTCGTGCCTGGAAATCGTGATATCCAACTCTGCCTGCCTGCTCAGTAGCTGTCCAATCTCCTCTCTTCCTCCTTACAAAATGAAAGACTGACGCAGATTAATTTTTTAGTTCCTTTAATCAACGAGTAATTTGCAACTCATGATCTTCTTCTTTCCCACAGATGTGGGTGGGAGAATTACATGAAATAAAGCAGATGAGATAAAAAGAGATAGCTGTGAATATATGTGTGTGTGAGGTGTGATGTTAGCACATGAGGGCTCATACACACAGTTTCATAATTGCAAGGGGAAATCAGGGCTACATTCCTGCTAGACTATACAATCATATATTTTACACACCACATATGCAAAATTATATGGTCATATGCAAAACTATTTGCACTGACAAGTTCAGTCATAGGATGAAGTGAAGGAGAGAGTATATCATATTAGGTTTGCCGCACTGCCTCTTTCCATTTGTCTGGAAGCCTAATATCGACACTACGGTCTGTGACCAAGGTTGAAGGAAAAACTGAAGGATCAAAGCATGCACAAGAGAATGAAGCCAAGATATCCAGTTGCTCCCAAGAGGCACCTGCTGTTCACAACCTGAGCGATGACGCTCACCCTTCCGCCCCATGATCCCATGCTGCTAAATAGGAAGTAAGAGGGTATAAGGTCCACTCACAAGTAACCCTAGGTAAAAGTCACCCTTGCTCGAAAGCTAGTCTATCTGTCTCTAGGGTTCAGTGCTAATCTCTGTTTACGGCCAAACTCTAGGGTACATCCGACTCTAGGGTACAGTACTGTCTGTGTCTGCAAAAATTTCCATGGACATGCGGCAGGCATGCCTAGACACCAGAGTGCACAGAATGCTGTTTACCTTCCCACCAAAGTGGTACCTATTTATCTACTTGCAATTCTTGCTTTCAAACTGCTAAATTGGCAGGAGCTGGAACAGAGACGAGAGCTCATTCTGTTGTGGAGCACTCAGGTCTCAAACTGCTGACCTGCCGACCTTCCAGCCATCAAGTTCAGCATTTTTAACCACTTGAGACAACACGATCCCAGGGGTAACCCTACATATCTGAAATTTCTTGCCAGGTTCATAGCTGTCAACCTCATTACAAATGGCATTAAGATGCACTATGAAAACATCTTTATTCCAATCTTTGTTGGGTTAATTTCTTTTAAAAACATCAATGGATGCCTTGTAAATTATTTTATTGAATTCTGTTTGTGCAGTCTGACTGCCTCTCAACACTTGCTGGCCTTCCTCCACTTTTAGACCATCCTTTCACTACAGGTCTTTCAGAGTATACAACATGAGACACAAACAAGGGAGAAATGACAAAGAGACAACACATAGCAAAAGATAAAAACCAGCAGTAAACAGTAAAATCATTGCTCCGTACCAAACTTCACTTTGGAACAGAAGAGTGTCAAGTACTTTTCAAAAGTTCTTTAAAATTACCTGGGAGGCTAACCAGGTCTTTATCTGCCGCTAAAAATCCATCATCAAGTACCAGGTAAGCCTCTCTGAGGAAGGGTTACCCTCCACCGAAGTGGCCGTCTCTCTTGTATCCCTTTAAACCAAGTGGAGTACTTGTGGAGGGCTTCCTCTGGAAATATCATTTCTGTCCATTGTCAAATGGTTAGTAGAGCAAGCAGGAGAACTTACTTATAGAGCAAGGATTCTCAATCTGCAGCCCGTGGGCCAGATGCGGCCCATGGCACCAATTCACGTGGCCCCTCGCCTCCACCACACCAGGAAGTGCCATGTAATGGAGGAAGGGCAAAATGGCCGTCCGGCCCCCAAAGCTGTCTGAGAGAATGTGACCTGGCCCCCAGCTTGAAAAGGTTGAGAATTCCTGGTACTGTATAGAGCATAAACAGTAGTGTAATAGAGGCAACACCCACAGTCTCAAAGCCCTGGGTCCTAGTAGTTGCACAATAATAATACCATCCACATCCCTGTTTAGATTTTCCTGTTTCCTCTTCCTCTGAGCTTTATCATATCATTGCAAACTATCCCTGCTGTAGAAGCATAGAATCACTGAGTTGGAAGAGGCCTTTCAGGCCATTGAGTCCGACCCCCTGCTCAATGCAAGGATCTGGATCAAAACGTATCTGACAGATGGTTGCCCAATTCTCTCTTGAATGCTTCCAGCATTGGAGCGCTCACCACCTCTCCAGGCAGTTGGTTCCACTGTTGTCTTGAATGCGAAATGCACAGGTTTGGCCTTCACAAAGATTCTCACTTGTTGATTAGAGATAGATCTCACTGCTTGCATTTTTGGATTTCTGTCAGAGGAGCTGGTTACGAGGACTGCCACAAGAGGTAGCTGTGCTTCCAAATTTTGTCGCTGACTGCAACTCGTATTATCTGAGAATGCGTTTTTTCCTGAAGTAGGGAAAATGTCACTGGTGTGAATTTGTTTAAGGTGGATCCCATCTTGCCATGGAGTGACCCACACACTAAGATCACAGAGCCATCTCCTGCGGCACACATAGAATGAGACATGCAGGATTTAACACTGGGACTGCAATGGATTACCACAGCCTTGAGGATATTATCAAGGCGCACCTTCATAGCCAGTCCATCTGGCTTCCAAATTTACCATGACACCATTGGGAATAGAAATAACCATTACACTTATATACAACCCCCACACTGGGCAGTTCACAAGTTAATGAGCATTTTGCTCCCAACAAATTGGGTAATCATTATACCGACCTCAGAAGAACAAAAGGCTGAATCAACCTTGACCCATTGGGATTGAACTCAGATTGTGAACAGAGCTTTGGCTGCCGTACTGCAGTTTAAGTACTGCACCATGGGAGCTGTGTACCAAATGGCTGAAGAAATGAACAGAAGGGGCAAATGAAAAGTGTCATAAAGGAAGGATCCTTCTCTAGCATGGTTCTCCATCATCCTCATCCCCTGCAGCCCCACTATAACCTCCAGCAAGCCCAGCATAACCCCCTGCATAAGCTTTGCGACCCCCACCAGCAACTATAGGGCCTTCCGGGCTGGGGGAAAAATCTAGAGAGTCACTAACACTGAAGATGTATTTATCCCACAGAAAACGTTCAAGACCAGGGTCCAGAGCGGGTGAACCTGAGCCTCGGAGGCTCCCCAAGGATGCCGAGTGCTTCTCAAAAATCCGCCGGCGGTACTTGAACTCCAAGATGGTCTTGGTGTAAGTGTTGAGGGTGAGAACAGCGGCTGACATGCAAAAGGTGAAAGAGAGCCAGGCCATTCTATGGGAGAGAAAAACCAGGGAGGAATTGCCAGGAAAAGAGAAACAATTCAGGTTCATCATTTCATTGCTATGTCTATCTATTCCAGTGATGGCCAACCTTGGCACTCCAGGTGTTCTTGGACTTCAATTCCCAGAAGGCTTGATCAGCATGACTTCTGGTAACTGGAGTCCAAGAACACCTGGAGTGCCAAGGTTGGCCATCACTGATCTAGTCTATCTATCAACATCACTCCCTACTAACACTTCACATTACCCATCCCTATATTACTTTTTCTTCCATTGTCTAGTAGCCTATCAGGAAAAAAACATTCATTCTGGATTTTCCAAAGAAAATCAAGATGCTACATAAAGCAGATGCAATACCTCGACAAAGTCCCAGTCTTCCTCTGCAAGTCTCCTTTAAGTGGAATTATTCACAAAAGAAATTTTCACTTTCCGTCGGGAGCCTTCCCAAATTGTTTGCGTTTTCTGTTCTGACTTTTGAACTTCTTCTTGAGGAGGTTATCAGAAAGAAGTTCAGCATACTCCGCATTGTAAATACCATATTTGCCAGTGTATAAGATGCACTCTGTTTTTCGGTGTATTTTAAGGGGCGGGGGGGGGAGTGTGTCATATATGCCAGCAGATACAGTAGGTTTCGCAAGTCACCAGCAATTCTTTGAAACTGCAGGGTCAAAATCTGAGATCTTGTGATGTCACAGGGCTGACTATTGTAATGGCATAGAGATAGGACATGCTTATCATGATATGTGAATCCAGCCATCACATTAGCATAAATTTATAGGGACTTGCAGAATTCAGTCTAATACTCATTGTTTTAGAATTCTATCCTTCTACCCCTGTCCATTACCCCCTCTCTCCCTCCCTTTTTTCCTCTTTCCATCTAGCTTTCCCTCTCACAACACCAAAAAATACAACACAAGCTCTGAAGGGGAAAGATCCACACTGTTCTTTCTCCAAAGTTGGCTACTTACCCAAAGGACCACCCATAATACCATGACTGAGGTCTCCAGTCTTTTGGTCCCAGGTTCACAGCTACTTGAAAAACAGTCATGTACATCATGTGAGCTACCATGCCAAGGAGCCCTGTTGAGAAAGTTACAGTCAGAAAGATCTAATTCAGAGTATTCCCTATAGAAGTGGTATACAGTATAGCACATTTTATGCCTCTCTTATGAGCTTCTCAAAGACATCTGGTTTGGACACTGGGGACTAAGGTCAGATTTCAGTCTAATTCAGGGGTTCCCAACTTACGGGCCGGCCCCAGCCCTTGTCACCATTACATCTGGTCTGTCGCTGCCTCTGCTGCACTCGGAAGTGGAGGCAGGTGCATTTACATAAGTCATAAAATGCCCACGCGCAAACGCATCCGCAGTTGTCATAAATATGAAAGTGGGTGCATTTACAACAGCTGTAAATGCTTCCGTGGAGCGTGGTCCTGCCTGCTCAGCTGTCTGGGGGCATGGTCAGGCCCATGGCATAAAATGTTGGCCACCCCTGGTCTAATTTAACAGAGGACTTTTCAGAATACAGTATTCTATTCCCATCCAGCATTCATGCCAGTTACATTTTTTTAAACTACAGCTCCCAGAATTCCTCAGCCAACCAGGTCATTGTTAACTTTTCTAACCTCTGCTCTATAATCCGTGACTGAAATGGTTGATATAGAAAAAATATTACCACTTGATTCTGGTAGAGACATAAACCAGCATAGAATGATCAATTCCATAGCTTCTTGTTTTAGACAGCCCTGACTGATGGCTTCAGAACTCCACGTTGTTGCCTATGGCAATGAACATACACCATCGATCGCAGGCTGTGAAATTGTGCCGGCTACCTTGGATTGCCCTTTAGAAAGCTCTGTGAGTGATTTCATGGGAACAGTGCATGCACGTTTAAGAATTTTTAAATCCACAGTATCTTTTCAGAGGCAAACTATAAAACCTCAACAGTATGATTTTGATTTCTGTTTTGAATCAGAAGGAAAAATTGCTTAATCTCCTTCTGGGTAGTCATTTTCACCTTTCAGTATCTCAAACTGGTGTTTTGGTTTTTTAAAACTGGAGCTTTTTTATAAACACCTGTGCTTGGGTATAAATATTCCATGTCTGTTTCACATTAATTCAGTTGTATGGTTCCATTTTGTGTCCATAGTAGGTAATTAAAATAACTTTACATTTATAAATATATCTTAATGCATTTGTAACCTGACATGTAGAATATACAAATACAGTGGTACCTCATACAACGATTTAAATCCGTTCCATGGGGCTCATTGTTGCATAAAACAATCACTATATGATGCATGCATCGTATAGCGATTTTCCCTATGGTATGCATTGTACAATGATTTTTTCTTTGCTAAGTGGTTTTTCCCATTGAAAAATTGTTGTATGATTTTTCCATAGGGAAAATTGTTATGCAGGACACCATTTCCCCACAAAACCTAATTGTTATGTGATTTCGTTGTTATACGGGGCAATTGTTGTATGAGGTTCCACTGTATCCAGAGGATAACTGGCATTTCAGTCTTAAAATTTAGCCCAAAAGTTGTCAAGAATTTGTAAAAATCAGATTTCTTAGGGATGTATCTCATAGGATGATACAAATAAAACATGATCATGTAAATTTATTGAATTGGGCACCAGTAAAAACACTTCCTAATTATCTCATGTTACCTGAAAAACCCTACTAGTAGATCCCAAACTATCTTCTGTCCACTCATGGTATAACTAACGTACATGAAAGAATCAGGGCAATGAAACCCAGAAACAATGAGTGTGAGGGCCATCCACAATTGTATGTTGATAGCTCTTCAGAGGAGGGCAAGAGGTAGCCAGTACAAGGTTGAGAACAGGAAAGGTGAGGGTTACCTGAGAGAACAGTGATGACAGCAGCAAAAGCATTGATCTTGAGTCCATCAATAAAGTTGGCGTAGTAGACAGCATCCAAACACATCAGGAGGAACCCCACACTCAGCAAGATAATATAAAGGAATTCAGAGGCAACAGAAAGCCACAATACACCTGGGATAGCAGAGATGACAGTTTAGTCACTGATGGGTCTCAGATATTTTTGAAGGCAACAGAGATTTAAAACAGAAATGGGTTTATTATAACTCTTTTGATACACAAATCTTGTCAAGCCTTTGGCCTACCACGAGCTACCTGAGGAATATATGTAGTCCTACTTAATGGTAAAAGTAAAGGTCCCTTGCTTGAAAGTCAGTCTAGGGTTCAGTACTCATCTCTATTTATAGCTTAAGAGCCAGCACCGTCTGCATCTCCAGATGTTTCTGTGGTAACGTGGAAGGCATGACTGAATGCCAGAGCGCACGGAACACTGTACCTATTTATCCACTTGCAATTTCTTGCTTTTCAAACTGCTAGGTTGGCAGAAGCTAGAACAGAGAAGGGAGCTCACTCCATCATGCAGCACTTGGGTCTCAAACTGCTGACCTTCCAGTGGTCAGGTTCAGCATCTTAATCGCTAGGCCACCACGGCCCTTCATATTCCTACTTATACACATATAAATCATTAGTATTCAGACCTAGTACTCTGAGCTGAAAAACAATTTGATAACAAACTATTTTGTAGTGGGAAAACATGATTATTTAGTCATCATTGCATATTCCCAATGAAGCAAATAAGTTGTCCTAAATCCAGTTGGTAGATCCAGCAGCAAGAGACCACTGACCCAGCTACTGAATATTGAGTCAATACGTATGTGAATCTTTTTTATTCAGTGGGTCTACTATTTAGGATTCTGCATACTATGACTGCAGCAATAATATCGATTGTGTTCCCATTAAATTAAAGTTTTAAATACAGTAAAACCTCGCATAAAGAGCACCTTGCTTAGAGACTAACTCACTTAAAGAGCAGAATTTTCTCGGAATAGTTGCCTCTCTTAACAACTAAAACGAGCCCAAAACTTGCTTAACAACTAACTAGGGATTCGCAATCCCCCCTGCCAGAAGTCACAATTGGTCACTTACAATGGTGTTTCGCTTAAAGAGCAAACTCGCTTAAAGAGCAACCCCGTGGAATGCATTATGCTCTTTAATCAAAGTACCACTGTACAGTAAAACCCCGGGTTATGATGGAGGTTCGTTCCAACAGCCTCCATTGTAACCCAAAAAAATTGTAAACCAAAACATCCATAGGGATGCATTGAAAAATAAAAAAAATTGGTCTTGAATTGATCGTTGTAAACAAACAAACAAAAAAGTACATTAACAATTTGTAAACCAGGACAGCATTTCCATAGGATTTGCCGTAGTAAACTGCAGCAAACTTAAACCGAGGCGGGTGTAACCCAGAGTTTTACTGTACTGTAAATTTCTGTCCATGGAGCCATGGCAGTTAAATGGAAGCACATAAATTGCCATTTTTCTGTGTATCCTATTATTATAATAGAAAAAATAGTTTAAAACACATAGGCTGAGATTCAATAGTAAGTTACAGCCAGAGAAGACCCATTGAAACAGTGTGTAGATTTGATGAGTCAAGTCTTTTCCCATTGATTCAGTGGGCCTTCTCTAGTGACGAATTATGACTGGATTTCAGCCATAGTTTAATCATCTATAAATTAAAAACAACTACATCAGTGGATATTTCAGTATGAAATATTGGCTATTAAAATCTACTGACAAATTGTTAATCTGGAAGAAAATTATTAAAGGACATATGGTAATCCTTTTTTTATGAATACAACATTTTAGATCAGAGGGTTCCCAACCTTTTCAAGCTGTGGACTGGGTTATGCTCTCTCAGTCAGCTTCAGGGGCTGGACTGCCATTTTGCCCTGCCTGCATGATGTCCCAACAGCTTCAAAGTGGCAGTCATTTTATTTTTAAATGCCCTTGGAGGGGTGGGGGCCCACATGAAATGGCACCATGGGCCTGATTTGGCCCATGGGCCTTAGGTTGAGAATCCCTGGTTTAGATAGTGGCCATCGGAAGAGTGGGGAAAGTTACGCTAAGTCTCTTCATATATTTTTTTTGTTTTGCAGCTTCCAGATCTCCCACAACCTTTTTTAATATTATAAAAAGACAGTCATTTCTAGGAGCCTTCAGAAGTGCCAATTTCCTTTAAAATAGTCCACAGCCTTAAACACTAACATTATATATACAGTATATTAAAAATTTTGAATGATTTTGGTTTTTTTGTTATGTGTTGTTGGTTTTGTTATACTGTAAAAATGTTATTGGTTGTACACCACCCAGGGTGACAAATATTTCAGATGGGCAGTATAGATAAAGGTAAAGTTCACCCTTGCGCGAAAGCCAGTTGTATCTGACTGTAGGGTTCAGTGCTCATCTCAGTTTATAGCCAAAGAGCCAGCACTATCTGTGTCTGCAGATGTTTCCGTGAACATGTGGCAGGCATGCCTCAACACCGGGGTGCATGGAACGCTGATTACCTTCCCACCAAAGTGGTCCCTATTTATCTACTTGCAATTTCTTGTTTTCAAACTGCTAGGTTGGCAGGAGCTGGGACAGAGACGGGTTCTCACTCCATCATGCAGTACCCGGGAATCAAACTCCAACCTTCCAGTCAGCGCGTTCAGTGTCTTAACCACTTAGCCACTGCTGTATATAAATATACACCCTAGAAACTAACTGTGGGCAAATGTACACCCATTTTGCTCTTAAACAATGGAGCTGTTTTGCCCGATTCACACCTCACCTTTCTCTGACTCTGGAGGCAGCTCAATGAAACTCCGGCATTTCTCCTCTGGCATGGTGGTGGGAAAGAAGAAGACAACAGTAGTTTAACTGTGCATGCCCATAACTCCGTTTTAACACTTGTCATCTCTCACTCTATAGTATTTTTTTATTTTCTTCCTGTTTGTGTAAATACCTTTTAAAATCACCTTGCATTTTCCTATGGGTTTGCTTCGAGTTAAGTAAAAAAATTCATTTTTCCTATGGGTTTGCTTCGAGATAGGATTCCCTGGATTCTGAACATCGGACTGTGACCTTGACCCCCCTCTTGGACGACCCCTGCACTGGCTCCTGACCAGCAACAAAGACTCTGCTCCTTCTGAAACCTGAAGTAAGGAGAAGCTCCCCTTCCCCATTGTAGCCCTAACCAGTCCGGAGGTCAGGAGCCAGTGGAGTCGTACTAGAGTTGCAGGGGTCATCCAAGAGGGTGGTCAAGGTCACAGTCTGGTGTTCAGAATCCAGGGAATCAAGGTCAGGGAGCCAGGAGCACAGTGTTGGGTTCACCAAACTGATGAATTGGCCCAACAAGGGCACCTCTCCTTTAAGGAGTGTCAGACCCCACAGCTGAGGATCTGTTTAGGACGTGTGTCCGGGCTCTCCTCCTTCTCAGGTGCATCTGATGCCTCAATGAAACCCTGTAATGAGCAGGCGTGCCAGCCTGCTCCTGTCCTGAGTAGCCTGCCTACTAGCACCTGGCCTAGCTTGTCAAACTCCGATCCTCCAGCCCGGCTTGGCCCTGCTGGGCAGGCTCCGGAGTGACAGCTGGCTGCGAGGCCAGTGCCATGTCTATGTCCTCCGACTCGGCCTCCTGATCTGGGCCAGCCATGGCCTGGGGGACTGGCAAGGGGTCCCCCTCAGGCTCAGATTCCAAGTCAGAGCCGGCAGCCATGTCCATGTCCTCCGACTCGGCCTCCTGATCTAAGCCAGCCCAGCCATAGCCTGGGGGCAGTAATGCACTGCAAAAAAATTTACTGCCCCTACCATGGGCATGGCTAACTCTGTGGGCATGGCTAACTCTATGGGCCATGCCCACTTGGCCTCCCTACACCATGGCCTGAGGTAGGGAGGTGGGCGTGGCCGGCAAAGTGGGCGTGGCCTGGGAAATTTCCGCTACCGATGCCCGGGCACCTGTGGGCACCTGTAGCAGCTCAACACTGCCTGGGGGACTGGCAAGGGGTCCTCCTCTCGCTCAGATTCCAAGCAGGCAGCTGGGCTGGCTGAAAGTCCTCCTCCTCCTCGTGCCCAGGACCCCAGGTCACAACAGGTTTTCAATGCATTCCTGTGGGAAATTGCATTCAGTGCATTCCTATGGGAAATTCAGTTAAAGCAATTTTTGCTGTAAGAAACGTACCAGAGAATGCATTAATTACGTTAGCCGAGGTTCCACTGTATTTAGTCAAACTGTAGGGTTTGCTGTGGATGTAAAACAAATGAATTTGCTTTCTTCTTTTTCTTTTTTTACTGACAACTTCATGTAAAGGCATTTCCCCTCCCAATATGGTTTCCCCCATCCCTCTTGGGCTACTTTTTTCAAACCAGAATGATTCAAAATATGGGCATTCCAGATGGGTGAGGTATAAGTCGAATAAATAAATAATAATTAAATAAAAATAAAATGACATTTCCTCCTGTGATCAATTGTGGCACAGTGGTTAGCTAAATTTCTGTACTGCAGCCAAAAACTGTTGATGTTGTGAGTTTGATTCTGATGGGGCTCCAGGTTAACTTAGCTTTCCATCCTTCTGAGGTCAGTAAAATGAGTACTTAGCATGTTAGGGGCACCTATGAATTTGTACCTTCGAGGGACAATATCAGAATTGACCACTAGACGGAATTCTAGCCATACTGTTGCAGAGCAATAGAGTGGAACAAATGACAAAGGACCAGAATAGTATAGTGATGGCGAACCTTTTAGATACTGAGTGCCCAAATTGCAACCCAAAACCCACTTATTTATCGCAGAGTGCCAATACACTACGCAGCAACAGGGGAGGAAGGAAACGCTCTCATTGGGCTGCTGGGCAGAGGGGTGGGGTGAACTCTGTGCTGGAAGAGGGAGGAAGCACTCCCATTGGGATGCTTGGCAGAGTGGTGGGGCAAACTCTATACTGGGGTGACTGCATGGGTGCCTACAGAAAGGGCTCCGAGTGCCACCTCTGGCACATGCGCCATAGGTTTGCCACCACTGGAATAGTAGAAGCAACAGAGATGCTAATGCTTATTTAGGTTGGTTGCGAGAAGCAATGAGTAATACAACAGGTTCCTTTGACATGTAGCCCAGTAAGTTTTGCTTAGAATCAGTCTATGCAACATGGGCTGCCTCACTCACCTGTACCTCTGATTGCTGCAGTAAAGATTGCTGCAGCGAGAAGAAAATACCCAGTTCACATGGTAATGAGCTCACAAAGAGATCACAACAATAAATACAGTGATACCTCATACAACGTCCAAACTTGATTCCACAAGTATGGACTTTATACGGATTTGGACTTTGTATGAGGCATGCAAAATCCTAGCCGCAATACCTCATACAACATCCAAATCCTTGCTGTGATGCCTTGTACAACGTCGTTTCCATAGAGATACATTGTACTGTAACAGCACAGACTTCAGGAAACTGACAGAACTTTAAGAAATCATTGTCTAAAGGCTAAATACATTACGAAAACATGTCAAAATCCAAAATCACGCTCAAAACCACTTCTAAACACTCTTCGCCTCATGCAAAACCCACAAGAGCAATGCACGCATGTGTCCTGCCTTTTATACTTCCCAGGCACAATGCAACCTGGGAAAACCCCAATGCCTCATACAAAGTCACAGCGACTTTGTATGAGGCAACTTTCCCCAAGGAATTAGGCAATGTTGTATGAATTCGATGTTGTACGAAGCGGACTTTGTATGAGGTATTACTGTACGCTGCAGATGGAGCTGTTTACATCAGTTTAGGTCAGGAATCCAAAAATAGTTATTATAGAATTGAACAATAAACAGACTCTACCTTGCTAAACTAGCATTCCCCATAAAATGATAATAATAGATTCTTGTGCTATAAACAATGAAAAACTAAATGTTTACCTTCATTTCCTCTTACATCCTATTTTAATCCACCTGTTTCCTCATGGACTCTTCAAATTGATGTGGAATGCTCTTGTCAGTCTCTAGCCAACAGAGACAGCAAAAGAAATAGCAATAGCAAATACTGCCCCATAAAATGTAGAGCACTCTCTGGGCGGTTCACAAGTTAACCAGCATATTTGCCCCCCAACATTCTGAGTACTCATTTTACCGACCTCAGAAAGATGGAAGGCCAAATCAACCTTGATTACTGTCAAGATCGAACTCACAACGTCAGCAGTTTTGGCTGCAGTACAGCTTTTAAACCACTGCACCTCCAAGGCTCTTCTAAAATGGGAAATGGCGGCCAAAAACCAGTAAATGAAAAGGCAGTTACCGTATTTGCTGGCGTATAAGATGCATTGGAGTATAAGACACACCCTGTTATTACCAAAATAGCCCACTATAGGCTGCTATATACAGTACAAGATGCACTCAATTTTTCCTGTGAATTTTAAGGGGGGGGGAGTGGGTCTTATACGCCAGCAAATAGGGTATGATTACATGGGGAGGTGTAGAAATATTTCATGTCTAGTTCTCTATTTCATTTTCACCTCCATTGGTGCCTAGCTCAGAGATGGGAAAAGTTACTTTTGTGGACTACAGTTCCCAGAATGGCTGTGCTACCTGGGGCATTCTGGGAACTGAGCCATCCCCAATTTCATTCTGTCCCGTGATCACCACATTTGGACCACTACAAGCAGCAGTTGCAACAACAACAACAACAACAACAACAACAACAACAACAACAACAACAACAACAACAACAACAACAGAAGTTTCATAATTAGTGCTCTGGAATAATAATACTGTAATAATTTCATGTCAGAAATTATTCTGGGTTAAAAGGATTTTTGTGGAAGAAACTCCACTCAGGGAACGCCCAAATGAGGCTCCTTTCATGTCCCCAAGAACTGGGACAGAGACGGGCGCTCAATCCGTCATGCAGTACCCGGGTCTCAAATTGCTGACTTGCCAGCCTTCCAGCTAACAAGGCAAGCTTCTTAACCACCGTAGCCCAGTGCTCTGGAAATATGCATGAGTTTTGTACCTCCATGATGCTCCTCACATGAAAGCCAGAAGCCCGTGTGGAAGTATCGGAAAGCATACTTGTCTTCACCTGTCTCCCAGATGTACTGGACCACGTGGGGGTCCATGGTCACATTCCCATCCATTGTGTCATTGCTGTTGAGAGGCACACAGTTTCCTTTCTTGACAGCTGACAGGCAGGGCGGCTTTACCACCTTGTGGGTCCCTTCACACCAATAGCTGGTGCAAAATGCAGACACAGAGAAGCAAAGGGCAAGAGAGTTGAGAGCCATGGACAGCATTGAGCGAGCCTTTCGGCTCAGTTTAATCATGGTCCCAGATTTGAGAGAAGCAAGAATTTGACACTTTAGATGTTTGAACCCTAATCCAATAGTTTAAATCCACCTTAATTTCCGGAGGAGCGGGGTGGGGAAATCTATTGCAGCATGCTGATGTTTTCTTTATTCAGTATATCATTTTGTATAAATCTGTTTTTCCAACAGCTAAAAAAAACCATGCCTTCCTCAAAATCACAATTTTTTCCTTCTAGTCACAGTGGTTGACTTTCATTAATGCTTCACTTCAAAATGGAAATTGCCTCAGAATTTAAATTCAATTTAGAGTCCTGTTCTTATCAGAAACCAAAGGTAGGGTTTAGGGCTACAGCAAAGAGTCTATTGAGTTCTAAGAGCCTCTGGGGGAAAATTGGGACAACCAAATTAACATTTAGAAGGCTGTGAGCTGATATTTTTAGGCTTTTCAGATTATGATTTAACCTTTTTATACAGAGTAATTAATGGAAAACTGTTTAGTTCATGCTGCGTGTTTTAAAGACATTTTTAAAAGGATATACTGTATAAACATCATTTTAAAGAAAAAAACTTTAAAAGTCTTTAAAAAAAACAATTGCAGTTCATTTGTGAGACCAAGCACTCTTACTAATTAAAATGTTAAATCCCTTAAGCTTTTAAAGTAGTGGTGAGGCATTTAAAGCAGTAGCAAAAAAAAAAAAGTATTTCTGAATTTCATAGTGTTACCATTTCAGATTTCTTTCCCATGTTTAACTGAGCTTTTTCTGTCTTTTTCTTTTTTTAAATGGTCAGCAATATTCCCTCTAACATGTGATGCTCCTCTCATGTATGAATACAATTGTTCTAAATATGCCTCAGAAATAGGAAGACCTGGAACAGCTTCAAAGAATCAAAACTGTCCTTCACCTGAAGGTTAGCAAATAAGCTTAAGAAAAGTGGAGGACAATATCCTTTTACATTTCAAGGTAACATATAAACAGTTCAAGTTTTTGCTGAGGCATAGATGACGACTTTTGTCCTTCTTCTACTTAGAGAAAAGGTTGAGAAAGTTTATCAAGTTCAGCGCCACCTTGGAAATTCTAGCAGCTGGTTTTCTTCCGAGTCTACTCTGAGGGGGGGGAAGCAAAGTATGGGCAAAATTGTAAGGCCATTCTTTATCGCAGGCAGGTAGAGTTAATATCAATGACTTCTTCAGACTGTGCTTCTTGTTTTCTGTCTAAATTGGCAACCAGACAGGACAGTTGGCCACTAGATTGTGTTAGCAGGGCAAGGAATATATAGTTGCTGATCACTGAGTTTTCATCTTCAAATCATCACCAAAACCCCTGTTCAAATCATCTCATCTAGATTCTATAGATCTCAGATACCTCCTAACTCTCTCTAAAATTTGCCTCAGTTTTCACTCAAACAATTTCATTTTTTCCTCTGTCGTTTCTACCCCACTACGTCTACCCAGCTATGTCCTTTGGGGATCAGACAGCTCAGAAGTCTGCTTGTTCTGCCTCCTTTAAGAATTATATTCTAATCCACTTTCCCTTTGCACGGAGGAATCCAATCTTGTCCCTTCTGTCCATAATCCATTGCTGCTTTTTTTCAAAATTCAAGACCGAGGCTCTTCTTACAAGTTAGCAGGTTGATTTTGCTTTTAAGGAGGCGCTGCAATTACACTGAGCAAGAAGAGCGCATTTTGCTGTTACCGAGTCTTCTTGGTGCATCAAGTTCTCCCATGTCAAAAGGCTATGCAGAAAGAAACAAGCAAATCCAAAGCTCTGACAAAGCTGACAAGGAAAACAGGGAAGAGAGAAAAGATAGCTTTCAGGAGATGTTTCAACAAACTAGTCTCGAGTGCTTGAAGAAAGCAGACATTACTGCAACCTGGACAAGGCCTTTTCACCTGTGGCTGGGAAGAGTCAAAATAACAAATTGCGGAAAAGAGCCCAAAAGATCCACTCACGCTAAAAGGTGATGATGTAGCTGTGATGGTCTTGCTTAGCATCAGATCAACCAACTCTGATTCAATTCACTCAGTTCAATCAGAAGACCTAAATTCCCCAAACCTTGGAAGTTCTGGTTTCCCATCTTTCAAAAATACTTGACCGATTCAATAGAAGTCTGTTCCAGAAAACTTTGCACAGGTAAGTGCTGCAGGTCGTATCCTCAGTCTTTCAGCTGATGGGATGGATGGAGACCAAAACATTCGATCAAACCCAACTTGAACCCTTGATTGACAGAGATCCAGGAGGTCTGTCTGCAGTGAAGAACTGGTACAGAGAAGATGCCATTTCGATTTCAAGCCAAGGTTGTTTTGGCCAGGAGGAAATGTCCAGAGAATTGCCGCTCCCAAAGGTTCAGCAAGCGTGCAATGAAAAATGTTCCTTGATCGCTACACAGCAGGAAGATTTCTCCGAGCTGCCTGCTCGGGAGTGGAGAGGTGGCATGAGTGGTGTGATAAACGAGCAGACAGCTAAGAGCTCCAGCACCCGCCAGTGCAGTGAATTCCCTGGGGGATAGGAATCAGGAGAAGAGCTGCAGCAGTTGATTAAAAAACCTCTTCATTAGTGCCAAGGGGTACCAGTGCCAAGAGCTAGAGATTAGCATCTAATAAAGGGAAAGGGAGGGGGAGCATCAGAGAGACACTTTGGTCTTCCCTTTTGCAATCCTCTGGCTCCCAGGAAGGAGATGAGAAATTAAATGCAGAGATGAACGAGCGGATGGGGTCAGAGGAAATGGAGTGGGCAGAGGCAGAGAAAAACACAACACATCAGGCAGAAAAGAGAAAAAGAGAAAATTGTTATCAAAAGGCAAATTGAATGGAGATGCAAAGATAATAGGAGACTGGTCAATAACCAGTAGGAAACACACATACTAATGGTTGCATATCCTCAATGACACCAATTGTTATATCAGGAGAGAATGAGGTCCCCAAATCCATAATTTTCAGATTGGAAATCATTCTTGTGGAAAGAGGCTCAGGCTGTACCGAAATAACATGGTGACTGAAAGATGTGTGTTAGCTGAAAGATTTTGCAAATGTCACAGTCGTTTGTGTATGTCTGCTTCACTCTCTTTAGAGCCGTGATGGCTAACCTTGGCATTCTAGGTGTTCTTGAACTTCAATTCCCAGAAACCCTGATCAGCAGGAGTGCTGACTTGGGCTTCTGGTAATTGCAGTCCATTAACACCTGGAGTGCCAAGGTTCACCATCATGCAAATGTTTATTGTTATGGAAGGTAGGAAAGGCAAGCTTGTCTACAGATAGAATGGCAGATAGATACAATCTGGAGAATGGGTTTGTGTGGATGGAAGGGGAAGGACAGATACTATTGTGTAGAAAATGGAAGATAGATGGATGAAGTGGCAAAATGATCAATATATTCAGAGAGGGAGAAGAAATAACATCCCCACCTGAGTGGTATAGTCAAGATTTGCTCTGTTTTATGCAGTTTGCATGGGCTAAATTGGTTAATATGCATCTTCCTTGCACATCTGCTCCCAGTTTGTCCACCTCTCAATCCCAGGGGACACATCTCCCTGTTTCAGATTCACAGTCTTCTTGTCTCTAGGCTGTTCCTCTAGGGATTAACTTCCAGCTGTCAATTTTAGCCCTTGGGTCTCCCTTTCATTAAGATCAACTTGTGAGAGAATCAAATCACTTTCACCAAAGCTGGGATAGATTTAAACACAGCAAAGTAATTAGAACAGAGAGGATCTAACTGCGTGGGCTAAGACCCAATAGTTTAGGCTTCTTGAAAAATAAACCAGAACAAAACAAAACCTACTGCTGGCTGTGAGGCTGATGGATTACAACAGGGAAATATACTGGGGCTTCCTCGATTCTTTGGGGAGCAGAGCCTAGTAATAGGGTTAAGACATGTTTAGGAGTAAAACTAGAACTTCTTAACAATGACATTCTGGGATAATGAGTCCCAAGAGCCTCCCAGCCAGCAGTACCACTGACTACTCCAGCTAGAGAAATCCTGAGTACTGTAATCTGAAAAATAAGTGTAAAGGTTGCCCTTGCTCGAAAGCCAGTCGTATCTGACTCTGGGGTTTGGTGTTCATCTCCATTTATAGCCAAAGAGCCAGTGCTGTCTGTGTCTGCAGACATTTCCGTGGACATGTGGCAGGCATGACTAGACATCGGATGCCGGAACACTGTTTACCTTCTCACCGAAGTGGTCCCTATTTCATACCCATCAAGCGCGGCTCTGGAAAATACAGGAAATTACTGCGCATGTGCAGTCGTGCATGCCCAGTAACCCATTTGTGCATGCACAGAACCTGTTTACACATGCACAAAACCCCTTTGCGATGGGCACGCATGCACAGTAACCCCTTTCCCTGATGTTCAAAATACGGAACGGCGGTGGGAAAGGGGAGGAACGAGTGCTAAAATACGGGAAATTCTGGCCAATACGGGATACTTGACAGGTATGCCCTATTTATCTACTTGCAGTTTCTTGCTTTCAAACTGCTAGGTTGGTAGCTGGGAGAGTGTTGTGTTCTGTAAAGCTGTGCCTTTAACAATGTACCTTTGCCATGTGTTATCAATGTAACCTTTCTGTGTGCAACATTATAACCATCAGCTGTATCAATGTAAACCTAATAAGGGGACGCGAGCTAGTGACCACCAGAGGGCAGTAGCGAGCGTCCAGCTCTCATGGATCATATTCACCTGGTTCAGCTGCGCGGGAAGATTCCCCGCCACCTCTTCACCTGGTCAAGAAGGGCGTGACCTCCTACGACGTCACGCAGGCAGCAACCAATAGTCTGTCGACGAGCCACATTCAAATGTATAGCCAGCTGTATATATTGAGCTACTCATCCGCCATTACCACATGTTCCTCCGGATCATCATGCAATAAACCTGTGTTAAGCCAACCCTTCGGCTGTTTCATTGTCTTTGGTCCCTTACACTAAAGAGAGATGAAGGGTGCTCACTCCACTGTGCAGCACTCGGTTCTCGAACTGCTGATCTGCCGACCTTCCAGCCATCAAGTTCAGCATCTTAACCACTAAACCACCGCAGTTCTTAATGTCTTTTAATGGTAGAAGAGCTTTCAGTAACTACAGCTCATCACCCATATAGTGCAATCTAGGTGACTTCAACATATGAAGGTTCTTTGGTCTCACTGTTGCCAACATGAAGAGACAGCAGCTCTCCAGTATCTTAGGAAATTAATTGCTCCACACACCTCTAGCACTGCTAAAGATTAGATTGCTGACCTTCTTCGTGCAAAGCACGCACTTTAATACTCAGAGATGGCCTTTTCCCCTTGAATATTTATTAGACATCTTTCCTTCTACATATTTACTATAAGCTCCTTGTCCATTTTCTATTTTAGTTGGGAATAAGGAGTCTAGAATCTTTGGGAGAGAAAATTGGCTATTGGCACTTTATACCATTAGGTAACACTGTTTCAGCAAATCTTAGCAAATCTGCTTTTTTAAAATTACTGCTCCCAGAATCTCATAGGTTTCAAGAAGCCAGGAATGATCCTACAAAATTAAACGCTACATCCACATGCTTGGCATGTGCTGATTTGTTCCATACAACACTAGCATATGGAATAGCACTGGGATAAAGCTGTTGTTCTTATTATACGTTGCCTTGAGCACCTTGAGGTAAAGATCAGATAGAAATAATAACTAAATCAGTTACCCACAGGAAACTCACCCTCAAGAAAGGTGTAATTCCCTGTAGAAATGCATCATGGTTTTTACAAACCACAAACATGTCTATTTTGTTAAAAATATCTTTTTATTAGGACAAGATTTTTCTAAAAACATGGCAAGGTTCATCATACAAGGATAAACAAGGATGGCTGGCACCTAGTTCTGGGTTTTAGCATTTAGCATGATTCACCTCATGAGTTATGGTTATGGTTAAGGCAGCATTATAGCTATCTTAAGCTCGCTGAAGGAAATATGGAATATAAATATACAAAATAATATTATAAAGGTATTTCTGCTTTCTCTCGCTCTCTCTCACACACACACTCACACACTTTCTTCCTGTTTTTAACACACACATACCTAAACATCACACTGCTGCTGTCCCAATTTGACCCATGTCTGCTGGCTAAATTTGCCAGGGCTTCTACAGATGCCTGTTTAATACAGAAATGGGGATTGTTGGCTGGGCTGCAGCATGATACATTAAAATACAATTTCCAGTAGACTGCATCTCATTAGTATCTTATTGCCTTGGGAGACTCAGAAATTGCAATAATACAAGGATCCAAACACTCCTCGAAGCGCTTCTAATCAACAGCCCTGCTGTCAAATGGCTAAGAGAACGCATGCAAAACACCTTGTCAAAAATTCAATGCAACACTTTAATAATAACTATTTACTGTGATGTGAGGTTGCTCAGTATGTACGCGGGGTTCTTCTTAGAGATACTGTATCCTGGTCAGAGATAGGTTTCCGTACTAGTATCCTACAATGTCGCGTACCTAGTATCCCCAGCAGTATTAAAGTTGCTTTTTCAATAGTTAACAGCCACAGGTTATTTACATTTATCCACTGAGTTACAGGTTCATGTGTGCAAAATGCAACTCTTAAGAGGGAAGAATCGGAATGATGGTCAGTTTATAACTGATCAAAAAACTATTCTACTCGCATTCTTTCTTTTTTATTGTATCTGTAATGCCTTGTTCTGTGAGCACTCAATAACTAAAAAGGGCAACACCCAAATATATTTTGCAATTTAAAAGGCAATAGAAAATCATAACATAAGGAAATAGACAAAGAACTTGAACCCACAATCCTTTATTGCCAGAGCAAGATGGGCCAATCATAATCTTCTGTATGAAGGAGAGAGTCCATGAAAAGGAGCTATCTGGAGGTCTATGTACCAATATTGCAAGCATAAGAATGTAATTTCTGTCCCTGGAGGGAAGTTTAAGAATTTGCAGTGATGCCTTGGAAATATCATAACTCCTCCTGGAAAGGCATTAGAGTATTACATATACAGCCAATGACCAAGGTATAACGTTTCTCTTTCTCAGCCAATGACCTTTGATGACATAGCCATGAAGGAGAGGGCAGAAATAAGCCACGAGGAAGATGTGACAAGGTGGGCAGCAGCTGCAAGTTGCCGACGGGCATCTTGCTGGCAAGGCGTGTGCTCACGAAGGTGGTGCTCAGCAGATGAACCAAAACCTGAAGGAAAGACACATTGGTAAGCAAACCATTATCGCATGATTGAGTAATAATTTAAAAAAGAATGGGCATTAAAGAGTTGAATGAGGTTATCCTGCTATGGTACTCTCCTTGTATACTCACCTATATATTAGGTGGCTAAGTATAACAAAGGCAGACATTCAAGTGCGCGATAGTTTTAAGCCTCCACTAGCTTTAAAGATCAAAACTAGACCTATGTCATTGGTCCAGAAAGAGACTAAGGTAAGTGCAGTAGGTATAACACAGACACAGTCTGATCACTACAACCGGTCCCAGTTAAGCAGTTTAACAGCTCCATCATCTGCAGCTTCCATTCTTCAAAGGGAACACGAAGTAAAGTACTATACATTATAGTAAGTCTAATATGGAGGCTAGCAACTTAGCAAGACACGGATAATGCAGTGAAGCCATTTATGCTTCAGAAAGCACTTATGCGAAGATGGATCAAGGAGCACCCCAAGCTACAAACATACCCCCGACCATTTTGGTAGCCATGTGTCCTGCTTTACAGAGGACTCTCCTGAGTTTGAAGGACTGTCAGAGCAGGGTCCTATATTTCAGGGATGGACAAACCAGCCCATCAGCCAAATGCAGCCTTCAAGTCTTTCTCATTTGGACTATGCAGGTTTCATCTTGGAGCCCAATATTTCTCCCCAACCTCTGGAAAAAGAATCTCAATCCTATCTCCAATCAGGTCTCATGGATAAAACTAGACTTCCCACTCACCCCGATTTCAGAAAGAGTACACATCCCCCCCCCCAATATTCATCTATACATGAAAATAACCACATGCAAGCTACATGTAAAACAGTCTTCTTTTCGGATTACAGTAAAACCCCACCTTACATATGCCTTGAGTTACATAAAACGACTTACATAATGATTTTGTGCTAAAACCATGTCCCGATTTACACGATTTCCTATGGGTTTGCTTCGAGTTACATAAATATTCTTTTTTCCTATGGATTTGCTTCGAGTTACGTAAAAATTCATTTCCCTATGGGTTTGCTTCGAGTTATATAAAAAACCGATTTAAGCAAAAACCTACGGAACGGACTTTTTTTTTGTAAATAGGGGTTTTACTGTATACATTTTCTCCTGATCTCTCCCCGTTTGTTATATGCAAACAGCCATTCCAATTCTTTCAGAGGTAGTGCAACTCAGTTTAGCACCACAGATTAACTGTACAAATGACATACCCACAATACCTCTGTTTTATTTAGCTTCAATTACTGGCTCTGATCCAGGCCACTGTGATGGCTAGCCACGTGATTTATCATGTCAGGCACAGCAATCTAATGTATCGAACATACATCTCAACATTAAAAATATCTGGTTGTAGCTTTTCATGGAAATTGTTTGTATTCTTTAAATAATAAATTATTTACCATTTAGCCAAGAAAGACACCATTATCGAGTTATCATCTTGTTTTAATAACAAACAATTTATTGAAACTGCCATTTCTTACTTATATTTTGGTGCACTTTTAAAAATTGCCCCTCACCACAAATATAAACATTTCTAGGACTGACACTTGCTAACATCATGGAAGTAACTATTCTTAATGAAAATCACTCATTTGGATAGATAAAATTATTGGCAGATTAGCATTGTGTACAATTATATACCCAGTGGGCAATAATTATTTTGTCAATTATAGGTAGTTAATAGCAGTCTTATTATTAAAATTCGTACTCAAGATCACCCAATTTCTCCAGGGTTTGTAAACAGATCAACTTTTAAAAACCAGAAATACATATCTGCATGGCTCTATATAAATATAGCTAACTTTAGAACAGTTTATTCTTCATCTGTTTGTCATGGGATTCGAAAATGAGGCAGTTTTCATTCAATTTTCTTAAATGTACATTTCATGCTATTCAAAATCCTAACACTTTTAAGTATTTGGAGGGCTGACATACCAAGGATGTTTGCTTATCACAATTAGCATACATGACATTGTCACTTTGCCCGTTTACTAGCTATCCCACCATCATTCCTACCTCTGTGCCTGGACTTCTCACCAGATATTGCCCACAACCTCTGAAGTTTACACACCAAGAGGGCTAGAAACCTAAGACATCTACAAATCTGAAGAGCTCATGAACATGAGACTTCTACAGACCTGTCTTTAAAAAAATAAAGAACAGGATTGGAAGGAAGAGGAAAAGATGAAGTGGACAAAGAAACGAAATTTAGGGGTGCAGGGAAAGGGGGCTCTTCTCCGTTATCCTGAGGTCTCACCCTGTGATTGATTCCAAATCAGGAGCCTGAGTTCACCCAGGGCTTCGGTTAGATTCTGGACTTTGCCCTGGAGCTCTGAGTTCTCGCTCTGCAGCTCTTCGATGGCCTCTTGCAGCTCAAAAAAGTGGCCCCCACTCAAGAACAGGAAGATCAACAGCCAGAGCCCCCTCGCCATCTGCCTCACAGCCCTCCAACAGTTTCACAGTGAGCCGCAGATGCTTAGCGCAAGTCCGCTTCCCTTCCCAATCAATCAGCCCAGCTAGGCAATCAATCGCTTGTTAATTATCTCAGTCCTGCCTGAGCCACGGTCTTAAATGTGCACTAGTCCTGAGGTCTCAGAGAAAACACATGCTAACCAAACTGAAAGACAGATGAACATGAGAGACCTCAACTTTGATCCTGTTCTGAAAAGGTCATCTAGTCCGGTAGTCACTATGACTGCCAAATTAGATTATGAATTTTGCAGCCTTAAAAAAAAAACCCCCCACTAATTTCTCCCTCTAGGAAGATTTCCCTGCATGAGATTTGCCTTGCCTGTTCTGGCCCGATGCCAAGAAATATTAAATTTTGCAGACTTTCTTGGGAATTTCACAATGGATTTTTCCTGGAACTAATAAATTCCTGCATGGAACACCAATTTTTCTGTGCTGGATTCATTAGATAAAGGTAAGGGTCCCCCTTGCTCAAAAGCCAGTCATATCCGACTCTAGGGTTCAGTGCTGTTGTGTATGGAAGTATATGCCTTTAAGAGAAACTGTAACAGGAAGAATGAAAGAATGTAACCTCAATTGAATACAACGTAACTCAATGTAAGTCAGCTGGATGGAAGGCGATTCACCTGCCACTAGATGGCAGTGACTCGCGACCACATGGTATTAATTAACCAATCACAATCTACCGCGGGAAACATTCCCGCCACAGGTAAACCAGGTAAAGAAGGAGGGGCGTCGCCATGACGTCACCAATACAGGAACCAATGGGGAACCGTGTGGCTAGATTCAAATGTACAACTCTGTATAAAAGGAGCTGCGCCTCCACCATTACCTCATGTTCAGATTGCATACCTTGCAATAAAGATGTTTGGCCCCGTAACTGCTGCCTACTGCGTATCAATCTGCAAACATCAAATTGGCGACGAAGGTGAGGTAATGGCGTCCCAGATCACCCTCGCCCCATTCGACACCTCAAAGCCAGAGACATGGGACCTCTACGAAGATCAGTTCCTGTACGCTATGCATGCTGAGGGCATTGATAACGAAGCAAAGCGACGAGCCTGCCTACTGGCTCAGTGTGGGCTGCCGACCCTGGAGCTGGCGAAGAACCTCCTGATGCCAAAGCCACTCCAAACTGTAACATTTCTTTCTTTTGAACTGCTAGGTTGGCAAGAGCTGAGACAGATGGGAACTCACTCCGTCATGCAGCACTCAGGTCTCAAACTACTGACCTGCCAACCTTCCAGTAGTCAAGTTCAGCATCTTAACTGTTAAGCCACCACACTTCCAAACCGGATTCATTAGGGAAAAGCAAAAGAAACATGATGTTATGTGGGGTTAAAATTCCTGTGCAGAATGGCTTCTTTCCTGTGCAGGATACATTGAGACAAAGCAGAAAATATGCTAGGCTGAGCAGGATTGCTGTAATTCCTGCACAAGGTCAGTGGTGAGCTGGCTCATCAGGCAACTGGGACTCAGCCCGGGGCGCCACCACGTACCATGGTGCCCCTCTTGGGTGCCAATCCAAAGAGCTGAGCCAAGCTGCAATGTCCTGAATGATCAAGCAAAGGAGCAGGGCTCCGTGTTCCCCTGCCTGCCTTCCTCCTCCTGTGCTGTGAAAGATAAGATTACAAAAGCAGCTCCATTGAAGCAGAGCTGCTGTGGTTTAGAAGTTGCAATTTAGCCTTGTAAGCAGGAGGTTATTGGTTCAAATCCCCAGAGGGGAGTTGAAATTAGAAGGTGAGTGGGAGTGTATATATTTTGTTAGTGTTAAGATGCCCTCATCACTCCTTGTCCAGTGCCCTTTTAGCTTAGCTAGCACGCCCCTGCACAAGGTAACTGATTGATTGTACATGATTCATTAGAAAAAGCATTAAATGGTGCAGTTTAACAGTTTTTTCAACAGAACAACAGGTTAAACAAAATGAGAAGAGGGGGGAGTTTTAAAGGCCAGGATCTTGTTTTCAGAGGTAGCAGGCACGTCTCACTGATGCAAAGAGAAGTTTCAGCAGAGAGTCTTGAAGTGGCAAAACTTAAGATGACTGCAGCGAATCTGAGGATCTTTCAAGTACATCCTTAGTGTATTATTATACACTAGGATGCTCTCTACTATCAGGCTAGGATGAGATTATTGCCTCCATCTGTAGATGCTGAGAAGGAACTCAACTCCTTGACTGATCTCCTCTGTTGGAGGGTAGAGCTATGATTATCCTACATCTTGGTATGCTTGGAGGTGGGCGAGGCAACTTTTTTGAACTACAATACAGTACTCAGAATTCCATTTTCCCTCAATTCAGGAAGTCCTAGTCCAAAAAAAGGTAAACTAGAGGTGGATGTCAAATGCCGTCTTGGTAAAGCCACAAATGTCTTTCAGAGAATGAACAAGATCTTGTCCTTGTCATTTATATCACTGAAGAAAAAAAAAAAACTTTGTTTGTTCACCTCCATAGTGATCCCGACAGCCATCTATGCCTGCAAGACTTGGAAGGCATCAACAAGAGACTTGACATCTTCCAGCAGAGGATGCCTCAGCCGAATTTTAAAGATTCGATATTTTGAGCATACAGTATTACTGTAAGAGTGTTTCAGATGGCTCGGCCCAATAACTCCAGAGACAGTATATTATAATTAAAGTCTTTTATTCTCACTGCCCGCATGGCGGTCAGTGGCTGTATCAAGGGTCAAAGATGGAAGGGAAGGGTATGAGGTTGAGGTGGTCCTTTAATAGGGTCGGATGAGGTCAGAGGCATAAGGTTCAAAGGAATAGGGTTACAGCGGCAAGGCATTGTGGTATATGTAGTTCAGGTCAGTTTGATATTACACCTGACAAAACCCCTTCTAATATCATATGGGCTGACTACATTGAGTGCATACCTGAGCTTTTATTTTCTAAGACACAAACTGCCAAACAGGTACTCATGCTGAGCTGAGGGGAGTGGTTTGGTCAGTATGTCTGCCACTTGTTCCTTTGTCTCACAATGTGTTAGCTCTATAAAGCCTTCTCTTATCATCTGTCTCACGTTTTTGCACTTGATATCTATATGTCTAGATTTCCGATTTATATTGTCACCTTTTGCTATCTCTATGGCCGCCTGGCTATCTTCGTGTATGGTGATGGGGAGCTTGGGCTTTTCCCAGATAAGGGAGATCAGTTCGTTTATCCAGATAAGGTCACATGCAGCGTTTGACAGGCAGACATATTCGGCCTCGGCGGTGGAAGTAGAAACCAGTTTCTGCTTCTCGGTGCGCCAGTATATTGGGCTGCCATTCAACATCACCATGTAGCCAGATGTGCTCTTTCTGGTTCCTAAGCATCCGCCCCAGTCAGCATCGGCGTAGCATGACAGGTTGATTTCTTCGTCTATTCGAGGGGTGAGCAGTAATTCTGCCTCCATGGTACCTTTCAGGTATCTCAGCAGTCTCTTGACGGCCGCCCAATGAAAGGTCTTTGGGTTACTGGAATGGCGTGAGAGAAGGTTCACTGCCAGCGTAATGTCGGGCCTGGTCCAGTTGGCTATGTGTAACAGCGATCCAATGATGGATCTGTAGTGGCTGACGTCTTCGAACGGTTCCCCTTCCTCGTAGGCGTTTTTCAGGAAATCCGTTTGCATAGGCGTCCCACAGGGGTGAGCGTTTGACATGTTGCATCTGTCAAGGAGTTCAGCTATTTTCTCCTTCTGGGAGAGTCCAAAGCCATTGGGTATCCTTGAGACTTGCACCCCTAGGTATTGGTTCACTCTCCCCAAGTTTTTCAGGGAGAATTCATTTTGCAGTCCATGAGCGAACTCGTCGCATTTGGACTTACTTTTCCCAAAGTACAAAAGGTCGTCGACATACACTAGGACCTTTTCAACTTCCTCTGGTGATTTTCTTAGAAATACACATTTGTCGGCTTCGGTCGGGAAGAAGTTCAATTGCCTCATTGCCTCGGCCAGACACTCGTACCACCTCCTGCCAGACTGTTTTAGGCCATAGAGGCTTTTGCTGAGTAGCCACGTTTCCCCTCTGTTGCGCCCAAAACCAGGTGGTGCTCTGACGTATATTTCCTTGTCAAGGTCTGCATGGAGGTATGCTGTCTGTACATCAAACTGGTACACTTGTTCTTTGAGGATGGTTGCCATTACTAAAGCGGCCTTTACGCTTTCTGGCTTCACTGTGGGGGAGTATGTGTCTTCGTAGTCGTCAGGGTATCGTTGGGTGAACCCTTGGGCGACTAGTCGCGCTTTGTACATTACCCCTTCATTTTCCAACGATTTTACCTTAAACACCCACTTTGTTCCCACTGTCCTCTGTCCCTCAGGGACCTCAGCAGGGGCATACACTCCGAGGGTTTTGAGGCTCTCCATTTCCCTTTCCATTGCTGCCTGCCATTTGTCCTGTTCTTCGGGAGGCAGTTTGTCTATGTCATCAAAACTTGCTGGTGTCTCGGGGTAGGTGTTTATGCCCAGCACATACTCCTTTAGCCCTCTGGGAATTTGGCCTTTGGTTGACCTGGTTGACCTGCGGGGCGCCTCTGCTGGGGTTTTTGGAGGTTCAGTCTCCACAACACTAGTGGTATTTTGATGTGACTGCCTGGTCTCATCCCTCTCTGGTGGCGTGTCTGCTTGTCTGTTGAGCCTTGAGTTGGATGAGGGTGCTTTGGTTCCTTCTTGTACCGACTCATTTGTCAGTACCTCGTTTGCGTGTATCTTACTCCAGTTCGCGTGTTCATGGAACGTGGCCGACCTGGAAACCACTATTCTCAGGTTGTAGTCTAGGAAGCGGTATGCCTTCGAGCCCGGTTCGTACCCCATGAACCTTAGCTTCTTCGTTATCTTGTCCCCTTTCTTCCTTAGTTGTTTTGGTATGTGTACGTCTGCGAACACACCGAAGACGTGAAGGTGGCTCAACTTGGGCTTCTGCCTGTACATGGCTTCATAGGGCGTTTTTCCGATAACACCAGACCATAGCCTGTTCAGTGTGTAGTTGGAGTACAGCAAAGCTTCCCCCCAGTATGAGAAGCTTAGGCCTGCATCTTCAATTGCGCATCTGATCATGGTCTGGAGCACTCCGTTCCTTCGTTCGGCGACTCCATTCTGGAAAGCTGAGAATGGTGCGGTTTTGTAGTGTAGCATCCCCTTCTCAGTTATCCAGTCTTGGAACTCTTTGGACAGGAATTCCGATCCCCTGTCTGTCATCAGTTTCTTTATGTTGGTGTTGTTCTGGGTTTGCACCCTTTGGTAGAACTCTTTGAACTTGCTGAAGGTCTCGTCCTTGCTTTTGAGTGTGTATACGAAACCGTATCGGCTGTAGTCATCTACTATCGTCAAGAAGAATCTCTTCTGGCCCAAAGATCTCTCGAGTGGCCCCACCAGGTCGAGGTGGACCAATTCGAAGGGTTGGCTTGACTTCCTGGAGGATGTCTTCGGTCGTGCCTCGGTTTTCGCCTTGGAGCTTTTGCACACGGAGCACTCCAGGTAGTTCTCACAATCCTTGATCCTTAGTCCTTCTGAACATCCTAGCATCTTCTTGACAGTCGGAAAACCTATGTGTCCCAATTTCCTGTGCAACAGATGCGCACACTCATCATGTATTTGTTTCCCAATGGATACCCTCAGTGTTCTATGCTTTGCGCTGCCAACCCCTTCATTTCTTGTGGGGCTGTTGTGATCATTGTTTTTCCTTTCTGGGTCTTCATGTTCGGGTTCCCTGGGGTCGTCTGCGGTGCAGTCCTGCATCTCTTCATCGTCAGTGCCGTCGATTAGGCCTATCGTGGCCTGTACATCCTCGGCTTCCTTGGCAATGAGGTACGGTAGGCCGCCTATGAGCTCCACTCTTCCAACCTGCTTTCCCCTTCTTTCGATGGACACCTTCTTGTTCTCGAAGACTATCCTGAGGCTGGGATCTTCTGTGAGCTTGGTGGTGGCCAGGACATTATAAGGAATTTCAGGAGAGTAAAGGACGCCTTTGACCTGACCAATTCCAGGGATGAGTACGTCGCCCCTGCCTGTTACTCTTGCATGTTCCTGGTTGGCGACTTTGATTCTGAAGGAATCTTCTTCAAATGAGTTGAATATTTCCTTGTGGCATGATGTGTGGGTGGTTGCCCCGGAGTCGATCAGCCACCGCTGTAGGTGTGCATTTGAAGACCTGTCTGCCTTGTGGCTGCTGGTCCCTTCACTGTGCTTGACCACGTTCACTGAGTCTGGTTTGTGTCTATCTTGCCCCTTCTGTGGCTTAAGTTCTCTCTTTGGGCTAGGTGACCTTCGTCGTCTGTCCCCCCTGTCGTTGTCGCCCTTGTGTCTGCGTGGGTATTCGTCCTGTGACTCACGTCTGGGTCTCGGAGTGTCCTCATGGCGTGTTAGATCGCGCGTGGGTTTGTGTTTCCTTGGTCCACATGTGTGACACTCGTAACTAGGGCTCCCCTGCTCAGGGAAACTGACTCTTTTGCGCGGCCTGTCCTCTCTGCGTATGGTGGCCCTACTTCTCCTAAGATTATCCTCAGCTATGAGTTTCTTAGTGATGTACCCCAATGTGGCATTGTTACTTCCCAAATTATCCAGCTGAGTCAGGAAGTAGTCCCAGCTTGAATCGAGGGAGTTGTATATAATGCTAATCTGGTGCTGATCTGTCACGATCTCCCCCCTTCTTATGAGGTCGGATCTCATGCTGTTTAGTTTCATCAGGTGCTCGCTCATAGTTGAGCCCTCTTTCATTTTGTATGCATACAACTCTCTCAATAGCAAGCAGGTCGTAGTCCTTTCATTGCAATAAAACATTTCATACAATATTCCCCAAACCTCATGCACAGTTAGCCCATCAGGGATACTCCCATACATTGAAGTGTCAATAGAGCTTAAAAGCAAACAGAACACTCTGTGGTGTAGTCTGTCCACCTTTAGGGTCCATGGCTTTCTTGGTGGGTCCTGGATCAGGTACAGCGCCCCCTCCCTCATCAGAATTACCTGGAATTGTTGTGCCCAGTCCATCAGGTTCTCCCCAGTCATGTGAAGGATTGGGAAGTTGTGAGGTAGTTGGCTGTGCTGGCCGGCATTGCTTCCTTTGCTGGATCTGGCCTGGTGCCCTGGCCTGTCTTTATATTGGCAGTGGGGGATGGGTACACATATATTTGCTATTGGATGTCCCTTTTTCAGTTTTTCTGGTCGCCTGTAGAGGGAGTTTGCTGGTCCTCTGTGCATGGAGCGACCTGAGTTGACCTGCAGTTCCTCTTCTTCGCCAGAGAGGGAGTTCTCCTGCTCCTCTTGCGCCTGCGTGAATCTCATTGTTTGCTGGCTGCCGAGGTGAGCGGATCTCTGTCTCAGAGGTCCTGCTGCTTCAGGTTGGAGCGTTGGTGAGAAGTCGCTTTCGTCGCTGGAGCTGCTTTCCTCATCGGAGGGCCCTGTGGAGCTGTCGCGTGGAGACCGCCATCTTTGCTGGACTGATGGGGGTTCGGGTCGTCGTATCTCCGCGTGGAGTTCAGCTTCCTTCTCCGGACATTCCCTGCGCTTGGTTTGGGCAGACAGCGAGTCGTGGTAGGCCTCACTTTCTTTGTTCTGCCTTGCGTGTGCTTCCGGTCTTCCCGCGTGGATGCGTGCCTTGCGGGTCTCACGCCCCTCCCGTTCGCGGTAGCGTGTTTCTGAGGGGGGGCTGCGTCCCCTTCGGTTGCTAGCTGGGAAGGATTTGCGGTGGCTTTCCTCCGGGGAGAGGTCGTGTCCCCTTCTGCCTTTGATTGCGAAGGGGGCCTCTGCCCATGTGAGGAGTTCGGCCCGGTTGTCAGCAGCGCCTCTCTTGGGGGCGTGGTGCCTGCTTGGGGGTCCCTGCTCCTCTTCTAGTCCCTGGGGGCTGAGGGTCGGCATGTCCCGCATTTCTAGGGTCTGTGTGTCCACCCTCCAGGGTCCCAGGGCCTTTTCTTTTCTTCGCGTGGTTGGGGCGCGCGGGTCATCTGTGGGTATTGTTGTTCCGGTGGGCCTTCCCGCCGGTGTGTTCGAATCTAGTGCCGCCGCTTGTAATTGGTCGGCTATCTCGGCTAGATTTGAACTCGGCGCGGTGCTTGGGGTTCCCGCCATGGAGGATCTCGGGGTAGAGCTTACCGTGCCGTTGGTGTGGGATTCATCTCCGGTGCTCATCAAGGCCAGTAGCTCTGCCGTGGGGATCATTCCTCTCCCGGCTATCGCCCTGTGGATTTTGGTTGTCAGGCTTTCGTCTTGGACGTCCCTTTCGGTGGGTGCCCCTCCGGTTTCGGCCTTCGTTTGGCCATCTGGGTCCATCTCCGTGATGGTCCGGTTCGGGTTGTCCTCTTCCATTACCGTTTGGGGTCGTGCGATTGCCTGTTCCGGAGTATCGGGTCCAGTTGGTCTGGCTCGTGTTCTGGACCCTCCTTTGTTCAGCCGGGTTCTTCTTTTGGTCATTTGTTTTAATTTTGGAGTTGTTTGTGGGCGAACCAAACCTCTGCAACCATTTTGTAAGAGTGTTTCAGATGGCTCGGCCCAATAACTCCAGAGACAGTATATTATAATTAAAGTCTTTTATTCTCACTGCCCGCATGGCGGTCAGTGGCTGTATCAAGGGTCAAAGATGGAAGGGAAGGGTATGAGGTTGAGGTGGTCCTTTAATAGGGTCGGATGAGGTCAGAGGCATAAGGTTCAAAGGAATAGGGTTACAGCGGCAAGGCATTGTGGTATATGTAGTTCAGGTCAGTTTGATATTACACCTGACAATTACCAATGAGGAGGTGCTTCAAAGGAGTGGCACATGCAAATTATATAACATTGTTGCATGAAGAAGACTCCAAATGGCAGGCCATATTTTTCGTATGGAGAAAAACAGGATCCCTAAAGCGGCATTAAGTTGGACTGCTCCTTTAAAAAGATGTACTTTTTGACCAAAAGCCCCCCCCCCCCAATTCCAATGGCCAGTGACTATGCTGACTAGGGAACTCTGTAATTTAAACTCCAAAAAACTTCCCTAAGCTCTGCAAGAGCTGCTGTATAACCAGAGGCCTCTGTCTGTGTACTGTGCTCCTCAATGCCCCTCCAAGGTCCACACCGTGCCAGGGCCTGTCTCACAAAACAGCAAAAAGCAATTTGCAGAAAGTACAGTGTGGAAGAAAGTGTGAAATTTAGCCCAGAAGAGTTATGAGGGTGAAGTGGGTACAACATACTTATTTTTAAAACAAAACAGTAAAACCTGGAAAAAAGAGAAAATAAAGAAGAGTTACAGAAGGAGACAATAAGTGGGGGAGAACGTAGGGCAGAGTGAAAGTTAGTGGGATGTGTGAAAGATCACGCATTGAGAGATAAAACAAGTCACAAGGTGGCATTAAAAAAAACTAGCTAGAAAGGAGAACAAAAGTTCCATTAAATTTTTGATGTGGTAGCCGTGTTAGTCTGTGCAAGCATATCAGACAGTAAACAAAACAAAACACATTATGGCACCTTAAAGACTAATTCCTGTATTTTAATGTTAGCTTCATCAGACAGAAGAGTAGGTTTAAATGGTATCAATTTATACGTATCAAGCACAGAGGCACACAATGGCATAATAGATAGGTTTGCAAATCACTGTGACTATTTACAACCAGTAATAACATATGATCAGCGTGGCTATTTACAACAGTAATAACAGAAGATCCCTGACTTATAGTTTGATTATAGTGAAGTTTGGTTATTCTGTTAAATTGTAAATGTTTAGTGGCTGCAAAATAAACATTCTGATATTACACATCTGCTAATGAGTTATTTGAGGATGCTGTGTGTGAGACCCAGCTAGAGGTCAAACACCCACCCTGCTCTGTCAACTTGAGACAGGGAAATAAATCACAGAGAACTTGGGGAAATGAGGAGGATTGTTTGAAAAAACAAACTAATATATTCTTCTTCAACTACTCTATCCAATTATGAATACAGTACTGTACAGTATTTCGTCTTCTTGGTGATGAGTTCCAAACCGTACCAAATACTCCTTAAATTTAAAAGTTTCTCTTGCTCAGAAGCCAGTCGTATCCGACTCTAGGGTTCAGTGCTCATCTCTGTTTCAAAGCTGAAGAGCCAGCGCTGTCTGCTTCTGCAGATGTTTCTGTGGTCATGTGGACACCGGAGCGCACGGAATGCTGTTTACCTCCCCACCGAAGTGGTCCCTATTTATCTACTTGCAATTTCTTGCTTTTGAACTGCTAGGTTGGCAGGAGCTGGGACAAAGACGGGAGCTCATTCCGTCCTGCAGGACTCGGGAATCGAACTGCTGACCTCCCGCCTTCCAGTCAGCATATTCTTAGCCACTTGAGCCACTCCTTACTCTACGAAATTGGCAGAAGACTGGAAAGTTCTGATAGCATGGCCATCCATCCCTCTCCCTCCCATCGCCTCGCTGTTCCGATTTCCGAAGCTTTGGCGATCTTCTCCTGGCTATTTTTAACGGAAGCCCCAGAAGCGAAAGGAACACCGACGGCGATTCCCTGTGCCAAAGCAAGGATTGGGGGGACTACAACACCCACAATTCCTTATTATAGAGTCGGATAGGTAGGTGTTGGAGGCAGAAAGAGTCGGGCGCTGCAAAGACGACTGAGACTCGCTTAGCTCTTTAATCCAAGTGGCTAAGACGTTGACTGGGAGGCGGAAGGTCAGCAGTTCGATTCCCGAGTACTGCAGATCGGAATGAGCTCCTTTGTCTCAGCTCCTGTTAACCTAGCAGTTCGAAAGCAAGAAATTGCAAGTAGATAAATAGGGACTACTTCGGTGGGAAGGTAAACAGCGTTCCGTGCACTCCGGTGTCTAGTCATGCCTGCTACATGGCCACGGAAACGTCTGCAGAAGCAGACAGCGCGGGGTCTTCGGCATTGAAACAGAGATGAGCACTGAACCCTAGAGTCGGATACGACTGGCTTTCGAGCAAGGGAAACCTTTACCTTTAAGGGCGCTCTATCCCTTGCTTCTCTATGCTTTCTGGCGGAAGTGCCGTTCAACAGGGGACCGGAAGTAGGTTTAAAGACTGCGTGTAAGGTGGTGACGTTGCGGAATAGGCCGAACAAGAGATGCTAGGCTAGAGCTAGTAGGGTGGAGTTTGAGTGGAGGCGGGAGGCCTATAAAAGGACCTTGTTTAGCGTTGGCTCCTCCCTTTCCGTTTCCGGTCGCCTTCGTGAGAGAGACGGACGGTAAGAATGGGGCAGCGTGTGCTAGTAGTCGAAGTAGGCCGCTCTGCCTTGTTGATTAATCCGAATTAATTTGGGGGGGGGGAGAGATTAAAGATGAATGGGGAACTGGGACCCAAAAGGGAAGATTGTGGCTTTTTCTTTTTAAAATTCCTTTTGTCTCCGGCCGGGACTTCCGGAAAGGGAGAAAATGCTAAAGGCGTCTTGTGGGCCTGTCAGCATCTTCCTAGTTTCATGCATTTAAAGTACTTTTTTAAAATCCCGTTCTTAAACCAGAAGGCCTCTCAGAATAGCTGTGCAAAGATGTGTAACGTGACACTCGTTGCCCTTCGTTTTTTTTAAAAAAAAAGCCTAATAAAGACACGAGAGGGGAACAAAAGAATGAACTAGATTGCTTCAGGTTTAACCACAAATATTATTACTTGTTTTGAGATGTGAGGTAAAAGGCAAAGTGTTTTTAACGTTGGACTTCGTGTGGATGGTCCTTATTTTAGGAGGTTCCGAGGGGGATTGAACCTAAGTATTTCATAACGTACTCTGTGTATATTTCCTTCAAAAAATAAGCTTTTCTGAGTTCCAGGAGGTTCACATGGAAGTGCAGTAATACCTCATACAATGTCCACTTCGTACAACATCGAATTCATACAACATTGCCTAATTCCTTGAAAAAAGTTGCCTCATACAAAGTTGCTGTGACTGTATGAGGCATTGGGGTTTTTCCTCAGGTTGGTTTATCCCCTAAAATCAGGGTTTTTTGATGTGTTTTGTAATGTATTTAGCCTTTAGAGTAGACAATGATTTCTTAAAGTTCTGTCAGTTTCCTGTCAGTTTCCTTGACTTTGCCCTGAAGTCTGTGTTGTTACAGTACAATGTATCTCTATGGAAACGACGTTGTACAAGGCATCATGGCAAGGATTTGGACGTTGTATGAGGCATCACGGCTAGGATTTTGCATGTCTCATACAAAGTCCAAATCCGTATAAAGTCCAAACTTGTGGAACCAAGTTTGGACGTTGTATGAGGTATCACTCAGTGATACCTCATACAACGTCCAAACTTGGTTCCACAGGCACAATACAACCTGGGAAAAACCAAATGCCTCATACAAAGTCACACGACTTTGTATGAGGCAACTTTTTTCAAGGAATTAGGTGATGTTGTATGAAGCGGACTGTATTTTAAAATGACTTCTGCTGCCCTTGGTTTTCAGTGTGTTTCCAAAGTGGAACGTCTTATATATTTGTTCACATTTTGGAAGAAAAGTTTGCCCCAACAACGTTACATATTATCTTTCCCTTTGAACACATGTAACACTGGCTGTGTATTTATCTTTACATACACTTGATGAAAAGGGTTAAACAATAGCATTCTCCTGCTAACAATTTATGGGGAAAGAATATGGAATGTAATCAAACGAGATTGTCACTCTTGTATATCTCAATTTGTTCTTCTGTATTACGCTAGTCTTTAGGTATTTGACACAAAATTATTATTATTTGGAAGGCCAATGTTATCATTTGTTGATATTAGTATGTCAAGATTAGAATACTGTAACTGGAAAAAGAAAGAAATTGGGAATTGAGAGGTTAAGCAGTGATGATATAAAGAATATGCATTTGGTGTTGAGTGGTTTAAATGAGCTAGGACAGTGATGATGAACCTTGGCACTCTAGGTGTTCTTGGACTTCAGTTACCAAAAGCCCAAGTCAGCACTCCTCCTGATCAGGGCTTCTGGGAATTGAAGTTCAAGAACACCTGGAGTGCTAAGGTTCGCCATCACTGAACTAGGATAAAGAGGTCATAACTAAGGCCATAGACAAGCTGTGTAGTTCCAGGTTGCCCCCAGAAGAAGGCAATGGTAAGCCACTTCTGATGACTACCTTTTAAAAACCCCAAAAGGGTCACTATAAGTCAGAATTGATTTCAAAGTACTTATTATCTTATGTTATATTAAAGAGGTTTAGGCTTGGAGAGGGGTTTTATTACTAAGCTTTAAGCATCTTGAGTTTTGGTAAAGCAGAAGAAAACAAATAGGAATAATTGTTTGGGTTTCTTTTACACAGGATTCTGCAGAATGTCTGCCCATCTGCAATGGATGATTGTACGAAACTGTTCAAGTTTCCTTATCAAGAGAAATAAGCAAACGTACAGCACTGTAAGTCAGAGCTCTCTTTAATAACCAGGAACCTTTCATTTCTAATATAGTGCTGTAATTACATTCATTTTCTTCCTTTCTGAAGGACCCTTAATTCTGAATTTTTTCCATCCTGTTTGTTTACATGCTTCCTTTTCTTCTTGGAGACAAGCTAGTCTTTCCAAGTCTTGATTATAATTCTCTTGTTTCTTTCAAGGAACCTAACAATCTTAAAGCCCGTAACTCATTTCGCTACAATGGATTAATCCATCGCAAGACTGTTGGGGTGGAGCCAGCTGCTGATGGGAAGGGCATTGTTGTAGTCCTCAAGAAACGTGCAGGTGAGTTAGCGTGAAATAGAAGATTGTGTTTAACTGGTTTAAAACTGACAAAGGTTTTTTGGACTGCAGACTAATTCTGGAAATGCATCTGAAGAAATAGAATATTGTATGTGGAAGTATTCTTTTTCTGCTAAATCTGAGTATTGGTGATCCTCGTGGCAATCAGCCATGAAGACTATCTTGAAAATATAATGCAGTGGCCTTTCATCTGCCTTCTGCATCACAGCAGGACCTCCGTACCACTGATCCAATTTTGCAAGTCACTTTCTGATCCTGAGCCCCTTTGGCACACAAAGTCCTCAGTGGCCAGTGTTGATGAAGCTGCTGCTCTCCATCAACATGGATTCAAGTGGGATTTAATCCACTTGGGGGCCATCACCCTTCCCTGTGGACTTCAGTACCCAAGGCCATTAGTCCTCAGGGTTGTATGGTTAGTTACCGGTGCCTGACACTCTGAGTTGAGTCGCTGGCAGCATGGTCTACTCTATTACCATAGCAGGATAACCTGGCCAGGCTATGCATCTGCAGAAATAGAATGGTGTCTGTGGAAGTATATGCCAAACATTCCTTCCAAAAAGTCAAAACTGGGCATTTCATTTTACTTTTTTTAAAAGCAGGAAATAGCTATTTTGGGGCTCTGAACCCTAGAGATGGGGATAGGGAAAAGATTTGTTCATTGAACTTGTCCATGCTTGCTTTTCAGTTTGCCTTTCATACAGTCTAACCTTTTTCCTTCTTGCAGGCCAGCGTAAGCCAGCCACTTCCTATGAGAAGATCACCATCAACAAAAATGCACGCGCCACTCTCAGCAGCCTCCGCCACATCATCCGCAAGAACAATTACCGCAAGGATTTACGCATGGTAAATTGAGTGTCTCTGTTCTTGTTCTGGAGTTAGGAATCTGGTGCTCAGAAGCTTATGCTGTAGAGTGTTTGAAGGATGGCACGATTACAAAAAAAATACTGTTACATAAAGGCCTGGGTTTCAAAAGTGATTTGTACAGGGTATTAAAAGATTATCAGACGGCTTGAATTGCAACTGATGCCCTCCTTTGGGAGGGAAGAAGGATGATTGGTGTGGAGAGAAGGGTAGAACTTCTTTTAGTCCTTGCCCTCTCACTAGGTGACGAATGAGATGGCAATCCTTAGAATCTTATGTTGGCTCTTCAGGCTAGAAACTGCTCTGCATATTAACGTAGCAGTAATGCATCTGTTGGTAGGGAAATTGGGCTGCCAGCCTGTTATATTTACTTTACTTCTCTCTCCCTCCCAGGCCGCCCTGCGTCGTGCCAGTGCAATCCTTTGCAGTCAGAAGCCAGTGGTGGTGAAGAAGAAGCAGCGGACCAGGGCTACAAAGACTGCATAATAACAGTTGTCAGATTAACCAATAAAAGCTCAGAATGAGAATGCTAAGTCGTATTAATAGATATAATTTCAGGCTGAAATGTTGGACAGCTCTGCCTGCATAACAAGAATGATATCATTGCCATAGTGCTGCTGATTAAATTTTCATTGCTAGGCTGTGCACAATTCACATGCATAGAAACTGTTGTGTGGACCCAACGTTGGAAAATAACATCTTTAACCAAATATGTTAATCATTCCCATTGTATATACCCGTGATGGTGAACCTTGGCACTCCAGATGTTCTTGGACTTCAATTCCCAGAAACCCAAGCTCTCTGAATCCACACGAATGGGTTTACTGCAATTCATCCGGCCTGCGCTGCCCTCGTTGCTCCCGGAAGCGACGAGGGCAGTACGGGCCAGATGAATCGCAGTAAACCCATTCGTGTGGATTCACAGGGTGCTTGGGCTTTGAGAATTGAAGTCCAAGAACATCAGGAGTGCCAAGGTTCGCCATCTCGGGTATAGACAAAGCTGTGCAACTGTATTCTGTGATCTTTATTCAGGTAGCTGCTGGTGCTCATCTGATGCAAATGGCAAGAGCTACCGGCATAGCTATTGCGAGCATTTTGGCCTTCAATACACTCTAGTTTGCCTAGTTTCTAAAACTAAATGGGGTCAGGCCTTAGTAGTAGTTGAACGGAAGAGTACTGAAGCTGTCTAGATAAGGCAAAGTGAGAATCCTTAAAACTCAGAAAATTTGCTCCAGAATGGGTAGTACTGTGTTGAAAGGATCAAAGTTTTGTCTGCATCAGATGCTAATTATGTTTCTGATACCTAAAGTCAATGGAAAAGAGAACAAGAGGGAAGTGCATTGTAAATTAAGGAAAGATACTGCGATAGTCTGTCGGCTAACAGACCGGATACCCAGGGGCCACAAAAGACCACTAGGCAGATCCCGAAAACGATGGGATGAGCCGATGGTAAAGCTGTTAGACCAGAGATAGAAACAAGCAAAGGATAAAACATTTTGAAGTTTGGTTGATTTGTGCTTAAATAGATAAGTGGTGACAAATCAATAATGGTTTGGATGTTGGATTAAATTTTAAAAGAAAGAAATATTATGGTTGAAAATTATTCTCTTTTCCATTGACTATTGGAAACCTAACTTGCAAGTGGCTGTCAATTACTGAATTATAAATGCATTTTCTTCTTCTCTGGTTGGGCTATATCTTGTTAACTTGGCCCCTGGGATCCAAATCTAAAGGTTTTGAATCTAAAGAATATTAGGAAAAGGGTGGGGAAGTTTCTGCTTGCAAAGATATAGATGTGGAGATAGGATTCCCCCTCCCCTGGAAGCCTAGTAAATTCTCCCTCTTTACTTGGGAGTTGGAGAAGCCAATGTAAGACTTAATGAAATAGACTCCCCACCCACACCCACCCCTTCCTCGGAAGTACAGCAGTACATTGCATTTGCGTTCCATTCTTTCTCCAAATAATAGAGGAGGGTGTATAGACTCGGGGTGGGAGCTGGACTCAGAAATAAGTGGCACCTTAAGCAAACAAATTGTGGAAGGGAGAGGAGGAAAACTGGCTAGGAAATGAGATTGGATGCTTTGTATGTGCGTCTCCCCCTCCCCTATTTTTATTGTTACTGCCTTGAGTTTGGTTTTTGGGAGGAAGACAAGGTAGAAATCTAAACAAAACGAGTGAGGGTTGGGTAGAAGTTAGGATCTGGATTTATTGGTAAATCTCTTATCAGATTTCCAGTTCTGTTTAATAATAGAAGTAAAATAAGACACTCATCTTTGCCACCTGGTGTGAACATTTGGTGGTAAGCATAAAGGATAGTGAGCTCAGTTCTTTCTGCTACTCATATCAAATGCCAGGACTCAGAATTATCATGGTCTCGGCTCCAGTGAAAACAAAATGGACCCCACAAGCTTGGCTTCTGCCCACCTTTGGATCATCCACAAAATCTTGAGCATTTCTTGAGACTTTTTTCCTCTGAAATTCCTCTCATACTCTTTCTGTTAGTATTCTACATTGCCATCTGAACCAAAGAAAGGTGGTCCGAACTGGAGCAGGAGTTTGGCAGCCCATTGGTTGACCCCAGGTGTACCTTCTGACTTTTTTGTTATTCTGCTTTTCCTGGTTTTGTCGACCTGGCAGCCAAGTGGGAAGGGGGCAAGTGCCCCCTTCCCTAATAAATAATCCACTTTGTAGTGCATTTTTAAAAGATGTGTTTCTGCATTCATAGTGTTTGTCCTAAAGAGGCCTGCATAACAGATTTCATTTACAACCTGCCTTTCTTCGGAGGAGTTAAGCATGCTCTATAGCATTTACTTTCCACCTGAAAGATTCAAAGTGCTACAACAGCCTTACAAGGTAGATCAGGCTGGAAGTGTGTAACTGCTTACAAGCAAGCTATCTGGAGCACTCCGATCTTTGGACCTGAAAACAAGCTTTTCTGAATGTGTTGCCAAGATGGGAGGAATTTATACTGCAGCTTCCTTCAGCCTGCTGCCTGAAAGATTGAACTATTGCTGTCCATAACTTTTAGCTGCCTGGGGATTCTGGGAGTTGTCCAAAATCACAAATCTGCATCTCTAATACACCATCCAAGTATGGACCAATGTCTCTTAAAATTTATGGCATTACATTAAGTTGAGGAAGAGACTTAGATTCATATTCATGCTCCGCTGTGAAGATTGCTGGTGCAGCTTGAATGGCTGCAAACCCCTAATCTTAACTCATTTTACAGGTTTATGATGATAATAATTTTGTGTCAGAAATTATTCTGGGTTGAAAGGATTTTTGCTGGAGAAACTGCTCAGAGGATGCCCAAATGAGGCTCCTTTCATGTCCCCAAGATCTTTTCCCCAGCCTAGTGGTCAAGTGGCTAAGACGCTGACTGGGAGGTGGAAGGTCAGCAGTTTGATTCCCGAGTACTGCAGGACGGAATGAGCTCCCGTCTTTGTTCCAGCTTCTGCCAACCTAGCGGTTCGAAAGCAAGACATTGCAAGTAGATAAATAGGAACCACTTTGGTGGGAAGGTAACATCGTTCCGTGCGCTCTGGTTTCTAGTCATGCCTACCACATGACCACGGAAACATCTGCAGAAGCAGACAGTGCTGGCTCTTCGGCTTTGTAACATGAGCACTGAACCCTAGAGTCAGATACGACTGGCTTTCGAGCAAGGGAAACCTTTGCCTATTTATCTACTGTACTTGCAATTTCTTGCTTTTGAACTGCTAGGTTGGCAGGAGCTGGGACAGACGGGTGCTCAAACTCATGCAGTACCCGGGTCTCGAACAGCCGACTTGTCAGCCATCAGCTAACAAGGCGAGCTTCTTAACCGCTGAGCCATCACAGCCCCTTTATGATGATGACAAACAGAGAAGCACAATGGACACGCTCCTGTCTTGTTTTGCAGAAATGACAGTGAACAATGTAGAGCAAAACCCCATCCAGAGAAGATCTGTTAAAGCAGTGGGTGCTGACTTAACTAAAACTCCTGCTGATTCAATGGGGATTCCTTAGCTGTGACTGACTTTTGTATTAAGACCATGAGCACTAACATACAATGGAAGTTGTCAAGCAAGTATTGGAGTTTTATTTATTACACCTCACTAGCTAAAGGATTGAAGTTGTCAGTGCATCCTTGCAATCCTGACAACCTTTCTGATTACCTTTCCATCTGCTGGCAGTTGTGGAATGAATGGGCTTTCACAGGGTCTTGCAGGCGGTGGAAAGGGTAGTGGTTGCAGATGAAATGACATTCAGATATCAGATGTTTTGTGATTCGTACTGTCATTGTTACAGCCTGCTACCAGAGGTGAGCAAAGTGCAGACTTCCTGATGGTGTAAAACTACAACTCCCATCAGCTCTGTCAAGCTTTGGTAATGGTGGTAAATGTTGCCTTTGCTTGAAAGCCAGTTGTATCCAACTGTGCTCATCCCTGTTTATAGTTTATCTCTGTTTATCCCTGTTTCAGTGCTCATCTCTGTTTATAGCAAAGAGCCAGAGCTGTCTTCACCTGCAGATGTTTCCATGGACATGTGGCAGGCATGTCTAGACACCGGACTGCATGGAGCGCTGTTTTCTGGGGATTCTGGGAACTGTAATAAAAATAAAAATTCCAAGCTCCGATCAGAATGGAGGGACAAGAAGGAAGGGTGGGGGTAGGCTTGTATGCCTATATGCACATATGCTCATTTCTGATTTCCCTTTACTGGTTGCCAAGTGGAGTCCCAGACATATCTAGGGAGTGTCATCATGCTCAGGAAACTGGGTCTTGCTCTCGGAACAATGCCTTGACCTAGGAGTGGCACCATGGCCTGGAGAGATAAGCCTAGTCTGTTTATATACGGGCACCAAGATGGCAAAGATTGAGCCTTTCCCCTTGGGTCCATGCCTTTACTGAATAAGTTGAGGCCAAAGTTATTGTGCAGGGTTTATAGAAACTGTTTTTAAAAAACATTCAAGATGTTGAGAACTGGTGGAGACTGCAGCGAGGAGGATGAGGGCAATACATGCTCAGATGCTTCAGGTTTTAATGGTGGGGAAGGAAATCCTTGCTCTTAGAAATCTAGTAAGACCTAGCCTTTTTTCTTACACCCCTGAATCTCTCAATGAAAACTATCAAGGTAAAATAGTGCATAGAGGGACTGCAGTGGCTCAAGTGGCTAAGACACTGACTAGGAGGCGGAAGGTCAGCAGTTTGATTCCCGAATACTGCAGGACAGTGAGCTCCCATCTTTGTCCCAGCTTCTGCCAACCTAGCAGTTCGAAAGCAAGAAATTGCAAGTAGATAAATAGGGACCACTTCGGTGGGAAGGTAACAGCATTCCTGCCACATGACCACGGAAATGTCTGCAGAAGCAGACAACGCTGGCTCTTCGGCTTTGAAATAGAGATGAGCACTGAATCCTAGAGTCGGATACAACTGGCTTCCGAGCAAGGGAAACCTTTACTAAAATAGTGTATGTACACATAGACATCATCTTCATTAGGCAGTATTCTAGCATGCCACTCCTCATCTACCATTTGTGGCAATACAGAAGCTGCCAGCAACGAATACACATTTTAAGAAAGGAAAAAACTTAAAGTTGCAATACTCAATATATGTTTCTGATTATGGTATGCTGTGCTTTTAACTGGTAGGACAAGGAGTTCCCTTCTGAAGCTAGCCTAGAAGAAGAGCAAAGAGCTGGCCAAGATCTCACCATACTAAATCCATGGAAATCCTACTTTGTAATCTTAGAGACAATAACCTTGCATTACAACCTGATGAGATGGTTGAGATGCACCCTTTTATTTTTAGCTGAGCTTGCTGTGAACAGATTACCGTACCAAGGAAGCATGCGCTGCGTCTCAGTTGCTGTTTGATTAGGGGCTCTTGCTTTTGCTGAACAAAACAAAATCTGACATAGATTTTATTCCTCTTTTATTTATACAGTATAACCAAATCAGTCCACTGTTGCTGAGAGGTCAGTGTCTTCTCAGTCAGTGTTCTGGGAATAACAGGATCTCCAATTTTCCATGCTATGTTCTTATTAGATGGACCAGAAAAGGAAACTTGTTTAACCATCACTCAAGAAGGGCTGTGCTTACATTGAGGATTTGCAAACACTAAGTCTGTGATGGCGAGCCTTGGCACTCCAGATGTTCTTGGACTTCAATTCCCAGAAGCCCAAGCACCCTGTGAATCCACACGAATGGGTTTACTGCGATTCATCCAGCTCACGCTGCCCTCGTCGCTCCTGAAGCAGAAGTAAAACGCGCCCAGACGGAGGAAGGGTTAACCCGGAAGAGTCTTAACGGGCGCGTTTTACTTCCGCTTCCAGGAGCGACGAGGGCACTGTGGGCTAGATGAATTGCAGTAAACCCATTCGTGTGGATTCACAGGGTGCTTGGGCTTCTGGGAATTGAAGTCAAAGAACATCTGGAGTGACAAGGTTCACCATCACGGCACTAAGTAATGCCATAATTTGGCCTCAGCAGACTGTTTTATTTTGTGCATCCCATAAACCAGGAATTCTCAACGTATGGCTTGCGGGCCGGATGTGGCCTGTGGCACTATTTCATGTGGTCCCCCACCGCCTCCACCACACCCGGAAGAGCTATGCGGTGATAGGAAGGGGAAAATGGCTGTCTGGTTCCCAAAGCTGTCTGAGGGAGCATGACCCAGCCCCCCGGCTTAAAATGGTCGAGAACTCCAGCCATAAACTTTACCACTAGTGTTGTGTTTCAATTCTATGCATTATGTTTCTTCATACTGTGCCTTTAAACCATACTTCAATGCAACCCGCTCCAACCAGGACGCGAGCTAATGACCACTCGGTGGCAATAGCGAGCGCCCAGCTCACAGGTCATAAATCACCAAAGAACGACAGCGCGGGAAGGTTCCCGCCACTACCTCACCTGGACAAGAAGGGCGTGACCAAGAGTGACGTCACGCCAAGGGGTAGCCAATGGGCTATCGTGGAGCCACATTCAAATGTATAACCACCGTATATATTGAGCTGTTCGTCCGCCATTACCTCATGTTCCCTCTGACCACTCATGCAATAAAGATGTGTTAAGCCAACCCTTCGGCTGTTCCTTTGTCTTGGCTCTCATACACTAAATTGGCGACGAAGGTGGGATCATGGCTTCCCACGAGACCAAGACACATGCCGGTTTCGATGTCAACAAGCCGGAAGACTGGGAGCTCTTTGAAATGGACTTCCAGGACATGCTGGTGGTGTCCGACATTACAGATGAGGGGAAGAAGAGGGCCATCCTCACTCGGATGCTGGGAAACGCAGCTAAGCGAGTCTTGGTGGACCTGGTAGCACCGAAGAAAGTGAGCGAGCTGACGGCCAAACAGCTTCTAAAGGTGATGCGAGACCATTTCCAGCCTACGGTCTCGATGTTTTCGGCTCGAGACGCATTCTGGAAGAGGGTTCAAGCGCCCGGTGAGTCCATCGCCGCCTTCGCAGCAGCCCTACGATTGGCCGCCGGCCCATGCAAGTGGGAAAACCTCGAAATCACCCTCAGGGACCGTTTGCTGTGCGGCCTGTGGGATGAAGAGGTTCAACGGAAACTGATGAACCAGGAGCCGCCGCCGACGCTACGCGAGGTCATGAAGGCGGCCCAGGCTGCGGAGGCCACGAGGGCCGGAGTTAAGGGGTTCAGAGAGAGACCCCCGCAGTCCGACAAGGCCCCGGCCTCGGTGCAGGCAGCCAGGCACACGCCGAAGTCTTCCACGGAGAGTAGCGATGATGAGGACGTCCGGAAGGTGCGGAAGGACGGCCGTCGCTGCGACGGCTGTGGAGCAACCCACGACCGCATCAAGTGCCCGTTCCGGAAGGCCGAGTGCCACAACTGCGGACGCCGGGGTCACATCGCCAAGGTTTGCAGACGACGGCGTAGAGACCAGAGAAACCCATCGGACCGGCCGCCGAAGACCAAGGAGGGCGCCCGGCCCGCGAGGAAGCAGGACGGCGTGGGCCGCATCTCCGACGACAGCGGCGACGAGACCCCCGTGTACAGCGTGTCCTTGGGACACCCACGTTATTTTGTTGAGGTACTGGTGCAAGGGGCCCCTGTTAGGATGGAGATAGACTCGGGTTCTTCATACTCAATTATGTCCCAGCGGGAGTTTTTGGGAATTTCTCCCCACGTGCGCCCTAAGCTCAAAGCGTTGAAGTCCACGCTGCGGGACGTGCAGGGAAATAGCATTCCAGTTTTGGGGGTTGGAAATGTCAAGGTCCGATACAAGCAACACGCTGCGGAACTGCCCCTGGTCGTTCTCAAAGGGGGAAGTTGCAGCCTCCTAGGAACTCAATGGTTCAAGCCCCTGGGGTTGTTCATTGGGGGGGTGCATGCCGTCGGGACTGACCCAATACAGGAGGTGTGTGATGCGCACCCCGAAGTTTTCAAGAAAGGACTGGGGAAGTTCAAGGGACCCCCAGTAGCATTCGACCTGAATCCGGAGGTCCGCCCTATCAGACTCAAGCCACGCAGAGTGCCTTTCGCACTCAAAGAAAAGATAGAGACGGAACTGGACAAATTGGTGGGCCAGGGGATACTTGTTCCTGTTGATTCCGCAGAGTGGGAAACTCCGATTGTAACTGCGCTAAAGGCCAACGGGGAGGTTCGCATTTGCGCTGATTACAAGTGCACCATTAACAAGGCAATCCGCCCAAATGCGTATCCGGTGCCGGTAGTCAGCCATCTGTTGGCCAGGTTACACGGGGGAAAGTGTTTCGCCAAACTTGACCTTGCGCAAGCCTATCAGCAACTCTCTGTAACCCCAGCTGCGGCTGCTGCGCAAACGATAGTCACTCATAAGGGGGCGTTCCAGGTGACGCGCCTACAGTTCGGCGTGAACTCGGCGCCCGGTATTTTCCAGTCACTCGTGGAACGCCTCTTAAAAGGTTTGGAGGGGGTTTTGCCATACTTTGATGACGTGTTGATAACAGGGGGAAACGAGGAGGAGCTGGCTGAGAGGCTGGACAAAGTGCTGGCGGTGTTCGAAACGGCGGGGTTGAGGTTGCGGCGAGACAAATGCGTTTTTTTCGCCAAGGAGGTTGAGTTCTTAGGTTTCCGGGTAACCCCCGAGGGGATCAAACCCTCCAAATCAAAGGTAGCCGCCATTCGAAATGCCCCTCGCCCCACCTCTAAGCACGAATTGCAATCGTTTCTAGGCCTCTTAAACTTTTACCACTCCTTCCTACCGCGGAAGGCATCAGTGGCAGAGCCACTGCACAAGTTACTTAAGAAAGACGAGGCGTGGAAGTGGGGCGAGAATCAAGAGAGGGCATTCGTTGAACTAAAGCAACTCCTAGCGTCTGACGCTATTCTAACCCATTTTGACCCCAAGAGACCGGTGGTTCTGATATGTGATGCGTCCCCAGTGGGGGTGGGGGCGGTGCTGTGCCATGTGCTGGAAAACGGGAGAGAGGCCCCAGTCGCATTCTACTCTAGATCCCTGTCCCAGGCAGAGCGGAATTACGCCCAAACAGACAGGGAGGCGCTCGCCATAATCGCGGGAACGAAAAAGTTCCACGATTTTCTCTATGGCCGCCCTTTCACCATTGTGACCGATCACAAGCCCCTGTTGGGCATCTTCACTGCAGACAAGCCCACTCCTCAGATCCTGTCCCCTAGGATGCTACGGTGGGCCATTTTCTTAAACGCGTACCAGCACGCGCTGGTCTACCGCCCGGGGAGCGAAATAAGCCATGCTGACGCCCTGTCGCGGTCTCCCCTTCCCGATGTTAACACCGGCGTAGCCGACGAAGAGCGAGACCGCTCAGTGCTCCTGATCGAGGTCCTGGATTCGCCCCCCATTGTGCCTGCGGATATAGCTAAGGCGACCGGCAGGGACAAGACGCTTGCTCTTGTCAGCTCCTGGGTGCAGAAAGGGTGGCCTGCGTCCTCCCCGACGGCCGAGCTCACCCCGTTCTTCAGGAAGAGGCTTGAGCTGTCCCTAGAGAGGGGGTGTCTTCTGTGGGGCCAGCGGGTGGTGGTCCCCGATTCCCTGAGGTCCAGGGTACTCAAACTGCTGCACGTCAGCCACCCTGGGATTGTTCGTTCCAAGGCTCTGGCCAGGAGCTATTTTTGGTGGCCCCAATTGGATGCCGACATTGAGCACATGGTGGGCACTTGCGAGAAATGCCAATGCTCCAGGCCCGAAGAACCGCGTCTGCCGCACAGGGAATGGGACGCGGCAAGGGGGCCATGGTCGCGGGTGCACGTTGATTTTGCGGGGCCATTTAGAGGGACACTTTTTCTCCTCGTGGTGGATGCTTACTCCAAGTGGCTGGAGGTAATCCCAGTTACAAGCACCTCGTCAGCCACGACGGTGAAGCATCTGCGGAGGGTCTTTAGCACGTTCGGTATACCCGACACCCTAATTAGCGATAACGCGAGTTGCTTCACATCCGCTGAGTTCAGGGCATTCATGGAGATCAACGCCATTCGGCACATCACCTCCGCCCCTTTCCACCCGGCGACGAACGGCCAGGTGGAGCGCCTCGTGCGCACCACCAAGGACGCGCTGAGGCGCATGGGTCCAGGGGATCTCAACCTTCAGGTGTGTCAGTTCCTGCTAGGATACAGGGTGACCCCCCTAGCTTCAGGGTATTCGCCCGCAGAGCTCTTAATGCGTAGGAAGCTGACAACGATTCTGACCAGGCTCGATCCGACAAGGGTAGAGGACACGGGGAGAAATGTGGGGCTAGCGGCCACGAAGAGTTTCGCAGTGGGTGCCCCGGTACATTGCAGGAACTACGCTAGCGCGGGGCCAGCCTGGGTCCCGGGCGTCGTCGTTGGCCAGACGGGTCCCGTGTCGTACTGTGTCGAGACAAGTACGGGTCTCTTCTGGCGGCGACACGCGGACCAGCTCCGGCGCCGGGTCCCAGACGACCGCCCCGCGGATGGCGCGGCAGTGCCTTCAACGTTAGGGTTCTCCCCCACCCGTTCAGCCCAAGGGGGAGGAGAAGGGGATCGGTGGTCCCCACCTAGGGGGGAGGGAAAGGAGTCCGAAGCAGCCCCCGGAGAGATCCTGTGGAATCTTCCTAATGGAGACCCAGGGGACACTTTTAATTTTCAGTTACAAAACCGGGGGGGTTTTCAGGAGTGGTCCCCCACCCTTCCAAGCGAGAAGCGGGGTTTTTCGTTAGTCCCCAGTGCCCCCGGTTTTTCTGCCCTTTCCCCAACAGCCGCTGAGCCGCGGCGAATCACTAACGAGTCTCCCTCCCCAACAGCCGCTGAGCCGCGGCGAGTCACTAACGAATCTCCCTCTCCCATTGCAGGACAAGGAGCCGGGACAAGCCAGCCCACAACACGCCCAAAGCGCGTTTGCAATAAACCATCTTGGATGAGAGACTTCGTCTCATCCTAGGGGGGAGGAATGTTGTGTTTCAATTCTATGCATTATGTTTCTTCATACTGTGCCTTTAAACCATACTTCAATGCAACCCGCTCCAACCAGGACGCGAGCTAATGACCACTCGGTGGCAATAGCGAGCGCCCAGCTCACAGGTCATAAATCACCAAAGAACGACAGCGCGGGAAGGTTCCCGCCACTACCTCACCTGGACAAGAAGGGCGTGACCAAGAGTGACGTCACGCCAAGGGGTAGCCAATGGGCTATCGTGGAGCCACATTCAAATGTATAACCACCGTATATATTGAGCTGTTCGTCCGCCATTACCTCATGTTCCCTCTGACCACTCATGCAATAAAGATGTGTTAAGCCAACCCTTCGGCTGTTCCTTTGTCTTGGCTCTCATACACTAAAACTAGTGTAACTGATATGGAACTACCAAGTAACTTGGTGCTTCTGCTGTTTGCCAACACATGGGCCATATGCTTTGACTGAAAAACAAAGAGCAGATTTAATTTAATTTAATTTTTCAATTTGTATGCCGCCCCACTTGCAGAGTGACTCTGGGCGGTCCACAAACAAGGCATATAAGCAAGAAGTTTTGCATCTCAATGCACAGGCCAGTAACACCACATCACTTGGTCTTCTAAGCTTGCAGTCTTCATTTTGGAGCATAGGTTACTACAGTTAGCCTGGATGAATTTTGATATTTTTCTGCTCCATACCTTCCACTCCCACAGCTGCTTAGGTTTTGCAGCAGCCAACCTGAGGAAGAATAACGCTGAAAGACTCGATAGCTTGCTTTCATTTCAAAAATACCAGAGTACTTGCAGGTTGGAAGCTCTTAAATAATGCTATTGGTGTGTCGGGCTCTTTCCTGTTTTCTGTGAGCAAATGTCAGGCTTGGCAGGAGGGGGAAGAATACTGGGATTTCAGTGGCCAACAAGAGGTTTTCTTGAAGGGTAAAAGGATTTGGATGCATTCTTTCTGCTTGGCTGGATTTTCCACTTTTGTTGGGCTTGGAACTCTGAAGACTCAGTAATTGACACAATAGACATTGACCTTTCTTCGTAGCATTTATACACAGCTCTTCAGCTGTAAAATTTCTCATAGAGGCTTACATATCAATAATAAAAAAGGAACCTCGGGTTTACAGTCTGAAAAGACAGAGCACAAAGAAAAACAAGAAATTGAGACATAAGTTCTTAACGTTATGAGTTTCCAAGGGGGTAGCTGTGGCTAGCCTTTTGCTGGACGTACACCACAATGTCCTATGGTAGTGGTGGTGAATCTATGGTGTGTGTCATTCGTTCTGCCCAGCAGCCCAATGGGAGCACTTCCTCCCTCACCCGAGCACAGAGTTTACCTAGCCCTTCTGCCCAGCATCCCAATGGGAGTGCATCGTCCCTCCCCTCAGCACATAGTTTGCCTCACCCCTCTGTGACACAGAGGGCAGGCAGTTGAGTTTGGGCACCTGGTCTCTAAAAGGTTTGCCATCACTGTCCTATGGCACCTTAAAGGCTAAAATATTTTATTTGGCATGAAATTAAGAGTGGCCCACAGTCCAAAAAGCAACCACCATACACCAGATAGAGATTGTTGCCTTAAAGTGGCCACAAGATGCTTTGTTGTTTTCAATGTTGCTTCTCCTCAGCAAATACTCCATGTTGTGTATGGAGTATAATGTGCCTTTTAGTAATGTAACCATTTGAATGAGTGGATGTAACAATCCCTAATAGTAACACTGTAACCTTCTGTATGAGGACGCGAGCTAGTGACCACTGGGGGCAGTAGCGAGCGCCCAGCTCACATGGTACCAATTCTCCAAATACCTACAGCCGCAGGAAGATTCCCGCCACTACCTCACCTGGACAAGAAGGGCGTGACTGAGGGTGACGTCACGCAGACAGTAGCCAATGAGCTACCGAGGAGCCACATTCAAATGTATAGCCACTGTATATATTGAGCTGTTCGTCCGCCATTACCACATGTTCCCCCTGACCATCATGCAATAAAGATGAGTTAAGCCAGACTTCGGCTGTTTCTATTGTCTTGGTTCCGTGGGAATCCATTATCCCACCTTTGTCGCCTCATACAGAAGGTTACAGTGTTACTATTAGGGATTGTTACATCCACTCATTCGAGTGGTTACATTACTTAAAGGCATATTATACTCCATACACAACACTCCATCAGTTGCCTGATGGAATATTTGATGAATGTTTGCTGTGGAGAAGCAAAGTCAGGTGGTCTAAGGGACATCCTACCTTCCCCCTGTCTTCTTCAGCCTAAGGCCATGATGGTGAACCTTGGCACTCCAGACGTTCTTGGGATTTCAGTCCTCAGAAGCCCAAACCCCTGTGAATCCACACGAAGAGATTTGCTGTGATTCATCCAGCCTGCACCGCGCCGCCCTCATCGCTCCTGGAAGCGGAAGTAAAACGCACCCATATGGTTAAGACACTTCTGGGTTAACCCTCCGTATGGGCACGTTTTACTTCCACTTCCAGGAGTGACTAGGGCAGTGCAGTGCAGGCCGGATGAATCGCAGCAAACCCCTTCATGTGGATTCACGGGGGCTTGAGCTTCTGGGAACTGAAGTTCAAGAACATCTGGAGTGCCAAGGTTCACCATCACGGGACTAAGGGAAGCATGCTAAAGTCCACCCCCAAACAACTGATTCTCTCACAAACAGATATTCTGGGGAGAAGATGGCAAAGCAAATTGATTGCATCCCTGACTGAAAGGGAAGCCTGGTTTGATATTTCTTCAGAAAATAGCCTGCTATTTGTTTAAAATGGAAAGCAACTGGGCACAGTTCATGGACTGGACAAACTCCTCTTCGGATGGAAATGTGGGGACAAATTCTGGAACCCTTCATCCATTCAAAATAAGACTTCAAGATCTTCACACAATGACTCTCTTTGCTCCAGTCTCGTTCGACAATAGGGTCCAGCTGCCACACCGTTTCCTCTTCCTGTACTGCTGCCACGTACAGCTAGTGGCCACTCCGAGGACTCCGCTTCCCAGCAAGACCCATCCTAAGACAGACAGCACAGACCCGGGAGGGTCACGAGCACAGGCCACACTGGTGGCTGCCAGACCAATGACACTCAGCAGCAGTCCAAAGGGAAGCAGGCAGTCTCGACACGACGCCTCCACTCCCCCTGTGGTGGTGCTGATCAGGCGGGGGTCCAGGCATGGTGGGGTGCCTTCTAAAGAGACCTCTTCCCTTTCCACATTCATTGTCACATGGTCATAAGGCATGGTGGGCAGGAAGGCAACTCTGGATTCCAATCTAGAGGTGGGAAGAAATAGAGAAAGCGGGCAGAGAAAGCAAGTCTGGAAGTGATCAGGTCAAAAATATAAGGTATGGGTGAAGACAGACACCCCTAGCTCAGTGTCTTCCATGTGTGATCAATTTCCACTACAGTAGATCCTCGCATAACGACGTTACTTGGTTCCCCAAGTAGCATTGCTAAGCGATTTTTGTTGTTATGCGGGTTTCTATGGAGTTTCCCGCATAACAACATTTTTAGCGGATAATGACGGTTATTTTAGCGTCGTTCTCCGGACAACGACACTAAAAATGTTGTTATGTGAGGGAACATGTGGTGCATAACTTTAGTGTAAGGGACCAAAGACAATGAAACAGCCGAAGGGTTGGCTTAACACAGGTTTATTGCATGATGATCCGGAGGAACATGTGGTAATGGCGGATGGGTAGCTCAATATATACAGCTGGCTATACATTTGAATGTGGCTCGTTGACAGACTATTGGTTGCTGCCTGCGTGACGTCGTAGAAGGTCACGCCCTTCTTGTCCAGGTGAAGAGGTGGCGGGAATCTTCCCGCGCTGCTGATCCAGGTGAATCTGAGCCATGAGAGCTGGGCGCTCGCTATTGCCATCTAGTGGTCACTAGCTCGCGTCCCCTTATCAGGTTTACATTGATACAGCTGAAGGTTATAATGTTGCACACAGAAAGGTTACATTGTTACCACATGGCTAGGTACATTGTTAAAGGCACAGCTTTACAGAACACAACATCCCTCCCCCCTAGGATGAGACGAAGTCTCTCAGCCAAGATGGCTTATTGCACGTGCGTTTGGGCCGTGATGAGGGCTGACCCCCCCCCCGGGGGCGCTACTGCTTCTTTGTTCCCTGGTCCCTTGTCCTGTAATGGGAGAGGGAGACTCGTTAGTGGCTTGCCGCGGTTTGGCGGCCTTAGGGGAAGGGAAAAACTCCATTGTGGGCAGACCGGGGGCGATCGGGGCTAACGAAAAACCCCTCTTCTCGCTTGGACGGGTGGGGGACCACTCCGAAAAACTCCCCCGGTTCTGAAAATCAAATTCTAACTCAGTTGGGGTATCCGCATTTGTGGGGGAATTCCGCGAGATATGTATGGGGTCGGGTTCCTCCTCCTCAGAAAAATCCCCCAGGATATCTATGGGAACATCCCCCCTTTCCACCTCCCCCCTTGGTGGGGACCCGCGGCCCCCTTTTCCTCCCCCTTGGGCTGAACGGGTGGGGGAGAACCCTAACGCTGATTTTTTCTCTGTTTGGTCTGCGCCCTGCTCATCGGGGACCCTGCGTCGGAGCTGGTCCGCGTGCCGCCTCCACAGTAGCCCTGTGCTGGTTTCCACGCGGTACGACACGGGGCCGGTTTGTTCCACAACTACGCCCGGTACCCAGGCTGGGCCCGTGCTGGCGTAATTCCTGCAATGCACGGGGGCGCCTACACTGAAACTCTTTGTGGCCTCTAGCCCAATGTTCCTTCCCTTGTCCTCTACCCTCGTGGGGTCTAGCCTACTAAGGATGGTGGTCAGTTTCCTACGCATTAAGAGCTCTGCGGGGGAGTATCCTGACGCCAACGGGGTCACCCTGTACCCTAGCAGAAACTGACACACTTGTAGGTTCAGATCCCCGGGGCCCATGCGCCGCAACGCGTCCTTCGTGGTGCGGACGAGGCGCTCCACTTGACCATTGGTGGCTGGGTGAAACGGGGCGGAGGTGATATGCCGAACGGCGTTAATCTCCATGAATGCCCTAAACTCGGAGGACGAGAAACAACTAGCGTTGTCGCTAATTAATGTGCCGGGTATGCCGAACGTGGAAAAGAGCCTCCGCAAATGCTTAATGGTCTGGGCCGAGGAGGTGCTCGTGACTGGGATAACCTCCAACCACTTGGAGAAGGCGTCCACGACAAGAAGAAACAGGGTGCCTCTGAACGGGCCCGCGAAATCAATGTGCACCCGGGACCACGGCCCCTTAGCCGCGTCCCACTCCCTGTGGGGAAGGCGGGCCTCCTCCGGTCTGGAGCATTGGCAACTTTCACAAGTGCTGACCATGTGCTCGATGTCGGTGTCCAACTGGGGCCACCAGAAGTAGCTCCGGGCCAGCGCTTTGGATCGCACGATGCCGGGGTGGCTGACGTGCAGCAGTTTGAGCACCCGCGGCCGAAGGGAAGTGGGAATCACCACCCGCTGCCCCCACAAGAGGCACCCCCTCTCTAGGGACAGCTCTAACTTTTTCCTGAAAAATGGGGCGAACTCCTCCGCTGGGGAGGACGCCGGCCACCCTTTCTGCACCCAGGAGCTAACTGCTGCTAACGTCTTGTCCTTCCCTGTCGCTTTGGCAATGTCGACGGGCACTACGGGGGGCGAATCCAGCACCTCTATCATAAGAACCTGATGGTCTCGCTCCCCCTTGCTCACCTGGCTGGGCGTCAGGGGGAGGGGAGACCTTGATAGAGCGTCCGCATGGCTGATCTCTTTCCTGGGCCGGTAGACCAACGCGTGCTGGTACGCGTTGAGAAAAATAGCCCACCTGAGCATCCTCGGGGACAGGATCTGTGGCGTGGGCTTATCTGCGGTAAAAATGCCTAGCAGGGGTTTGTGGTCACGCCCTTCTTGTCCAGGTGAAGAGGTGGCAGGAATCTTCCCGCGCTGCTGATCCAGGTGAATCTGAGCCATGAGAGCTGGACGCTCGCTATTGCCATCTAGTGGTCACTAGCTCGCGTCCCCTTATCAGGTTTACATTGATACAGCTGAAGGTTATAATGTTGCACACAGAAAGGTTACATTGTTACCACATGGCTAGGTACATTGTTAAAGGCACAGCTTTACAGAACACAACATCAACGATGCATTGTTAAATAAAAATGGTGCTATTCAAACGCGTTGTTATGTGATGGTTGACTGTACAATCATCCCCAGACCGCAGCTGCCCCAGTGGCTTAGTGGTTAAGTCACTGAGCTGGAGACTGGAATGTCGGGTTTCCATACCCGAGAGCTACACTTGGGGACATGAAAGGAGCCTCATTCGGGCATCCCCTAAAAATCCTTTCAACCCAAGGTAATCTGTGACACTAAATAATAATAATAATAATAATAATAATAATAATAATAATAATAATAATAATAATAATAATAATAATAATAATAATAATAATAATAATAATAATAATAATAATTTGTTTTTGTTATTGTTATTGTTATTGTTATTGTTATTGTTATTGTTATTGTTATTGTTATTGTTATTGTTATTGTTATTGTTATTGTTATTGTTATTGTTATTGTTATTGTTATTGTTATTGTTATTGTTATTGTTATTGTTATTGTTATTGTACCCAGCCCAGTGATGATGGGACATCTGGAGGCTTCCAGTTTGGAGAAGGCTGCTGTATTGAATCAACTTCCGCCACACATAACATGGCTGCCCTTCACAAATGCTATCTACCCATGTATTCTAGACGTTGCAAGTAAAGAAGCCTTTATTTCAGAAGTGTATTTATAAAAGAGGAAAGAAGGACATTATTATTGGTCTCTGTTTGACAATGACAGGGTTTGGAGAGAAGGAGGTGTGGCAGAATTTACTCTACTTTGCCCAGAAGGGAGTTTTAGATTCTATAATTAAGATTATTCTTTGAACTGAGAGAACAACCTAACCCATGGGGAAGGTTCTTGTGTTTTGAGTGCTTGTTTTGATGGGAAAGCCAAGAAGGTTGGAATTACAGCAGGAATGATGGATGTCCGCTGGTTAGGCTGGCAGATAAATCCCAGCCAGGCCTTTTCAATTTTAGTTCCCACAGGAGTCAGCCATCTGTAGTCCAAAAGAGTAACTTTCCTGAGCTCTGCTTCGTATGTAGAATGTAGCATACATATTTTAATCTGAATCTTTCACTAATTCAGCCTTGAAGAGCAGGTAAGTGTGCAAGTATTTGCTGAGGATCAACTACCTAAGGGTGTGTTCCTCAACTTTAGATACCCAAGTGTTTTTGAACATCAAAAGTCCCAGCAGCCCAAGTCAGTACACCTACTGATTAGTGCTCCTGGGAATTGAAGGCCAAGAAGATCTGGGGCCCCAAGGTTGAGAAAATCTGGTCTAGGGCAGTGATGGCGAACCTTTTAGAGACCGGATGAATCGCAGCTAACCCCTTCGTGTGGATTCACGGGGGATTGGGTGTCTGGGAATTGAAGTCCTAGAGCATCTGGAGTGCCAATGTTCACCATCACGGTTATATAGGAACTGGGGTGGCTCATGTGGTTAAGACGCTGAACTCAATGACTTGAAGGTTAGGATTCGATTCCCGAGTACTGCATGACAGAGTGAGCTCCTGCCTCCGTCCCAGATCCTGCCAACCTAGCAGTTTGAAAGCAATAAACTGCAAGTAGATAAATAGGGACCACTTCGGTCGGAAGGTAAACAACGTTCCATGCACTCCGGGTGTTGAGGCATGCCTGCCTCAACATGTCCATGGAACGTCTGCAGATGCCAACAGCACTGGCTCTTGGGCTATAAACAGAGATGAGCACTGAACCCTAGAGTCAGATACCACCTGCTGCTCTTGCCTGTGCGTACTGAAAGTTTGTGAACAAACAAATATAGAGTACCTCTGTTCCTAAGCTTGCAATCTCAAAATATCTTACCAAGCTAAGTAAGCATGGGGTTGCCTTGTGTATCAAGCTAAGTCGGTGGGGGACTGATTGCTACGTTGCTTGAGTAGCTAGTTCCACCTCGTGGTAGCATACATGGCAGGGTGTTAATCTGTTTTGATCCTCTGGCATTTGGAACCAAACCAGTATGTCAGGAAGGGGGATAGAATCATGAACTCCTCTTCAGCATAGCACCAAAGAAGTGCATCAAATACTTCAAACTGTCTTCTACTATTTGGTTTCAGATGTTGTATCACTGGTCTCTTATGTGGATTGTTTGATTGTTATCATCTGTTATTTATCTCTATTCCTCTTTTATTGCTGACCAGTTTTCTTGGTTGTTTCATTGTGGGTATATACATTTAGTGGTCTTGTTCTTGTCTGATGTTCTTGTTTAATAAGAAGCTTTGAGGTCATTTATTCATCTCCAAAATTCCAGACTTAGATATGCATAATTAGACTTATGAAAGGGAGCTTCCCCCACCCCATTTCTACACAAATTAATAATATTATTCTCTCTGCCAATATTTTGTTGTATCCACAGTCATTTCTCTCTGACTTGTCTGTCCTACTACAAATCTCATCCTCACCATGGATATTGTGTATATTGTGTATAGACCTGAAATCCCATCTAGCCAGTTCCATGGCTGTTTCCAGACAATGAAACAGGCTTCCAATGGAATAAAGTCTGGTCCCCTGGTCCAAGAGGCAAACAAAGAACATTTTGTCAAGTGGGCTTTTGCCAATTGACTGGCTATTGAGGAAGGCCTTTCTGAAAGCTGGGTGCTGTACTTTTTAATTCCTGTGCTCTTAAATGGATCAAAATTTAAATTAATGTTATTTATTCATTCGAATAAATAACATTATTTATTTATGACAGGGGTTCTCAATGTTTTCCAGCGACAGGCTGGACCACGCTCCCTCAAACAGCTGAGCGGGCCAGACTGGTGCCATAAAATGCGTCCACAGTTGTCGTAAACACGTTTACGTGGCCATAAATGAGTCCACAGTCGATTCCAGCACCACTGGTGGGGCAGCTGGGGCAAGGTCAGGGGCTGGATTATTTGGCACCACAAGCCATAGGTTGCGAACCCATGATTTAAGGGGCTGTGGTGGCTCAGTGGTTAAGAAGCTCGCCTTGTTAGATGGAAGGCTGGCAAGTCGGCAGTTTGAGACCCGGGTACTGCATGACGGATTGAGCATCTGTCTCTGTCCCAGCTCTTGGGGACATGAAAGGAGCCTCATTTGGGTGTTCCCTGAGAGGAGTTTCTCCAGCAAAAATCCTTTCAACCCAGAATAATTTCTGACATAAAATTATTATTACTTATTCAAATGATGTGTAAGCTATCATTTAAGAATATACAACAACCTTTAAGACTACAAACATAGTAAAGACTTTTTAAAAGAAGTACGCAGAAAAAAGGAATATTAGTAATTAAAACCATATATTGTACCATAAACTCTATGATACCTAGTTAACAGCTGGTCAATTGGCAAGTCAAAATAAGTATTTGAATCTTTAAAGATTTCTTGAAGGACATGAAAAATTGGGCTGGTGAACATTAATTTATAAATTAAATACATTCATAAAATAAAATCATAAAGATCATTTGAGATGTGTGTTGGGTTTTTTTAAATTAAACAAAGGCCTTTCTTTACCAGGCTTGTCTTTGTGTCTTTAACAGCTGCCTGATCTGCAGATATTGGCAGCCAAAATTTTCTAAAACATAAAAATAAAATAGACCATCTGCTATCTGCTGCACACCAACCTCATGCTGAAGTTACTGTCAGTAAAAGTTCGTAACCACAATTTTTAATTATTCTATTTAAAACTTTTCCATACTACTTTTTAAAGTGAAGCTTCTCCAATTCTCATCAAGGTTCACAGCATAAACTGGACCATACTTTTAGCAGTTGCCTGGTTGTGATGGTAGAGGTTGGTGTGTTGTTCCTGGGAGAAATGGCAGTTCGGGCAAACCGTAGAATCCCTGGACTTCCAAAGAGAAGGAAACCTTTGAAAGGATTCATGTAAATTAGAATGTAACTGATAGCCTGCCAATATTATTAATATGTCTACATCGTACAACTACTTGGAATATAGGTACAATGTATAACTGAAAATATAGAAACCCTAGGCAGTATGCCTTGGATAATGAAGGTTGGGTTTCGATATCCGAGAGCTGCACTTTGGGACATGAAAGGTGCCTCATTCGGGTATCCCCTGAGAGGAGTTTCTCCAGCAAAAATCCTTTCAACCCAGAGTAATCTCTGACACAAAATTATTATTAATGAATTCCTTCAACGAAGTATAAATAGCCTACATACATACACAGGGATACACAGGTTGGCTAAACTGCAATGCTACAATCCTAATAACACCCTTGCTTCGTAATGTATTTTACCTTAAAACAACACAACACAAGCTGACCAATATTGGTCCCAAGTCTGCAGAAACCAGCTAGTGAATTTAAAAATAACAATAATCTGGAGAATAAATATGATTGCCTTGCCATGCCCTTCACTGTTGTAAAAGGACTAGTTGTGGAATGTGGTCCAAACCTTGGCAATCTCAAATGTCATTCTCACAGTTTCTCATAGCAGTGAAGATATATCCTCCCATTCAAGGGTATCTGGTTGGACCATCCACTCCACCTCCCGTGGAATTATTTCTGATCTCATTCTTACCTCAATTAAAATTCTGAACGTGGAACTCCTTTTTTAAAAATATTATCTCCCCACTTCTTCTGGGTCTTAGGATTGGTCATGAGTCTCCTTTTCGTCCTCCTTGTGTGCACCTCAAAGTCTTTGCTGATAGGAGGTCAGTCAGTCTGCACTTCTGCCCAGACTGATGGCTGCTGGGGCTCTTGAATTTGGTTCCCACCTCCAGTCTCCATTTATATGTCAATCAATTCTGGGACAAGTGTGATGGAATGATAAGGAAGCAATTAAGGAGTTCCTGTAACTTTGTAGGAACTAGAGAAACTTGGAGCCTGTATATGGAGCATTTACCCTGTGCATTGTATGCTTAGGTACACGCCCAGCTAAACAAAATCATGCTGAAAATAAGTAGGGAAAATCCACAGAATAAACTTTTAAGGCACACATGTAAATATTTATATTAAGATTCCCCTAACAAACTTTCATGAAATTTCTCCTTTAAAAACCTCTGCTCTCAGACAGTGGTGGTGGAAAATCAAGCCCTGAAGATGGTTTTAGACTATGACTTCAATCAGTCCAGCAGTTTTAATGAGAGATAAGGGATTGTGGAAGGTATCACCCAAACATCTGGACAGACTATCTGTGCTCTAGATACTGTAGAAGATACTCCTTTGTTTGGATCCAGAATCAGTGGGTTTAGATCAGGGATTTTCAACCTGCAGCCCATGGCGCCATTTTATATGGCCCACCACCGCCTCCACCATACCAGGAAGTACCATATGGTGGAGGAAGTGCAAAACTGCCCCCCGACGCTGTCTGAGAGAGCATGACCCGGCCCCTGACTTTTAAAGGTTGAGAACTCCTGGTTTAGATCCTGTGAGCATAGGAGTACAAACATTTATGGCTGACCTGGAGATTGCTCAACCTTCTCTGCTGACGGTCTGGACAAAGATGCATGTTCTAGAACCTGCTACAAGGACTGAAGCTCTGCATAGATTCTGAGGATGGTTTTTATCTGATATGCCATCTGTGCTTGCTTGGCAAGGAAGGACTACTTGGGGAGTTATACACAGAGTAGCATCAGATGGAGAAACATTGCAGAGGGGAGTATGGCAGTTCTAAGAATAAGCAGTGGTTACTCTTGTACCCTGCTTGGGTACAAAATGCTACTACGGTGACAGGACTCTGCCGCTGTCCCCGGACTTCCTTGTGGTTGGGGCAAAGAGGCCACTGCAGCGCCGGGCACCAGGACCCTCCATCACCGCCAGCGTCCTGGGCACTGCTCCGGCCAGGGTACAAAAGGCTGCTATGGCAGCAGGACTCTGCCACCACCCTGGACTTCCTTGCAGCTGGGGCGAAAAGGCCACTGTGGTGATGGGACCGTCCACCACCATCAGCGTCCGGGCCCCGCCCTGGGGCACAAATGGCTGCTACGGTGGTGCACGGCAAGACTTTGCTGCCGCCGCCATCAGACTTACCTGCGGCCAGAGTGGAGAGGTCATTGTACTACTGTATTGTTTTATATTAGGATATGTGCTTTTGTAGGATGAATATGGTATAATTATGGTCTATACTGTATATTGTATTACTGTGTTTACTGCATAATATTGTGTGAGCCGCCCTGAGTTGGGTGTCCTGATTGGACGGCATACAAGTGTGAGAATTAAATTAAATTAAATTAAATTCTTAAGCACCCTTTGCCTACTGAAGGCCACCTTTTGTTGAATTCATTCTGCAGCTCCTTTTGCCTGACCTAGTGTGAGAAAAATTAGCCAGCACAAGGTTGCCGTTGGCCAGGGTACGCCCTATTGTCGTGCAAAAAATACCACAATCTTTGCGGGGGCTCTTTCTGTGTACCCCACCATGGCAGCATAACCTGGCAAGACTATAATTCATTATGCAAGGCAAGAGGCACTGGACATAGATGGACCTTGTGGCTGAAGAACCTGAGAGACTGTGTTGAATGTTAAGACCATGAAGACTATCGCCATGATGATAGCCGATTTTCAGAACAGATATGGCACTTGAAGAAGAAGAAAGTAGATGTCTGAGATCCATGGGGCTTGTTATTCATGGCTAGTTGGAATCCTACTGTTTATAGTACAGTAGTTCTCTTCTCAAAATAGTCAAAATTTTGATCCTTGACTATGATACGTAGGCTTCATTTGAGCCTGGGCTCTCTCGCCATGAGCTAGCCAGAGAGCTGAAATTGTTGAACATGTGATCTGTGTACAGAATGTTTCCCAAGACTAATCTCCTACATCTCTAGTTAAAAGGATCAGGCAGCCGTTGGTGGAAGAGGGCTGTCTCCGCCTCAACCTCTGCTTGGCAAGTGAATTGTCCAGGACCAGACTGACAAATAATCTGATTTGAGAGAAGGCATCTCCCTAGGTTTCTAACCTCTGGGAGTAGTTGAGTGAGTGAGTGAGAGGAAAATGAAATGTATGCCAGAGTGAGAAAATGTGTTTGTTTGTGTGTGAGAGAGAGAACATGAACAAGAGAAGAGTGGGTGTGTGGGAGAGAAAGGAGATAACTTTATTATTTATATTATTGTTTGTCAGATTTACATGCTGCTTTTCCTCTAAAGAGCTCAAGGCAACTATTCTGTTGGCTTCCCTGCTTTAACCTTACCAAAACTGGATGAGGCGAATCACCCAGAAAATCTTTTGGCTCAAGGAGAGATTAGAACCTTAGTCCCATAAATCTCAGATTGTCAACGTAATCATTGCATTGTATTACCTCTCTCTGAGTTTTTAAAGAAAAGAAGAAAGAATGTGAGAAGGAGGGTGTATCTGTGAATTCAGATCCTGAATCTAGATTTCTGCATCCTCTGAGGAGTAAATTGCAAACTAAAAATTTACATCTTGATAATCTATGCCGGGGTTCCCAACCTTTTCTTGTCAGGGGCCTGACCATGCCCCCTCAGTCAGCTGAGGGGCCGGTTATGGTTTCCCCATGCCCGCCTGGCATGGAAAAGGCCCTTGCAGAGGCCACTTAGGTGAGAAGGCTCCCGGCGGTGGTTTCTGCGGGCAGAGAAATTAAGGGGGGTGGATTAATGATAGGGTTTGATTCACCCAATTCCTTGACCTGACCAGCGGATCTGCTGAGAGAGCGAATATCTAACTCTGTTACCCATTAGAGTAATCCCTCATCTCCGAGTCTCCGTTTTATCCCAGATGCAAACAGAGGCCATGTTTACCCCAGTCTTATCCCTAAACAATGGTGTTTTCCCATGTCTGTGTTTGCCCCAGTTAATTAACTTCCCCAAGAAAGATTCCCAATTAACCCGAGTAAACAGGTGATGTGATTTCTGTCAGATGACGGTTTTGCCACCGTTGCGCTTTTTCTCCTATATATGTTGAAGCTTTCCCTCAATAAACTACTGATCTGATCACGCTCCATATTGCCTCGTATCGTTTCTTGATCAGTCTCCTCCGGAACCTCCGGCCCTCTGCGGCCCCGATTCCTACACCTGGTGACCCCAACGTGATCTACTCGTGAGTAAGCGACCCCCGAGCGGTCTACCTCAGAGTAAGCGATCACACGGTCCGGTTCTGCGCTTGAACCGTGTCCGACCGTCCCGGAGGACAGCGCGGCAGCCCGGCCGGTAAACCAGCCGGTCGGGAAGACGGCCTAAGCGGCGAGGCAGTCCAAGAGGCTTTCTACAGTTTGCTCCCGGCTTTCGCGGCGGCTTGCAGGTTACAGAAAACGCATTCCACTCAGGGCCTGCTGTGAACCCCTGACAGCGCAGTGGCCACCGAGGGCCCGTGGCCGCAGTCCACGCTCCGAGCTCTACCCAGAGGATCGTCGCCAGAACCTATTACTTGCCCAAAGACGCGTCGACTCGTCCCGAGGAGGAAACTTCGGAGGACCCATCGCAGGTAATATGGGGACCTGTCCTCAGCGACAGCGTCCATCCGCTAGCCAAAGAACTCGTGAGGGAGAGTTCAAAATCCTGGCCAGGGTGTTTAAGTTGCGTTTTCACAGCGGGGAGCTAGCGAGACTTTTGGTGTACCTGGGGGAACACTGCCTGCTTTACCCAGAAGTAGGTACGTTAACCCTTGCGCTCTGGGATCAGATAGGAGACTGCATTCAGCAACCCCCGAATGCTCCAAGAGGCGTAATTCGCACATGGAGTAAATGTAGGGAGCTCTTAGCGGAGATAGAGCCAGTCCGGATAGAGGCCAAAGAACCCCCACTTCTGCCAGTCACACCAGCCGAGCCAACGGCGCCTAAGGCGCTCTATCCGTCACTCCAGTTTAGGCAGAGTAGCGTAGGGAACTTTCCCTCGGTGACAGCTGCAGACGTCACCGACGGAATGCAAGGGATGAGGAGCTCAGGCGCTTCTCTGACAGTTCCGGGTTCCCGAGTTACCAAGAGTCCCCTTCAGCGCACAATTGAAGAGGAGATTAGGAAGGGGGAATTGCCAGCAGAAGAACTAGCTGAGCTTAGTCAGATTTGTCCAATCCGCATGGAGATGGATGCCCTTACGGTGGCCCAGCAGATAATTCACACCCCAGTCCCGTATAAGCTGCTAATGGCTATACGGAAGGCCATTTCAGAGACAGGGCTCCAAAGCCGATTCACTAGGGGCACGCTTCAGCAAGTGTGCGAGAACACCATGTTCATTCCCCATGACTGGAAGGCCGTCATGCGGATGATGCTCACCCCTAGCCAGTATTTAATTTGGGACAGCGAGTTTCGCCTTGAGGCTCAAACAAGGGCTGCCAGGATGGGAGGCGCAGTACTTCCTGACCAGTTATATGGTTCAGGTGCCTTCGAGCCCATCGATGCCCAGATCAACTTGCCTCTAGCCACTCTCCAGATGTCGGCCGAGGCCGCCTTTAGGGCGTTCTTTAAGGTCCCAGCCACTGGCAAAGCGGCTAAAAATTACACCGCTATTAAGAAAGGAGCCCAGGAACCATACATGGACTTCATTAATCGTTTGGAGGAGGCAATTAGTAGACAGATTGATAATGAGCAAGCCCAGCAAGAGCTCATGATCAAGTTAGCCAAGGACAATGCCAATTTAGACTGCCGTAAAATCTTGCAGTCACTGGGCAATCGTCCCGACTTGACTCTCATGGACATGATTAGAGCTTGCGCCGACGTTGGCACAGAATCCTACAAGATGGGATTGCTAGCGGCAGCGGTGCAAGGGGCTAGAAGACCTAAAGGAAAGAACCAAGGAGCATGCCACAATTGTGGCAAGGTCGGTCACTTCGCTAGGGAGTGCCGATCCAAGGGAGGCGGACAGAAGTCCGGTCGTTCCAAGGCTCCAAACACCCTCTGTCCGAAGTGCAAGAAAGGCTACCATTGTGCCCGAGACTGGCTGAGTTCGGGAAACCGGAACGCGGGCATGTCTCTGGCCCCGGTCCAAACAGAGGCTTCCCCCATTCAGAGCTCGCCAGAGCTAGACTAGATCCCGGTCACATTCCAGGCACGACGAGGGCACAGGCCAGTCCCAAGGGCAGTACAGGGTTAGACTTGACTTGTCAGGCAGATGTCACATGTGACTTGCCAGGCACAGTCTATCTGGTGGACTCCCAGTACATGGGTCCGCTGCCCAAAGGCTTTATAGGTTTAGTCTTGCCCCGTAGTGTAGCTGGAGCACGCAGAATTCTTGTAATTCCAGGAGTCGTTGACTCCAACTTTTCAGGCGTTCTCCAAGTCCAGCTTTGGACTCACCTGCCCCAGACAATTCACAAAGGAGCCACCTTAGCGCAATTGATCATGGTTCCTTGTCACTCGCCAACAGAAAGCCAGGGAAGGCTCAGGGACAGCTCAGAGTCCCGGTCAGAGGACCGCTCGAGCGCCAGTGAGGCAGTGCAAGGATACCAGGTCTTAGCGACAGTGGAGACCAACATTGAGTGGAAACAGCGCCCGGTTATTGAGGTATTTCTGAATAATAGATCATTCTCAGGCCTGTTAGATACCGGAGCAGATGTGTCAGTGATAAGCAGAAGCCAGTGGCCAAGGGAGTGGGCCATTGAGCCGGTCTCCGATGTGTGGGGGGTAGGCGGCATTCAGGAAGCGTTTAGGAGCCGGGAGTGGGTGACAGTCACGATTCCAAAGGCTGATGGCACAGCGGTAATTCGGCCGCACATTCTTGATGTGCACATCAACCTTTGGGGGCGAGACATTTTACAGCAGTATGGTGCTACGCTTACCTTCGGGTAATGGCGTTGCCACTTAAGTGGCTCACCGACACGCCGGTCTGGGTAGAACAATGGCCGGTAGTGGGAGAGAAATTAGTCGCCCTTAAACAACTGGTTAAAGAACAGCTAGACGCAGGACATATAGAGCAGTCCACTAGCCCCTGGAATTCGCCAATTTTTGTGATAAAGAAGAAGTCGGGGAAGTGGCAACTCCTCCACGATCTCAGAGAGATCAATAAATGTATACAGCCAATGGGTCCGCTTCAATGCGGCATCCCAAATCCTAATATGATTCCCGAGGGGTGGGAGATCCTAGTTGTAGATCTCAAGGATTGCTTTTACACAATCCCCTTAGACCCCAGGGACCGGGAAAGGTTTGCCTTTACGGTGCCGGTTGTGAACCACAGTGAGCCTACGCAGCATTACGCGTGGAGATTTTTGCCACAGGGCATGCTCAATTCGCCCACCCTGTGCCAAATTTATGTTCACAACGCACTGGCAAAGTTTCGAAACCTTTACCCAAAAGCGTTAGTTTGTCACTTCATGGATGACATCTTGGTCGCGGTGCCGCAACTTGGCAGCGAAATGTTTTCAGATCTCCAGGCCAGCCTGGGGGAGAAAGGTTTACTCATTGCCCCAGAGAAAGTGCAGAGAACCGAGCCCTTCTCATACTTGGGTCATCGGCTTCTCCGCTCTTTCGCCGCACCCGTGTTGCCCCAAATCAACTTACAGGATTCAGTCACCTTAGTGGAATTGCAGCAGGTTTTAGGGAACATTAATTGGGCCAGACCGTATTTTAGATTGGATACGGACCTTTTGAAACCGCTCTTCTCGCTGCTAACATTAGGTAAGCAGCCGGCAGACCGGATACGAATTTCTCGAGAAGCGCGCTTGGCTCTCGAGAAAGTCAATCAGGTTCTCAGCCAGAGGTGGGTAGATAGGATCGCCCCAGGGCCATATGCCCCAATCCTGAACTTGTACATAGTTCGAGCAGGATCCATGTTCACCGGAGCCCTAGGGATAGACTCCAAGAAGGGAGCGAGTATCGTGGAATGGGTGTACTTGCCGAACACCTCCCCACGGAACATCGTTCCTCCCCAAGAGCTGGTCTCCGCGGTGATTTACCGCGGAAGGCTGAGAGCTAGGGACATTTCAGGGCACGATTTAGCCAAAATTGTAGTCCCGTTCACCAAGGAACAAATCCAGCAACTGATGCAGCTCGGTGACTCGCTTCCAATAGCCCTGGAAGGATTCACTGGGAGCTTGGCATACCATTTGCCAAAGGACCCCAGACTTGTCTCACTTCAGACGCAGACAGTCAGCTTGTTCGAATTGCTCTCACTGGTTCCGCTTCAGGGAGCCAGGACAGTTTTTACTGATGGTGGTCGAACATATGGTGTCTTAACTTGGCAGGAGGGCCAGGCTTGGCGCACGCTGTTAACTCTTCCACAGAAGTCCGCGCAGTGGGCAGAGTTGGCAGCGGTGAACCTCGCCTTGCGCACCTTCGCCAAAGAGCGCCTCAACATCATTACTGATAGCCAGTACGTCAGGAACTTGCTTCACAGTCTACCGGGAGCATACATCACTCCCGCGATAGACAAGAATTTGCTTAGTCTGTTTTTAACTGCTCAATTTCATTTGCGAAACCGCACGGAGCCGCTCTATATTGCCCACATCCGAACTCACCAAGACCTACCGGGTCCGATTTCCGCGGGCAATAGCAGAGCGGACGCAGCGGCAAAGGAAATTCAGCAACGTTCAGTGTTGGGTGTTTTCACTACGCCAATCCAGAGTCATGCATTTTTTCACCAAAATGCCAAAGCGCTCGCCAGACAGTTCAATTTACCACTTTCTCAAGCCCAAGGCATAGTCCGCTCTTGCCAGCATTGCGCAGGGGCACCGGGGGGGCCCTCGTGGGGGGTTAACCCACGAGGGACAGAGGCCAACCAGGTATGGCAAATGGACGTCACGCATGTCCCGCAGTTTGGCAGATGGCAGTACATGCACGTCTGCATTGATACTTTTTCACAATTCGTTTAGGCAACGGCGCAGAAAGGGGAGACTGCTTCCCACGTGGAGCAGCACCTCCTTTCCTGCATCGCGGCAATGGGCAAGCCATGGCAAATTAAAACCGATAACGCACCATCCTAAAGCTCCAGGCAGCTGGCGGCCTTCATGGCCACCTGGGACATTGAGCATACTTTTGGCGTTCCTTACAATCCGCAGGGGCAAGCGATTGTGGAACGGGTCAATCGGACGCTCAAGTCCTATATTGACAAACAAACAGAAAGGGGGGAGCCACCAGCCCTCCCCAAGTCACAGGCTCAGGCACAGCATTGTCTGAATAAGGTATTGTTTACGTACAATCACCTTAATGTTTTTTCCGATTGCACGCCGCAGGAGAAGCACTTCCACCGTTCGGAAGCTCTCCCGCGACCGATGGTCCGATACCGGGTGCCACCAGACCCTTCTTGGAGGGGCCCGGCGCCGCTCATAACCTGGGGAAGAGGGTATGCTGCAGTTATGTCTCCTACAGGTGTCGTTTGGATTCCAGCTCGGTGTGTCAAACCTCACTTGGAACCACATGGCGTGGACCCAGGCCGGCCCGAGTCCGATCCCGGAGATGGAGGACCTCACCCTAACCGAGAGGACCCGTCGGAAGAGACAACGGTCACAGATGCCAGCACCGAGGATCACTTGGGGGATGGTCAAGGCCCTTTGCCATGAGGCCCAGGACGCCATCCAGCGCGAGGAGAGGGAGCCGACACCGGAGAACCTCGTGGCTGCAGTTTTCACCCAGATTCATGCCAACTCCATGGCAGTCACCATCATCCTGATCCTCTCCCTATTTGCCGGGGGAGGCGTTCAGGCTACCTTGTTAAAGGCCAGCGATTTGGTGCCCGGCGGAGACCTCTCTGCCAGAATGCAGTACAACATTTGGGAAAGGTTGGCGGGCCTCGTCAACCAGTCCGATTTTTGCCTGAGACAGGACATTGGTTCTGCCTCAATCCTGAGCACCTGCCTCATCCCAGTGTGCCATTCTCCAGGCGCATACCCCAGGGATGGGGACTGGCTTGTGAAACGGATTTTCAGCCCATACAACCCAGCGGCTTCCACAGAATACGCCCGCTGGGAGATGCGGCTCACCATGACTTTGCCGGCTGATGCAGCCACTCTCCACACTCCTCGAGTGGCGGTCAGCCCGAACTCTACTTGTGGTCGGATGACCGGCTGCTCCACAGTCGGTCGAACCCGGCGCCGCTGCCTCTACGTCGGCAGTGGCAATTGGACTTGCAATAACCCAGTGAAGCTTGGTTCAATGTATGCTCATGTTACGTTACCATCTGGTTGGTTCTTTACATGTAATGCATTAGTCGTTTAACACTGTTACTCCCTACTAAGGATATGGTCACCCCAAGCACAAATGTTACCCATGTTACAGCACCCATACGGCACACTCGCACCACCCAGTTAGACAGCTCATGTGAGAGCAGCTTTAGAGTTATGAGTCCAGCTGAATATGTCTCGTTGGCAGTCAGCATAATTGGCGTGCCAGGTTTAGCCGTCGGCAACGGTCGGAGGATCAGCCGACTGGCTTGCAGGTTGGCTAAGGCCATCAACCACACCTCCTCGGCGATAGCGCTGCTCAACCAGGAGCAGGCGGAGCTTCGCCATGCCATACTTGACAATAGAGCGGCTATAGACTACCTCTTATTGCTTCATCATTTGGGTTGCGAATCTTTTCACGGTATGTGTTGCTTCAATCTCATGGACAACTCCCGCAAGGTACAGAATCAGCTCACGGCCCTCCACACCATAGTCGAGGGCATAAGGGAAGGGTCTGCATGGGGAAATTGGTGGAGCTCATTGTGGAATTGGATGTGGTCATGAATTCCATGGGGGTGGCTCCAGACGGTACTCAAGGTGGTTGTGGGGGTGGTCATACTAGGCATAGCTATCTGCTGCTTTGCGCAATGTATCCCCTCACTGATCTCAAAGTGCCACCCCAAGAAGAAACCCCGAAGCGTCACTCCCGATCAACAGCTGATGCCCCTCTTGTGCAGAGTCGCCGGTCAGGTCCTTAAGTAAAACAGAAAGGGGAGATATGGTTTCCCCATGCCCGCCTGGCATGGAAACGGCCCTTGCAGAGGCCACTTAGGTGAGAAGGCTCCCGGCGGTGGTTTCTGCGGGCAGAGAAATTAAGGGGGGTGGATTAATGATAGGGTTTGATTCACCCAATTCCTTGACCTGACCAGCGGATCTGCTGAGAGAGCGAATATCTAACTCTGTTACCCATTAGAGTAATCTCTCATCTCCGAGTCTCCGTCTTATCCCAGATGCAAACAGAGGCCATGTTTACCCCAGTCTTATCCCTAAACAATGGTGTTTTCCCATGTCTGTGTTTGCCCCAGTTAATTAACTTCCCCAAGAAAGATTCCCAATTAACCCGAGTAAACAGGTGATGTGATTTCTGTCAGATGACGGTTTTGCCACCGTTGCGCTTTTTCTCCTATATATGTTGAAGCTTTCCCTCAATAAACTACTGATCTGATCACGCTCCATATTGCCTCGTATCGTTTCTTGATCAGTCTCCTCCGGGACCTCCGGCCCTCTGCGGCCCCGATTCCTACAGCCGGTCTCATGGTTCTTCCCGGTGGCAGTGGCGACATGTTTCCAGGTGTTTTTCCCACCTCCGCCGCTTCCCTTGGAAGAGGGAGCAAGAGAGGAACATTTTTGTGCTGTTTTTTAATTTTTCGCAGTGTTTTTACAGTGTTTCAGTGCGAAAACACAAGTGACATCGATGCACTTTGACATTGGCGGCAATTCGGCCTGGTGGCTGGATCCGGTTCACAGGCCATAGGTTGGGAACCCTTGATCTATGCTTTCTTCTGTCGAATCCGAATATTGGCGATTCTCATGGCTATCAGCCATGAAGACTGTCCTGAGAATATAATGCAGTGATCTTTCATCTCCCTTCTGCATCGCAGCATGATACCCACATACCACTGATCCAGTTCTGTGAGTCACTTTCTGGTCCTGAGCCCTTTTGGCACACAAAGTACTCCCCAGCCCCAGGCTAGTATTGATGAAGCTGCTGCCTTCCATCAAGATGGATTCTAGTGGAGCTTAATCCACTTGGGGACCATCACTCATCCCTATGGATTTAGGCACCCAAGGCTGTTAGTCCTCAGGGTTGTCAGGTTAGTTAACCGCCGCCCGACACTCAGCGTTGAATCGCTGGCAGTATGGTCTACTTTATTACCATAGCAGGATAACCTGGCCAGACTGTAATGTATGCTTGTGATAGGGAAATGGCAAATGAAAGGAACTGAGAGGACCTTCCAAAACAACTGTGAGGTATCAGTTTATTATACTGCAAGCCAAGGACAGGGAAATTATTGGGTAATATTTGGGAGCTTTGGTTGAGAATGACTACAGCACAAAAGGTAAAATGGCAAAAAAGACGGTGTAACACAGAAGGGGATCTTAAGCAGACACATGGATGTGAAAAGGGGTGGGGTCCCTGAAAAGGGAGAATATGACTCCCTATCTGCCTAACCCACATTTCTGCATCTGGATTCCTTGGTTTTCTCATTCAATTCTCAACAAAGCCAAGAGCTTTGAAGATCAGTTTTTAGACATTTGTCTTGTAACTCTTCTTCCCTGTTCCTCAAAGTCTGGGAAACCTCCAGAATTCTCCAGTCTGCATTCCTGTCTTTTGAAAAGTAACTTTTAAAAACTTTGCTAATGTAGAAAAGAGAAGGTTGCAACAGGATTGTCTAATGCAGTTTTTGCCAGCCAAAAGATCTCTAGACACATTGGACGACGTTTCCCATCATCCCCAGTTAGAATGGCTCCAGGTTGTAACAGGCTGGAAGCCTTTTATGCTGCATACCTGCATCCTCCCCCAACTAATAAGGGGCAGAGATTCAAGGGTGACGTCTCCTCTCCAGAAACACATACACCACATAACAAGTGAATCCTCGTGGATTACTTTTGACACTAATACTACTTTTTTGACGGATCTGGATGGACAAAGCGGATTGAGCATATGGCTGAGGGCAGCAAGGGACAGCCAAATTAGCAAGGCCCATTGCAGTTAGCTAGCATGGTGTGTTAATGGCAGGGGGTAATGAGGCAATCAGAACTCAGGAAATACATCAGAAAATGAGTGATTCCTAGTAGTTAGAGAAAAGGGAAAAGAAAGGCTGGGGATGATTAATCTTGGGTCCTCTGCACAAGAGAGGTAGACCTAAAGAGTTGGATAAATTCATTAATATGGGAGGTACTTGAAGAAGAGGTGACAGTGGGGCTTGTTCAGAATTTGCTAATGACTGGCACTTTGGGATGTTTCACATGATCCGTAGATGTTGGCATGAGCCGCCAAATCCTTCTCAGGTTGCCAACCCACCATGACATAGAGTAGGGGTGACCAAACTTTTCAGGCCACGGGCAGGTCACGTGGTTGAGCGGGCAGGTCACATGGTTCCTCCTACCAGAATTGGAAATAAAACATGCCCACGCATGCTCATCACACTGCCATAAATGCACCCACGGCTGTTGTAAACACGTTTACAACAGCCGCAGGTCATTTATGGAAGTGTTTTGCGCATGTGTGGGCATGTTTTGCTTCCGCTTCTAGAAGCAGTGCAGGTGGCATGGGCTGGATGGAATGGTGTCATGGGCCAGATCTGGCCCATGGGGCATAGTTTGGATACCCCCTGACATAGAGTTTATATTCCAAGATCCTTGAACTAATGGCAAGGCTGCCACATGTTTTTAGAAGGATCGTTTCTTGATCTGAACAGTTGGGGAAGGAAAGTCTACTGCAGAACCGAGGGGCCAATGCAGAAAAGATTCTGTCTCTACTGAGGGATATGTTGAATGATGCTACCTGCAGCAGATTCCCATTAGCTTGCTGGAGATCAAAATGGATAGTCAAGTGGACACTCTCAGAACATTTTCTTGAATCCAGGAGAACAAAGACCACAATCAGGTCACGCCCACCTCTCAGATACTATTGAAAAAAATTTGTATTATAAAATGTGTACATTTCACATAAAATCAATAAAGTGTCCCTTCATTCGTTACATTCCTTGTACATGATGGTACCCATGGTTGTTTGAGCAAAAAAAAATTGAACGAACTTCTTTTCCCTCTTCATCTAGTTGAGAAGTGACTTACTATATTTCAACAAGAAATATATGGTACATAGGCTAGAATCTAATGGGTGTTTTATGGTTAAATAATGAGAACAGCTTAAGTTACAGTGGCAAATTCATTAGTAAGGTGCAGTTTGTAATCCTGGCTGTCTGCCCAATCTGGTGGTCAGAAGACAAGCAGTACTTCGATAATGAGCATCAATCTGCCACCATCTCTTACAGAATTTGCTTTATTTTACAAGCATAAATTCTCAATAGGAAACTGGCCATATGCTTGTACAGTGGAACTTTGCTTAACAAATGGCTCAGTTAACACAAAAATTGCATAACAAAAAGGAAATCCATAGAAAATAATGGCTTGGTTAAAAAAATTTTTTTTTTTTTAGAATGGATTAATTGGCTTTCAGTGCATTCCTATGGGAAATAACGTTTCGCTTAACAAACTTTGGTTTTCAGTGCATTCCTATGGGAAATTTGCTTTACAATTTTTTTTGTAGTACAAAAAGTCCTGGAGAACCCATTAAATTTGTTAAGCGAGGTTCCACTGTATATGTACAAAACATTTACGTTAACAAACAAGTGGATCACAGATGGAGGAAATCAAGCCTGAACTACTGTATCTGTGGAGGTAAAAATAGTGAAAGTAAGGCTGTTGTATGTTGGGCACATCATGAGAAGGCAAGAATCTTTGGAAAAGACAGTAATGCTGGGAAAGGTGGAAGGCAAAAAGGAAAACAAAAAGACCAAACATGAGATGGATTGACTCCATAAGGAAGCCATAGAGTTGCATTTGCAAAAACTGAGCAGGGTTGTTGAAGATAGGACAGTTTGGAGACCTCTCATGCATAGGGTCGTCGTAAGTCGGAGACATCTTGGCAGCACATAACAATGCTTCGAATGGCTGCTGTTCCAATAAAGGGAGTGGGAATTGTAAGAAAGGAAACCCTATTCAATTTTTTGAAAGAATGAAAGCAGGCATGAAGGCCAGTATATATATATGAGGACTGTTGAACAGATGCACAGTTCTTCCTGTGTCAAACGCTGCATGGCTCAAAATTACCTCTTCACTACAAGAAATAAAATTGGCTAGATGATTTAATTCTAATATGTGCATAGCCATCCAGCTTTATTTTTGTTTTCTCCCTCTCATAATTAAAATACAGAGTTATGGGCTAAACCAGGAGTTCTCAACCTTTTAAAGCTGGGGACTGGGTCACGCTCCCTCAGAAAGCTTCAGGGGCTGGGTGGCCATTTTGCCCTTCCTCCACCACATGGCACTTCCTGGTGTGGTGGAGGGGGTGGGTGGGGGGCACATGAAATGGTGCCATGGGCCACATTTAGCCTGTGGGCCATGGATTGAGAATCCCTGGGCTAAACTACAATTCTGTGCATGTTTCCAGCATTCATTTGAGGTTTCTCTCAATTAAATGTGCAGAAGACTGCAGCTTTAATCTCTCTCATTACAATTGATGCGACTTAAAAGCAGTTGCCTTTGTCTAGGTCAGAATGTCCAATGTGCCTCTCCCATCATCTGTTTGACAGTTTATTACCATTAATATTATTAACCCATTGCTGCTTATGGTTTGGTGGGAAGAAATTCATGGCTCCACAGAGGAATAATTGTGCATCTATCCTTCAATCACCACATATGTTGGCTTTCATTCTTTCAGATACCATTCTCTTCCACCACCCACCTTGCTTCATCTCTGTATGCTGTGGTCACTCTTAGGAACAGCACATGGTCGAAACAATGCTGAGTGACGCTGTTCAGAAAAGGGAGGCCAGGATGGCAACAGAGAGGGAAGGAAGTGAAGAAGGCCTGTAATGTAGAAATCCGATTTTCCTTGTGTTAAAGAGCTTGGAGCAAATGTGATCAGTGGAACCAAAATAGCCTCCAGGTCCTTGTTTTGTGCAAGATGTATATGCATGTGCGCACATGCAAATTCATCATGGCCATCAGGTATAGCAAGGAGAGGGGCATCAACACTCTTAATCCCTCTCAACCCCACCTCCCACCCCAGGAAGTCTATATAAGAAGGTGCTTGGGACATCTGGCGTTCCACTTGCTAGGTTGGCATAGGAGAAAACAGACAAACCAACAACGTTAGTAAAGCCAGGTGAGCATACAGTCACACAATGGGGAATAGTAAGAGTGGAGCCCTGTCCAAGGAGATTCTTGACGATCTGAAGCTAAACACAAAGTACTCAGAGGATGAGTTGTGCAAATGGTATGAGAGCTTCCAGAAGCAATGCCCTGATGGGCGCATCAGCCGGTCTGAGTTTGAGAAGATCTACGCCAACTTCTTCCCCAACTCTGATCCTAAAGTGTATGCCCGGCATGTTTTCAGAAGCTTTGACACTAATGATGATGGGACCCTCGATTTCCGGGAGTACATCATTGCCCTCCACCTTACTTCGACTGGCAAAGCCAACCTCAAACTTGAGTGGGCTTTCTCTCTCTTCGACGTCGACCGCAATGGAGAAATCAGCAAAAATGAGGTTCTTGAGATTGTCACGGTGAGTGTGGGGATCATGGGGACATGCTTGATAGCACTAATGATGGGCAAGGGGAACCTGGGGAAGAGCTAAGAATTTTCCCATGGCTGTACTATGTAGGCTAGAAATAGGCTTTTCATTGGCAGGAATATAGTCATAACGAACTTTTTGCTTTGCACATTATTAATTGGAGGTGAATGCACAGACCACAGTGAAGAAGCCATCACATTCTCATCTTTGTTATTAATGAGGTTGCTGTTATTTTTAACCCCCTAAAGCCACCTGAACTTTCTGGTGCCCATCTGTTGTTGCATCAAGCCTTCTTATGGTCAGCAAAAAAGATTGTTCCACTTCAGCATTCTATTATTCCCACATCTAGCCAAGTAAAGTCATAGTTCAGCAAAGGCATAGATCCATTCATTTCACTCCTTACAGCTGAATCAGAACTAGGACTGGAAACTGTTCTCCCCTCCAGAGCAAAAGAGTCACCTGTTGAAACACAAGGTGTCCCTAATTAAAAGGGGAGGGGAAGAGATGGAAGGAGCTGAACATATGACTCTCTTGACCTAACTGGAGGTGATGGGATGACAACAGATTACCTTGGCTGAAGGCTTTGTCTTTTGTCCAGATGGAATTAGCCTTGCCCAGTGGGGGGAATCCAGTTATGTCTGTTTAGCTGGATGAGCAAGCTTGGCAAGGCCTCACGCAGTTCTAAATCCTGTCCTAATTTGATCTCCTTTGCCTCAGTTGTCTCCAGCAAGGAGCAAAATGTCATATTTTCAGAAAGAATGCAAGCATATTTTTTTTTCAGAAGAGAAAGATTTCTATATTCATATCATAGTGCTGCACAATTTTAAATTTTGGCTGCATAGGAAATATGGGTAAAATTCAAAACAAATTAAGATGTAAAAATATTAACCTATTCTTCACCAAAAGCATGCTATTTCATTAGTATCATCTCAGCCATTTACTAGATGATCTTTTGTACTTGTGGTTGAACCAGAAATTACACGCACATAAATGCTGTGATAATTGAATTCCTCTACATTCACAGAAAATTTGTCTTATATACAAGTACTGTAGTCCTAATTCTACTTGATTCTTCTTTGATTTTCCTACTTGGCTTCAAAGTCAAGTAAGTGACTTCCAGATGGTCCAGCTAGAATCTTGTGAGAGACACTGCATTTATTCATTCAGCAAGGTGTGTTGTTTTTGCTCTCCATAGGTTTAGCCTAGCCTCTTTTGATCTCATATTTAGAGTATAAAATCTACTGAAAGTGTTTTCTCAATTTTAGCTGTTGTCTAGGGGCTTGTTGCTGTATTACTTAATTTCATTTATTATTTGCTACCACCTCTTGACAGAGTTCCAGGGCAGCAATATCAGCCAGATAATAGAATCTTTCAGAAGCTGTAGGTTTCAGACATCCAGTAATAATCATGAATGATTAATTAAGAGCTGCATCCACTTGTTTGGCTTGTCCTGGTTTATAACATGCAGCACTACCATATTCTACTGTGGAGCAGCACAGGGACAAAACCCTTGTTATTGTTTATGGGTATATATTGCAGTTTGAACCAGTCACTTTCCTAACTATGTTAATTTCTGATGGCAACTTTTTTGTTTTGTGTTTAGGTGTTTTGTGTTTACATCTGCTAAGGTAAAGGTAAAGGTTTCCCTTGCTCGAAAGCCAGTTGTATCTGACTCTAAGATTCAGTGCTCATCTCTGTTTCAAAGCCGAAGAGCCAGCGCTGTCTGCTTCTGCAGACATTTCTGTGGCCATGTGGCAACGCTGTTACCTTCCCACCGAAGTGGTCCCTATTTATCTACTTGGAATTTCTTGCTTTCGAACTGCTAGGTTGGCAGGAGCTGGGAGCTCATTCCGTCCTGCAGTACTCGGGAATCGAACTGCTGAGCTTCCGCCTCTCAGTCAGCATCTTAGCCATTTGAGCCACTGGAGTCATGTTTAGGCAATGTTTTTGTAGGTCTGGGTTCAATCCAGAGTGATGCCCAAATATTTGGGTTTGGGTGATGTTCCAAAATATTGTCTTCCCAGTTAACCCAGAGCTTCATCTTTGCTTTTCTGTTCTTTAAGTGGAAGGCACAGACCAGTGTTTTTAAAGAGTTTGATTTCAACAGAATATTTTTATGTTATGTTATTTATTTGGTGCAATTTGTATAGCTGCCCAATTGATGGGAGACTCTGGGCGGTGTACAGCAATTCAATACAAATATATAAAATCCCCACAATTCCCTATAAAAACCCCTTAAAATTCCTAAAACGCTAAAAGATCTTCTAATGCAGAGGTTAGCTGGTGCTCGATGGACTCAAAGGTTTCCCCTTGGACTGTCAAGGCAAAGTCACCATCATAGATGAAACTTCTGGAATTTGGGGACATCAGTACTGCATGACAGACTGAGCTCCCGTCTTTCTCCCAGCTCCTGCCAACCTAACAGTTTGAAAGCAAGAAATTGCAAGTAGATAAATAGGTACCACTTCATCAGGAAGGTAACAGCATTCCGTGTGTGCCTGCCACATGACCACTGAAATGTCTGACTCTTTGACTGTAAACTGAGATTAGCACCAAACCCTAGAATCGGATACAAATGGCTCAACTGGCTTTCAAGCAAGGGCAACCATTACCTTTACCACAAGTAATGGCTACAGAATACTACCTTGTGGTAGACTGTTCCTTTGATTTTTGCAGAAACTGTGCCTCTTTTGAAATTACAGAAAGAATCTTTGGTTTTGAAGGAGAACAGCGACTATTTCTATTCGCCTATGATTTTTAGTAAGGTGGGAGCGCTTTTTGAGCAGCAAGTGATGGCAAACAGTATCAAATGCTGCTCCAGTAATTTCTTGTCTTTCGCAACCATCTTCTATATGCTCTGTTAGATTTAATATTTGAACCATACAATTCTTGCCAGGTCTAAAGCCTGTCTGTTCTGGAAGCAGAAGAGGTTCAGTTTCAGAGGCTAGATGATTTAGTAGCATTTTGTTCACTTTGTATCAATGGCATAGTAGAAAGATTGGGTCGTAGTTTTCCCTAATATAGTTTTCTACTACATTTTTGAAATTTGTGGCTCAAGTCGCTAAGACGCTGACTGGGAAGCGGAAGGTCAGCAGCTCGATTCCCGAGTACTGCAGGACGGAAATGAGCTCCCGTCTTTATCCCAGCTCCTGCCAACCTAGCAGTTCGAAAGCAAGAAATTGCAAGTAGATAAATAGGGACCACTTTGGTGGGAAGGTAACAGCGTTCTGTGCGCTCCGGTGTCTAGTCATGCCTGCCACATGACCACGGAAATGTCTGCAGAAGCAGACAGCGCTGGCTCTTCGGCTTAGAAACAGAGATGAGCACTGCACCCTAGAGTCGGATACGACTGGCTTTCGAGCAAGGGAAACCTTTACCTTTACCTTGCTCATTCAGCAATTATTAGAGTTGAAGGAACCATGACTCTGTGTTTGTGTTTTGCCCAAGATGTTCAATTTGCTTGATCCAGATATCATTGAGTCCTGATACTTTGCTATTTGTGTATCTTATGACTTCATCTAATTCTGCCAGTATGAAGAAAATATAAAGTTCACTGAGTTTGCTCTGAATATCCCTTTTATGTTTTATTTTTTATTATTCATATGTTGGTCTTCCCTGCCCAGGAGCAGTTAGTGTGCCGTTTGGTTTGGGGTTATATTTGCATACAGTGTCCTTTTGTTCAGATACTTTTCTTTTCAGTAGTCTTTAAGCTTTCAGGCTGATTCCTGCCATGTCAGCTCTGTTATAGTGGCTATCCAGAGAGTTCCTTTTGTTTATGCAAGAGTTGAGATCAAGTTTCTCCCAGCTTTTATTCTATGTTCACGAAAAGAATTTTCTTCGATGTGTGAAATATAATCTAAAGTAATGGCTATGTGTTTCAGGAGTGAAACCTAGGATGTAGTTAATCCAGCACCTTCTTGGAATGGAGATTTATTTATTTATTTATTGTTAAATTTCTATACCGCCTACTCAGCCAAAGCCGACTCTGGACGGTTCACACAGTGGATAAAAACAGATAAAAACAAATAAAAACAGATAAAAACCAGCAATAAGAACCCACCCCTAAAAAGAGAGGGGTGCAAGAACCGAAGAAACCGTGGGGCAGGCATCCTCCTCTATATTAACCACCCAACGGAAGCCACCCCTCCACCTGCACCCCAAACTTGGCCCGCCAGCCAGGTTTTTAGTTTTTAGATACAAGAACATTCCCAAATGAAAGTTACAGGCTAATCATTGTCCCCTAGTTTGAGGGGCAGTCTAAAGCACAGCTGTATCTATCATTGTAGTAAACTTTTCCCAGATGGCTTTTTGCAATTATACCTCCTATGAAATGGTATATGTTGAAGTTAGATTGCTGAGTAGACCTGACACAGAATGGGACTCTGCTGAACGTTAGGGATTGGATCACCCACATTCGTAATGTATGGTTGAGCTATAGGCTCACTAATAAAAATTAGATCTGGCTTGTAGCCTCTCTACCACCTGTCAACGTTAAGTGAACTTCATAGTTTGGAATCATGTATAATGCACATTAAATGGGATTCTGCCCATTTTATGACAGCCTCACCATTTTCATCATTGCGTTCATAGCCCCAAATGTTGCTATAGCTGTTGAACTCTCCAACTAGAAAGTGAGTGTTGTTTTTCCATATTAGATGGCTCCTTAAAGCAGAATGATATATAGGTGGTTTATAAATCAATATTACCATATACACAGTCAATTCAATTGCCAAGATTTCTACAGTATTTTGGTTTTTTCTTAATATAGGCCAGTGATGGCAAATCTTGACATTCAATGTGTTCTTGAACTTCAATTCCCAGAAGCCCTGATCAGCAGGAGTGCTGACTTGGGCTTCTGATAATTGAAGTCCAAGAACACCTGGCGTGCCAAGGTTCACCATCATGGGTATAGGCCATTGAGAAGACTCTTAACACCTGGTCTTACAAAAAAAATGGCCCTTCCATGTTGCTTGTGGAGCCTCTCAGGAACTTTTAGTCTTCTGTAATTAGTTCCTCTGTGAGTTTCTTTCCTGGACACAAAAGACGTCACATTTCTCTTCAAGGCAAAGCAAAGCTAAGAGTTCTTCTTTGAATGAAGTGGTGCCCACTATATTAATAGAGGTTGTTGACATTTGTGGTCCTAAAAAGGATCCTTGGGTCATTTTGGTCACTGGTGAGTTTGCAGTGAAACACTTCTAGATAGGATTAGCCAGCTGCCTACCATCACCTAGGGATGCATGAGTGTACTCACAATGGAAGACCTAAAGAATCTCTTGATCGGTTTGAAGGAAGAGAGTGCAAAAGCTGGCTTGAGACTCAATATCAAGAAAACCAAGATAATGGCAACAGGCCCAATCAGTTCCTGGAAAATAGATGGGGAAGAAGTAGAAGCAGTGACAGATTTTACTTTCTTAGGATCAAAGATCACTGCAGATGGGGATTGTAGCCATGAAATAAAAAGGCGACTGATTCTTGGGAGACAAGCAATGAGAAACCTGGGGAACATAGTGAAAAGCAGAGACATCACATTGAAAACAAAAATTAGAATAGTCAAAGCAATGGTTTTCCCAGTAGTGATGTACGGATGTGAGAGCTGGACAATTAGGAAGGCTGAACGCAGAAGAATAGATGCCTTTGAAATGTGGTGTTGGAGGAGGATTTTGAGAGTACCTTGGACAGCGAGGAGAACAAATAGGTCAATCTTAGAAGAAATTAACCCTGACTGCTCACTGGAAGTTCAAATAGTAAAGATGAAGCTAAAATACTTTGGACATCAAATGAGAAGGGAGGATTCACTTGAGAAGGCATTGATGCTGGGAAAGGTGGAGGGCAAAAGAAGAAGGGGGAGGCCAAGGATGAGATGGCTAGATGGCATTGTAGACACAATGGGCACAGAGCTGGGAGGGCTGAGGGGGATGGTGGAGGACAGAGGCGCTTGGAGAACAATGGTCCATAGGGTCGCAAAGGGTCGGAACCGACTGTGCGACTGAACAACAACAACTCACAATGGGGAGTCTGCCTCTTTGTTCCCAGATAGATAGACAGATGGACATATGTCCAGACATTTATACCTCTATAGTACTAGGGGCTGCGTTGACTCAGTGGTTAAGAAGCTCGCCTTGTTAGCTGGAAGGCTAGCAAGTCGGCAGTTTTCGACCCGGGTACTGCATGACAGTTTGAGCATCCACCTCTGTCCCAGCTCCTGCCAACCTAGCAGTTTGAAAGCAAGAAATTGCAAGTTGATAAATAGGGACCACTTTGGGGGGGGGGGGGAAATAAAAGATCTTGGGGACATGAAAGGAGCCGCATTTGGGCATCCCGCTGAGCAGAGTTTCTCCAGCAAAAATCCTTTCAACCCAGAATAATTTCTGACACAATATTTAGGGCGAATCTATTTGTGTAAGAGTTTTATCAATGTTTAGAACCAACAAATAGTCTTGTGGCAAATTACAAACGACCACTTTTTCTTTGGCACAAGCTTTCAGACACTAGATTTAATTTCTTCAGAGGTACCATTGCATATGAAGAAGTGGGCCAAAGTATGTAAGAATATATGCTGAATAAAATGTTTCAGTCTTCAAGGTGCCATGTAGCTCACGGGAAACTTCAACCCTATTCAGGTAGAAATCACAATGACTATTACACAGACTCCAGGGCAAGTTTAAAATGTAAGCTTAGACAACTCCCAACCAAGCCAATGCTATTCTGAACGAAGGGAAGTTCCTTTGCAGTGAGATGAACAAGAAACTGGTTTCAAACATCAAACTCTTGAAAATTGAATGAAATGTGGATATTGTGTTCAAAGAGGCTTCAGTGACCATATATATTTGGCCTAAATTGCACCTTTGTGGATTTAATAGAACTGTAAATCTTTGCAGTTACCAATCTTCCCCTACTTGTGTAGCTTCTAGACTCTTCTCTTCATGTGTCTGTTTCAAGTCATGGAAAAAGATAGAGCAATCTGAGATTAAAGTTGGATTAGGCAAGGTTAAATCCCTAACCCTCTCAGTGAAATATTTGCCTCGTTTCAACTGCGTTGCCAAAGGAATAGGATTCCTCTGACCTTGAGAAAACATGATCAGAAGCAAAAAAAAAATCTATTTGAGATGTACATCTGGAAGCCAAAAGAAAGACTGATAAATTTTCCATTCTTGACTGGGAGGAGAGGAGGGGAAAGCAACAAAAAGTAAAGTAATAAGACATTTCCAGTGGTGGGCTCCAATTTTTTTTACTACCACACTGTGGGCATGGTATGGTGGGTGGGGCCAGCCAGAATTTCTGCTACCGGTTCTGGCGAACTGGTGCGAGCCTGCTGATGCCCACCACTGGACATTTCCTTGTGAATGAGGCCCACAAAATCGAGTAAGCTCCTGTCCTGCCTTTATTTGTATAGAACCATAACTATATTTTCTTGGATTGTTCATCCACACAATTTTGTGATAAAAGTTATTCTTCTTCTTCCGTGTCTAGACGAGACAGGAAACTGTCAAAATGGTGAGTTCATTCTGCAGTTCCTTTCAACCAACCTACCGGTAGTGTGAGAAAGATTAGCCAGCAACATAATGTTGCCATTACCAGGGTATGCCCAATTGTGGTTCAAAAATACCACAATCTTCAAGGAGGCTCTTCCTGTGTGCCCCATAAAAGTTATTACTACCTACCTGAAACGTTCTCAACCTTTTAAAACTGGGGGCCAGGTCACGCTCCCTCAGACAGCTTCGGGGGCCGGATGGCCATTTTGCCCTTCCTCCACCACATGGCACTTCCTGGTGTGGTGGTGGCAGGGGGGCACATGAAATGGTGCTGCAGGCCACAGGTTGAGAATCCCTGACATACCCTATAAGCAAGGTAGACATAGAAAAACTGGCATGTTTCCTTGTTCCTTGCTGTGTAAATTTTCTGCAAAAAAGATTTTCTGCCTTCCAGCTGGGGAACATTTAAAAGCCTTAAGCCTATTCCCCCATTGTTGGGCCATGTTGCCTAGTGGCTTTGTGGAGGTGTCATACCAAAAGGCAGAGTTTCCAAGATATGGTCATAGGGTGTACTTTTCTTGAATAGAACCAAAAGTAACTGTGACTTTATAAAATCTTTGATGACTGGAAGGTCGGCGGGTCAGCAGATCGAGGCATGACAGAGTGAGTTTCTGTCTCTGTCCCAGCTCCTGCCAACCTAGCGGTTCGAAAGCAAGAAATTGTAAGTAGATAAATAGGTACCACTTTGGTGGGAAGGTCAACAGCATTCCGTCCTTGCCACATGGAAATGTCTGCAGATGCAGACAGCACTGGCTCTTTTAGCTATAAACAGAGATGACCACTGCACCCTAGTCAAAAATGACTTACTTTCGAGCAAGGGCGATCTTATTGATTTGTCAATATCTGCTTCAAGTCAGGTTCCTGTTCTCCTTCCTCAATTGGAAGTTCTCCATTTGTTTTTGCTTGGTTGATTCTCCACACCCACAGTGCCTCATACACAGAAGTCAAATCATCTAATTAATCTCTGATTAGATTGATTTAATTATTGCAAACTCACATGGAATAAGCTCATGTCACTATAAATATTGCAAGATGGAAGGTCAGTACCTCCTAAAAGATCTTTAGAACACTCGGTCGGATGAGGAACTAGGAGAACTGAAATAATTAACTGTCCATGTAACTGGAGTAGCCTATACAATTAGTGTTTCCAAATTGTTTATATCCTGCATTTATGCAAACCACTGGAAGGTCTCAAGCCAGCTCACAATTAAAAATAAACTAAATGTTTTCTGTTATCTCTCTGGAAATACAAATTTTCCTTGAACTCCTTAGCACCAAGAAAACCTATATACATTTCACAGATGGGAAAAAGAAGTAGCATAGTCACTGCTAAGTTAGATGTCAGCCTAACATGCTATTCATTATTCCAGATTGAATCCTATACTGTATCTTATAATTTATGTATACAGAACTTGTGTATTTGAAAATTCTGCCAAAATGCAGTATTTTAAATAACCAAAGTTATTATGCAAACCTTAACATAATTGTTTACCAGTTGAATGTAAGTCTTATTTATTTTGTTGAAGTTGGGGGGGGGTAGTTATACATTTTATAACTCCACATCTCTACTGAATTAGTGGATTGTCTCTTACTTTAACAGTAAGCTAGCACTAATGGTGCACACTGAAAACTGAAATAAAAGCTGATATTCTCAGTATGCCAGCCAGAATGGATAGTTATGAACTTTAAAAAGCAGCCTCACATGTAAAAATTAAAGTATTTATGCCAGACTGGTTTAACTTGCACCTAGCTGTGGTTGCATGAAAAGGAGAGAGCTAGGATACAGGTGAAGCCTTTCTTAATGTGACCATTTGAAGTGTGGTGGTCTAACTTTCTTAACTTGTGTGCATCAAGGTTACTACTACTTCTTGTAAGGCTTAGCAGCAGCCCCTGTAACAAAAAGCTGGCCTCCCAAAAGTCAGTTGAGCTAACCTTTCCTTCATTGATTTCTATTTACCAAATAAAATGATTGAAATGTAGCAAAAAGATAAAACCGTATGTGACTGTTTGCCAATTTCAGGCCAGAATCCCAGAAGCCTGGACAAGGATACAGGACCAGTCTGAGCTGAAAGGAGATATGAATCAATATGAAGCTAGATGGTCCTGTATGTCCAATTTGTGACATAAAATAAGCCCAGATTTTTAAGGAGATTTCCATCTCTGACTCTTGCTAGCAAGAAGGCTAACAGGGGACAGTAGCTCTTTGTGTCTCACCTCACATGACCTCTACCCTTTGCAAGACACAAAAGTTGTGTTCCCCAGTACAGTACTTCTCACTTGAATAGACCCTGATCTACCGGTATTTACATAGTTCTTTTTCTCAAGCCACCTGGAGGCTTCTAAGTCCAGGATGTACATACATTACACTCCACTTCCTTACCATCCCTGAAGTAGCCTCCAGGATGTGGAGTTCTTATTTTGAACATGAGAAACTGGCTATCTGAACCTTTGTTCCAAGTGGGAGGAACAAACAGGTCAAGAGATGGGGAAACATTATTTTTTGAATAAAGTTTGCAACTTCCAGAATCTCACACAAGTACTGCCTTGCTATTATTGAGGCCAGGTCAACTACATCCACAAGATGTAGATTTTATATGAAAATGGCATCCAAATAAGGTGTGGGCCACTGGTCAGTCAAAATGGCTAGTGGCCATGTGATCTGGGTACTCTAGGTGTGGCAGTACAGATGTGTTCTATCTCAGAATATGGAAGAGAAAGACAGTGGCTTCCTTGGGAGGAGGACCTGAAAGAAAGATGCACAGACAATCTAATACTCTGTAGAGTATTCCTGCTTCACCTTTAGTCATTAATCCATAACCTCCTCCCATCTATACATAGCTTACCTTCTAGGCCAGAGGCACCACACCACTGGGTTATGGAGCATTGACACCACCAGCTCCCATCACCCAGGAGATGGAGTTTGGCCACAAACAAAGGCTCTCTATGCGCATTACAAGCTAATTCTCCTTTTGAACTCTGCTTCTGGGCATCTCTCTATTGCAGATAGTAGCCAGTGTGTAGGTGTTGTGTTAGACTTGTTTTCGAATCTTCAGCGAAGGATCTTGAGCCACTGTCTTCCATACATACTCAGCTTCACATCCAGCACAGGAATTTCGTGAGGTCAAGAGACGAAGCGGGGATATAAATGTGATAAACAGCAGATCAAAGTTCTGTTACAATTATTCACTATCTTTCTCCCATTTTTATAGCTAACTATTGCAATTTATAATATCTCAATTGTCTTTCCCCTCCTTTCTATCCACAAATGCGTTTTACACTTGCAGATTTCTCTCTGTCAGAACTAGTCCTATCATCAGGCAGAGCATAGGTCAGACAGCTAAAACTAGAAATTTATTTATTTATTTATAAAGCCACCCAACTCGAAACGACTCTTAAAAATGCTACAAGAGTTACCCCAAACAGCTAAAAGAACGAGGGAGCGATATTGCTATATCAGCCAGCAGGTGGGGGTAACCGCATCACCCGTGCCCCACACCTGCTTTGCCAGCCAGGTTTTTAGTTTATTTATTTTATTTTTTATTTTATTGTCAAATTTCTATACCGCCCACTCAGCCAAAGCCGACTCCGGGCGGTTCACAACAATGGGTAAAAACATATAAAAACAAATAAAACAGATAAAACCAGCAATAAGAACCCACCCCTAAAAAGAGAGGGGTGCAGGAACTGAAGAAACCGTGGGGCAGGCATCCTCCCCTATATTAACCACCCAACGGAAGCCACCCCTCCACCTGCACCCCAAACTTGGCCCGCCAGCCAGGTTTTTAGTTCTTTTCTAAAGGGCAACAACTCCGTCTGGAGACGCAGTTCCACAGGCAGGAGGTTCCAAAGGGCCGGTGCGGACACAGAGAAGGCTCTCCTCCTTGTGCCAGAGAGGCGAGCCCCCCTGGCCGATGGCACAATTAGAGAGCCCCTCCGGTCCGCTCTGGTTGGACGGACAGACGTCCTTAGGGCGATGCGGTCTCTAAGGTAACCTGGCCCACTACCATATAGGGCTTTAAAGGTCAAAACCAGCACCTTGAATTGCACCCGGAGACAAACTGGTAACCAGTGCAGCTCCCGCAGCAGTGGTGAGGCATGGGCATAACGTCCACACCCCATCACCACCCGGGCCGCCGCATTCTGGACCAGCTGCAGCCTCCGAATGGTCATCAAGGGCAGCCCCATGTAGAGCGCATTACAGTAGTCTAGTCTGGAGGTAACCAGAGCATGAGTGACCATGAGCAAAGAGTCCCGGTCCAGGAGCGGGCGCAACTGGCGAATCACCCGAAGTTGGGCAAAGGCCCTCCTGGCCACAGCCGCCACCTGTTCTTCTAGCAGCAGCCGCGAATCCAGGAGGACCCCCAAGTTGCGCACCGGGTCGGTCTGGGGCAGAATAGCCCCATCCAAAACCAAAGATGGTAGCTCCCGGGATAAGGCGGGACCCCCTATCCATAGCCACTCAGTCTTGCTAGGATTCAGCTGTAGCCCATTTGCCCCCATCCAGACCCCAACAGCCTCCAGACAGCTGGAAAGGACTTTGACTGCATCACTGAGGGGCAGCAACTCCGTCTGGAGTCGTAACTCAATTGGCAGGAGGTTCCATAGGGACGGAGCATACACAGAGAAGGCCCTCCTTCTGGCGCTAGAGAAATTTTGGCTCTTGGGTCTTAACTGTCCTATTGTTTAAGTTTGGGTTTATGTGAGACAAGCAACAATGGAGAAATGGGGAATAATGCCTCTGTCAAACATTCCAAGGCCATTTTGGTTCTGTGCTGAGCCTGTTTGTACTGTGTTTCCTTCTGCCCAGAGAAACGTGGTTAGAATCATGTCCTCACAGCAGCAATATTTTTTTAACCTTTAAATTTTAGTACCCTGTGTCAAAATCTCTGTTTCTTGTGTTTACATTTTGGCAGGGTGCTGAGGAACAGGGCGTCTGTTCCATAGGTCCTGCATTGTATCTTCTCAGTTACAGTATCTCATTGTCCCCCAGACTTGTGGAGAATGTACTCGCAAGGCGATCAGGCTAGATTTAACTGCTACTCATTCTTCAAAAATGTTGAGTTGGATGAGTTGCCATCTTGACTTTCGATTCTGACAGGATGTCACAAACCAGCTATACTCTGTCAGCTGCCCTACTTTTCAGGAAAAGGGTAAAGAAAATGGCTGAGGGGCTAGAGCAACTCCACTGTGAGGGAAGTATACACAATCTTTAAGGATAAGTAAAGAACAGAGACAATGAGGTACATAAAAGTTAGCAAGTTGTAAGGTAAAGGTTGCCCTTGCTCGAAAGCCAGTTGTATCTGACTCTAAGGTTCAGTGCTCATCTCTGTTTCATAGCCGAAGAACCAGCACTGTCTGATTCTGCAAACATTTCCGTGGTCACGTGGCAGGCATGACTAGAGACTGGAGTGCATGGAACGCTGTTTACCTTCCCACCGAAGTGGTCCCTATTTATCTACTTGCAATTTCTTGCTTTTGAACTGCTAGGTTGGCAGGAGCTGGGACAAAGATGGGAGCTCATTCCGTCCTGCAGTATTCGGGTACAATTCTTTTTCTACTTCTATACCTATAAGAATGGGTTGAGCTGTGTGTGTCTGGAATGCATGTCTGCACACATCCAGCTTATCCCATAATGAGCCAACCACATTTACCTTGCCAAACTGGGACCGTCGCCATGATGGTCCGGGGCCCAAAAGTGGGGACTAAGCACCACAAAATGGAGAAAATAATGGAAATGGAAACTCCCATGGTGCCATGGGAGAAAAATGGCAGTTTAACAGCCAGGCCTGGAAACAGAATGTTGGAGATAGATGATTTGCATGTTGGACTGTGATTGATTGGGAGAAAATCTAGCCAGGCCTGGAAATAGAATGTTGGAGAGAACTGATTTGCATGTTGAACTGCAATTGGTTCTGATGCGGATGGAATAAACCCATTCCATTTAAGCCTCTACAGCCCTGAAACGAGACACTTTCAATGTACATCAATGCTGTGTGAGAGACAGAGAGAGACAGGGAGTGTGTGTCTGTGTGCAAGACAATGCACAAGACAGTGGGTTCCGGATCAGTCACTTGTGTGTGTGGGTGTGCCTGAATGAGAGAGAGTGACAGAGAGAGACTCTGTGTGTTGGGGTGTATCAGGATCCAAAAAACCTAAACATACAATTAGCTCTCATCCTTCCTTCTATACCTCCAACCGTTCTTCTCCCCTTCCTTCTTTCATTCGCTCCCTCATTCTTGCCCTCTCATCTTCCTTTCCTCCTAAATTTCCCCCTCAATACCTACCATCCCTCCCTCATCATCATGCTGGGGTTTGTCTGCCTAGGTTCCTTTACTAAGAGCCAGGGGCATCACAAATACTGTGTACAGTTCTGGTTGCCATACCTCCAGAAGGATATTATGGAGCTGAAAAAGTGCAGAGGAGGGCAACCAGAATGATTAGGGGACTGGAACACCTTCCTTACCATCTGAGGCTGCAACGGTTGGGCCTCTTCACTCTTGAACGACGACGTCTAAGAGGTGACCTGATTGAAGTTTATAAAATCATGCACGGTGTGGACAAAGTAGATAAGGAAAAACTGTTTTCCCTATCGCATAACACTAGAACTAGGGGACACTCGATGAAACTTTTGGGTACTAGTTCTCAAACAAATAAGAGAAAGTACTTTTTCACCCAGAGGATTACTGGTCTATGGAACTCCCTGCCAGAAGAAGTGGTGACAGCTGTCAGTCTTGACAGCTTTAAGAAAGGATTAGACAAGTTCATGGAGGACAAGAGTATCAATGGCTATAATTATGGATACTTAAGGACAACCTCCGGGTTGGAGAGATAGGCAGGATATCTCTCAATGCCATTTCCAGGGAATCCTAAGCAGGTGAAGGCATCTCCTTGAGAATACCCTGAAGGAAATGGTGAGCCACTGTGTGAGACAGAATGCTGGACTGGATGGGCTGTGGCCTGTTCCAGCAAGGCTGTTCTTATGTTCTTATGTTTTTAAATGGTGTGGGGGGAAGCAAAAAGGAAAAAAACCCTCCCCAAGCCACCCCCACCCCACGGGTTGAGCCCCCCCCCCAAAAAAAAACAACCATAAGTAATAGGCACATCCCAGTAAGTCTCCATCAACACACAAATCAGTCTGCTTCTTCAGACGTTTCCGTGGTCATGTGGCAGGCATGACTATACACCAGAGCACACGTAATGCTTTTTACCTTCCCAACAACGTGGTGCTTTTTTTATCAACTTGCAATTCCTTGCTTTCGAACAAAAAGGTTGACAGGAGCTGGTAGAAAGATGGGAGCTTATTCCGTCCTGCAATACTCAAGAATCGAACTGCTCACCTTCCAGTAAGCCTCCATCAACACATGGATCAGTCTGCTTCTGCAGACATTTCCGTGGTCATGTGGCCGGCATGACTACACACCAGAGCACACGTCAAACCATCTATGACAAAACAAAACTCTGCATCTGCATCCCAAACACACAGAGAGAGAGACACAATAACCAGATAAACATATCATAAGAAGCGACATACCTTCCCAAAATTTAACACACACACCCGGCAAGGCCGGGCAATCAGGTAGTATCTTATAAAACTACAGATGAGCCATGAATCATCCAGGAAGGGTGTGTGTGAGAGAGAGAGGAGAGAGAGAGAGAAATAAATATAATACATTGTTAAACTGTCAAAGTTCCTACTGCAAAATGTCAGTTTTGAGAAGTATAAAAGCGGCATAGACAGTCCATGGAGGATATGGGCTATCAAGAATGATTAGTTATAGCCACAAGGCAATTCACCCATCAATACCAGATTTTGAAGAACATGAGAATGAAAGAGACCTCTACCATCCACATCTGACTGCCCTATTTACCTGTCCCTTTGGGAAGTTCTCCCATAAATACTACCCATCTTCAATATCAACCTGCTCTTAACACGATCGTTTGTGAACTGGCTACATGCTTAATACCATTGTGTTTACATTAAGATACTGTACTCTCTTCCTGTGGAGAATGAAAGGAAAATATGAGTTAGGGCTGTCTTGCAGGGGTGAGATGGGGAGTGAGGTGGTGTGGATATTGACATGCTGGCCAACACTCTTGAGGAGCTGTAGTATATAAAAAAAAGTTAGTTCAATTTCGGGAACAATACCGAAGTTGGCATATAGTATTAAGGACAGATCATTCTCCTGAAACTGTGTTTCTTCAAGTGGTCATCTATAGATCACACAATTGGGTACTGCACTGTGCAATTGTGTGAATCATAGTGACCATAATGAAGAAGTTATCTGACCTCCTATTCCCAATGATCATTAACAATTTCCCCCATTCATTTTGCCAGGCAATAAGAACAGCCTTGCTGAACAGGCCACAGCCCATCCAGTCCAGCATTGTCTCACACAGTGGCTCACCATTTGCTTCAGGGTATTCCCAAGCAGATGCCTTCACCTGCTTAGGATTCCCTGGAAATGGCATTGAGAGATATCCTGCCTATCTCTCCAACACGGAAGTTGTCCTTAGGTATCCATAATTATAGCCATTAATACCCTTGACCTCCATGAACTTGTCAAGACTGACAGCTATCACCACTTCTTCTGGCAGGGAGTTCCATAGACCAGTGATCCTCTGGGTGAAAAAGTACTTTCTCTTATTTGTTTGAGAACTAGTACCCAAAAGTTTCATGGAGTGCCCCCTAGTTCTAGTATTGTGCAATAGGGGAAACAGGTTTTCCTTATCTACTTTGTCCACGCCATGCATGATTTTAATACCTCTTAGGTGCCGTCGTTCAAGAGTGAAGAGGCCCAACCGTTGCAACCTCAGATGGTAAGGAAGGTGTTCCAGCCCCCTAATCATTCTGGTTGCCCTCCTCTGCACTTTCCCCAGCTCCATAATATCCTTCTGGAGGTATGGCGACCAGAACTGTACACAGTATTCCAGATGGGGCCTCACCATAGGCAAATGACACTTGCTGACTTATTTTCTATACCCTTCCTAATGATCCCTAGCATTGAGTTTGCTTTTTTCACAGGCAATATTTAAGATGATCCCTCCAGAAGAACAGAAGACCTTACCTCAGGATGAAAATACCCCTCAGAAACGAGCTGACAAGCTGTGGTCATATTTCAATAAAGGAGAGAGCGGTACGTGTTTCCTACTGTCAGCAACACTCTTCCGAAAATTTCCCCACATTGCCAAACCTTTGATACCAAGGCAAGAGGGAGGGGGAAATGGAGCTTGATCCAAAACCCACCTCTCCATCCAATGCTGTTTTAGAGGATACATCCATTGGAGGCTTTCATCATACTATTGTTGTGCAAATTCACAGAACTTTAACAGCTAGTCCAAACAAATCTCATTGCCTTTGACTGGTAATCCTCTAGTGTTTCCTTACTGCTTCTTCCCCCATTCTGTTTACTCAAAAGATCTGTAAAGATGGAGTACCTGTTCAATGCCTGTCTAGTAACTCCACAAGCTGTGTGTCTCAGGGCAGCCAGAAGTTTCCAGCCTTGCCTCTGATGTAAATTCTGTATTTGGCCTCAACTGTGTCTCCAGTGTTGCTGGCAAAACAAGGCAATCATAGGGACCCATCATTCAAGGTTGTTACAAGAGGAGCAACACAACAATTCATACAGAACACTGTAAACTGTCTGACAGTGTATGTCTGTTTGGAAGTCAGTCCCTGCACATTTCATGAATTTGGTGACCAAGTAAGCATCTATTAAACCAGGGGTGCCCAAACTTTTTTCAGCAGGCCAGTCACGTAGTTCTGCCCACTGGAAGTGGAAGTAAAACTCACCTGTACATGCACAGAATGTTGCCGTAAATGCACCCGCAGCTGTCATAAACACGTTTGCAATAGCCGTGGGTATAGTTACAGCAGTGTTCTGCGTGTGTGCGGGTGCGTTTTACTTTCGCTTCTGGGAGTGACAAGGTGGTGTGGGCCAGATGAATTGCATTGGTGGCCATATCTGGCCCATGGACCATAGTTTGGGCATTCCTGTATTAAACTATAGGTCAAAGCATACATGTACTCAATCTACTGTATAATATTGTTCTAGCAGTTTCCATGGAAAAAAATTATGTGGCTACCCAGAATAAACGCAAATCTACCCAGGTTTGTGACAGTCACTACACAATACATGAACACATCTCTTTCTTTAACTGGTTGAGAAGCTCACCTTGCTAGCTAGAAGGTTGGCAAGTCAGCAGTTCAAGATCTGAGTACTGCATGACAGAATGAGCATCCGTCTCTTTCTCAGATTCTGCCAACCTAGCAGTTCGAAAGCAAGAAGTTACAAGTAGATAAATAGGGACCACTTTGGCAGAAAAAGATCTTGGGGACATGAAAGGAGCCTCATTTGGACATACCCTGAGCGGAGTTCCTCAAGCAAAATTCCTTTCAACCCAGAAAGCACCTTTGTATGCTTCTGACACGATTAAAAATATCTCTTTCTTACCCGAGAACCAATATAGCTGAGCCTAGTGATTAGAGTGCTGGACCTTGAGAAATCCTGTCTCAAGTCCTTAGTGAACCATGCCACTTCTGGGTGATTTTCCATCATAGTTTCAGCCTCTGACCCATTTCACAGGACTGCCGTGAGGATCAAGTGGGAAGACAGGCATACATGCATTCTTGTAAAACAGGCAGATTAGAATAGTGAGAAATTAATACTTCCCAGTTATCAGTGACACCATTTTTTTTGGGGGGGGGACCAATGGTGGGCAGAGTTTGCAGGACTTTCTTTGTTTTTCACTAGAACAAGAAGATCCATGAATTGAGGCCAGGTGAACAAAATCATGAAACAAGATGGCTTCAAACACATCCTGAGACTGAGAATTTGTTTTCTGATCCAGAACTAGGACGTGCTTGCACACAGATCTGCTCATGCCTAAATCTATTCTTGTTTTCAGCAACCTAATTTTTTTTAGAGGAGAGGGAGTGTCACTATGATGAAAAACATAGTGAACAGAAAACCTTTGTTCAAATATTAAAAATTACGAAGAGATCTGCCAATAGATCCATGATGGCGAACCTTGGCACTCCAAATGTTCTTGGACTTCAATTCCCAGAAGCCCAAGCACCCTGTGAATCCACACAAGTGGGTATCCTGCGATTCATCCGGCCAGCGCTGCCCTCGTCGCGCCTGGACGGGCACGTTTTACTTACGCTTCCGGGAGTGATGAGGGCAGTGCTGGCCGGATGAATCGCAGGATACCCACTTGTGTGGATTCACAGGGTGCTTGGGCTTCTGGGAATTGACGTCCAAGAACATCTGGAATGCCAAGGTTCGCCATCACGGCAATAGATCTTGGCCTTGGTAGTGGCAGAAGCGAAACATAGGTGACGGGAGGAGGGGCAAAAGTAGGTATTCATACACACAGGCAGGCAAGCCTTCACATAGACACACAACAGGAAGACAAGACCCTGATGCTCTATGTCCAGTAAGGAAGCAGACAATACCGGAGCAACTAGGGTAGTATTCCATTTTCTCTAATCAACCAGCTGTTGCTGGACTGCTACTTCTACCCCCGGGTTTCTCAACCTTGGCTCTCCAGGTGTTCTTGGACTTCAATTCCCAGAAGCCCAAGTCAACATACCTGCTGATCAGGGCTTCTGGGAACTGAAGTCCAAGAACATCTGGAGAGCCAAGGTTCACCATCACTGCTGTACCCTCGCTTAAATTTTTATTATCCTCTACACATCCTAATTCTAACATCCTTTTTCTTTTTCTTTCACAGATAAAATTGGTGAAAAGGAGTTTATTGAGGGGGTGATGAAGAATGATGCAATTATGAGACTCATCCAGTATGAGCCCAAGAAAAAATAGACGCTGTGATGTCAATGGATTAGATGAAAGCACAACTGTAATAGTGAGAATGAGAGTGTGTGTGTGTGTGTGTAAGTGTGTGAGTGGGTGAGTAAATGAATGAATGAATGGGTGATGGAAATGCAGGGGAAATATAACACCTTTGCTCTGTGTGTCTGTGAATGTATATGTGTATGCACACAAACATGTATCTGAACCAATGGATGCATATTGTATCATCCTTGCTCCCTGTGTATAAGCATGTACATGGAAAAAAAACCATTACCAGTATAAAACAAGGGCATACTGTTTTCTCTTTAAGACCCATTTCATGTTCTGTTAGCCATAGCCCCTCTTCTGTTTTGACTCTCTGATCCACAGATGTAACACACTCAATTTGAGTTGGCATATTTGTGTTTTTAAAGGGAAAATGGAGGATAAGGGATAAGAAGAAATAATGGAGAGGAAATTGGGACAATTGATACTACCCCGCCCCCCCAATGGTTGAAAAGAACAGAGAGTTGCATTCAACTGTAAAGACCTGAGTTTTAAAACAATCTCGCCCTATGTAAATTAGGAGAAGGAAGTCACCAGAAGTTTTGGTTCTGAGTATTTTATATCAACAATGTACAGTATAATAATAATGTTAGAATGGCAGAGCTGGAAGGGACCCAATGGATCACCAAGTCCAGCCTCTATTAAGGAAGCACAGTGGGGGATTGAACTCCCAACCTTTAAACCAGAGCTGTCCAGCAGTTTATGAAAGCCCTTGCTCCACTTTGGGGGGGGGGGGAATCCACCATCCACTGTTGCCTCATTTTGTATTGCCCATTACTTTCTCATGACACTTAGTAATCTTGCCTACCACTCAATGTGCTGATAACGGACAAACGGAAAAGTCATAGTGCATTTCCACACAATATTGTCTACTTGCTGACAATCACAGTGATGAGAGCTTTGAACTGGAGCCGGACATCCTGAAGAGTGTCAGAAAATCCCTAAAAAGTACTGCTAATAAAGCTAATGGAGATGATGGTATTCCAGTCGAATTATTCAAAGCCCTAAAAGATGATGGAATTAAAGTATTGCATTCTATATGCCATCAGATTTGGAAAACACAACAATGGCCCCATAGGATTGGAAAAGATCAGTATACGTTCCAATCCCTAAAAAGGGCAATGCCAAGGAATGCTCAAATTATCAAACAATTGCGCTCATCCCACATGCTAGCAAGGTCATGCTCAAGATAATACAGGACAGGCTTCAGCAGCACATGGAGAGAGAACTACCAGAAGTGCAGGCTGGCTTCCGAAGAGGCAGGGGAACTAGAGACCACATTGCCAACATACGTTGGATCATGGAGAAAACAAAGGAATACCAGAAACAAGTATACTTCTGTTTCATTGACTACACCAAGGCCTTTGACTGTGTGGACTACAATAAAATGTGGCAAGTAATTAAAAAGATGGGAATACCAGAACACCTTATATGTCTCATGAGAAATCTGTACATAAGTCAAGAAGCAACAGTTAGGACAGGATACGGAATGACAGAGTGGTTTGGAATAGGAAAAAGGAGTAAGACAAGACTGCATTTTATCACCCTGCTCATTCAACTTATACACAGAGCACATAATGTGCAATGCAGGGCTGGATGAATCAAAAGTTGGAAGTAAAATTGCTGGGAGAAACATCAACAATTTGAGATATGCTTATAATACTACCCTAATGGCAAAAAGTGAGGAAGACCTAAAGAAGCTCTTGCTTAGGATGAAGGAGGAGAGTGCAAAAGCTGGCTTGAGACTTAACATCAAGAAAACCAAGATAATGGCAACAGGCCCTATCACTCACTGGAAAATAGATGGGGAAGAAGTAGAAGCAGTGACAGACTTTACATTCTTAGGATCCAAGATCACTGCAGATGGAGAGTGTAGCCATAAAGTAAAAAGGCGACTAATTCTTGGGAAACAAGCTATGAGAAACTTGGGGAATATAGTGAAAAGTAGAGACATCACATTGCAAACAAAAATTCGTATAGTCAAAGCAATGGTATTTCCAGTAGTAATGTGAGAGCTGGACCATTAGGAAAGCTGAGCGCAGAATAGATGTCTTGGAGATGTGGTGTTGGAGGAGAATTTTGAGAGTCTCCTGGACAGCGAGGAGAACAAATAGGTCAATCTTAGAAGAAATCCACCCTGACTGCTCCTTAGAAGGTCAAATAGTAAAGATGAAACTAAAGTACTATGGACATCAAATGAGAGGATTCACTTGGGAAAGCCTTGATGCTGGGAAAGGTGGAGGGCAAAAGAAGAAGGGGGCAGCCGAAAATGAGATGGCTAGATGGTATTATAGACACAATGGGCACAGAGCTGGGCAGGTCGAGGAGGATGGTGGAGGACAGAGGTGCCTGGCGTGCAGTGGTCCATGGGGTCACGAAGGGTCGGAATCAACTGTGCGACTGAACAACAAAAAGATTTTCAGTGTCTCACCACCACACAATTTATAAGCTCATTCATAAAGAAACCATGAGCGTTCAAACAGAGTAAAACTGAGGCAAGCTTATGAATTGGATGGTTCCTTTGCTGCCTGCTCTCCTTCATCTGTACTAAGCTTAAAGCTGGTAATTTACTTTTTTATGTTTCAGCAGAATTGTGGGTGACCTGTGGCTCTTCATGCTAAACATGTTTACTCAGAAGTAAATACCATCCAGCTCAATGGGATTTGCTTCCTGGTACACAAGCTGTAGCCTAATATATACCTCTGAACAGGACCATGATTTTTCACATAAAAGATTAGCAAACATATCAACATAAAATTTGTTGTTGTTGTACTTCTGTTAGAGGTTAATTGTTTTTCTCACTTCTCATCCCTACCCTTCCATAGGGTGTAATTATACTTAACCCCTCTCTTTGTTTCTGGAGTGGTGGGAGGCCATAAATAAAAATAGAGTGGGCATAAATTTCTAGATATGGATTTATAATGTACTTCTGTCCCTTTCTTCCCACTATCACATAATATTATTTCTTTCTTTTATAAGAATTGATTTACTGTCTAGGGAGCAGTTGATTTATTAAAGGGGAACACTTTTAAATGTATGTAACCGTGTCTGTTTTTCAATAAAGAGCAATGTGCATAGCAGACTTTGCATTGAGGAGTATGTTCAAAATGTTTCTCCAGATACAGTAAGTGGCTCTTAGAGGAAATACAGTGACTACACGGTGAAAACTCCAGAATGTGGAACAACTTATTTTAACAAGTTCACCTGCAGATGCCAATCATCTCACCATAGTCTCTTCCACCAAGACATTGGTGGCATTACAACAGAGCAAGTAATGGTGGTCTTCCAAATGGTTTTGGACTTGTCTCCCACCATCACCTATGCTGGGCAGAGCTGCTGAGAGATATAGGCCAAAACTGTATGTGTAGGGGGGGGTCACAGTCGTTGATTGCTCCTTTTAGGAGAACACTTCCTAATGTGCCCCATTATTCAGTGATGGCGAACCTTGGTAAACCAGGTGTTCTTGGACTTCAATTACCAGAAGCCCAAGTCAGCACTCCTGCTGATCAGTTGAAGCCAAGATTCGCCATCACTGCACTATGTGAAGATCAGACTGGCCCCTGCCTATGGACAAAGTGAGCCTTGCCACACAACAGCCTCGTTGTGGTAATTTAACTGTTGTCCACTAGAAGAGTTCACACAATGCCATTCCACAGAAACTGCCATTGATCTTCAACAATGGGGCTTCTCCACCCAATCTTAGGGTTTCAACCACTTTCAATACAGCTGTGGCATATGTCAAGGAGTGTTCAGCTTCCTTTTGTCACTTTTCAGGAAACTCAAGGATCATAATTTTTCTCCTCCCCACAAGCTTACTTTCAACTCACAAACCAGATATAACTTTCTAAATGTTAGAGACCTCTTAGCTGATGAGTGTTAATCGCAGGTTAAGAGCAACCCAGCAGGCAGAAAGTTAGCAGGAAAGGCATTTTCTCTAAGAGTTCTGTTGGGAAGTACTTCAGCTGTTTAATTGATTTTGATCTGCCTACAACTACATACAGGGATTTTTTTAAAAAAAAATGTTAGACATCTTAGCTGACGAATGTTAATTGCAGGTTAAGAGCAACACAGCAGGCAGAAAGTTAGCAGGAATGGCATTTTCTCTAAAAGTTATGTTCAGCTGTTTAATTGCTTTTGATCTGCCTGCAACTACATACTGTACTATACAGGGATTTTTTTTTAAAAAAGAACAAAGCTAAAATTTAATGTCTCCTTTAAAAAAAATTTGAGTGTGGCTAATACCTCTCTTATCTACTCATTTAAAGGCAAAAGATTGTCTAGAAACAGTTTTTTTTTTAAGCAGTCAGGCAAAAGGAACTGCAGAATGAACCCATCAAAAGGTGGCTTCACTTTGGCAGTTTCACATCTGGCCTAGACATGAAAGAAGCGGTCTAATTCTTTTTACAACAGAACGTATCACCTTACTCCTGGAGCTGCCTAGGAACAAGCCATATTGGCCCAGCAAACGCAAGAGACACATCTTTCTATAACCCAATTTTTGTCGCTCCAAAGCTGTAGCTTGTCACATGATTAGAAGGATGGGGCTGGGAAGGGAGACAGAGTAGAGGAAGTGGGGTTATATAACCAGTCTGTTTCCCTTAGACTCCACAGAGTTTTAGCCACAAGCCAGTTAATGTTGATCCATACTAATCCCCATGTGGCCAGGATGCTGTAAATATGGTTGTAAGCAGCTTGTGGTAATCAGCTGGGACACTAGAACATGGATGGGAGGGGGAGAGCTTCATCTTCTTACAGCCTTGAATTTTTTCCTCCCCAATCACTTTTCTCAGCTCCCTCTCCTTCTCCCAGCTTTTATACCCTTTGAGCCATAAAGCAGCAGAGCCATTATTAAATAACACCAAGATCCCACAAAATTAAAAAAAACAATAAGCCAAAAGCCATTGCAAAATACTGCACGCATACAGGCAATCATAAGCAGCAGCGTCAGCATTTTGTTGGTCATGTCACACACCCAAACGCACCAAGGGTGCATGCAAACAAAGAGGTTGTGCATACTATTTGTGCAAATCTTAAGGTACTCTAGGTCTGTGATGGTGAACCTTGGCACTCCAGCTGTTTTTGGACTTCAATTCCAAGAAGCCAAAGTCTCCGTGAATCCAGACGAATTGGTATTCGCATAGATTCACAGGGACTTGGGCTTCTGGGAATTGAAGTCCGAGAACAGCTGGAGTGCCACAGTTCGTCATCACTGCTCTAGGCCTGTGATGGCGAACTTTGGCACTCCAGATGTTCTTGGACTTCAATTCCCAGAAGCCCAAGCCCCCGTAAATTCACACAAAGGGGTTTACTGCGATTCAGCCAGCCCTCGTCGCTCCCGGAAGCGGAAGCAAAACACGCCCATATTACTTCTGCTTCCGGGAGTGACGAGGGCCGGATGAATCACAGTAAACCCCTTGTGGATTCACAGGGCTTGGGCTTCTCACATCTGGAGTGCCAAGGTTCACCATCATGGCTCTAGGCTATACCCATACACATCTGGTCAAAAGAAGTGTACCCATTAAGACCCTGAACTGTGGTGCTGGAGAAGACTCTTGAGAGTCTCCCGGACTGCAAGGAGATCAAATCAGTCAATCCTAAAGGAAAACAACCCTGACTGCTCCTAGGAAGGACAGATACTGAAGCTGAATCTCAGATATTGTACTGTACTTTGGCCACCAAATAAGAAGAGAGGACTCACTAGAGAAGGCCCTGATGCTAGGCAAGATCAAAAGCAAAAGAGGATAGCAGAGGAAGAGCTACTGTAGTTAGATAGCATTGTTGATCTGAGCAGACTCTGGAGGATGGCATTTGACAGAGGAGCCTGAGGTGCTGCGATTTAGGGAGTCACAAAGGATCGGAGTCGGACTCAACTGTGCAACTGAACATCAAATCCCACTTAAAGAGTTGAATGTGGTAAGCAAGTGCCACCTGGTGGAATAAACAGAAAATCACAGCAAAATGCACTCGCTGTGACAGGAGGCCGTCAATAGCGACAGACAAGGAATAATTTACGCTCCGCGCTAAGACGCTGACTGGAAGGCAGCAAGTACACAGAGCAGTGGCTTAGTGGTTAAAACGCTGAACTTGATGACTAGAAGGTCGGCAGGTCAGCAGTTTGAGACCCAAGTACTGTAGGACAGAATGAGCTCCCGTCTTTGTCCCAGCTCCTGCCAACCTAGCAGTTTGAAAGCAAGAAATTGCAAGTAGATAAATAGGGACCACTTCGGTGGGACGTTTCCTACAGCAACCCTTTGGGGTCCAGCATTTTGTTTTCACAGTGGCAAATTCCTCTGGGATACCCACAAGCTGGACTTGAGGGTGAGAGCTGTCTTGCACTGTTATAGGTAAAGGTCACACTTGCTCGAAAGCCAGTCATATCCGATTCTAGGATTCAGTGCTCATCTGTTTATACAGCCAAAAAGCCAGCACTGTCTGCATCTGCAGATGTTTCCATGGACATGTGGCAGGCATGACTAGACACTGGAGTGCACAGAATGTGGTTTACCTTCCCACTGAAGTGGTACCTATTTATCTACTTACAATTTCTTGCTTTCAAACTGCTAGGTCAGCAGGAGTTGGGACAAAGCTCACTCCGTCATGCAGCACTCAGGTCTTGAATTGCTGACTTGCCAACCTTCCAGTCAAGCTCAGCATCCTCATTGCTAAGCCACCACAGTCTGCACTGTTACAGTAACTGGTAATTTAGGGACAGAAAGCTTCTAAATGCGGCAGCAACTTTCAGCACACTGGATTTGTCTTGCACCCTTCCCAAGCCATTTGATCTAGCAGTTCTTGTGCAAGAGAAAAGCTTTTACTCAGTCCTCCATATCGACCTTCCCTAACCTGCTGCTCTCTAGGGTTAGACTACAGTTCCCATAACCCCTAGCCACCTGCTGCCTTAACACCATAGGTGTTGTAGTTCAATACATATAAAAGCCACTGGATTAGGGAAATCTGCTCCATCCAAGGCACATGATCCTGCACATCTTGATCATGTTCTCACCTTTATTCTAAATTTAAAATGCTTTAACGATTTTCATGTAGAATTGTGCCATGACCCTACCCAAGGAAACATCTCTTCAACCAGCTGGAAAACAACTTAGAGAAAGTAGCATAAATCTCACCACTAGTCCATAGCTCCTTACCTGCCAAGCTATGCACGTATCCACCACTAGAGCATGAAAACATGGGCTATTTTTGTACTACAATTCCCAGAATGCCCCAGCCAGTGGTAGGTGAAGATAAGAGTACAAAAAAGTAACTTTTCAAGTTTCCACCTGGGATTAGTGATAAAGCAAATCTGAAAATTAAAAGTTCTCCAGAAGATCTAAAATCAAAACCTCCAATTGACCTCAACTGAACCACTTTGTTCCTAGGTTCTTCTGATTACACTTTTATGGAAATGTTCAATAGTTAAGGTCAAGGCCAACTGAACATTACAGGGTATTTTGGGTGGTGGTACCAATATTGTATAATGCTTTTGGAAATCCATCTAGCTCTCTTCCTTGCTGGACCACGGACATCTTCTGAAGATATTTCTATTTCAATTAGCTTTTAGTGGACAATTTTTAATCTTAAGCTTTTAAAGGTTCTAGAACTCCATCTTTGCATTCTGTCTGTTCTAATTTTAGACTGTTGAGCTGTACACCATCTGTATTTCTTTCAGAAACGCACTATATTAAAAACATTTAATGTTTTTAAAAAATTCAATTCATTTGCTCCATAGCAATGTTCCTTAATCTACTGCCGCCCACAGTGAACTTCTGACCTCATGTGATTTACATAGAAATGTTTAAAGCAAACCAAGAAATTAAAATAAGATCCAGGGAGGGGAAAAGACATAGTCATCTCTTTTCTTCTCATAGAAAAGGCAATTGAGGCAGGGTGGACAGTTATAATAGCTTATAAGATTTCTATTCTGCTTTCTTGCAAAAAAAAAAAAAGACATCCAAGCTAGTCTAAGCCACCACATATTGTATATCCAAAGTGCCAGCTGTGTGCAAAAAAAGTTCAAATATGCATACTTGCATTAGCTAGCACACAATTAACTGCTGATACAACATATATTTGTCAACTAAAAAGTCCCTTGTCTGCACGTAATAAGCCAAATGCAGTGGCTGAAATCCTGTTGTGCAGCTCTATGTGTACAATGGGGATGACGTGATCATCAGGGCAAACCACCGCTAACTAAAAGGCAGTTTTCACAGTACTGTATATACAACTGGTAAGCAAAGCAACGAAATCAGATTAGCCTTGAAATTGCCAAAGGAAGAATCAATGGCGATTTGTCCTTGATGTTAACATCACCACCACTGTGCACCTGGCCTCGTGCAAAAAAGGATTTCAGCCAGTGTATGCTAGGAAGAAGTGCGTAGTAAGTCCATTACACTCCTGGCATGCCAGGGAATGCTGGTGGCGTGGAGAAGACTAAACATCTCAGCGAGATGCAGAAGCGGGCAAGAGCAGTTGCAGTTTCCCTGGTTGTAGCCTAAATGATCTTTCCATTTTAATTACTTAAAAATACTCTCACATGACATGCGTAGAGACCATGTTCACATGTAAAAGTCCCTTGAATTTTGCAAAGGCTCACTACTTCTTTGCCTCTAAACTCCCCTCTAGAACCATAATGAGGAGAGTTGGATGTCACTAAAATACTTTAGAGGACTTGCTTTGTTGGATCAGACCCAGTGGACTCAAAAGCAACCAAGAGCATGTTCTCAGCATTGGCTGGAATTGAGACACAACTCTGTTTACAGCCAAAGAGCCAGTGCTATCTGCGTCTGCAGATGTTTCCATGGACATGTAGCAGGCATGACTAGACACGGAACGTTCTTACCTTCCCACCAGAGATGACTATTTATCTACTTGCAATTTCTTGCTTTCGAATGCTAGCTTGGCAGGAGCTGGGGCAGAGACGGGAGCTCACTCTGTCATACAGTACTTGGGTCTCAAACTGCTGACCTGCCGACCTTCCAGTCATCAAGTTCAGCGTTTTAACCACTAAGCCACTGCTTTGCATACTTGCCTTGTTGGATTAGACCCAGTGGATTCAAAAGCAACCAAAACCATGTTCTCAGCAATGGCTGGAAGCAGGACACAAAGTCAACAACACCTCGGTTTTTGCTCCAGGAACTGGAGGACAGTTCCTCCAGTTTAGCACTGCCTCTAAATTTATCAGAGAACAAAGGGATCCAACCCACCCAAGGCCCGACTGATTCCCATGCCAGCGAAGAAAGCATCATGTGTGGTCTCATTTTGTTCGCACGGCCAAGACAAATAGGTAGACCCCATTTTACATCCACATGCCTGCCAGAACCCTTATAAAAGCTATCTCTTGACTTGATGGCTATTGTAACATCTTATGGTAATAAATTCCTTGCTCATGTGTCATGTCAAGGAACAAGTTCTGCCTCCTGCTTATTCAACCAAATGGAGAAAAGCAAGCTTAAATAAATTCTAAGAAGAAAGATTAATCTCTTTTGCAGTTCACAGCGGTTGGAACCTCTATCCCAGGGGTGCCCAAACTTTTTGGGCCACAGGTCAGTCACGTGGTTTCTCCCACCGGAAACAGAAGTAAAACGTGCCTTGCAATCTGTTTTGCAACAGGATGAGATAGATTTTAAGCTGCCATTTTGTCTTTTAAACCAAGAATGCCCAAACTATGGCCTGCCGGCCGTATCCAGCCTCTGACACCAATTCATCCAGCTCACACCGCCATCAGAAGTAAAACATGCCCGTATGGGCACATTTTTCTTTCGCTTCCGGGAGCGACGAGGGCTGAGCAGGCTGGATGAACTGACATTAGGTGCCAGATCAGGCCCACGGGCTGTAGTTTGAGCACCCCTGGTCTATCCATTTCTTCCCAACATCCATCCTCCCTCCAAAATCAAGAAGCAGCAACCTCTTTTAAATCTTCCTTCAAAAGGGAAGATGATTTCTCCTTCCAATCACCTTCATGTCCAGCTTCCGTATTGATGATTTCTCCTTCCGTATTGGGGTGGGGGAGAAGAGACAGTATTCTCACTGTGGGCCTCCACATCAGTTTTTGATGATGGCAGAACCATACATCAAGAGCCTTCCTTAGAAAAAAAAGCATTTAATAGATTTTTCCGCTTTTATAATTTAAATAACTTAAAGACTGAAAAGAAGAAAAATCGGGCGAATGGGAGACAAGAGTTAGATCGCAGTCTCAAAGTTTGAAGGTGGGACATTGGGGTGGGGGGAAACCCAAGGAGAAATTGAGAATGCATTGTGGAACCCCAATCCCCACCACCTGTCCCATGTGCCACATCCCATCGATTCCTCGCCTCCTAAAGCCGCCGGAGAGCTCGCTTCTTGTCAGTCTTCTTCTTTGAGGCCAGTTTCTTGTCCCTGTCGCCTGCATGTTTCTTAGCCATGGGTCCCTCCCCAGAAGCGCTAGCAGAGGAGCAAGGCTCAGCGGGGTCCTTGGTACGCAAGCCAGATGAAGGCTGGGCATGGATCTCTGTCAAGAGGCGAGCCCGCGAGGCGTACTCCTCATAGTTCTCCAGAAGGAGGCGTCCTGCTTCTTCATTCAGAGCCGACTCCGGATTGGGGTGAATCAGCAAACACTTGATGGTCTGGAGCAGGAACAAAATGACACAGAAAAGAATTAGAAGTGGGCAAGAAACACTAGACCAAAAACTAACTGAAAAGTGAATATTTTCACAACGGTTGGTGGAACAAAGGCCACTGAAAGATAACATTTCTTTTCTTCGAAGAACAGTATTATTTTTATTTATATCGGGGATTCCCAACCTAAGACTCGCAGGCTGGATCCGACCCACAGCACCATTTCATGTGCCCCTCCACCCCTCCAAGGGCCTTTGAGAAACAAAATGGCCACCCCTTTGAAGGTCTTGGGAGAAAATGGCCGCCCACATCGTGCAGGTAGGGTAAAATGTCCGCCTGGCCCTCGAAGCTGACTGAGCCCCCAGCTTGAAAAGGTTGAGAACCCCTGATTTACATGTTCCTAGATAGGGATTGGACTGCGGTGACTTAGTGGTTAAGATGCCGAACTTGACAATAGTTTATTGCTCACTTGCTTCCTAAGTAACCAATTAAATGCAAACACTTTTGCATCCTAGCAAAGCCACGAGATGCTATTTGGAAGTTAGTAAATAAATGCAGGATGACTTTACTAATCAACAAACCAGGAAAGGGACCTTGGTGTCCTGGTGGACAATTCAATGAAGGTGTCAACCCAGTGTGCCTCAGCAGTGAAAAAAGCAAACTCAATGCTAGGGATCATTAGGAAGGATATAGAAAATAAGTCAGCAAGTGTCATTTTGCCTCTTTATAAATCTATGGTGAGGCCCCATCTGGAATACTGTGTCCAGTTCTGGTCGCCATACCTCCAGAAGGATATTATGGAGTTGGAGAAAGTGCAGAGGAGGGCAACCAGAATGATTAGGGGACTGGAACACCTTCCTTACCATCTGAGGCTGCAACGTTTGGGCCTTTTCATTCTTGAGCGATGGCGTTTTCTAAGAGGTGACATGATTGAATTTTATAAAATCATGCCCGGTGTGGACAAAGTAGATAAGGAAAAACTGTTTTCTCTATCGCACAACACTAGAACTAGGGGACACTCGATGAAACTTTTGGGTACTAGTTCTCAAACAAATAAGAGAAAGTACTTTTTCACCCAGAGGATCACAGGTCTATGGAACTCCCTGCCAGAAGAAGTGGTGACAGCTGTCAGTCTTGACAGCTTTAAGAAAGGATTAGACAAGTTCATGGAGGACAAGGGGATCAATGGCTATAATTATGGATACTTAAGGACAACCTCCGGGTTGGAGAGATAGGCAGGATATCTCTCAATGCCATTTCCAGGGAATATTAAGCAGGTGAAGGCATCTCCTTGGGAATACCCTGAAGGAAATGGTGAGCCACTGTGTGAGACAGAATGCTGGACTGGATGGGCTGTGGCCTGTTCCAGCAAGGCTATTCTTATGTATGTTCTTATGTTCTAACTTGTGAAGTTAAAAGAAAACTGGAAGAAAGGGCCATCTTCTGCCTTCCTTGTCTACTGCCAATGGGCAGAGCTAACCAGAATGCCTGGAAACATGATCCCTGAACTACAGATGGTTTCACCTACTTTAACTAGACTAAGAGTTCTCAACCATTTAAAGCCAAGGGCCAAGTCATGCTCCCTCAGGCAGCTTCAGTGGCCAGACAGCCATTTTGCCCTTCCTCCACCATATGGCACTTCTTGGTGTGGTGGAGGCAGTGGGGGGCCCACATAAAATGGTGCCATAGGCCACATCCGTCCCATGGGCTGTAGGTTGAGAACCCCTGAACTAGACTATCACATGGCAAAAAATCACACTCTGGGTTTAGTGAGTGTTTACGAATAGATAAAATTAATGATCTATAGGTTTGACACTGTTTTCTTCCCATAGGTGCCATAGGATTGCTACTCAGAAAACTAAACATTACAAAGCTATTCAAAGACTTGTTTCAATATATCTGCACCTGCCCTTTCTTCTCTGCACCAACTGTATATTCCCCTCTACCATGGAACCTGGACAACTAGCAGATCTAAGAATGAGGTGCTTTTTTCTGTACAACTCAGATTTTTCAATTAAGAGGAAAGAAGTGTATGTGTTTGTAAACTAAGAAGGCCACTACTCAATCTGGTGCCCCCAAGCTTATTGATTGGAACTTCCATTACCCACCCCAACTGGTTAATTGCCATTTGTTGCACCTAGAAACCATCAGACTGGGGAAAACTTATCCTGGGGGGTGGGGGGGGAGAGAGAGAGTTATGGTAATGTGTATTATGAAGGCAAAAGGTTCCTCATGGTATATCAATAGATTTCAAAAGACAGCAAAGGCCGACATTTTCTAGAAGCCATTCCCTTATAAATGTAATTGAAGTTCAAGAACAGCTGGAGTGCCAAGGTTTGCCATCACTGCCCTAGGACTTCTGCTCTGAAACAGAGTGAACATGAGATATACACTTTGTTTTAAACTACTTAGCAGTTCTGGAACTGCCACTATTGAATGCTAGTTGAGACCAAACTGAATTCTCTCCATGTACCTTAGTTTAAGGAAAAAACACTTCAAGGAATTTCCCCTCGTGATCCGATCCCTAGCAACTCAGAGCTGCAATGGTACACTCCCCGCTGGACCACCAAAAGTTGCCCAGTCCTTCCGCAATTTCTCTAATAGCAAGAATTCACTAGATAGCTGTAGACAAGGCATTTATCTCCTACCCGTTTCCACGGGTCTTTGGGTAAGAGGTGCTATTAGTAGACTGTGCCTTAATGATAGCCATCCCCCCTAACATTTTTGAGAAGGCAATTGTGGAGTTAGGCACAAACAAAGAGAGGGATTAAAACTCGGTGCATGCTCTGTTTACTGAAGTTCCCAGAATCAGTTCCAGCCAAAAAAATATCAGGTAGCAGGTGACAGAAAAGATCTTTGCCTGAGCCTCTGGAAAGCTACTACCATTGAAAGAAGACAATTCTGGACAAATGGGATGAGCAGATATTAGATAGCTTCTGATGATCTTTTTAAGGATAGCAACCACACCCCACGTCAGGCTTAAACATCTTGTTCAAGGATGCTACCCAGTTAAAAACCACCACTCACCAGCAAGACATGTCGAATGCCCAGTTCTGCTTTCCAATCCTTCTTGAGGACGTTGACGCAGATCTCACCATTGGCACCCACGTTGGGGTGGAAGATTTTGGTCAAGAAATAGCCTTTTGGTGGACTGGCTGGGAAGTCTTTGCCAAGGATCAGTTTCATGCGGAAGAGGCCACCAGCATAGGGGGTACCCTCTACAGCAGGAACAAGAGAACAGCAAAGTGAGATCAGCACGGTTACCTCCGGTAATCTCTTGTTTGCACATTTACAGTACACAAATAGCTAGGGAGAGCAAAACTGTTTGGACATCTCAATTAAACTTTCTGGCTGCAACCCCACAATTTTTTTTCTAAGTTCTGATCAAGATTCTCAATGCTCACCTATTTTGTTTCTTTAGACTACTAGATCTCAAGCATGGACAATTTGTACTATGATTCCTTAGGGCAGGGGTTCCCAACCTTTTCAAGCCCGGGACCGGGTCATGCTCTCTCAGTCAGCTTTGAGGGCTGGACGGCCATTTTTACACTGTCTGCATGATGGGGGTGGCCATTTTGTCCCAACAGTTAAAAAGGGATGGCTATGTTGTTTCTTGAATACCCTTGGAGGGATGGGGTACCACATGAAATGGTGCTGTGGGTCAGATCCGGCCCACAGGCCATAGCTTAGGAACCCCTGCCTTAGAGTCACCTCTTGTTCTCTGAAACGTGACCTTACTTTAGGTTAGGAAAGGACAATTTTCGAAGATGCAAAGTCAAATTTTTCCCTCTGCAGACCATGGACCCCCCACCCCCTGCGCAAACAGCACTTCCCAAAAGATTCTTGAGGTTGCAATTTGCCATACGTATATGACTTAGTCCAGTTTTAAATAGCCATTTACTTCTAGATCTAAAAAAGGCCTGGAACAGACTCAGAAGAGAATGGAATTATGTTTATACAGGTAAACTATGCACTGTTGACATTTCTGGGTGGTTCAATTAGCAATTTTTGAGCTAATTTTTAAAGGGTTTGTACATTCCTATTTATGTCTACTTAGACATCAGATCTGCTATATTTAGCAGAGATTACTTTCAGGTAAACATGTGAAGGACTGCAGCCCCAAGAGTACAGATGTGTTTTTTTAACAAGCAAAACTAGAAATATTCCCTAAAGAGAGAACATCAAGTTGTTGAATCCTATGCCACCCTGAACACCTCTCTTGGTTACTGCCAAGATGAATAAAAATCTATGATTTTTTAAAATTTACTTTTTTTAATAAAATGTTTTGAGGAATAAACTGTCTAAAGACACATGCCTGTGTACCTGGTATGTGTATAAATTGTTTTGTTTACTCTCAGATATGCTTGCAGACTAACACAGCTACCACTTCGGGAAAAAAAATTCTGTTCTGTTTTGTTTACTCAGATGTCTAAATACAGTTCTCTATGAACACTAAAACAAGCTATTAGCATAAACTAACTGCAATCCATTCCTCCTGGCCCTTTCTATTTAACCAGAATGTCGTGTCTGACGTTAGCAAGCAATTGGGCTACCACCAACCAGGCTATATGGCTGTAGGGTTTAGTGCAGGGGTAGCCAAACTACAGTCCACAAGCTGGACCCGGCCCACGGTGTCATTTCATCCAGCCCATACTGCTACCGGAAGCAGTAACACTGCACAAACACTGCAGTAAATGCACTCGCAGCTGTCGTAAACGTGTTTACAACAGCTGCGGCCGTGTTTTATGGCAGCATTTGCACGGGCACATTTTACTTCCACTTCTGGTTGGAGGAACCACGTGACTGACCTACTCAACCATGTGACCGGCCTGCCGTGTGAAAAGTTAGGGAACGCCTGGTTTAGTGTCTTGATTTTTGCCCCTACTAAAAGTCCCATGTCCACTAACTGATCCTAACAACTAGGAAGTCATAAGCACATCCACATGGCTTGCCTTACAGAAGATGGTGGTGTAACAATCCAAGCAACTACATTAGGTGAATGCAAAAGGGCACTGATTCTAGCTTTCATGCTAACACAAAAGCAAGATATTAACAACAAAGGTTCAGGGAGGAAGGCCCCATCATGCACGCCTTCTTACCAGGCCCTTCAATGGTGACCTGGACGTCTGTGATGTCCTCCTCATTGGGAAACACTTTGATCCCCTCCGGTGGGTCTGAGGTAAGAGTGGAGACTTCTTTGTACACCAGACGAATCACATGAGGTGGCAGATTTTCTACATTGGAATTCTGAAAGAGAGAGAGAGAGAATCAAAAGGAGTTATGGACTGAAATGAAGGTGGCTCTTTGCTGAAAATCACCTGCTTGAATTCTGTCTATAGTCACTGCTCCTGATAGGGATATCCAAGAGTGTTTGACATTTAAATCAGACCTATAAAGAGTAACTGACCTGGCCAACCAGTTTAAACCAGAACCAGAGAATTATCATGAACTAGCTCTTTTTTTTTTTGCCCGGCCCTGCCGGGCAGTTATATGTAAGTGGGTGGTTGAGGTGGTTTGGGGGGGGGGGGAAGGGAGTGCACCCTCCCAAAAAAAACACCACCCCAACCACCAACACACAGATAATAAATGTCCCGCAAGGCAGGGGTGTTGTGTGTGTGTGTGTGTGTGTGTGAGAGAGAGAGATAGAAAGAGAGAGAGAGAGAGAGATGTAGTCCAGCAGGTGTGTGTGTGTGTGTGTGAGAGAGAGAGGGGGGGGAAGCTGCCAGTGAGGAGGCTGCATCCGGGTGAGTAGGGAGGGAAGGGGGGAGTTCCCTGCCGGGGGGGGCATTCTCCCACACACACACACACATTAACTGTTTCGAAGAACCTTTGAAACAGTTAATGGGGAAAAAAGAAAGACTCTTAAGAAAGACAGTGGTCCATTACGGGAGTTGCTCTCCCTGGCGGATGGCTGCCTGCCGCCTTTCTATTACCCCCACTGCTGTTTCGTGTTCGTTTTTGAAATAGCGGCGTGGGTACTACAAAAGCGGCAGGCAGCCATTCGCCAGGGAGAGTGGTTCCCCTGATGAAGCGCTGCCCTGCTGCGTCCCCCCCCGCCTCACACAATCACACACACAATACACACACACCGTAGCTCCGTGGGGAGAGGAGGGGCTCCCCCTCCTCCCCCTGAAGCCTTGGCGACCACACACACATTTGCCGAAGCTGTGCGGGGGGAGGAAGGGGCTCTCCCTCCTCCCCCGTAAGCCTCAGTGAGGACACCCAGAAGGGCGCCCCAGGGGCCGGGGAAAGGCCCAGCCGGCAAAAGTTAAGTGGGGCGGGGGTAAGGGACTGGTTGGGGGGCAGGTTGGCGGTGTGGTTCCCGGGCCCGTCCCCCTCCTCAGTTCCTCTCCCCTGCCCCACTTACCTTTTGCTGGATGGGCCTTTCCCCAGCGTGGCCTTCTGCGCTTGGGCATCACCGGGCTATCCTCCATCCCTGCTGGCGTCGAGGCCTTCGCCAGTGGGGTGGAAGGCACCATAAGCTGGCGGCCCAGCCTGTAAACAACATGGCTGCCCGGGCCGGCGCATTGGTGGTTTTTTTACCGCACGTGTCGGCTACTCCGCCTCCTCCGCGCTTGCGCCCTTCAGACTCATTGGCTGAGGGGTGGCGCAGCACAGAGGATGCTGGGCCTTGTAGGGGTTTTTTGGGCCACGTTCGTGGGGCGGTTGCCTCACTTGCAGCTGGCAGACCCTTGTGGCGATGCTCCAAGGGTGGTCAGGTAAGTGTAGGCGGCTCGGTACAGGATAGTAGGGACGGGTGTGGGCGTGCACCAACAATCCACACCTTTTTATAGGCATAGATAAGAAGAGCTTGTGCTGTTAAAACTAACACCCTAGATGTGTCAGACTGTGAACAGGTGAATTATACAGACAGAAATAGTAGCATAGGAATGGTTTCGTACAGCTTTCCAAGCAATAAAAGAGGATCAAATCAAACTAATGCAAAATAGCCAACTTGATGCACTCCACATGTTTAGGACTACAAGTTATACAATCCCGGAACACAGGTCATACAGGGATGTCCCAAAGGATTAAAATGAATTTTTAAAAATCATGTGTGTGTGTGTGTGTGTGTATTCCAATCTGCTGTCCATAATGTTCTACTGATGCATCAACATCAATCATTCTTATATCAGGTGAGAAATCTGTCACTCTTTCAAGAAACTAACAAATACTTTTCTGAATAATGATAATAATGGTTTTATTTCTATACCGCCTTTCTTACCCAGCGGGCAACTAAATAAATCACACAGACACCCATAATTACTGAATTCACACCAGAAGGTCAGTTTTCTTGAAGCTGTTTGAACAGTATCATTATCCAAGTCACGTATGTTGGCAGTGAAGTAACTTATATGTTTGCCTTTTTCTGCTTTACTCAATCCTAAACTAGTAGAGAATGATAATAAATCAGTGGAAAGAAACCAAGGTATCAATTTATTCAATCCCATGTGTCTGAATTCTCTTTTAAAATAATTTTAATCTTATAGGATCAAATGAAAATTCCCAATTCAAATAAGTTTAACTGCTCTCCTCTTACTGTAACAGGGGATGTGAAGCCCTATTTGCAACCCTGACAGAACCAGAAGAGAAAACCACAACTGAACAGTCCCCACTGCCAGCTATCTACTTGTCCTTGGAAACCTGTCCAATATAGACACTCCTTTAGACTGACAGAAAGAACTGGGTGACCTGCATTATCAAGCAAACGCTGACACATATAAGATGTACAACTGGAAGGAAACCTTTCCTGCTTTGACAGACCCAACTCTGTAACGCTTTGGGGCACTTTGGGGGTCATTTTCTCCACCCAGGGGTTATTTCTATTAAATCATAATGCCAAATAAATATTCCAGAATGGGTATTCTCAAACTTTCACTTGCCAACCAGTAGGAGCAGGGGGATCAAACTTTGTTTTTCGTATCTGAAAACTTGTATTACTGCTTCTAATTTCTTGCTTGCAAGTCACCTTCAGAGAACCTCTTAGTTCTTAAAAGCAGGACACAAATCTTCTTTAAATGTACTTATATGTATGTAAAAAAAGAATAGGTTCCTTCCACACCTTAATTTTCTGTCCAGAGTCTATCACTGAAAAAGGTGGTAAGGTAAAGGTAAAGGTTTCCCTTGCTCGAAAGCCAGTCGTATCCGACTCTAGGGTGCAGTGCTCATCTCTGTTTCTAAGCCGAAGAGCCAGCGCTGTCTGCTTCTGCAGACGTTTCCGTGGTCATGTGGCAGGCATGACTAGACACAGAACGCTGTTACCTTCCCACCGAAGTGGTCCCTATTTATCTACTTGCAATTTCTTGCTTTCGAACTGCTAGGTTGGCAGGAGCTGGGATGAAGACGGGAGCTCATTTCCGTCCTGCAGTACTCGGGAATCGAACTGCTGACCTTCCGCTTCCCAGTCAGCGTCTTAGCGACTTGAGCCACTGCTTTGAGTGCAATTGCTATCCCTCCCCCCGCACCCCCAATTTAAAGCAGAACCTGCTGGCTTAGCTCTTGACATGTAAAAACTCATCCCTTTCCACAGTCTCCAGGATTATTTGAGTATTAATGATTTTACTTACACAGAACATGGCTATTTAAATCAGTCTACAAAGAAATGTTGGCAAAATACCAACACAGCAGAAAATTTAGCTCATACATATGTCTGAATCAACAGAATTTACATGAGTGAACAAGTATTTTTCATTTGATGTAGCTTCTCTAGAAGCAACTAACAACTAGATTTAGTCACCAGTTACCTGAGTAGGGACTGTTTCTGAGGATTAACCCAATAGTAGCACACCCATAGAAAGCTACTAGTAAGGATGCACGCTTTTGGCTACACCTTTGATCACAGGGCATTTCTTAGCACCTCATGGAATAAAATCCTCTTGATGCTGACAAGGACAAACTCTATATTTGGTTCTCCAGACACATATGTAACAAGCAACATTAGGCTAAATCAGTGATGGTGAACCTTTTAGAGACTGAGTGTCCAAACTGCAACCCAAAACCCACTTATTTATCGCAAAGTGCCAACACAGCAACAGGAAAGGAAGAAAATGATCCCACTGGGCTGCTAGGCAGAGGGATGGGGTGAACTCTGTGCTGGGGGAGGGAGGAAGCGCTCCCATTGGGCTGCTGAGCAGAGAAGCGTGGCAAACTCTGTGTTGGGGTGACTGCACAGGTGCCCAAAGAGAGGGCTCCGAGTGCCACCTCTGGCATGCGTGCCACAGGTTCGCCACCACTGGGCTAAATATACAATATATGCACCATATAGTGCTTCAGATTCAGCCATTCAGTTTCCCCATAATATTGCCTGGGGTACACCTGACTGTTAATTCCAGTCTTGGAAAGCATCTTCCGTGTACCCCAGAAGGTTAGAGGTGTAGAAGACGACAGCAGCAGTTTACCATCTCAAATATGGGATGTGGAAGACGCTGAGTAGGCTGAGAACTAGGGTGACACAATGCAAAACAAACCTAAAGAGGTGGGACCACATTGACAATGGTGAACAATGTGAATGTGGCAAGAGACAAGACTTTGAACATCTGCTAAGCTGCAGCGACATGCCTGAACAATGTGATATTGAGAATTTGTTTGAAGCAAATGACAGGGCTATTCAAACTGCCAAACGCTGGAAAAAACAGTGTGTGAATATGTAAACATGTAATTTATGTATGCATATTTTAGATTAGTGTTTTTTAAAATTAGGTTGGTTTAAAATTTTAGTTCTTTGGACTCAGAAAAATAAAAAATAAGCATGCTACATGGAACATTCCTAGTTACTCTACAAAGGCTGTAACTGCTGCTTCCTTTATAATCAAAATAACTCAACTCACCTAACTTTCTCCTCAAAGCCAGTTTTTCAAATAAAGAATGCATTAGATAGCATCCAATGAATTTTGAATGATCAAGAAATTAAGTAATTAAAGACACTCACTTCCATAATTATGGAACCATTGACATTATGGAACCTCGCCACCCCACACACACTGCCTGTCTGCAAAACGATCTGCTGTAAAAGCATCACTTTTACCTATCTCTAAGGATCTGATTCCTAACAAAAACTTTACAATTAGACACACGTGAACTCATGCCAGAGGTCAAAGGCTGCAAAGGTCTCAACATGGAGGTTTTTAAAGATGCATATGGGAGTGTACACAGTAAAAAAAAAACACTCAAGGAAGCTAAAAGCCTAACAAGGTCAAATCAGGACAAAAGATTTTAAAGAGACCAACTGAGTGTAAATGATTTAAAAAGCCATACTCTTGTGAAATGAGGCAGCTGCATGGCTTACAGTGTATCCCTCGTCTACAGAAACAAACTTTCAGCGTGATAATGATGTCTCTTGCAATAATAACACAGATGTATTCAAATATGGAGGTTTTGCTTTGAGAAAAGGAAAATTAGTATTCAAGGGTTAAAAAAGAAACTCCTGCCTAAACCTACAGAATAAAAGTAGAAAGAGGCCTAAAGAAAATGCCATGCAGTGAGAAAACTAAACTATGAGGTGTGAGTGTGTATAGCAAAGATGTTGGAAAGAGGAAAACTCACACTATTTTTGCACTCATGCATACATAAAAAACACACATCAGTAAGTATGATCCCATGAGCATTAGAAAGAAAACTGAATTCCAGGAAAGTCAAGCAATCCTTTACTAAAGCAACTACAGTATTAATACTGAAGACGTAGAAAATCTATCCTCTCAAGTAGAGCTGAGGGTTTTTAAAATACCATCCCTGGTGTCAATATAGTGTTTTCCAAAAAAAAAATAAAAAAATTTGTAACACATAAGACACTTATCAAACAAGAGGGAGAGAGAAAGCGACAGGTCAACAAAATTATAACAAAAGAAAGATAGGACATAGTGCAACAAGTGAGAAACCAATGTGACGTACTTTAAAGATGGCCCATACCCACCAAATCAAACTTTAACTTCCTTTGAAAGTCTTGTGAGAAGTCAATTTTTTTATGAAAATTCTCAACAAAAACTTAGAAGAGCTCAAGGCCACGCCACATCTCAAAGTCTGCTACTTTCAATGTCTGTTTCCCATACTATAGATTTAGGGCCATTTAAATCTACCTAATTTTAAAATACTTTTCTGGTGTATTGTATGTAAGTGTAATTGCTATATTAATTCCACACTTGAAAGTCCAGGTTGGCCATTTTGGAAACCAATCCCCTTGGGGTAGCACTTTTTCACCCTTGTCTAATTTAAGAAAACCCTTTATGTCTCATTGCTTAATTATTCACGAGAACACCATCTTGGCATCCTAAACTTAATTGAACACTGGGTCTTATCCTGCACTGGCTACTGGATCCTGCTACTCTGGACTTTAATAGTGCTTCCCTACCTACTTCCTAAACAATAACCTACACGAGAAATAAAAACTGGGATCATTTCACAAGTGAATCTTACACCCCTTTCCCAAAATCCTCACCCAGATCCACATTCAAAATACTGTAGTCAATGCTTTCCCTCCAGACTACGCCTGTATACACACATTAAAATCTAAATAAATGTGTAAGATATGCAAATCTCTGTATCATCATAATAACGCAAGGGACACCTCTTTTAGCCTTTTAAAAGGATGTTACAGGGAAGTTCTCAGCACCATTACTTAAAACCTAAAAAGTTCTGGTCGCTCCGGTAAGGAAGGACTACGCTTTCACAAAGATGGTCAAAGAGAGAGTCAAAAGCCACTCACCATTGTGTTGGGTCTGTACAGAAGCTTTGAAAAACAGCACGACCTAACCCTGATCTTCAGAGGGCTCGCACATGCACCTTAACCCGTGTTTAAAGCACTTCTGGTCATAGACTTATCCCTAAGCAAGTGTACCCTGGTTTGTCGATTTGGGGGGGGGTGTCTAGTGGTTCCTATTCGTATTAAAAAGAGACAACATTCATCCGTTCAGTTGTCGCTGCCTTTCATGTATTTCGCGGATGGGGGGAACTGGCTATCCTCTTCCCCCCCTCCCGCTTCGCTTTCTACTTCGGCCCCTCCGGGGGGTTGCAAATCCGCCTCCGCCACCCTCACTTAATGAGGGTGGCCGCCCGGCAGGAAACCCCTTTTATAGCCTTCGGCCAAGGCCGACCACACCCCTTTGGAACCCCAAGTGCCCAATCAGGCCCGTTAGAACGGAGGGGGTCCGTTCCTCCCCCCTCCCTTCTTGGGTTCTCTCCTCGCGGAGAACCGTTGACAACCAATGTCCGCGACGGTCAGCAACCAATGGGGAAAGCCGTAGTGGTGGGGCGGTCCCGCGGGCTCTGATTGGAGGGATTTGAATGTGAACGTTTTTAGAGCTTTTAAGGGAGGATGGTTTATTTATTTGGTAACGGTTGAGGGGAGGGGAAATGGGTGGGGCCGAGTTTCAAATGGTTCGAGATTGACTTGAAGTTTTGCCAATAGGATATCAGAGACGCAGCGCGTGGAGGGGTAGGAAATTACAAATTGACGTCGCGAGGTAGCCAATGAGCGACGACAAGGTGGCGAACGAGGAAAAACCTCTTTTTCATGTCCTTTCTTATTCAAACACAGCGGGCCTGCTCCTCATTGGCCAAATTGGAACAGTAATCCCGCCCAAGTGGCAGGGAAAGCAGAGCTAATTGAAGATGAGATAGCTAATGAGAAACGCTTTGCATCTCATAAATATGCAAATTAGAACATATACTTCTAAAAGACAGTGGAGGACGTTAACTCGAGAAAATGACTGATTAGAGAGCCGATTAGATATAATCTAGGTATCAAAGCCAGACGTATCCGACACTAGCGTTCAGTGCTCATCTCTGTTTCAAGGGTGACCTTTACCTATCAAAGCAGTTCTTCTTTCGTGTCCAGATCATACTTTGGACTGCCAAAATAATAAATCAATAAAATAATAAATCAAAGTAGTTAAAGAGGTATCAAAGTAATAACGAATTCTGAATAAAAATTGACAGTCTCTCATTACTACAAATACCACAGAGGTCTTCAACTGATGGTGTCAGTATTTAAAATAAGCTGGGGGCAAGAAAATTCCCACTTTTATTTATTTTTTGAAAAGCACCAGTTCTGAAGGATCTTTGCTAAACAGAGGAAGCTTCGGAAGATGATAGCTGCCTTACTAAGGCAAGATGTAGCACAGGCGTTTCCCCGGGCACGTGGCAGGCATGCAGGCAGTGCATGGAACACTGTTACTTTTCCACCAAAGTGGAATTTACTTGCAATGTCTTGCTTTCAAACTGCTAGGTTGGCAGGAGCTGGGACAGAGATGGGAGCTCACTCCGTTATGCAGCACCTGGGTCCCGAACTGCTGCCCTGCAGACCTTCCGGTTGTCAAATTCAGCAGCTTAACCACTAAGCCACCTGTTGTGTTCTGTAAAGCTGTGCCTTTAACAATGTACCTAGCCATGTGGTAACAATGTAACCTTTCTGTGTGCAACATTATAACCTTCAGCTGTATCAATGTAAACCTGATAAGGGGACGCGAGCTAGTGACCACTAGATGGCAATAGCGAGCGTCCAGCTCTCATGGCTCAGATTCACCTGGATCAGCAGCGCGGGAAGATTCCTGCCACCTCTTCACCTGGACAAGAAGGGCGTGACCTTCTACGACGTCACGCAGGCAGCAACCAATAGTCTGTCGACGAGCCACATTCAAATGTATAGCCAGCTGTATATATTGAGCTACCCATCCGCCATTACCACATGTTCCTCCGGATCATCATGCAATAAACCTGTGTTAAGCCAACCCTTCGGCTGTTTCATTGTCTTTGGTCCCTTACACTAAATTGGCAACGAAGGTGGGATAATGGCAGCCCACGGGACCAAGACATGCGCCGGTTTCGAAATCAGGAAGCCGGGCGACTGGGAGATCTTCGAAATGGACTTCCAGGCAGCACTGATTGAGTCCGAAGTCACGGAAGAGGCAAAGAAAAGGGCCATCTTCACCAGGATGCTCGGACAAGAAACCAAAAGGACCTTGGTGGACCTGATCGCACCGAGGAGGGTGAGCGAATTCAAGGCCAAGGAACTCATGCAGATGCTGCGTGAGCACGTCCGGCCCGCCACGGCGATGTTTCCCGCTCGGAGTGCGTTCTGGAGGCGAGTCCAAGCGCCCGGGGAGACGGTCGGCGCATTCGTGGCGGCCCTGCGGCTGGCGGCCGGCCCGTGCAAATGGGAGAACGTCGAAATCACCCTCCGGGACTGTGTGCTGTGCGGCCTGAACGACGCCGAAACCCAGCGCACATTAATGAACCAAGAGCCGCCTCCCACATTGCAGGAGGTCATCAGAGCGGCACAGGCCGCGGAAGCCACAAAGGCTGGAGTACAAGAATTCCAGGACTGGCGGCCGAGGTCGAGCAAGGCAGAGACTCCGGTGCATGCAGCCCGGCGAGCTTCGAGGTCGTCCGCAGAGAGCAGCGACGACGAGGACGTCCGGAGGGTCCGGAAAGAGAGCCGGCGGTGCGACGGCTGTGGAGCGGCCCACGACCGCGTAAAATGCCCGTTTCGGAAGGCCGAGTGTCACAACTGCGGCCGCCGCGGGCACATCGCCAAGGTGTGCAGGAAGAGGCGCGAGACCTGGAGAAGCTCGGCAGACCGTTCCGCGGGACAAGACCGCTCAACGAGACCCAAGGACGGCGCTCAGGCCACGCGGAAGCAGGACGGCGTGGGCCGCATCTCCGACGGCAGGGAGGACGACGCCCCAGTATTCAGCGTGTCCGCAGGACACCCCCGCTACTTTGTTGAGGTACTGGTTCAAGGGGTTCCCATTAGAATGGAAATTGACTCGGGGTCCTCATATTCGATCATTTCACAGAGGGAGTTTCTGAGAATTGCCCCCCACAGGTGACCCAAGCTCAAAGCGTTGAGGTCCACACTACCGTACGTGCAAGGGAACAGCATTCCAGTGTTGGGGGTTGGAGAATTTCAGGTTAAATTCAAGAAGCACGCCGCGTCTCTCCCGCTAGTCGTGCTTAAAGGGGGAGATTGCAGCCTCCTCGGGACTCAATGGTTTCAGCCCCTGGGTTTGTTTATTGGGGGGGGTGCACGCCGTTGGGATGCACGCCGTTGGGTCTGACCCGATTCAGGAGGTGTGCGAGGCGCACCCCGAAGTTTTCAAAAAAGGACTGGGGAAATTCAAGGGGCCCCCAGTGACATTCGACCTAGACCCGGAGGTCCGCCCAATTCGACTCAAACCACGCCGGGTGCCGTTTGCACTCAAGGACAAGATAGAGGCGGAACTGGACAAATTGGTGGGCCAGGGAATCCTTGTGCCTGTTGATTCTGCGGAGTGGGAAACTCCAATTGTAACCGCACTAAAGGCCAATGGGGAGGTCCGCATATGCGCCGATTACAAGTGCACCATCAACAAGGCGATCCGCCCAAATGCGTATCCGGTGCCGGTAGTCAGCCATCTGCTGGCCAGGTTACACGGGGGAAAGTGTTTCGCTAAGCTCGACTTAGCACAGGCCTACCAGCAGCTTACAGTGTCCCCTGCCGCAGCTGCTGCACAGACCATAGTCACCCATAAGGGGGCGTTCCAGGTGACGCGCCTTCAGTTCGGCGTAAATTCGGCGCCTGGGATTTTCCAGTCACTCGTGGAACGCCTCCTGAAGGGGCTAGAGGGGGTGTTGCCTTAGTTTGATGACGTGTTAATAACGGGGGGGGAGTCGGGTCGAATTGGCCAAGAGGTTGGGGAAGGTCCTGACAATATTCGAAAAGGCGGGGTTGAGACTGCGAAAGGACAAATGCGTCTTCTTCGCGACCGAGGTTGAGTTCCTAGGGTTTTATGTGACTCCTGAGGGGATAAAACCATCCAAATCCAAGGTGGCCGCCATTAAGAAAGCCCCCCGCCCCACCTCCAAGCCCGAGCTGCAGTCGTTCCTAGGGCTGCTCAACTTTTACCACTCCTTCCTCCCCCGGAAGGCAGCAGTGGCTGAACCGCTACACAAACTGCTTAAAAAGGACCAGGCATGGAAGTGGGGCGATGACCAAGAAAGGGCATTTAGTGAACTAAAAAGTCTCCTAGCGTCAGATGCCATACTGACCCATTTCAACCCCAAACACCCGGTAGTCCTGATCTGTGATGCATCCCCGGTGGGGGTGGGGGCGGTGCTGTGCCACGTGCTGGAAGACGGAAGGGAGGCCCCGATAGCATTTTACTCCAGGTCCCTGTCCCAAGCGGAGAGAAATTACGCACAGACAGACAGGGAGGCACTAGCAATAGTTGCGGGGACGAAAAAATTTCACGATTTTCTGTACGGCCACCCCTTCACCATTGTAACGGACCACAAGCCTCTGCTAGGCATCTTTACCGCAGATAAGCCCACCCCACAGATCCTGTCCCCGAGGATGCTCAGGTGGGCCATTTTTCTCAACGCGTATCAGCACGCGTTGGTCTACCGGCCCAGGAAAGAGATCAGCCATGCGGACGCTCTATCTAGGTCTCCCCTTCCCCTAACGCCCAGCCAGGTGAGCAAGGGGGAGCGGGACCATCAGGTTCTCATGATAGAGGTGCTGGATTCGCCCCCCGTAGTGCCCGCCGACATTGCCAAAGCGACAGAGAAGGACAAGACGTTAGCGGCAGTTAGCTCCTGGGTGCAGAAAGGGTGGCCGGTGTCCTCCCCAGCGGAGGAGTTCGCCCCATTTTTCAGAAAAAAGTTAGAACTGTCCCTAGAGAGGGGGTGCCTCTTGTGGGGGCAGCGGGTGGTGATTCCCACTTCCCTTCGGCCGCGGGTGCTCAAACTGCTGCACGTCAGCCACCCCGGCATCGTGCGATCCAAGGCGCTGGCCCGGAGTTACTTCTGGTGGCCCCAGCTGGACGCCGACATCGAGCACATGGTCGGCACTTGTGAAAGTTGCCAATGCTCCAGACCAGAGGAGGCCCGCCTTCCCCACAGGGAATGGGACGCAGCTAAGGGGCCGTGGTCCCGGGTGCACGTTGATTTCGCGGGCCCGTTCAGGGGCACCCTGTTCCTTCTCGTAGTGGACGCCTTCTCCAAGTGGTTGGAGGTTATCCCAGCTAGTTGTTTCACGTCCTCCGAGTTTAGGGCTTTCATGGAGATCAACGCCGTTCGGCACATCACCTCCGCCCCGTTTCACCCGGCCACCAATGGCCAAGTAGAGCGCCTCGTCCACACCACGAAGGACGCGTTGCGGCGCATGGGCCCCGGGGATCTGAACCTGCAAGTGTGCCAGTTTCTGCTAGGGTACAGGGTGACCCCGTTGGCGTCAGGATACTCCCCCACAGAACTCTTAATGCGTAGGAAACTGACCACCATCCTTACTAGGCTAGACCCCACGAGAGTAGAGGACAAAGGAAGGAACATCGGGCTAGAGGCTACAAAGTGTTTCAGTGTAGGCGCCCCCGTGCATTGCAGGAACTACGCCAGCACGGGCCCAGCCTGGGTACCGGGCGTAGTTGTGGAGCAAACCGGCCCCGTGTCGTACCGCATGGAAACCAGCACAGGGCTCCTGTGGAGGCGGCACGCGGACCAGCTCCGACGCAGGGTCTCCGATGAGCAGGGCACAGACCAAATAGAGGAAAAATCAGCGTTAGGGTTCTCCCCCACCCGTTCAGCCCAAGGGGGAGGGAAAGGGGTCCGCGGGTCCCCACCAAGGGGGGAGGGGGATATTCTCGTAGATATCCTAGGGGATCTTTCTGAGGAGGAGGAGGAACCCGACCCCATACATATCTCGCGAAATGTCCCCACAAATGCGGATACCCCTACTAAGTTAGATTTTGATTTTCAGAACCGGGGGGGGGGGGTTTCGGAGTGGTCCCCCACCCGTCCAAGCGAGAAGAGGGGTTTTTCGTTAGCCCCGACTGCCCCCGGTCTGCCCACAATGGAGTTTTTCCCTTCCCCTAAGGCCGCCAGACAGCGGCAAGCCACTAACAAGTCTCCCTCTCCCATTTCAGGACAAGGGACCAGGGAACAAAGAAGCAGTAGTGCCCCCGGGGGGGGTCAGCCCTCTTCTCGGCCCAAACGCACATGCAACAAGCCATCTTGGCTGAGAGACTTCGTCTCATCCTAGGGGGGAGGGATGTTGTGTCCTGTAAAGCTGTGCCTTTAACAATGTACCTTTGCCATGTGTTAACAATGTAACCTTTCTGTGTGCAACATTATAACCATCAGCTGTATCAATGTAAACCTGATAAGGGGACGCGAGCTAGTGACCACTAGATGGCAATAGCGAGCGTCCAGCTCTCATGGCTCAGATTCACCTGGTTCAACAGCGCGGGAAGATTCCCCGCCACCTCTTCACCTGGTCAAGAAGGGCGTGACCTTCTACGACGTCACGCAGGCAGCAACCAATAGTCTGTCGACGAGCCACATTCAAATGTATAGCCAGCTGTATATATTGAGCTACTCATCCGCCATTACCACATGTTCCTCCGGATCATCATGCAATAAACCTGTGTTAAGCCAACCCTTCGGCTGTCTCATTGTCTTTGGTCCCTTACACTAAAGGCCCCAAGAATGAAAATCAATGAAACCAGGAGCTGCTTGACTGCAGAAGCAATCTCAATCTTGGCTATAGACTCCAGCAAATGTCAATCTGTGCTATGCTGACTTCCCTATTTAAAAGTCATTAAATGTAATTTAAAAGCAATAGATGGAGGACTGACATCCTGGATTGCCAACAATCCCTTTACTCAACTAAGAGCTTCCCATTTGTAGCCTTGCAGATGATTGTTTTAGGTAGAATGTGGTAAGGGTGCCGCAAGCTATATCAGGGATCCCAAGGGGCTTAATCAGCTTCCTAGATTCTTACATTTGACAGCTCTGCTTTAAGTAAGCTTGAATATTAATGAATCAGTGCGGGGGGGGGGGGGGAGGACCCCAGGCACAGCCTGAGCAGAGATTAGTTACTGAAGAATGGTAATTAGATGATATATGCAAATTGCTTGCTCAGGGAGATAATCTTGAATGTTAATGAGGTGTGGAGATAGATATTAGTGCAACCAGTCATATTTGAAGAAGAATATAATCTCAGATATTAACATCTAACATAGGACCAGGTCCATGTCTTAACTGGGGATGAATATATTAATGGGTTCTGCTGGATCATACGTGACATTTTCCCCATAAAGGATATTCAGAGGAGAATAAAAATATATTCCACCATCAACTGTCCATCCAGGACTATAGTGAATAGTATATGGCAGTAAATACCTGTTGATTACTGTGCATGTATGCAAGGAGGAGCTGCAAGCGATACAGTTTCCTTGAGCTCACACGATAGACATTCTCAGAATTCTGTGTTTTAATCCTGAGTTCACACATTACAGGAGACTACGGTGGTTTAGTGGTTAAGACATTGAAGATGACTGGAAAGTCAGCAGTTCGAGACCCGATTGCTGCATGACGGAGTGAGGACCCATCTCTGTCCCAGTTCCTGCCAACCTAGCATTTTGAAAGCAAGAAACTGCAAATAGATAAATAGGTACCACTTTGGTGGGAAGGTAAACAGTGTCCCATGCACTCCAGTGTTTAGTCATGCTTGCCACATGTCCATGGAAACATCTGCACACACAGACAGCGCTGGCACTTCGGCTGTAAACGAAGATGAGCACTGAACCCTAGAGTTAGATACGACTGGCTTTCAAGCAAGGGCGACCTTTACCTTATTACACTTTTACATTTCTATCTATAGCCTCTAAACATTGTTTGCTTTTTGGGGGAGGGTTGGTCTGATCATGTGCACAGGTTGATCCAGCCATTTTGCCCAATCACCCGATTTCAAAACCCCATTTGGCTTCAACTAAATAACCTTATTGTTGTGTTCTGTAAAGCTGTGCCTTTAACAATGTACCTAGCCATGTGGTAACAATGTAACCTTTCGGTGTGCAACATTATAACCTTCAGCTGTATCAATGTAAACCTGATAAGGGGACGCGAGCTAGTGACCACTAGATGGCAATAGCGAGCGTCCAGCTCTCATGGCTCAGATTCACCTGGATCAGCAGCGCGGGAAGATTCCCGCCACCTCTTCACCTGGACAAGAAGGGCGTGACCTTCTACGACGTCATGCAGGCAGCAACCAATAGTCTGTCGACGGGCCACATTCAAATGTATAGCCAGCTGTATATATTGAGCTACCCATCCGCCATTACCACATGTTCCTCCGGATCATCGGTCCGCATATGCGCCGATTACAAGTGCACCATCAACAAGGCGATCCGCCCGAATGCGTATCCGGTGCCGGTAGTCAGCCATCTGCTGGCCAGGTTACACGGGGGAAAGTGTTTCGCTAAGCTCGACTTAGCACAGGGCTACTGTGGAGGCGGCACGCGGACCAGCTCCGACGCAGGGTCCCCGATGAGCAGGGCGCAGACCAAACTGAGAAAAAATCAGCGTTAGGGTTCTCCCCCACCCGTTCAGCCCAAGGGGGAGGAAAAGGGGGCCGCGGGCCCCCACCAAGGGGGGAGGGGGAAAGGGGGGATGTTCTCGTAGATATCCTGGGGGATTTTTCTGAGGAGGAGGAACCCGACCCCATACATATCTCGTGGAATTCCCCCACAAATGCGGATACCCCAACTGAGTTAGAATTTGATTTTCAGAACCGGGGGAGTTTTTCGGAGTGGTCCCCCACCCGTCCAAGCGTGAAGAGGGGTTTTTCGTTAGCCCCGATCGCCCCCGGTCTGCCCACAATGGAGTTTTTCCCTTCCCCTAAGGCCGCCAAACCACGGCAAGCCACTAACGAGTCTCCCTCTCCCATTACAGGACAAGGGATCAGGGAACAAAGAAGCAGTAGCGCCCCCGGGGGGGGTCAGCCCTCATCACGGCCCAAACGCACGTGTAATAAGCCATCTTGGCTGAGAGATTTCGTCTCATCCTAGGGGGGAGGGATGTTGTGTTCTGTAAAGCTGTGCCTTTAACAATGTACCTAGCCATGTGGTAACAATGTAACCTTTCGGTGTGCAACATTATAACCTTCAGCTGTATCAATGTAAACCTGATAAGGGGACGCGAGCTAGTGACCACTAGATGGCAATAGCGAGCGTCCAGCTCTCATGGCTCAGATTCACCTGGATCAGCAGCGCGGGAAGATTCCCGCCACCTCTTCACCTGGTCAAGAAGGGCGTGACCTTCTACGACGTCACGCAGGCAGCAACCAATAGTCTGTCGACGAGCCACATTCAAATGTATAGCCAGCTGTATATATTGAGCTACCCATCCGCCATTACCACATGTTCCTCCGGATCATCATGCAATAAACCTGTGTTAAGCCAACCCTTCGGCTGTTTCATTGTCTTTGGTCCCTTACACTAAACTTATGGTATTTTATCCCATCCCCCTGTGAATGTGCAGGATGGGGATGAGATAAAACAAGAGTATGGCATGCTTTCCAGCTGATGGACAAAGTCCTCCTATCAGTTGGAAAACAATTTTTACCCCTGCTACTGATCAGGCCGCTGGAGCCTGATCAGTGGTGGGTACAGAGGTAGAAGCCAATTTCCAGCTGATGGGGACTGCTACAACCCCATCAAAGGAGCAAAAGGCTGTCTGCACAAGGGGAGTGCATCAAACATCATTTTGTTCTTCCCCCTGACCTCATGTGGCTTTTAAAAAGTCACTTTACACCAACCTGGGAAGACCAGCATAGATTTGTCCTTAAAGAATATGTGATGCTGTCCCAAAGCCTGTACTTGTAACGTGCACCTGGCAGAAATTAAAGTGAGGCAACATTTTGAACAGCATAGGGATGCCATGATGAGAGAAACCGGCACTTACAAGTCACAAAATTGCAAACCGTCATCAGGAAGAAGAAAGGACAATACTAGTGTGGTCTTTTATCCCTGCTCATTTATCTGGAAGTTTAAGCAAGTTTTGAGAATGTAGCCCTTTGGAGACACTCATGTTGCTGTCATGTTCCTTGAAATGCTCCAAATAAATGTTCAGTATATGTATTCCTTGGTGACTCTCTGTTGTTGATTTATGCAAGGATGACATCAGTTTCTTGGTGGTTTTGTTCAGTGTTTTCTCTGTTCACATCTTAACCTATAAATCCAAGGGTTCACCGTTGGAACTGGCTATAGGTTGCTATGCCTCGCCCTACTTGCCTGCACTCACCCTTCGTGCACACGGCCGATCTGGGTACGCAGGTCAACGAAGGATTGAAAAAACTGGCAGTGGGGCAACAGCCCCACAAACGAGAAGAAAGGGAAACAACTTCACTTCCCAACATTCCTTGCGCCGCGCCGCGCCAGAGCCAATCAGGCTGAGAGGCTCTCACACGGGGCAGCGTTCGGAAACGCGCCGCAGCCAATCGAAAGAAAAGCATTTTAAAAAAACGCAGCACAAACACAAAGCAGCAACCCATAACTACAAGCCCCAGCGTCCTGCGCGCCATGAGCGGCAGAGCGCTGAGGAAAACGGCGCCCGAAAAATAAAAAAGAAAAACAAGTCACAGCCAAGCACACACCAGCCGGCTTTCCTTTTCCTTCCCTCACCAACAGAGCCTGAAGCTGCCGACTGGAGTTTCCCCTTTAATATCAGGGGGTGGGGGAGTTGCGATCCCCCTCTTCGCTGGGTTCCCTACGTTTGGGAGGATTGTGGGGAGAAAAGGGATATATTGCCCCCCCCCTTCTGGACACAGACGAACAGGCAGAGAGGATCGATCCCCCACCCCTCCCCCTCCTTCAAACAACTCCGTCTTTTCTTCTCTTTAAAAACAGACTTCTTTAAAGGAGAAGGGGGTGGGGGTGGGGATTCCATCCAGTCTGCCTGATCGTTTGGTTCCAGAAGTGTGGGGGCAATATAGCCCTTTTCTCCCCACAAACCTCCCAACCCTAGGGAAGACAGCGGAGAGGGGGGGTCGCAACCCCCACCCACAGATATTAAAGGGGAAACCCGATCTACTTTCACGACTCCACACAAACAAACCACCATAACACACTAAAGCCACCCTCCCCACCACTGAGCCCACCCTTCCTAACCCCAATGACCCCCCCCTAGCCCACCCTTCCTAACCCCCAACGACCATGCCCCCCTCCCCACTACCTAACCCACCCTTCCTAACCCCCAACGACCATGCCCCTCTCCCCACCACCTAGCCCACCCTTCCTAACCCCCAATGACCATGTCCCTTCCCCAATCCCCAACACCAAATAAATAAATATCTTTTTAAAACATAACTAAAAACAGTCAAACACATCCAAAAATACACAAAAACAAAAACACCAAAAACAATACGAAGTAAACAAGGACACAATCAAAAACAAAACAAACAGACAAAAAATACAAATTCCAACCACCACCACCCCCACACACACACACACACACAAAACAAAGAAAACAAGCAAGCTTACCAAAACATGTGCAACCACCACCAGGACTGAAAAACAAATGAATAAAGAAAGAGACTACTTCCAAGAAGAAGCTCCACCCAGAGGCCAGGAGAGAAGAAAAAGTCAAAATACAATAACCCCTACCAGCACCACCTGCTGGCCACAATAGTAAAAACAATTCAAAAACACACAACAGCATAACACAAATTCACAATTTTACACAAAAGGTCACACCAATAAAAACAAGTAAAAAAATTACACTAAAACATATGCCAATAAAATACAATAGAAACTTTTAAAACTCCTGTGCTGAGTTATAACTCAAATTTAAACTCCAAAAATCTAAACACATTTTAAAACCAAGGAATGTAAAAAACATTTACTATTACATTATGAAAATTATGACCTATGGTACAACTAATTTAAAAAATTCAAAAAACTAAAACATTATTCACTTACATAAAACAATTTGAAAAAATTATATCAACTAATTTTAAAAATTCAAAAAACTAAAACATTATTCACTTACATAAAACAATTTGAAAAAATTATATCATACTTTCTTCTTTTATTAATCCTAAAAAAAACCAAAAAATCAGATCCCAGTTAATAACAGCCAAGCCAAAAAAATTACATAAATAAACATTTAAAAATTTAAAATTACAGACTAAGCAATTTTTAAAAAACATTAACACAATTTAACCTTCCAACACAATTTAAAACTATTGCAAAAATAAAATTGGTTCATTTTTTATTAAAACACACGGGGGGAAAAGCCCGGCAACGCCGGGCAACCCTTGCTAGTAAGAAATAAAACTTGAATGAGGAACAAACTTCTTTCTTTGTGTTAGAAGCACAACAGTACAATTAATAAATTATTGGGTAATTTTTACCCAGTGATGGGCAACATCAAGAGCATTTGGGGCAATCAACACCAAGTTTTCTATAGTACTGGTGACACAGGCTAGGTAAACATGATTTCAATTATCTGTAGGCTCTAAAAATATTCAATTTTAAAAATTCTGAAATACATATGTATTTTTATGGTGCATTACCAGAGAAAGCCACTATAAATCACTGTCTGAAGTGTAAAATATAAAGTTCACTATTATCTTTGGTTTTAGGTATCCATGGATATGGGGGAGCCCTGTACATGCTGAGAGGCAGAGTACACTGACATATGTTTAAAGTTGCCGGTTTTCTCTGCATTGCAAAGGATAGTGTTGGTGCAAAAAAACATTTTTAAAGGTTCAGTGTAGCTCTCCCAACTCCAACATGTAGTCTACTACGTGACTTCCAACTAACCCAGTTCTCTGTGTAATTTGGGGCTAGACCTTCCTGGGATTACATCCATTTATAGAGGTTGGTAGTGAGTAGATCTTTCTTTCCATGTTATAATCCTGACATTCACTGCTGTTATTCAAAAACTTGCAGGTGTTCAAAACATTTTCCTTGATTTTAACCTGGGAAGGGTGAGATTGGTAACCAAAGAGTGAGTGTGCATTTGACATAGTAGCTTCAAATTTTAATCTATTAACTGTCTCTCTGGGTGCAATGTTTGCTAGCTAGCTGATTTTATCAGTAGCACTTGGCTTCCAGGGAATGCTACAGGTCCCTGTTTCACATGGAATGAGGTATACCACATAAGGCTGGCACATTTGCTTGCACAGCAACATAGAGCCAAAGACATACAGTAGTTCTTAGTGTTTGTGATTGTTCGCCCAATTGACTAATATTGTTCCTTGCAAACATTTTGCTTTATTTTTTGGCAGTGTTTCTTACTGAGCAGTGCACAATGCAAAGTGATCTCGTTGGACTAGTACAATACCCACTAATCTTTATAGAACATACCTTATTTTTATAGAAAACATTCGTAGGAGTACATAAGTCTGACTTCTCTTGGTTTGTTGGTGAGTACACATGCTTCTCTGTGTGACTAGAGGTCCAAGTCAAGATGTATTAGGGAAAAAGTTAATTGTATGTGCTGAAAGTGTAGATCTGGTCTTTTCACACTGATGAATAATACCGAAAACAACTATAATTTTGTTGTCACATATGGGGTATAGTTCTGGAAGATATATGCTGTCATATCTTTTCCTTGACCTCATGATAGAACTGGCTGTTCATACACAATTCTGGTTTCACCAGTAAAACATCAGTATTTAACATCATTGCTCATCAGTATAGGGGAAAATCCATTAGGAGTAACTGGAAACATCAGTTTATTGAAAAAACCAAAACAAAATTACAGCAATTTGAGAGAACTTTTATAACAAATGGATCTGTTCCTTAAACAATGTCAGCTTTTAAGTCTGTGTGGAAAAAAACCAGACTGTGGAGTTTTGCTTACAATTTCTATTGGATGAAACCTGATTCAGTTCAATTTTGTATTTATTAGTTAGTATGTTTTCTTTAAATAGCATATAATTTCACCTGATTAAGGTAGGCCATAGACCTATACACACTTCCTTAGGAATGAACCCAATTGAACACAAGTTCAGCTTACTTTTGAGTAAACATGCACAGGAATGCATTGTCAAACTGGCACCCTGAAAGTTGTGTGCAATATTTTTTTCTGAAGAAGTCGGGTAGGCAGCAATATAAGATATGTGTGCACACACGTGCATGTGTGCATCCATGTGCACACTTAAATTCCATGGTATGGGCAGCTCCATTCTTCCCAATATATTTTTTAAAACCATTGATTTGGAGCCTCCTACAGAGAGCAGGAAAAATGTTGTTTAACTCATTACTTCCCTGAAGCTCATTCAGAGACATACACACCCTTACTTGTGGAAGAAATGATACAGGAAGTAAATTTTTCCTTCTATGGTATAAAATTCAATCAGAGTAATTTTAAATAGATAAAACAGTCCTCTCATTCTCATTTGATTATGCAGTTCCCTCCACTATAGTCAAAACAGAGATGGGGAAGTGACTCAAAGTACAGCTGTAGTTTCAGAAGAAAAATATCAACATTTCCAGTTCCTGAACCTTATATATATTGTGTGTGTGTGTGTGTGTGTGTGTGTGTGTGTGTATATATATATATATATATAAGGCCAAAATCCTGTTGCTTAGCAGAGTAAATCTCACTAGAGTAGGCCCATTGAATCAATGTAGTGATTCCATCCATACATTACTTCAATTGATTCAAATACAGTACTCTAACTAAGACTATGATTAAGTAGCAAGATAGGCCCATTTAAATCAATGGAGATTGTGGACTTGACACACTGATTCAAATGGACTTACTCTAGTGCAATTTACAGTACTAGACAATGTATGTAGGCCATAGTATGAGAAGTTGAAAGAGAAAACAGATTAAATGTAATTCTTCTAAGAGCACATGAAAGAGATATCACAGGTAGGTCTCATGACTCAAATTGCTCATGTGGTATATCTTTTACGTACGAGTATTGGATATACTTTTCGAATGCTGTCTACTAATCAACAGTGGCCTTGAACAGTCCCTCATCTACATGAGTGTTTTGGAACTATCAGTCTCATTACCATTAGAACACTGTTGCCCCCCCCCCCTCAACTTTTCTGAGAGTTGGACAGACTCACATAGTACTATTTTCCTATCCTAAAATGATTTTTGTATCACATTGTTAGAAGCATAACACAAATGATTTGCACACTAACTACACCAACTGAGCAGCCATTGCATACACCAATGCACTGTGGTTTACCCATTACTATGAACCTCTATTTTCCTATACAGACATTATATCCATAAAGAATAACACAGTGCAGAGCAGTCCTGGCCCATGTTTTATTATTTGGGAGTTGAGTGTGCTAAAGGGAGATGTATTTAAAATCCATGTATCGAATTGCACACAACTTGGTTGAGTTTGCCAACACCCTCCCCAGTCCACCCATCATCATTAAGTCTCCCTCATCCCACTAATGCAACAGGATGAATAGCTGATGCACCCAAGTCTGAATTTGCTGGTATGAACCTGTGTATGGCTTAGTTTTAATAATTATATAATGCATGGTTATTCTTTTTCTTATGTTAAAAACAAAAACAGCCTACCTAAAATCTCAGCTGTCAAAGTACTGTACAGGCATACCAGGAGGTAATGAAAGTTTGTCAGAGCTGTAACATGCTATGAAGGCACCTCCATCCACAGCTGAAAACATTTGGAAGAATATGGTTTGAACTGACCCTTAAAAGGAGGGGAAACAGCCAAACTTTAAGAAAAGGGATATAACAAACCAAACTTAATTTAGAAACAGGAGAGGCCTGTTGGCAACTTGTGGGAACTATGTTTAGTTCCATAGTAAAGAGGGGGACTAGCCATATATAGAAGGAAATAAATATGAAAGATAGTAGATTCTAGAACAGGGGTTCCCAACCTAAAGCTCATGGACCAAATCCTGCCCACAGTGCCATTTTATGTGGTCCCCACCCCCTCCAAGGGCATTTCTACTTAAGAAATTTGACAAGCTATATCAAAGTCCTCCAGTTCGGAAAACAGTTTAAAACATAGAGCATAATCATTACGTATTTTCCCTATACTAAGGGCAAAATGGCCATCCGGTCCTCGAAGCTGATTGAGGGAGTGTGACCCAACCCTTGGCTTGAAAAGGTTGGGAACCCCTATTCTAGAACAAGATCCTTTCCAGATGAAGTGAACATTCTCTGTATATTCACTGTATCACAAAAAAGGAAACCATAAGTGCTTCAGGCCCATTTGGCAAGGTCATGTGGGGGAAACGGCAATTGCTGCTTGGCTACTCAACAATAAAAGAGAGCAACTGATCTTCACTAATTCAGTCTCTTCTCAGTTCCCTCTCTTTCGTGCACACACAAACACAAATACTATCGCTTTTCCTTACTATCTCATAACACAACCATATGTATTAATCTTTCCCCATACATTCCCACAAGAAAAAAAGTGACACACGTCACAGTGACATGTCTTTCACATACAGTACATGCTCTTCTAGGAAATGCTAACTCAACATATACACTAGGAAAAGTTTAGCAAGCTCAAAAATTGATTCTACCTTGGGACCCACCCTGGGCCACTCACTTCCAGCTGAACATGGATGGATGTCTATGCCTGGCTTTGTAGAAAACTTGGTCAAGACAAGTTAAGAACGAGTACACTTCAGGAGCAAGGTTCTCCTTTTTTAAAAAAAATGAAAACAAAAACTTATCTGGCACAGGGAGGGGTCTTCTGAGAATTCAGAGGCTTATCATGATATACATTTGAAACAAATCCATTCTTTTTCTCTGTCTTATTCCATTTCTCTCTTTCGAGGTGGCTCTACAATAAGGTAGAGTGAGGCATTTGTCATGGATCTGAGTGTCAAAAAGCATTAGTGAATGATTAGCTATTTACAATATTCTGTCATTATTGTATTTCAATGCTATGGATAGAAAGAGTTACTTATGGGGATTTTCTGTCCCATGAACCAAAATTGGATTGGGATACACTTGACTTGAAGGGATTGCTGTTTGCTGTCCTGCTTTGGGAAACAAAATGTTTTGAGCCACTCCCATACTACACTCAGTCAAAATGGAGGCATAAATGCCTTCTTCCACTCCTGTTCTGGGAATTGTAGCACTGTGTGGAGTCCTCTGAAAAGAGATTTCTCTGCAACCTTACACAACTAGAACCCCACAGATTATTTTTACTGAGCTCATTAAGTAAAGTCAGACATGGTCTTGGTGCCTTATGAGAAAACTTGGAAGATTCTGACAAGTTAGGTAAGAATATATCCAGTGCCAGAATCCAGTCTATCCAAATTATCCCACAAAATCTTTCTCTATTTCTGTCACTCGTATTCACTCACAGTCTGTTCCACCTTTTGGAGAAGAGGGAGAAAGGAGGGAGAAGTGTGTTTTTATAAAACTACTTCAATAGTCTTGGAGGACATATGGAATACAGCTCATTAATTTAAAACTGAGGGAAATGGCAAGTAATCCCTCTCAGTCATACACTTAGGAATTGACAAAAGGGAATTCTAACATTGTGAGGCTGCCACTAAGACATGGATGACTAAGGCTTAGCTGCTAAATGGTCATTACTCTCTCTTTGAATACTCTAGTCCCCATCATATTCATTGGCCTAAAACCCAATTTCAGTTAACCAATGAACACATCACAGTTACCACCCACATGCGTGTTGTGGGAGCAAAATCTTGGCAATTGGTCGCAACTGTATTTAACGATTTTAAAGAATTAAACATGAGGGTGCAGAATGGATCTCATAAAAATGACTCTAGTCTACACTACTGGCAGTGGATTTTAAACAAGTCTTCCCTTCATACAACTTCTAGATATGTTCTCTTGTGTATTTTCACAAGAGTGTATGAGGATAAAGCCCATTTCCTTTACTTGTTTGTGACTCCACACCTTTTTAAAATTATCCTGGAAGATCAAGGAAATCTGAAAACTCTCTTGCCTAGTAAAGATTCACCATGTATTAACAAATTTCCTCAGGTTCATGTTAGCCATTATCCAAGCTTTCTAAATAGTTATCAATCTTAAATAGGTATCGTGGATCAGGTGAGATTCTGAGGGAAAGAGCCAGTCTGTGTAGCCATGGACAAGCTGCACATTCCCAGTGAAGAAGTACATCTGAGTACTCTCTATTTAGAAAAAAATAGAAAAGATCACCAGAAGCTAGAATCGAGTTGATGGCCCATAATTATTATTAGTATCTGATCAGATGGGTGATTTATCTACTTCAGAGCTATCCCTGCCCTTTGGGACAGCCCAATACATTTACAGGGAAGCCCTCACTCCAAGTCTTGTATCAAAATTAGTTATGCTGGCAAATGTGAAATGATATAAATTGCATCAACAAATTGCTTCTAATTAAAAAAACCACTGCCCTTATCCTCTGTCATACACTAGTTGTGTGAGTTGGTGTGTGATTTGAGATACAACTGGCAATTCTCCATTGCAATTCACTCCACTGCACTTATGCTTGTGTAAATAACCAACAGGATTCTGGCCCCTACATTTGTATTTTAGTCTTGCTCTAAGGACCAATAGCAGAATATATCGATGTTATGTATGTATGTATGTGTGCATGTTCATTGTACTGTAAAGGCAAGAATGTAACCACTCCAAATACAAACGATCTCAGCTGTAAAGGAACGCGAGCAGACAGCCCATAGAGGGCAGCTGCGAGTGTTCAGTCCCACATGGTTCACATTGCTCAATCACGGACAGCCGCGGGAAAACCTTCCCCGCATTCAGCAGCAGAAGAAAGATCTGCATTCAGCAGCAGGAAAAGAGGCGTGCCTGGGCGAGGCCACGCCGGTAGCAGCCAATGAGCTACCGTGCTACAAGATTCAAATGTAGAGGGCTACTGTATATATTGAGATGTATCACCGCCATTACCTCATGCTTCACCGGAACACCATGCAATAAACCTGTGTTAAACCAACCCTTCGGTTGTCCTGTTGTCTTTGGTCCCATACACTAAATTGGCGACGAAGGTGGGATATGGCTGCCCACGGGACCAAGACATGCGCCGGCTACGAGATCAGGAAGCCGGGAGACTTGGAGCTGTTTGAGATAGACTTCAACGCAGCGCTGGTGGAGCTCGAAGTCTCAGATGAGGCCAAGAAGAAGGCCATTTTCGTCCGCATGCTCGGACACGAGACCAAGAGGACCTTGGTGGACCTGATCGCGCCGAGGAAGGTGGGCGACCTCAAAGCCACAGAGCTCCTGGCGGCGCTGCGCGCCCATCTCCGGCCAGCAATAGCGATGTTCCCCGCTCGGAGCGCGTTCTGGAGGCGAGTCCAGGCGCCCGGGGAATCGGTCGCCGAGTTCGCCGCGGCCCTGCGGCTGGCCGCCGGCCCATGCAAGTGGGAGACTCCAGACGTCACCCTCCGGGACTGCCTGCTCTGCGGTCTGAGGGACACAGAGACTCAGCGCGCGCTGATGAAAAGGGAGCCGCCTCCCACGTGGCAACAAGTCCTCGACACGGCACAGGCCGCGGAGGCCACGACTGCCGGGGTGCAAGAGCTTCAGGACTGGCGCCCGAAGCCCGCCAAGGCAGAGAGCTCGGTGCGCGCGGCCCGGCGAGCTTCGAACTCGTCTGCGGAGAGCAGCGACGACGAGGACGTCCGGAGGGTCCAGAGAGAGGGCCGGCGCTGCGACGGCTGCGGCGCCGCCCACGCCCACGCCAAATGCCCATTCCGCAAGGCCGAGTGCCACAACTGCGGCCGGCGCGGGCACAACGCCAAGGTCTGCCGGAAACGGCGCGAGGCCACAAGGAGTTCTCCAGACCGCTCAGCGAGGCAGGACCGCACCACGAGGCCAAAGGACGGCACCCGGACCATGAGGACGCGGGACGGCGTAGGGCGCATCTCCGACGACAGCGAGGACGACGCTCCGGTTTGCAGCGTTTCCACGGAGCACCCCCGTTACTTCGTTGAGGTAGTAATACAAGGGACCCCTGTTAGAATGGAGGTGGACTCGGGTTCGTCATACTCTATTATTTCCCAGGGAGAGTTCATGAAAATCGGCCCCCGCGTGCGGCCCAAGCTCAAAGCGTTGAGGGCCACACTGAAGGACATGCAAGGGAACCGCATCCCAGTGTTGGGGGTTGGGAAGTTCCAGGTCCAGTTTAAAAAGCACACCGCAACGCTTCCCCTAGTCGTCCTCAAGGGAGGAAAATGCAGCCTCCTCGGGACTCAATGGTTCCAGCCCCTGGGGTTGTTCATTGGGGGGGTGCACGCCGTGGGAGCACACGCCACCGGGACTGATCCAATACAGAGCGTGTGCGACGCGCACCCCGAGGTTTTCAAAAAGGGGCTCGGAAAATTCAAGGGCCCCCCAGTGACTTTCGACCTGGACCCTGGAGTACGTCCAATCAGACTTAAACCGCGCAGAGTGCCTTTCGCACTAAAGGACAAAATAGAGGCGGAGTTGGACAAATTGGTGGGCCAGGGGATTCTTGTTCCTGTTGATTCTGCGGAGTGGGAAACTCCAATTGTAACAGCGCTCAAGGCCAACGGGGAGGTCCGCATATGCGCTGATTACAAGTGCACCATCAATAAGGCGATCCGCCCTAATGCTTATCCGGTGCCGGTAGTCAGCCACTTGTTGGCCAGGTTACACGGGGGGAGGTGTTTCGCTAAACTCGACCTGGCCCAAGCCTACCAGCAACTCCCGGTGACCCCCGCCGCAGCTGCTGCACAGACCATAGTCACCCACAAAGGGGCGTTCCAGGTATCGCGCCTCCAATTCGGCGTGAATTCGGCGCCCGGGATTTTCCAGTCACTCGTGGAACGCCTCCTGAAGGGGTTAGAGGGGGTGTTACCCTACTTTGATGACGTATTGATTACAGGGGGGAGCCGGGCCGAATTAGCAAGCAGGTTGGGAAGGGTCCTGACAATATTCGAGAAAGCGGGGTTGCGGTTGCGGAAGGACAAATGCGTTTTCTTCGCAACTGAGGTTGAGTTCCTAGGGTTCCGTGTTACTCCCGAGGGAATCAGGCCATCCCAATCCAAGGTGGCCGCCATCAAGAAGGCCCCTCGCCCCACCTCCAAGCCCAAGTTGCAGTCGTTCCTTGGACTGCTCAACTTTTACCACTCCTTCCTTCCGCGGAAGGCAGCAGTAGCGGAACCGCTACACAAATTGTTAAAAAAGGACGAGGCATGGAAGTGGGGCGACGACCAGGAGAGGGCCTTCAATGACCTGAAGCGACTCCTGGCATCAGATGCGGTACTGACCCATTTCAATCCCAAACGCCCAGTGGTCCTGATATGCGATGCATCCCCGGTGGGGGTGGGGGCGGTGTTATGCCACGTACTGGAGAACGGGAGGGAGGCCCCGATAGCGTTCTACTCTAGGTCCTTGTCCCAAGCGGAGAGGAACTATGCCCAGACAGACAGGGAAGCACTAGCGATAATTGCGGGGACTAAGAAATTTCATGATTTTGTGTACGGCCGCCCCTTCACCATAGTGACTGACCATAAGCCCTTGCTAGGCATTTTCACCGCAGATAAGCCCACACCCCAAATCCTGTCCCCGAGAATGCTCAGGTGGGCCATTTTTCTCAACGCGTATCAGCACGCGTTGGTATACCGGCCCGGGAAGGAGATCAGCCATGCGGATGCCCTGTCGAGGTCCCCCATTCCCCGGGATTGCTGCCACGTGGGCGAGGTAGAGAGGGACCACCAGGTCTTAATGATAGAGGTCCTAGACTCCCCTCCAGTAGTACCGGCCGACATCGCTAAAGCGACCGGCAAGGACAAAACGCTGGCCACAGTTTGCTCCTGGGTACAGAAAGGGTGGCCCGTGTCTTCCCCAGCAGCGGAATTCGACACATTTTTCAAAAAGAAACTAGAGTTGTCCCTGGAGAGGGGTTGCCTTTTGTGGGGACAGCGGGTAGTGATCCCCACGTCTCTCCGGCCGAGGGTGCTTAAACTGCTGCACGTCAGCCACCCGGGGATCGTCCGCTCTAAGGCACTGGCCCGCAGTTACTTTTGGTGGCCCCAGCTAGACGCCGACATCGAACACATGGTCGGCACTTGCGAAGCGTGCCAAAGCTCCAGGCCAGAAGAGGCCCGCTCGCCACATAGGGAGTGGGACGCAGCAAGGGGGCCCTGGTCCCGGGTACACGTAGACTTTGCTGGCCCGTTCAGGGGAACGCTTTTCCTCCTTGTGGTGGACGCGTTCTCCAAGTGGTTGGAGGTCATCCCAGTCTCGAGCACCTCCTCGGCCACAACAATTAAGCAGTTACGGAGGCTCTTTTCCACGTTCGGTTTACCCGACACCCTTGTCAGCGATAACGCTAGCTGTTTCACGTCCGCCGAGTTCGGGGCATTCATGGAGCGAAACGCCATTCGGCACATCACCTCCGCCCCCTTTCACCCGGCCACCAACGGCCAAGTAGAGCGCCTCGTGCGCACCACGAAAGACGCGCTGCTGCGCATGGGCCCCGGAGACCTCGACCTGAAATTGTGCCAATTCCTGCTAAGGTACAGGGTCACCCCATTGGCGTCAGGGTACTCACCCGCGGAGCTGTTGATGCGCAGGAAGCTGGCCACGGGAATCTCCAAGCTAGACCCCACGAGAGTAGTGGACAAAGGGCAGAACATAGGGGTGGAACCCACAAAGAGTTTCAGCGTAGGCGCCCCGGTGCATTGCAGGAACTACGCCAACGCGGGGCCAGCCTGGGTGCCGGGCACCGTAGTAGAACAAACCGGCCCCGTCTCATACCGCGTGGAGACCAGTACGGGTTTCCTGTGGAGGCGACACGTGGACCAACTCAGGCGCAGGGTCCCCGGAGAGCAGGACGGAGACGAAAATAGCATCGAATCAGCGTTAGGGTACTCCCCCACCCGTTTAGCCCAAGGGGGAGGAAAAGGGGAACATGGGCCCCCACCAAGGGGGGAGGAAAGGGAATCGATCCACAGAGATCTTTTGCGGGAGTCCGCGGCAGAAAGGAAGAGCCCCGACCACACACATACCCCTCGGAATTTTCCCCGAAACACAGATGCCCATAGAAGTTTAGACGTTGATTTACAGTACCAGGGGGAGTTAGCGGAGTGGTCCCCCACCCGTCCTAGCGAAAAGAGGGGTTTCAGTTCAGCCCCTGGTACTTCCAGTCCCAGTAGCCCCTGTGAGTTAGAATGCAATATAGCGCCAATGTCCCGGAGACCGACACCCCCAAGACGAGAGGCAACAGCGAGTCCGCCCACCACAGTCTCAAGGTCCCCCGAGCAAGGATCAGAAGGTAGCAGGACCACAAGGGCGACCTCATCGGTTCCGCGGTTCACAATAGGCGGGTCCCCGGGGTCCGAGAGCAACAGGCAGGGGTTCACCTCCCAACTATTCATTCCATTCCCATCCCCGGGCGCAAGGCAGGCACGGACGCCCCACAGAGCCACTAACGAATCCCCGTTTCCCGTTGCAGGACAAGCACCCGCGGAATCAGGGATCACAGGCTCTCCAGTACTAGGTCAGACGCAGGCACGCCCCAAGCGCATGTGCGGCAAGCCACAATGGTTGCGGGACTTCGTCCCATCCTAGGGGGGAGGGATGTTATGTATGTATGTATGTGTGCATGTTCATTGTACTGTAAAGGCAAGAATGTAACCACTCCAAATACAAACGATCTCAGCTGTAAAGGAACGCGAGCAGACAGCCCATAGAGGGCAGCTGCGAGCGTTCAGTCTCACATGGTTCACATTGCTCAATCACGGACAGCCGCGGGAAAACCTTCCCCGCATTCAGCAGCAGAAGAAAGATCTGCATTCAGCAGCAGGAAAAGAGGCGTGCCTGGGCGAGGCCACGCCGGTAGCAGCCAATGAGCTACCGTGCTACAAGATTCAAATGTAGAGGGCTACTGTATATATTGAGATGTATCACCGCCATTACCTCATGCTTCACCGGAACACCATGCAATAAACCTGTGTTAAACCAACCCTTCGGTTGTCCTGTTGTCTTTGGTCCCATACACTAAAATCATCATGTAACCCTTCCCTGGAGACAGGAAGAGACTGGCTACGGTCACTCAATGAAAGCCATGACTGAGTGGAGACATGACTCTTGCTTTTTCTAGTCCTATTTCAACTCTTGAACTGTTACACCACATCTATAGGTCCTAGACCTCCTCACAAAACATTAGGCAGTTTGACTGGGAATCGTATATATGCCAGATAAACCAGTCTCAATGTTGAACCATTTTGGCTAGTTAACGATGAATCTGAAGAACGTTCCCCATGGTTTTGAAATCTGGATTCCCTGAGAGATTGTGGGAAGTTCCTCCACTACTAGTTTTTATTCCCACCAGGAAATTGGTTTTAAGTATTGGTTGTCTCTTATTTATTTTCAAATAACAGAAATCGGCTATTTAAAAGAATGAAATTATTCATTCTTTTTTTAAAATGGAAATGAACCAGTAATTAACCCACCCATTCAATGCAAGAATAGAACTGATTAAGCAAGGCTATTCAAGGGGAAATTAAATATTATTTGGTATTATATCCCCCCACCAGTGTTCATCAGGAAGGAATAAAACAGTCTGAAACTACAAAAGGAATCTTGCCCAAAAAAGAAGCCAGAAGTTAAGTAAGGATAATACAGCTTCTATATTAAGCATTTGTACAATTCAAAATCTGCTTCCATATAACTGTGGGAAAACAATGATAAACATATTTTATTGAAAGAGTCCTAAATATGACTCTAAATCTTGACTCCAGGATCTTCAGTATAGGTAGTCCATAGCATACATGGGATACACAGCAGACGAATCAATATGGAAAGAATTCTCCAGAGCATAGAACATTGAAAATTACTTATTTATATTTTTAAAAGTAGATTTCATGGCCTTGACTCAGATCCTTCCTCAAGCCTGACCTAAGTGCAAGTCTTAAGGCTATGTACCTGGCAACAATTTATTTTCTAAAAACTACCTCATGCACTTTCTTCATAGAAAGCACCCCCACCGTTGTCTTCTTCAAGGTTCTGCATTGAAAAGTTTCAAAATGATGATTATGGTGATTATGATGATGACGATGATGACAATGATGACGATGATGAAAAATACAACCCCTCCAGCCCCAGAAAAAGAAAGGGGTGAGGGGTCATTAGCCCTTAATTTGACTATGGTAAAGAAGGCGAAAGGTACTGCAAAGGAAAGGAATGAGGCAGAGATGTGAGGACAAGATGGCTTTAAATTACAAAAGGATCATTACCTGCTCCTTCCCAAGTGACTACTGGGGGCAAAATGCTATACTGTACCCTGAAACACAATTTGTGATCCCTATATATTTATATATATACACACACAGTTATTCAATATCTATTGAAAATGCGGGAGCGGGGGGGGGGGGGGGAGAGATCAATGTTATCTCCAAAATTCAAACCTCTAATCTAGGGAGTCTCAACCTGTAGCCCGCAGTCTGGATGCAGCCCGCAGCACCACCTCCATCACACCAGGAAGTGCCGTGTGGCATAGGAAGGGTAAAATGGCCATCTGGCCCTCAAAGCTGTCTGAGGGAGCGTGACCTGGCCCCCAGCTTTAAAAGGTTGAGAATGTCTGCTCTAATCTGTACAATTTACACAAGAGAGAGTATAATAGAAAATTAGAATAATGCTGGAGGTAAAAGAAATGTAAACACGAAAAATAAAATGACAGACATTACATAGTGAAACAAATCCATCTACAGTAAAACCTCGCATAAAGAGTGCTTTGCTTAGAAATTAACTCACTTAAAAAGCAGAATTTTCTCTGGTCACCTCACTTAACAACTAAAACCAACCAAAAACTTGCTTAACAACTAAATTGGGGTTCGCAATCCCTCCCGCCAGAAGTCATAATTGGTCACTTACAATGGTGTTTCACTTAAAGAACAAACTCACTTAAAGAGCAATCCCGTGGAACGCATTATGCTCTTTAAGCGAGGTACCACTGTATATCTGAACAACAAGATATCTGCTCCATACCCTCTTCTTCAGCACATCTGCAAGGAAGACATATAAAGCTTCCACATTAGATATAGCTATAGTCAGTGGTGGGCTCCAAAAAAAATTTCTACCGCACTGTTGCCGTGGTATGGTGGGCATGGCCAGGGGGAAGCCCTGCATTGTATCTGAATTAGGACTACATACCACTATTTGATTTAGCACAGAGTTTGGAAGCATTAGTGTCAACGCTAATACAAAATCTTACAAAATCAGTAACATCAATTATGTTGATAGTAGTGTTACTTTTTCATTAAAAAAATTAAAATTACTACATCCTCCCCACAATTGCTATTCAATCCGCTTTGGCCAACAAATTTATGTTTAACAAACAGCTTCTAAACTCTGGTTTAGCGTCACATTCAGATTCACCCATATGGTTTTGGCCATGGGCCAGGGTGGGAAGGGGAATGAATTTGCCATTTCTGGCAAAGTTTGGTTGCTCTGCATAATTAACAAAAATACGTATGAGTGCAAAACTGTGTTAAACTACTTAAAATAAAAGTTGAATCATAATATAGGCTATACAAAGGAAAAGTTTGGGTTTGAAAGTCTAAATGAAAATGGCAGCCACATTTTTTAAAATTAACCCAAGTATATAGTAGTTACTGTATAACCAACACAAGATGCTACTTGGAGATTAGTAAATCCTTTTTTTTAAAATTCTGAATTTACTTTCAAATTCTGTTTCTTAAGAAATACCCTGACCAGTTGATTTTTGTCATATACTACCTACATATTTTATTTAGTGTTTTTTTTTAAAAAAAGAAAACTTCCTAGGAAGAAGACACAGAGCGAAATGTTTAGAGTCCTGAGCACCATGGGGAGCCAGGGGGATGGGGGGATGGTACAGGATTTAAGGAGGCATTAGTTTGTCATAATAGCATTTTCAGGAGCTGAGACTTTAAAAAAAAATACAGTCACATGACCCAATAAGGCGGCATTGATAGACACCTCCAACAATGGAAAAGAAAATAAAGACACTAGGAAAACTAACAGAGTGCTAACAATATATAAAGATATGTACAGCAAAAGGGGCAAACCTATTCCTGCCTGCCTTAGATCTCTCATGGGCACAGGCATAGCAAAGTTATAGAACAAAAATGTCATGAGAGTGACAAAGTACAGTGTATTGTATAACACCTCACTTCCTGCACCTTCTGTGTTGGCCTAGTATTGGATACAAGAAGTCCATATGGCCAGTGTTCCTCATTATTCTTTTTTTGGAGCACATTAAGGAGCAAGAAGGGAGCATTCATCTGTTTGCTTTATCACTCTGTTGGCAAAGTGTGTCATTGTATCATTAGAAGGTCATCTTGCTGTGTACCACTAGAGAAAGTCGCCCCCAATCTCCTACTAAGGTTCACAGATTCAAGGTATTGTTCCCAACCATCCAACAAAAGAAGCCCAAGAGAAATGACTTCATCAACAGTATAAGTGCTCAATGCAATCAGTGATGCCAACAACAGTGATGCATAAAGCCCACAGTGATGAAGCCACCAAAAGTCAGCATCATCACCACGCTCGGTTACTTTGATACTTGTAGCTATTGTCTGAGTCCATTGTGCTGAAATGATCAGTAGGCGACAGGCACAAGAACCTTGAAATCATTCTTTAAAATCAAGAAAAGTAGTAATTTCATTGAAGATTGACAAGGCCTCTTCAAACATCAACATGACTGACTTGCCCCAAAGACTGTATTGTACAAAACTGACAATACCTATACAACTGACTTGTTCGTCCATGTAATGCCCTGTAGGGTTATATCAGAGCCAATATAATGACCAAACTTTATCTCTATTAATATCATCTATAATTGACAAATCACAAAATGTTGATGTCATCAAAGGTCCACAGTGCTGACCGCATTGAATGTTGATAGTGAGGGTACCAGGTCAACAAAGCCCACAGCGCTAATTTTATCTGCAGCTGACAGAGTCCACAGTGTTGACACCACTGAAGGTGTCTAGGGTGTCAGTTGGTCAGTGGAGCATCTTATTGGGTTTGGTAATGCTCACAACGTTTAAAGTTTCAGAGACAGAGGGTGTCAACCCCTTTGTATATCCACATGTATTGTCTGCAGTCTTCAAAATTACAAACAATGACTCATTGCAATGATGATGTCAAATATTGGTGAATAATGTTAGTATTGTTGTTATCAAAGACTGATGGCACCTGGCAACTGTGAAATCTTCTATATTATCAAGGCTACATTGCTGACTCAGGCCTGGTCACTGACAATTAATTCAGCATTGACATCATATCAGGACTGTAGTGATGTCTGAAAACATGGAAGGAGATATCAGCAGCATCAAGTCTACGAAACTTCTTATTTCCGACATCTTCAGAAACTGACGAAGATAGGGCAATAGTGTCCTCTAAGATACCAAGCAGGCTTTGAAATCATTGCATCTTGTCATAGCACTGTGAGACATCACTACATCCCAGCTAATCAATGTTATTATCAAGATTGTCAAGACTGTGTAAGTCAGATGGACATCACCAAAGGCCAGTGAAGACTGTGATGATATAACTATCAAAGACCAGTCTAAGACTTGATCTCAACCAAGACCATTAGGCTAAAAGGAAGTAGAGAAGGAGGAGGAAATAAAAAGGAAGCCCCAATAAAATATGGTGAGCACCAAAGAAAGGTTGGGGTGGAGCAGAAAAGGGTGAGAAGTATGGCCTTAGAAAGTCAAAACAACCTGAGTTGGGGAGTAGAGACATCTCACACAGTGACTTCATTTTTGCTGCCAGTAGGGAGGTGTTGGGTTGGATGATGCCCAGGGATGAACTGGACTTGATCAATGGTGCTTTGCCTCTTTGCTGCAAAGCCTTGGCGCCGAGCGGCTGCCTGGCTACTACCGGTCTCCCAATGAGCAGTTGTCTTGGGGGAATTATTAGAGGCGGGATGAGAGTTCTTCATTATCACATGATGGTGGTCATGCATGGGAGTACTGCTGGCACAGACATTGGTCTGAGAGACGGCCTTTTGGTGGCCCAGATGCATCTCCTGGAAGGGACCTGTGCGCTGATGCAGACGCTCAGGTGAGAGCAAACGCTCTTGAGAATGCAAGTTTTCACGGGAGAGGAGGTGCTCATGAGATATAACTCGCTCTCGTGGGATTGTGTAGTCATAGTGTGATGGACGGTAGCTTCCTCCATTGCCACCACCATCTGAAAGGATATGTTCCTGTGACATCACACGCCTTGGGTTGTGTGACTTCTCTGAGTAGGCATCCCTCTCATAATTCATCTTCATGGCATGTAAGGGAAGCGTCCCTCGTGTCAGCTCAGCAAGATGTCGCCGCTTGGCATAGAACTCATCCAAATCTTTCTCAGCTGCTGGGAGACAAAGGACACAAGTCAGATATCGTTGGATGATGGGAACTGGGCTAGTGTATATTGAAAGAGAAAAATGAGAAAGGAAATTTAGGGAAATTGATATGTGGAGCTAGACATTTTCTACATAAAGCATGTAGAGCAGTGGTTCCCAACCTGGGGCACATGCCCCACAAGGTGACTTCAATTTCTAGAAGCCTAAATCAGTACATTAGCTGATCAGTACTTTGGGGAACTGACTTAAGACTTCTGAGAATTCAAGTCCAAAAACCAAAGTTTGGGAAACACTGGTGTAGAGTGTAATGCATGCTATTCTTCCTTTACTAATTGTTTTACAAGACGTCTGCATAAAGCCATCATTCAAACTTTGCCATCCTGTATTTTACCTGTGATTTTTCAATGATACAGATTTTTCCCCCACAGGAAAAAAACAACACAATCTCCAGAGGCAGGAGTGCTTTTTGTCCTACTCATAGACCTTTTTCAAAATGCAGAGTTTTCAACACAGAAAGGCAAACACACTTTCATTACAACTCATATAGAGGGCACCATTTAATTAACCCTTTAATGAGTACTAAAACTTCCACCTATATTTTTAATAACAGGGACTATAACACCCTAATTCTGTAATGTTAAATTTAAAAGACGATTTTTAAAAGACAATTTCTGGTTACCAACATTAATTTTGTTTCTAAAATGACCATGACTGGAAACATTTTGAAAGCATCTTTAAAAACTGGCATTACTGAATGGCCTTCTATTGCTATTCCTTTCATTTTTCAGAAAAATCCCCCAAAATATTTTCAAGTTAATTAAAAGACTGATTTTAAAATATATACATCACAGCAGGATGTCTGCCATAACAGTTGTAGTTGTAGGCAGAAATCATGTCGAAATCCTGTTACATGTGCCAAAATTTAGTCTGCACAAAGAACAGCACAAAGTACTGCACAGCATAGTATACGCAGAATTGCTTTATGGATAAGACTTTTGCCTTGGTGCAAAATTCACAGTCCCTTGCACCATTTCAATTTACACAGTTATAGCTACTCAATAGGATCTTGGTCAGTGTTTGTTGTGCTTCAGACAGACTCACCAACAACAGCTACATTATACTGAATTGAGTGGATGAAACACAGTGGGATGAATACACAATGTGGTTGATTTGGTTGAACAACACCTTTATGCTGCTTTTCTTGTTTCAAATGGCAACAAAATAGTCACTGAATAGTGTGGATTGTTGAATGTTGGTTGAGTGATGCTTGGAGCCTCCTATGTTTTTTCAGTTAAAATGGATCATCTATCTTACAAGGCAAAATTGGATGTGACAAGGGAGCCACATGTATTTATTCACATGTCTTCTCCACTCATGTAAAAAGGGTGCTTTAATACAGAGGGCTCCTACTGCTACTAATCAAAAGGCACTGTCCAACTTCCTATCTTTGCCTCCTTACTTAATGTATTTGATGATAGTAAAATGATAGAAGCAGTGAAGAAAACACAAAAGAGGGCAAACAAATGAAAATGTCATCCGGATTATTCTAAAATTCAGTGCAAGTGGCAGTGCAAAATCCTTATATAAAAGGAGATGGTGACAGGGAAGAAGAAAGCATGAACATGTGAACACAAAAGAGGCAAGAAAATTAAGAAATACGCATTGGAGGAAAGAGAAGATTTCACAGTACCATACCAGGAATTGCTAACATCAGTTAATAGTCTTCAGAAAAGGTTGGTATCCCTATAGAAACAAATGTCACTCTGTCCCCTTCTGAACAGATCCAACTTACCCAAGCGTTTGAGTGAGGAGTAGCGGTTGAGTTCAGACTTGACGGCTGTCTCGTAGGATGGAGGCAGATGGGAGAGGTTGTGGAAGGAGCGAGAGCAGCTAAGGGTGTTGTACTTTGTGTTGGAATGGTTGGGTGTGTGGTTCACATGCCAGTCTTTTGTTTGGAGAGAGAAATGAAAGAAAACTCATTAGTGCAACTTACAGTAACTTACAGTATATTTTGTATTCAAAATACATGGAGATGGGTCATAGCTCAGTAGCAGAATGCAAACTTTGCATGTACAGGTCCAGGTCCAACCTCCAGCATTTCCAGGGAAGGCCAAGAAAGAATCTTGCCCAACACTTTTGAGTTTCTTCCAGGCAGAATTGACAAAACTGGGCTAGCTAGTCCAATGGCCTGCCTCAAAAAGCAGCTTCCTACATTCTTCTTCCTAAAAAAACCTCTTTCTATACTAGCCACTTAGTTTGGAACAGACTTCATTTGTTCAGTTTGTTGTCACAAATGGGTTGGCCATTTACTCATTGACAAAACAATGGTAAACCAGATTTGAACTTCATGTGTTATCAAAAGAAGAGAACATACATCAGGGATTTGCAACTTACGGCCTGTGGGCCAGACCCGGCCCCTGGCAGCAAACCAACTAGCCCATGGTGATGACCCCCAGAAGTGGAAGGGACATGTTTACAACAACCATAAACATGCCCGTGCATGCGCAAGCACACCTGCAATAGTTTATGGCCACATTTACGGCAGGCGGATCCCATGTGTCCAGCCTGCTCAGCTGTCTGAGCAGGCGTGGTCCGGCCCATGGCATGGAAATGTTGAGAACCCCTGACGTACATCTACATACAATGGAATCCTAAGCAAGTGAAGGCATCTGTTTGGGAATACCTTGAAGCAAATGGTGAGCCACTGTGTGAGACATAATGCTGGACTGGATGGGCTATGGCCTGTTCCAGCAAGGCTGTTCTTATGGATATGTGTGAAGTAATATAAATGCACATTTAGAAATTATTATCATAATTCAAATAGAAATATAGTACATTTCTCTATAGTGAGAAGGACTGTGATCTATATAGATTACTAGCAAGGGTTGCCCGGCGTTGCCGGGCTTTTTTCTCCATGTGTTTTAATAAAAAAATGAACCAATTTTATTTTTGCAATAGTTTTAAATTGTGTTGGAAGGTTAAATTGTGTTAATGTTTTTTAAAAATTGCTTAGTCTGTAATTTTAAATTTTTAAATGTTTATTTATGTAAAAAGTTTTTGGCTTGGCTGTTATTAACTGGGATCTGCTTTTTTTTAGGATTAATAAAAGAAGAAAGTATGATATAATTTTTTCAAATTGTTTTATGTAAGTGAATAATGTTTTAGTTTTTTGAATTTTTTTAATTAGTTGTACCGTAGGTCATAATTTTCATAATGTAAAAGTAAATGTTTTTTACATTCAATGTTTTTAAAATGTGTTTAGATGTTTTGAGTTTAAATTTGAGTTATAACTCAGCACAGGATTTTTAAAAGTTTCTATTGTATTTTATTGACATATGTTTTAGTGTAATTTTTTTTACTTGTTTTTATTGGTGTGACCTTTTGTGTAAAATTGTGAATTTGTGTTATGTTTTTGATTTGTTTTTACTCTTGTGGCCTTTTATTTGGAGGTGTTGTGTGTTTTTGAATTGTTTTTACTATTGTGGCCAGCAGGTGGTGCTGGTAGGGGTTATTGTATTTTGACTTTTTTTTCTCTCCTGGCCTCTGGGTGGAGCTTCTTCTGGTAAGTAGTCTCTTTCTTTATTCATTTGTTTTTCAGTCCTGGTGGAGGTAGCACATCTTTTGGTAAGTTTGCTTGTTTTCTTTGTTTTGTGTGTGTGTGTGTGTGTGTGTGTGGGCGGGTGGGGGGGTGGGGGGGTGGGGTTGGAATTTGTATTTTTGTCTGTTTGTTTTGTTTTTGATTGTGTCTTTGTTTACTTTGTATTGTTTTTGGTGCTTTTGTTTTTGTGTATTTTTGGATGTGTTTGACTGTTTTTAGTAATTTTTTAAAAAATTATTTATTTATTTGGTGGTGGGGAAGGGACGTGGTCATTGGGGGTTAGGAAGGGTGGGCTAGGTGGTGGGGAGAGGGGCATGGTCGTTGGGGGTTAGGAAGGGTGGGTTAGGTAGTGGGGAGGGGGCATGGTCGTTGGGGGTTAGGAAGGGTGGGCTAGGGGGGCGTGGTCGTTGGGGTTAGGAAGGGTGGGCTCGGTGGTGGGGAGGGGGGCTTTAGTGTGTTATGGTGCTTTGATTGTGTGAAGTCGTGAAAGTAGATCGGGTTTCCCCTTTAATATCAGTGGGTGGGGGTTGTGACCCCCCTCTCCGCTGGCTACCCTAGGGTTGGGAGGTTTGTGGGGAGAAAAGGGGTATATTGCCCCAACACTTCTGGAACCAAAAGATCAGGCAGAGTGGATCGAATCCCCCCCCCTCCTTAAAACAACTCCGTTTTTAAAGAGAAGAAAAGACGGAGTTGTTTTAAGGAGGGGGGTGGGGGATCGATCCTCTCTGCCTGTTCCTCTGTGTCCAGAAGGGTTGGGGCAATATACCCCTTTTGTCCCCACAAACCTCCCAACCGTAGGGTAGCCAGCGGAGAGGGGGATCGCAACCCCCACCCACTGATATTAAAGGGGAAACTCCAGTCGGGACCTTCAGGCGCCGTGGGTGAGGGAAAGAAAGCCGGCTGGTGTTTGCTTGGCTGTGAGGCGGTGAGTTGTTTTTCTTTTTCATTTTTCGGGCGCCGGTTTCCTCAGCGCTCTGCGTGCTCATGGCGCGCAGGACGCTGGGGCTTGTAGTTATGGGTTGCTGCTTTGTGTTTGTGCTGCGTTTTTTTAAAATGCTTTTCTTTCAATTGGCTGCGGCGCGTTTCCGAACACTGCGCCATGCGAGAGCCTCTCAGCCTGATTGGCTCTGGCGCGGCGTGGCGCAAGGAATGTTGGGAAGTGAAGTTGTTTCCCTTTCTTCGCGTTTGTGGGGCTGTTGCCCCACTGCCAGTTTTTTCAATCCTTCGTTGACCTGCGTACCCAGATCGGCTGTGTGCACGAAGGGTGAGTGCAGGCAAGTAGGGCGAGGCATAGCAACCTATAGCCAGTTCCAACGGTTAACCCTTGGATTTATAGGTTAAGATCATCTACCTATTGATTGTTGCACTGCAGTTCTAAGTTCTATTTTTATAGAGGCTTTATCTTTAAACCAGATTTGAACTTAATTGATTTTCAAGCTAAGAACAGTTTCAAATAGATGGCTAGTCTTCAAAAACAGTACTGTTTTCTCTAAAGTATGACATGGAGTCATCCCACTTTAAAAATATCCCAATAGTGTAGTTGACAGTGGCCTGTGATCCTAAGCATACTTACCTAGAAAGAAGCACTGCTTTACAGTGATCTTTCCTTTAACAGGCTGTATAGTTCCGTGCTTGAGAGTTTGATTCCCAACTGTGCCTCCCAGGAGAAGAGCCAGCCTGCGTAGCCAGGGGCAGGCTGCATAGTCCCAGGATACCTCTGGAAGAAGGGAATGCTAAACCACTTCTGTGTATTCTCTTCCTGAACACCCTCTGAAAAGTTCTCCATAATTAGGAATTAACTTGGAAGCACCAAAAGAACCCATAAAATTTATTTTGTAGAAGACTATTATAATAAACTCACAGAGCTCATGATTTACATGCACAGATCTGGTCCATGGCACTTCCTATTAGAATGCAAAGAACACAGATATGGCCTTTGTTTGTTACTTCTGGAAAGATCAAAGGCAAAAGAAGGGATCGGCAGAGGATGAGATGGTTGATGGCATCATTGACTCAGTGGGCATGGATCTGGGCGGGCTACAGAGGATGGCAGGTGACAAAGGAGCCTTGCATGCAGTGGTCCATGGAGTCTCAAAGGGTTGGACTCAACTGTATGACTGAACAACAAAATAATCATGGGCCGCCAAGTCAATTCCAACTTATGCAAACTCTTGCCAGGGTTTCCTAGGTAGATAATACTCAGAAGTGGTTTACCATTCCTTTCGGCAGCGGTGGAGAGTGGTGGTGGACCCTGGGACTGTGCAGCTTGCTGAAGGCTACACAGGATGGCTCTTCTCCTAGAAGACACAGTGTGGAATCAAACTCCCAACCTCTTGCTCCACAGCCAAATACCTAAATTACTGGGCTATCCAGCTGTGGCACTTCTTAGCCACCCAATAATAATAAATTCTCAGTAGAATAGTTTAAAATAAATGAATACAAAAACATTCAGCAAAACACAGATCAAGTAATAGCACATTATAAAACAAAGCCAAAGCACAAACAATAGAGTACAGCTCTAAACTGAGATGTAAAAGCCTGCACAGAGGACTACTGCAATGGAGCTGCTTGCTAAAGATGCTTCATCTTCCCATGTTTTTCTTCTACACCTTTACTCTGTCTGTTCCAGATGCTACTACGGATCAAACCAGTCCTGACACTTACCCAGGGTGGCTGTGTGGTGCTTGGGGCTGTTGACATTCAAATGGATATAATTGTGATGCATGTTATCTGCAAGCCGAAACAAAGAAGAACTTTCAGGGGATGGCTAAATGGAGAGCTACACAAAGCTGCCACTAAGGGGCACCCAATTCAGATTTGTTTAACGAAATGCTAGCCTGCTTCCCAGCCCCAAAGGAGGAAAATAATGTGAATTTGGTCTCACATTGCTCCACTAACCAAGGGACTCTGTGCTCTTGAGGCCTTGTCTAAAAAGGCAGATTTTCTAAGTCAGCTGTCATTTAGCAGTAGTAGGCTTTTGCCTTAATGAGGTACCTGTATTGTATCTACATTTTCTATCTATACGGTATTTGAAATGGGCTGCCGCACCGCTTGACCAAACCCCGTGAAATTTGGCACACGTACCTTGCGCACGTGAGCAAGTTACTGTCGGGGTCCTGAAGCCGGGGGGGGGGGGTTATGCCTCCCAAATTGATCCTTTAGTCCTCAACCAATCATAAGGGCTGACCAGGTCTGGGCCTTTGTGATGTCATGACCTTTGTGATGTCTTGCCCAGTCCTGCTCAGCTCTTGGGAGTGGTCAGCCAATGTGACATCACAGGACCCCACCCCTTGGCCAGGCAGGCCAGCTGGCAGGGTGGGATAGGAGTCCAGTGGACAGAGGTCAGCCCAGGAGAAGGAGCACCCAAGCAACGCAACCCTGGGAGGTAGGACAGCAACGCAACCCTGGGAAGTAGGACAGCGCCCCCCCCAAACCCCACCCAGGTGAAGTCGGGCACCCCTGCAAGTTATCCATAAAATCGGGCTTTCTAGTGGTTTAATTCTGGAAGCCTTAGAGCAGTGGTTCCCAACCTTGGGGTCCAATTGTTTCTGAGCTACAGCTCCCATAAATCTTGGCCAGTGTTGTGTACTGAATGTAGTGTGTTGAATGTATTTGTAACTACACGAATGGGTACAGGTAACACTGTAACCTTCTGTATGAGGACGCGAGCTAGTGGCCACCGGGGGCAATAGCGAGCGCCCAGCTCACATGGTTCACATTACTCAAATTACTCAAATGCCTTCAGCCGTGCGGGAAAGATTCCCGCGCTCACCTCACCTGGACAAGAAAGGCGTGACCAAAGATGACGTCACTTGGACAGCAGCCAATGCCTGTCGAAGAGCCAGATTCAATTAGATAGCCACCGTATAAAAAGAGCTGTTTGTCCGCCATTACCACATGTTCGTACTGTACTCTATGCAATAAAGATGTGTTAGGCTAGCTTACAGCCGTTTCCATTGTCTTGATTCCCAAACACTAAATTGGCGACGAAGGTGGGATCATGGATTCCCACGGGGACAAGACAATATCACAGAAGCCAGTTTTCGACGTGACCCATCCCGAGCGATGGGACTGGTTTGAAATGCATTTCAAGAGTACGGTGGCGTATGCGGGCATCACCGACGCTGGGAAGAAGAAGGGTCTTCTCATCACGATGCTCGGGTTCCACGCCGTGCAAGCACTGTTGGATCTGGTGGCACCACGAGAGGTGGACCAGGTTTCGGTGACGGAAATTCTGGGGGTTCTGCAGAATCATTTCAAGCCCAAAGTATCCTTCTTCTCTGCCAGGGCCATTTTCGCGAGGAGGGGCCAAAAGCCGGGTGAGTCAATATCCGAGTATGCAGCGGCCCTCCGCGTTTTGGCGACCCCATGCGAATGGCGGGAAATTCTAGACGTGGCCCTAAGGGATAGGATGCTCTGCGGGATGAGAGACGGGGAGACCCAGAGGAAACTCATGAACCAAGGCCACGACCTCACTTTTAAAGAGGTACTACAAGAGGCTCTAGCAGCTGAATCCATGTGGGCCGGGTACAAGCTTCTCAAGGCAAAGCCCCCACCAGTCGAGGCAGCTGCATCCGCCGTCCAGGCGGCCTGGAGGGCGACCCCTGCCCCACGCTCGCCCACATCTTCAGAGGCTTCTGCCACCCCAGACTCCAGCGAAGATGAGGGGGTCCGGAAGGTCAGGAAAGGGCTGAGCGAGAAGAAGGGGAAGGGGGAGCGGCGCTGCGATGGGTGCGGAGCGTCCCACGAGAGGAGCAAATGTCCATTCCGGAAAGCTGAGTGCCACAACTGTGGGCGGAAGGGCCACATCGCCAGGGTCTGCAAGCAACGCCGGGAAGAGAGTAAGCGCGCCTCGAGCAGCCGGGATGGCGTCGGCAGAGTCGGCGATGGCGGCGACGACCGAGAGGGGAACCACGTGTGTCTGCGAGTGCACGCGGAAGACGACGTGGCCGTCCACAGCGTGCCTCTAGGGCAACCACATTTTTATGCTGAGGTACTGTTGCAAGGGGTCCCTGTTAAGATGGAGATAGACTCGGGGTCTTTTTACTCCCTCATTTCCCATAAGGAATTTTTGCGGATTCCCCCCAAGGAGCGACCCAAACTCAAGGAGATGGGGGCGAACTTAAAAGATGTGCAGGGAAATGCGATTCCAGTATTGGGGATTGGGGACTTTGAGACACGGTACAAGGGACTCCGAAGGAAACTCCCCCTGGTAGTTCTAAAAAATGGGGGGTGTAATCTCTTGGGGACACAATGGTTCAAACCCCTGGACATCTTCATAGGCGGCGTCCATGCCATCGGGGGGAATGAGATTCAGGCAGTGTGCGACGCACACGCAGAGGTATTCAAGAAGGGACTCGGAAAGTACAAGGGGCCCCCAGTTTCCTTCGACCTGGACCCGGAGGTCCGCCCAATGAGACTAAAACCACGTCGGGTTCCATTCGCCCTCAAGGACAAAATTGAGGCGGAACTGGACAAATTAGTGGGGCAAGGGATTTTAGTGCCGGTGGACTCTGCAGAGTGGGAGACTCCTATTGTTACAGTATTGAAAGCAAATGGGGAAGTGCGAATTTGCGCTGACTACAAGTGTACAATTAACAAGGCGATCCGCCCTAATGCCTATCCGGTGCCGGTAGTTAGCCATCTACTGGCCACTTTACATGGGGGAAAAGTTTTTGCTAAACTAGATCTGGCGCAGGCGTACCAGCAGCTTCCAGTAACCCCAGCCACAGCTGCTGCACAGACCATTGTAACTCACAAGGGGGCATTCAAGGTGACGCGCCTACAGTTTGGCGTGAACTCGGCGCCGGGGTTGTTTCAGTCTCTTGTGGAACGTTTGTTAAAGAAATTACCGGGGGTCTTGCCATTTTTCGATGATATATTGATATCTGGGGAGAGCGAAGCAGAACTGGCCCAGAGACTAGATAAGGTCCTCACAGCCTTCGAATCCGCGGGGTTGAGGTTGCGGAGGGACAAATGTGTGTTTCTGGCCAGGGAGGTGGAGTTTCTGGGGTTCCGCATAACTTCTGAGGGGGTGAAACCCGCTGAGTCCAAAGTCTCAGCCATTCGAAACGCTCCTCGCCCCACCGCGAAACCGGAGCTGCAGTCTTTCCTGGGGCTGCTGAATTTTTACCATTCCTTCCTGCCCAGGAAAGCGACGATTGCAGAGCCCCTGCATGGGCTGCTGAAGAAGGATGCGGTTTGGCGGTGGGGGGAGAAGCAGGAGCGGGCTTTCAGGGAACTCAAGCAACTCCTCTCCTCGGAGGCTATTCTAACCCATTTCGACCCAAAGAAGCCGGTAGTCTTGGTCTGCGACGCCTCGCCAGTGGGGGTGGGGGCGGTCCTGTGCCACGTGCTAGAGGGGGGGCGAGAAGCCCCAGTTGCATTCTACTCGAGATCATTGTCCAAGGCAGAACGAAATTACGCCCAAACAGATAGGGAGGCTCTTGCCATTGTTGCGGGCACAAAGAAGTTCCATGATTTTCTGTATGGTCGCCCATTCACCATTGTCACCGATCACAAGCCGCTGTTGGGTATCTTCACCTCAGACAAGCCCACGCCACAGATCCTCTCCCCCAGGATGCTTAGGTGGGCGATTTTTCTGAATGCATACAGGGGGGCGTTAGAGTACCGTCCCGGGAAAGAGATAAGCCACGCGGACGCCCTCTCAAGGTCTCCTCTTCCCCACCTGGGGGACCCAAAGTGTGAGGTAGAACAGGATAGCCAAGTCCTCCTCATTGAAGCCCTAGATGCACCCCCCATTTTGCCCAAGGAAATTGCTGCCGAAACGGCCAAGGATAAAACGTTAGCCCTTGTGAGATCCTGGGTACAGAAGGGGTGGCCCGCAGCTCCCCCCGCAGACGAGTTTGCGGCATTTTTCAGGAAGAGGGTTGAGTTGTCCGCAGAAAGGGGGTGTCTGTTGTGGGGGGAGAGGGTGGTGGTCCCACAGGCATTAAGAGCAAGGGTGCTACGGCTTTTACATGTTAGCCACCCAGGGATTGTGCGCTCTAAGGCGCTGGCCAGAAGCTACTTCTGGTGGCCTCAGCTAGACGCAGACATTGAACACATGGTGAACACCTGCGAAAGTTGCCAGAGCTCTCGGCCTGAGGAGTCCCGCCTTCCACACAGAGAATGGGACACAGCTAGGGGACCGTGGTCCCGCCTCCACATAGACTTCGCAGGGGCATTCAGGGGTTCATTTTTTCTACTTGTGGTGGACGCATACTCCAAGTGGTTGGAGGTAATTCCAATGCGCAACACCTCATCAGCGGGGACTATAAAACAGCTGCGCAAACTGATATGCACGTTCGGGATACCTGACGTCATAATTAGTGACAATGCGAGTTGTTTCACGTCAGCCGAGTTCCAGGCGTTCTTAGAGTCCAACGCCATTCGGCACATTACCTCAGCCCCATTTCACCCTGCAACAAATGGCCAGGCGGAACGTCTGGTGCGCACAATGAAGGAAGGGCTGCGGCGCATGGGTCCCGGGGATCTGGACCGGCAGCTCTGCCAGTTTCTGTTGGCATATCGAGTGACGCCATTGGCGTCGGGATACTCTCCCGCGGAACTCCTCATGAAGAGGAAGTTACACTCATTATTAACTAGATTGGATCCCACCCGGGTCGAGGATAGAGGAAGAAATATTGAGCACAGCCCCACCAAAAATTTCCAGATAGGAGAGCCTGTTCATTGCAGAAACTACGCCACCACTGGGCCAGCATGGGTGCCGGGGGTAGTCATTAATCAAACAGGACCAGTCTCATTCTGTGTAGAGACCAACACGGGTCTCCTCTGGAGAAGGCACGCTGACCAACTTAGGCACCGAGTGATTGGGAGGCCGGACAGAGGGGATCATCAGCAACGCTCAGCGTTAGGGTTCTCCTCCACCCGTTTAGAACAAGGGGGAGAAAACGTAGGGCAACAGTCCCAAACAGGGGGGGGGAAGCTTAGGGTCAAACTCATATCCTTTTCATACGCCAGCTCTATCCAGTCCCTTGAAAGAGAGGAACGAGTTTGCCCCTGTAGTTCTACCCAGCCCCTCGAAGGAGGGAAATGAGTTTGCCACTGTTGCCCCTGAATTAGATTTTGAGTTATCAAACCGGGGGGGTTTTTCGGAGTGTTCCCCCACCCGTCCAAGTGAAGAGCGGGGTTTTTCTTTAGCCCCTAGTGCCCCCGGTTTGTCCACAGCCACGTCGGGAACCCTTCCTCCCCCTTCTCCTGGCCATCCCAAGGCGGCAAGCCCGCGGCGAGTCACTAACGAGTCATCCTCTCCAATTGCAGGACAAGAACCAGGAGGACACAGACGAGGGGGCAGGGCCGAGTCAAGCATAACGGCCGCACGGCCAAAACGCACATGCAGGAAACCAGTTTGGTTAAGGGACTTTGTCCCATCTTAGGGGGGAGGGATGTTGTGTACTGAATGTAGTGTGTTGAATGTATTTGTAACCACACGAATGGGTACAGGTAACACTGTAACCTTCTGTATGAGGACGCGAGCTAGTGGCCACCGGGGGCAATAGCGAGCGCCCAGCTCACATGGTTCACATTACTCAAATTACTCAAATGCCTTCAGCCGCGCGGGAAAGATTCCCGCGCTCACCTCACCTGGACAAGAAAGGCGTGACCAAGGATGACGTCACTTGGACAGCAGCCAATGCCTGTCGAAGAGCCAGATTCAATTAGATAGCCACCGTATAAAAAGAGCTGTTTGTCCGCCATTACCACATGTTCGTACTGTACTCTATGCAATAAAGATGTGTTAGGCTAGCTTACAGCCGTTTCCATTGTCTTGATTCCCAAACACTAAAGCCAGTACAGCCAAGAATGAGGGTTTATGGGAGTTTTTTAGTGCAATTACATACACAACAGAGTTTTAATCCAAAAACATCTTAAGCCCCGAAGTTGGGAACCACTAGCTTAGATTCAAACTATACAAATAGACTCTCATTAGGAACTTTTTTTAAAAAAATAAATCATGTCAGAAGGACACAAAGGTGCTTTCTGGGTTGAAAGGATTTTTGTTGGAGGAACTCCACTCAAGGGATGCCCTAATGAGGCTCCTTTCATGTCCTCAAGATCTTTCCCCACCAAAGTGATCCCTATTTATCTACTTGCAATTTCTTGCTTTCAAACTGCTAGGTTGGCAAGAGCTGGGACAAAGACAGGCGCTCATTCTGTCATGCAGTACTTGGGTCTTGAACTGCTGACTTGCCAACCTTCCAGCTAACAAGGCAAGCTTCTTAACCACTGAGCCACCACAGTCCCAACTAGGAGCTGAAATTGCTGGTATTCCAAGAAAAAATATTTGATTCTGGCAGCTCTTCTTGCCTGAATAATTGTACAGCACTTTTAAATAAAGCCCATGTTGACCTCCTGATAGCCAGTCATCAAACAAAGCAAGTTAATCTGCAGACTATGGAATTGTGACCAGCTTGGTTTGTGACGATCAGACATTTTTCATCATTTGGGAAACTCCTATTTCTAACAATATGCTATATGTAATGTTATCATTTGAAATAGAAATGGATCTAGCTATCTTTTACTGGCAACCCTGAAGTGCAGCCAGTCTTGAGAATGATTCTGATAAAAAGCACATGGTGAGGCTTAGGTCCACATTAAAAAGTAAAGTTCTCCCTTGCTCAGAGGCCAACCACATTCGACTCTAGGGTGCATTGCTTGTCTCTGTTTACAGCCAAAGAGCCAGCGTTGTCTGGGTATGCAGACATTTCCATGGTCATCTGGCAGGCATGACTAAACACCGAAGTGCACAGAATGCTGTTACCTTTCCCGCAAAAGCAGTACCTATTTATCTACTGTACTTGCAATTTCTTGCTTTCAAACTGCTAGACTGGCAGGAGCTGGGGCACAAAATGGAAGCTCACTCTGTCGCGCAGCACTCTTGACCTGCTAATCTTCTGGTTGTCAAGCTCAGCATCTTAATCACTAAGCTACCAACGTTGCTAGGTCCACATTAAACAATTACAATTCCTGGGTTGCAGGTCATGGACATAAAATCACAAAACCTGAATATAGTACCCTGAGCTAAAGTCTAGTTTGCGCTCACCTCTTGATTTTGCCATTAGAACAAATAGTTGAAACTGAGCTTGGCCCTGACAGCTTGTAGACTAAAATGAGAAGTCATCAGTCCTCATCCCCCAAATGGTACAAAGCCTCACTCCATGAGCTAGCTATGATATCTGCCACCTGGCATTTCTGATAAGGTAGAATGGGGAGAAGAGAACTGCATAACCCAGAGGTTCCCAACATAAGGCTCGAGGGCTGGATCTGACTCGCAGCGCTATTTCATGTAGCCCCCACCCCTCCAAGAGCATTCAAGAAACAAAATGGCCACCCCTTTGAAGCTGTTGGGACAAAATGGCCACCCCCATCATGCAGGCAGGGCAAAATGGCTATCCGGCTCTTGAAGCTGACTGAGAGAGTCACAGTGACCCGGACCCGGCTTGAAAAGGTTGGGAACCCCTGGCATAACCCATCATTCTTTTTCGTTCTACTTGGAAAGCATTTGTGTGAAGGAGCCCCCTACCCTGCAATTCTAATATTAACATCGAAGGAAGCTAGAACTGGTTGTCATGGCAAACAAGCTGTGTATATATAAAGTATATATATACTTTTCTTGACCCCAGTTTTGCTAATTAAGATAGATATTTACATGACACCCCTTGCTCCAAGGCTGAGAATGTAAATTTCCAGCTGTTCTCTCATTTAGACCTTAACACCAAACCAGAGCTGGAAAATGTCATTTTTTAAAATTGCCACTCCCAGATTATCCCACCTAGCATAACTTTGATCTACCTCTGCTCTAAACCATGCACTAACCAAAATTTAGTGTCTACATCATAATTTGCATTCTGGAATGATGTGAACCACGGCTGTGTAACCTCCATCTGTTCTGGCTTACATACAAAATCTCACATATGCTAACAGTCTTTTCCAAGCACAAATGGGTCATAATTGGGACATGAAAGGTGAAATCTGCCATTATTTCAAAGTATGATCTAGCGTCAAATAAAAGTTTGCTCAAACCATCCTTTTCAAATGTTGGTTTCAAATCCTAATTTGGCAGCCATTCATTAACTAAGAATTATGGTTCATGTCCTATATCCATGATGGCGGGTACAATCCACATGAATGCAGTGAACCCATTTGTGTGGCTTCACAGAGACTTGGGCTTCTGGGGATTGAAGTCCAAAAACAGCTGGAGTGCCAAGGTTCACCATCACTGTCCTATATGCTGTGGTCTTGAAGGTAATGACCATCCCACTGCTTTTTCATTTTATAGATGGATTTATTCTATATACTGTTGTGACTTGGAAGAAAGGAATTTTATGAAATCAAAGACAGTGAAATGTCTTCTTGATGTTGCATCAGCCAGCTAGTAGGAAAACTTCTGTGCCACTTAACTTCTACTAACAATTCCTAACATAGGGTGTACTTAAGACAGCCTAGCTTTCTTAGAAACACCATATCTGGATGCCTGCAATGTAGGCTAGAGCTAACCATTGGCTTATCTATGTTACAGTTTGAAAACAGAAAGCTAAGAGGCATGCGCAGTTTGGTGAAATGCTTATGAATTTTAGTATAGTTGCTTAAGACCAATTGTAGTAGATGATATGTAACACGAACCGCAGGTAGTGAATAGGAATGACAGAGGGTGTTATTTTTGCATAAGATATTTTCTCATGCGTATATAAGCGTTGTTAAACAGTTGATCAGGGTTTCCTCTCATTGATTGGATACCCTAAATGCTTAGCTTTATTAAACAATTCTTATTTCTTCTCCAAGAATCTCTCTGACTATTTATTTTAAACTAGTTGATTAAGCAGCCTTGCTTGGGTCCCCCCCCTTAAAGGAAGTATAGTTTCTTCAACGGTGGCATCTCCAGCCTGGAGACTTAAAGTTCTGTCAAGCTGCGGCCTCCTTTCACTGTTGAATTTTCCAGCCAGACAGAACTTTAAGTTTACAGGCCTGAGACGCCGCCACTGAAGAAAGCTTTACCGGCGGCGTGTCCCGACAGTAAATTCAAACCACTGTCAAGCTGCGTCTTCCTTCCTTCAGCGAAAGGAGTGTGCGGCTTGACAGAACTTTAAGTTTATGGGCTGGAGACGCCGCTGTGGTAGAAAGCTGTGGCTGCTAATCGCGGCCACAGCTTTCTTTAGCGGCGGTGTGTCCCAGCAGAAACTTCAAACCATTGTCAAGCTGTATCCTCCTTCCTTCAGCGAAAGGAGACCACGGCTTGACAGAAGTTTAAATTTACAGGCCGGGGACGCCGCCGGGCGGAAAATTTGAACCACTGTCAAGCCGCGTCCTCCTGCCCTCAGCGGAAGGAGGTCACAGCTTGACAGAAATTTAAGTTAATGGGCTGGAGACGCCACCGGGCGGTAAATTCAAACCGCTGTCAAGCCACGTCCACTTTCCTTCATTACCTACTTGTAAACGTCGTCCTCTGTGGCCTTTTTCACTTTTATGTTGTACTGTCAAGAAAGCCTGGAAACCGTCCTGTCAGTAAGTTCTCCTGAAGGAAAAGTGCGGCTGCATTGGCTGTGTTGGGATCGATTAGGGAAAACGGAGGCTGTGGTGCGCATGCGTAGTTCTGCTGGTTCGTTGCTTTTTCTCCTGTCAGTGGGGGTGTCCCCTTTGCGTCCTACTCTGAGGGGCATAAACCCCCAAATGGGTTTTGTGACCCCCACAGTGCTGATCTCGCAAGCCTAAGGTATGTATGTGCCTAATTTCAGCAGCATTGGTCCAGGGTTGTGGGTTCCTTTAGAGCATACCTGTCAAACTGCGGCTCCGGAAAAATGGGACCTGCGCACATTGCTTGTGCGCAGGTCGCTTTCCACACATGCGTGGAAGGGTTTTACCCCTTCCACGCATGCGCAGAAGAACTACGCCGCTTGCGCAGCGCCTTTAGAGCACATACAAACCCCACACCTCTATTTTATAGATATAGATACTGTATATGTTTCCCTTTGGGAAATCTGTTATTTAGCAAGAGTTTGGTGACACTTTTCTTGAAGTAAAGGTGTTAGCTTTAGATTTTAGTTTTTCTATACTTTTAGCCAAACTTTCGTGAACAGAAAAAAGGTCTTTGGATTGACTTCCTTGTCACAAAAATAAAAATACTCACTTCTTCTGTTCCTTCCAACAAGTCAGCCCAATAGAAACCTTTGCCTTGCTCCCCGTACCAAAGCCTACCTCCACCACTGAATTGGAGATACCACTTCAGTTGCTAACAAGTCAGAAAAAGACTTGTTTATTGTACACTTTATTATACACTTAAATGCAATTAGAGGTCAGTGGAAACTTTGCAGGGCATAAACACATCTCATCTGCTATTCCACAGATCTCACTGCTACTAAAGGCCTCTCTTTGGCAGTGGCTCAAAAACTGGCAACCCCAGACCTCTTTCCTTTACAAATCAAAGGAAGCCGCCTTCCACCCATCTTACCATGACTGCTTTTTGAAGGTTTCACTGTGCTGAACAGGTTCTTTGGAGGGCGAGCTGAACCGTTGTCTTGGAAGTTTGAGTTAATCACAAGGCTGTTGTTCCGTTCTGTGCATGAACTGGTGCCTGCTTGATGCCTGAGAATGTCAACCAAAGCCCTAGTCCAGGTAGAAAACAAGACAAAACAAGAGCGAATGAGATGGTTATCAAGGGAGGTGTACAGATGTTCTGCAGGATTTTTTCTTCATCATGTCAGAAGCACACAAAGGTGCTTTCTGGGTTGAAAGGATTTTTGCTGGAAGAACTCCACTCGGGGGACACCCGAATGAGGCAGTAGTGGAAGTCTTGCAAACCATACTGCAGGATGGTTTGCAGCAATTTGGACATGCATTTTACCGGCTTAATTTTTATATTATGGGCAAGTTCTTACCATCCAGGAGACATTTTTTGCCTTCTTCTGACAACCCCCCAAATTTTCTGGCTCCCATGTTGATGGAAGTGTTGATTTACTTTCTAGGTATATAAAATAGTCTTGTGTGAAAATGCATGTTTTAGAGAGTTTTACAGCTCGCATTCTGGACCTCTTCTGACATAATCTAGTGTGAGTTATATCCGAGATCACAGGATGTACAGACAATAGTGCACTATTCTGTGCCCAAATTGAACCTTTTTGTATAGAGAAAAATATCTCTAGAAAAAACTGTTCTAAAAAATATATGGCTTTTTGCCATTGGTGCAGTGCTCTGTTCCTGCTAATAATAATTTCATGTCAGAAATTATTCTGGGCTGAAAGGATTTTTGCAGAAGAAATTCTGCTCAGGGAACGCCCAAATGAGGCTCCTTTCATGTCCCCAAGAGCTGGGACAGAGATGGGCGCTCAATCCATCATGCAGCACCCGGGTCTCTAACTGCCACTTTTCCAGCCTTCCAGCTAACAAGATGAGCTTCTTAACCACTTTGCCATCGTAGCCCTTCTGTTCCTGCTGATATAAAATATTGGGATTAAAAACATCCCACGTTAAGTCCATGAGCAGGGCTACTATTTTTATTTTATTTTATTTTTTTTTTTTTTTTTGGGGGGGGGCAAGTTGGAGCAATTTCCTGATGGGTAGAAGGGTGCATTTAAGGGAGCTCATTCCTAGCTAAGCATCCCTATCTGATGTGGTCAGATAGGATTCTTTCATGCCATCTGATCACATCCTTACACTAGGAATGAAAACAAGGTTCAGGGACTGAGCCATTACGAAGAGCCATGGGCTTAGAAGCGCATTCAGAGCTGTCGCACTTTGAGAAAGTTGTAGGCACAGTGTAACAGAGCAGAGCAGTTAAGATGGCTGATGAGGGTGTAGCAAACAAATGCTATAAAGAATGTTGTAGGAACTGGAGATGTTTATATTAGTCAAGAGACAACAGGGTGTGTGATAATATTATTCTAAAGCCAGAAGAACTGTCATACAGAAGAATGCAAAAAGAATTGTTATGTTTCGCTCCTGGAGTACATATCTAGGTCAAAAATGGACATAGATTATGCACAACTAGATTCAGAATTTGGAATTGTTAGTAACCAGAGAGAAGAAGAAAAAAAAATGATTTGTCTAAATCAGTGTTGTGTCCTAATAGTGTAACCTTCTACATGTGATATCAATGTATCTGAATCAATGTAACCTTGCCGATGAGTAACAATGTAACCTTCAGCTGTATCACATAAACCCTGTAATAGGACGCGAGCTAATGACCACCAGCTGGCAGTAGCGAGCGTCCAAGCTCTCTTGGTTCAAACCCATCAAAGACCGCAGCGCGGGAAGCTTCCCGCCGCTACCTACACCTGGACAAGAAGGGCGTGACCAGCCATGACGTCACGCGGACCAGTAGCCAACGGGCTACCGTGGAGCCACATTCAAATACGTTACTACCATATATATAGAGCTGTTCGTCCGCCATTACCTCATGTTCCCTCTGTCCACCATGCAATAAACCTGAGTTAACCCAGCCTTTGGCTGTGCCGTGTGTCTTGACTCTCATACACTAAATTGGCGACGAAGGTGGGATGATGGATCCCCACGGAGCCAGGACACAGAGCGGGTTCAACATCACCAAACCGCAAGACTGGGAGCTCTTTGAGATGGACTTCCAAGCGGCACTGGTGGAGCTCAAAGTCAAAGAAGACGACGAGGAAAGGAAGAGGGCCATCCTCACCCGCATGCTTGGGATGGAAACCAAGCGGACGCTGGTGGGCATCCTTGCACCGAAGAAGATGAGCGATTTCAAAGCCGGTGACATCATGAAAATGCTGCGTGAGCGTTTCCGACCCTCGAGGACAATGTTTCCCGCTCGGAGTGCGTTTTGGAGGCGAGTTCAAGCGCCGGACGAGTCGGTGGAAGCCTTCGTAACGGCTATGAGGGTAGCAGCCGCCCCCTGCAAATGGGACCACATCCTAGAGATGGCCCTCAGGGACGGAGTGCTGTGTGGCCTGAAGGACAAGGAAGTACAGCGCAGCTTGATGAACAAGGAGCCACCACCCACACTGGAAGAGGTTGTAGAGGCCGCGGAAGCCGCGGAATCCACGAATGCTGGAGTAGACGAGATGCACAAGTGGCGTGAGTGGCGTCCGAGGGCCGGCAAAGCGGAAAACTCGTCGCACGGGAAGTCCGGTCAGTCGGTGCATGCAACCCGACCGACCTCGAAATAGTCTTCAGAAAGCAGCGATGGCGAGGAGGTCCAGAAGGTCCGGAGAGGCGGGCGCCGCTGCGATGGTTGCGGAGCGGCCCATGAGCGCGTGAAGTGCCCATTCAGGAAAGCCGAGTGTTTCAACTGTGGACGTCGGGGGCACATCGCCAAGGCGTGCAGGAAATGGAAAGAGGGCCGGAGACAGTCGCAAGACCGTTCAGCCAGACCGGACCGTCCAGCGAGGTCCAAAGATGGCGCCCGGGCCACGAGGAAGCAGGACGGCGTGGGCCGCATCTCGGACGACAGCGAGGGCGACGCTCCTGTGTTCAACGTGTCTGCGGGACAGCCCCATTACTTTGTTGAGGTACTAGTACAAGGGACCCCTATTAGGATGGAAGTTGACTCGGGGTCCTCCTATTCTATAATCCCCCAGAGAGAGTTCTTGAAAATCGACCCCCACGTGCGGCCCAAACTTAAAGCGTTGAGGGCCACACTACGGGACGTTCAGGGGAACAGCATTCCAGTGTTGGGGGTCGGAACGTTCCGGGTTCGCTTTAAGAGACATTCTGCGGAACTTCCCCTAGTGGTGCTAAAAGGGGGGAGTTGTAGCCTCCTCGGAACACAGTGGTTTCAGCCCTTAGGCCTGTTCATAGGGGGGGTGCATGCCGTAGGCGAGGACCCAATACAAGCAGTGTGTGACGCACACCCCGCCGTTTTTAAAAGTGGACTGGGAAAGTTCAAGGGACCCCCTGTAGCCTTCGACTTAGACCCGGAGGTCCGCCCGATAAGACTTAAACCGCGCAGGGTACCGTTCGCGCTTAAGGACAAAATAGAGGCGGAACTGGACAAACTGGTGGGTCAAGGAATTCTCGTTCCTGTGGATTCCGCGGAGTGGGAGACTCCAATTGTAACAGCACTGAAGGCTAACGGGGAGGTGCGCATTTGCGCTGATTATAAGTGTACCATTAATAAGGCAATCCGCCCTAACGCATACCCGGTGCCAGTGGTCAGCCACCTTCTGGCCAGGCTGAATGGGGGAAAGTGTTTCGCTAAACTCGATTTAGCACAGGCCTACCAGCAACTCCCGGTAACCCCCGCCACAGCGGCGGCACAAACAATAGTCACACATAAGGGGGCGTTCCAGGTGTCGAGGTTACAGTTCGGCGTGAACTCGGCACCTGGCATTTTTCAATCGCTAGTGGAACGCCTCCTGAAGGGGTTGGAGGGGGTGTTGCCATATTTTGATGACGTGTTGATAACGGGGGGGAGTAAGGCCGAGCTGGCCCACAGATTGGATAAGGTCCTGGCCGTGTTCGAGAAAGCGGGGCTGCGACTGAGGAAAGACAAATGTGTATTTTTCGAAACAGAGGTTGAGTTTTTAGGGTTCCGTGTCACGCCCGAGGGAATTAGGCCGTCCAAATCTAAGGTAGCCGCCATTAAGAAAGCCCCTCGCCCCACTTCCAAAACCGAGCTTCAGTCATTTCTGGGGCTTCTCAATTTCTACCATACCTTCCTTCCACGGAAGGCGTCTGTTGCCGAGCCGCTCCATCGGTTACTTAAAAAAGAGGAAAAATGGCTGTGGGGTGACGAGCAAGAAAGAGCGTTCACAGAGTTAAAGCAACTCCTCACATCCGAGGCAATCCTGACTCATTTCGACCCCAAACTGCCCATAGTTTTGGTCTGCGATGCATCCCCGGTGGGGGTGGGGGCGGTGCTTTGCCACGTGTTAGACGACGGAAGGGAGGCCCCGATAGCGTTTTATTCAAGGTCCCTGTCCCAAGCAGAGCGGAATTACGCACAGACCGATAGGGAGGCACTAGCGATAGTAGCGGGAACCAAGAAATTTCACGATTTTCTGTATGGTCGGCCGTTCAAGATCGTTACTGATCATAAGCCCCTGTTAGGAATCTTCACTGCAAATAAGCCCACGCCACAGATCCTGTCCCCGAGGATGCTGCGGTGGGCTATTTTTCTTAACGCATATCAACATGAGTTAGAATACCGGCCAGGGAAGGAAATCAGCCATGCAGACGCGCTCTCACAGTCGCCGTTACCATTGTCGGACGACCAGAAGGCAGGGGTAAGAAGAGACCGCCAGGTATTGCTAATAGAGGTCTTGGAGTCACCCCCGATAGTACCGGCCGACATTGCCAGGGCGACCGGAAAGGATAGAACACTAGACAAGGTATGCTCGTGGGTGCAGAAGGGGTGGCCGGCGTCATCCCCAGGCATGGAGTTCGACCCATTCTTCCGAAAGCGAGTGGAGTTGTCTTTAGAGAGGGGGTGCCTTTTGTGGGGCCAACGGGTGGTGGTTCCTACGTCCCTGCGGCCGAAGGTGCTAAAGCTGTTGCACGTCAGCCACCCGGGAATCGTCCGTTCCAAGGCGTTGGCCCGGAGTTACTTCTGGTGGCCCCAGCTGGACGCCGACATAGAGCAGATGGTTGGCACTTGTGAGGCATGTCAATGCTCTCGACCGGAGGTGGCCCGCCTACCGCATAGGGAATGGGACGCAGCAAGGGGACCGTGGTCCAGGGTGCACGTAGATTTTGCTGGCCCATTCCGGGGAACCATGTTTCTCCTGGTGGTGGATGCATACTCAAAGTGGCTGGAGGTCATTCCGGTAAAGAGCACATCCTCCGCCACTACCATTCGCCAGCTAAGGAGGGTCTTTTCCACGTTCGGTTTACCCGACACTTTGGTCAGCGATAACGCCAGTTGTTTCACATCCGCTGAGTTCGCAGCATTCATGGAGGCGAATGCAATTCGGCATGTCACATCCGCGCCGTTTCACCCGGCCACGAATGGCCAGGTGGAACGGTTGGTGCGCACCACAAAAGATGCGCTGCGGCGCATGGGCTCGGGAGATCTAAATCACCAAGTTTGTCAATTTCTATTAGCGTACAGAGTGACCCCCTTAGCGTCTGGTTACTCGCCGGCTGAGCTGCTGATGCGGAGGAAACTGACCACGCTTTTGTCCAGGCTAGACCCGTCGAGGGTCGAGGACAAAGGGAAGAACATAGGGTTAGCGGTCTCGAAAGGGTTCGGCGTAGGCGATCCTGTACACTGCAGGAACTATGCCAACGCAGGCCCAGCCTGGGTGCCAGGGACGATAATAGAACAGACGGGGCCAGTGTCCTATCGGGTGGAAACTAGCACCGGCCTCCTCTGGAGGAGGCACGCTGACCAACTGAGGCACCGAGTGAGCGAGGGGCCGACCAGTGGGGCTCAGCGACAGGATTCAGCGATAGGGTTCTCCCCCACCCGTTTAGCCCAAGGGGGAGACAGGGGGGAAAGCAGCGAGCCCGACTCGTATCCTTTTGATACCCCAGTTCTATCCGAGCCCGGGGGGAGGGAAAAGGAGTGCGCTTCCCCCGAATCCGATTTTGATTTTGATTTTGCTAGCCGGGGGGGTTTTTCAGAGTGTTCCCCCACCCATCCAAGCGAGAAGAGGGGTTTTTCGTTAGCCCCCAGTGCCCCCGGTTCTTCCCAAACAAAGCACACACCTCCCAGCAAAGCCGCAGAGCCGCGGCAAACCACTAACAAGTCATCCTCTCCGATTGCAGGGCAGGAAGCCAGGGAGCAAGGAGGAGGGAGCGAAGCCGGGGCAGGGCAGCCCGCGCCGAGACCCCAGCGTGTTCGAAATAAGCCATCTTGGCTGAGAGACTTCGTCTCATCCTAGGGGGGAGGAGTGTTGTGTCCTAATAGTGTAACCTTCTACATGTGATATCAATGTATCTGAATCAATGTAACCTTGCCGATGAGTAACAATGTAACCTTCAGCTGTATCACATAAACCCTGTAATAGGACGCGAGCTAATGACCACCAGCTGGCAGTAGCGAGCGTCCAAGCTCTCTTGGTTCAAGCCCATCAAAGACCGCAGCGCGGGAAGCTTCCCGCCGCTACCTACACCTGGACAAGAAGGGCGTGACCAGCCATGACGTCACGCGGACCAGTAGCCAACGGGCTACCGTGGAGCCACATTCAAATACGTTACTACCATATATATAGAGCTGTTCGTCCGCCATTACCTCATGTTCCCTCTGTCCACCATGCAATAAACCTGAGTTAACCCAGCCTTTGGCTGTGCCGTGTGTCTTGACTCTCATACACTAAAATCAGTGTTTCCCAACCTTTGGTCTATGGTCCTGAAGCTGATGGGGAACATAATGATATGTTGCATATTTTGTTTCTTTTCCTTGGAAGTGTAATTCTTTCTCTTTTTATGTGTAGTAAATTTTTTAAAATATATTTCAAAAGGAACTTGGAATTGTTAGTTTAAAAAGCACTGTGTTACTCTGTAGTCTTTAATTACTGAGGTGATGCATTGCTCGTCATATGGTACTTGCAAGTAATGAGCAATGTGGTACATTAGAAATGAACTACTGCATTCATGTTAGGGTTTTTGTTTTTAAATTAATTGAAAAATCATTAAAAATGGAAAGAAAAGAAATGTTCCTGCAGCAAGGAACAAATCTTATTCATTAGGAAAGCTAATAATTTGCCTCAGTTTCATTACAGGGTTTTAAAGGAACAATATTAGGCCAGAAATCCTGTCATATAGTTATGCTAGCAAAAGAGCATAACTTGCAGTGACAAATTCCTGCTGTTTAGCAAGTTATTTTTTGCATTCCTTGTTACACATCAGTGAGGTCGGAATCTAAGCAGTGACTTTTTTTATTAGGGCCAATTTGCCGCTGTGAGTTACACATCAGTGTCTTTTCGCCACTGTAACTAGGCTACAGTATTTTGGTCAGTGACCTTACTTTTATTATAACATCTCCAAGATGCAAATAGAATTTGGCTGAACAATAGGAGTATCTTCTTCATACTAAAAATACTTTGGAAATTGACTCAATCTGGTGTGTGCTGATCTGTGTTTTTAGATTACACTAGCAAAGATTGCCCGGCATTGCCGGGCTGTTTTAAATGGTGTTGGAAAGTTTTTGTTGTTGTTGTTGTTGTTGTTAATGTTTGTAAAGAAGAGGTTAGTCTATAATTGAAATTTTAAAAATTTTTATTTATACAATTTTTTTTGATGGCCTGTTATAAACTGTGATGAGTTTTGTTTGGTGTTTTGGTTTTGTGGATAAAAAAAAGAATAAAGGATGATATACTTTTTCTAAAAACTCTTGGGGCCTTTTGTGTGGGGCTATTGTGTCTTTTTGAATTTTTTTTATTATTGTGGGCAGCAAGTGGTGCTGGTTATCTTGTATTTTGAGTGTTTTTTCTCTCGTGGCCTCTGGGTGGAGCTTCTTCCAGTAAGTAGTCTCTTTCTTTCTTCATTTCTTTTCCAGTCGTTGTGGTATGAGGTCGTGTCGGCTGTTTTTCTTTATTTGGGGTGGTGGTGGTGGTTGGATTTTGTGGTGTTTGGCTGGGTGCTGGGTGTGTTTGGAAATCTTTGTTGTTTACTTTTTTGGTGTTATTTTTGTTTGTTTTTGTGTATTTTTGAATGTTTTTGATTGTTTGTTTTTGTGTTTTTGGTGTCCTATGGGGGGATCCCCTCTCTGCCATCTCCCCTGGCTCTGGAAGGCTTTGGGGGACAGACCCCTTTTGTCTCCCCAAACCTTCCATACTCATGGGACCCAGGAGAGGGGATCGAATCCAGGCTACCCTCTGATATTAAAAGGGAAATCTCAATTGGGGATTCCCCTTTAATATCAGTGGGGGGGGTTTGTGATCCCCCTCTCCGCTGGCTTCCTTGGGTTTGGGAGGGTTGGGTTGAGAAAAGGGGTCTGTCTCCCCAACCCATCCGGACCCAGGAGAGCCATCGAGAGGGGGATTTTCCCCCCAACCTCCGTTTTTAAAGAGAAGTAACCGCTTGGTTTCTTCTCTTTAATATGGGGCGTGTGTGTGTGGGGGGGGGAGGGGAATCCACCCTCTGCCAGGTCCCCTGGGGTCAGGAGGGTTGGGGAGATAGACTCCATTGGACCCCCCAACCCTCTCAACCCCCGGGGAGCCAGTAGAGAGGGGGAGCACAACACCCCTGCCCCCACCCAGTGATATTAAAGGGGAAACTCCGATTAGGAGCTTCAGGCGCCAATGGGGAAGGGGGGATTTGGTTCCCGCGGCTTGTCGGACTTGCTCTCTCGGTGTTTTTGTTTTATTTTTTGGGCGCCGGCTTCCTTAGCATTCTGCGCACTCATGGCGCGCAGGACGCTGGGGCTTGTAGTTATGGGTTTGTGCTTTGTGTTTGTGCTGCGTTTTTTTAAAACAGTTTTCTTTTGATTGGCTGCGGCGCGTTTCCGAACGTTCCTTGCGCCGCGCCGTGCGAGAGCCTCTCAGCCTGATTGGCTCTGGCGCGGCACGGTGCAAGGAATGTTGGGAAAGGAAGTTGTTTCCCTTTTTTCGCGTTTGTGGGGCTGTTGCCCCACTGCCTGTTTTCTCAATCCTTTGTTGACCTGCGGACCCAGATCGGCCGTTTGCACGAAGGGTGAGTGCAGGCAAGTAGGGCGAGGCATAGCAACCTATAGCCAGTTCCAACGGTTAATCCTTGGTTTTATAGGTTAAGATTTACCAGAATTCCCCAGGAAATATGTTGCCTTGGGAACTCTGGAAGTTGTAGTCTAAAAACAAAGATACAGGTTGTCCCCCATAACTGCGTGTTCAGTATCCATGGTGTCAGTTATCCACGGGTCTAAAAATATTAAATCAAAAATCTTGAAATACATAATACAGGGTGGCCCATAAGTCCCTACCCAGCCCACAAGTCCCTATCCATCCTCTCTGTGGGCACATGCCCCACCCTTCTGTCTAGCAGCCCAATGGGAGTGCTTCCTCCCTCTGTCCCAGCATAGAGATCACCACGCCCCTCTGCCTGGCAGCCCAATGAGAGTGCTTCCTCCCTCCCCCAGCAGAGCCCTACTCTCTTTGTGGCTGGGTAGGGGCTTATAGGCCACCCTGTATATATTTCTATAGTGCATTACCAGACCTGGATACTAGAGGACACTATTTGCAATGTAAAATATAGGGTTCACTGTTATGACCAAAGAGAGCCATTTAACCAAATGTTCTATAACGACTGTTCCTAAACCTTTCAGCATGACACCTTTGCTCCATCCCACCTCTCCTTCACCATCATCCAGCACATTTTATAAACAATTCAATTTGTGATTTAATTTATATATAAACTTAATAAAATTATCTTAAATTAAAAATTAGTAATAGTTTAGCCTCAGAAATTCTAAATATTTACACATACCAGTTAGATGCAGTGGTAGGCTCCAAAAAAATTTACTACCACACTGTGGGCGTGGCCAGGGGGAAAGCCCTGCGTTGCACCCGAATTAGTACTACTTTATTTCAAAACTTGGATGGGCGGGGCCAGCCAGAATTTCTACTACCGGTTCTGGCAAACTGGGGCAAACCTGCTGATGCCCACCACTGGTTACATGTATACACTCTATTAAACATACCAATTAATATTTACAATTAACATTTACACATACTGTACTATTAAGAATTTTTTTTCCTGATTGAAAAATCCTGGTAGCCTAAGATTCAAAAGTCTTCATACCAAAAGTGACACACTTCTCCAGTTTGAGAACCAAAGATCTATAGGTTTACTCAGTGCCGTAGCCAGGGCGGGTAAGGGGGCGAAAACCCTCCTGAGATAACAGCCCCCCCCCCCACCTCAGGGTGCCAATGTTATATATGTGAGTATGACATTGTTGCTCCTCCTGATTTTTTTTTTTTGCCCCTCCTGAAAATCCCCCCCCCCCCCAAGACTAGAATCCTGGCTATGGCCCTGGGTTTACTCCAGTTCTATGATTTTACATGACTCATCATTCGTAGAGAGATGGTGCTTTTCAAACTTACTCCCTTTAGAGATCACTTTCCACACACACTGTGGTTTGCCCCAAACCATTAAACTCTGTCATGGAGAAATGTTGAAGGCAATTCTAAGTAATTTCTGAGGGTGCATGCTCATTTCAAGTAGAGCACCGAGTTAATCTGATAGGCTCCACCATCACTTACAATGAAGAGAGACACTCTCTAGAACAGAGGTGGCCAAACTATGGCCCACAGGCCGGCCCAGACCCATGGTACCATTTCATATGGCCCACTGCCACCCTTGCCGCCACCGGAAGCAGAAGTGGGCGTGTTTACGACAGCCATAAAATACACCCGTGCATGCCTAAACGTGCCCATACCTCCCATAAACGCTGCCATAAATGCACCCACAGCTGTCGTAAATGCATTTACAACAGCCACGGATGTGTTTTATGGCAGCGTTTACAGCGGGAGGGACCATGTGATCAGCCCGCTCAACCACATGACTGGCCTGCGGCACAAAAAGTTTGGGAACCCCTGCTCTAGAATAAACCCAATATTGTATCTTTTTTGTGACTACACAACACTGGCGAATTTTGACTATGATGGGCAATTGCTTTTTCAAAGGAGGCTACAGTAGCACCATGGGAGGAAAATTCTTGAGTTTCATAATGGCTTCAGATGACATGGGAGAGCTAATGGCCAGCCTCTCCCCAACACAAAAATCTACCCCTTGCTCAAATAGTTACAAAGATTTGCACACCCTGATTAGTTTAAATTTAATGGGGGAGGTGGTCTATAACCATCTGGAGCTGACCTAATCTTGCCCAATCAATCCAACTCCAGCTTCGCCTGTCTCAGGCCAAAGTCTTCCTTCTGACTTTGATCCCTGTTTTTGCAGGGTCCCACCATCTGCCTATTCTTGGTTACTTTTGTATTCTCACCAAAACTGGATCGCTGTGTCGCTTGGAAAAATTATTATTTTGGAACTGCCCATGCTGGCTGGGGATTTCTGGTAGTCCACAAAAGTAACATTTCCAAACTTTGGATTTAGCAGTCCAGAGGAAGAGATGGGAATTTGGATATACACCAGATTCCAATCTGGAATGCTTCAGATTTATTTGCTGAAGGGAAAACTAAGTACAGAATCAAAATCAGCTGAGTCCTAGGATCAAATGCGATGTCGTTGGTTTTATGCTTGAGAACTGGAGAATAATATTGCCTATATATATTCTTACCTGGGCACATTGAGTTCTCTCCCATGAGGTCTCCTCGAAGCTTTCCTGAAGAAGAATTTGAACCCGACTGCCACGGCCAAGGTGAAGCTAATGACACCGCAAATGACATACACGGTGCTGTTGCCCTGTTGCTTACTCCCATTAGAGACATCAGGCCCATTGGTAGCTGTACCAGCGATTGTAGTGGCGAACCACTGTGGGCTGTCCCGACATTTTCCTTGTTCCAACCTCCTGGAGCGGTCATCACAGCAGAAGCGATACTGGCATGTGCCACAGCAGAAACGGTATCCCCCTGTCGTACAGTTGAATGCAGCGTCATACTGCCCCATGACATCGTAATAGCCTTGGCATGTCTCTGAGGGCCGTGCCTTACTTATGCTTGTGGTGGCATTGGTATTCAATGACGTCAAGCGTTTCAGGTGGGCAAATAAAAAGGGCAATCCCCAGCTTTGGTTTGTGTTGTGGGGTACCTGCATGACAGCCAGAGTTGTGCGGCCAGCCAAGGCTTCTAGGGCCGCATAGAGCATCACTGTTAGCAACTGGTACATGGCGGGTGGGGCAGAGAGAGGCAAGAACCTCCAGCCGTGTTTTCCAAGGCAGTTCGTTCAAATGTACAAAAGAGATTGGCGAAGAAACACTGTGAAGATAAAAGAAGAGTACAGGAAAACAAATTAGAACTCGGTTAGGTCTAAACAAAGATCCACTTTGGTTCAACAACCTCCTTTTCATAGCAGTGGTAGGGCTGGGTCTGTCTTTAGGCATGGTGAACCAACTGCTTCCATTGCCTGAGTTGAAGGGCACCACCTCCTAGGCTAGTCATGGCGAACTCTGGCACTCCAGCTGTTCTTGAACTTCAATTGCCAGAAGCCTTGATCAGCAGGAGCGCTGACTTGGGCTTCTGGTAATTGAAGTCCAAAAACACCTGGAGTGCCAAGTTTTGCCATCACTATCATAGGCCAGTGGTTCCCAACGTAGGGCCCACACCCCACAGGGGGAATTCAATTTCAAGAAGCCTAAGTCAGTACATTGGCTGATCAGTGCTTTGGGAAATTGACTTAGGCTTCTGGGAATTGAAATCCAACAACCAAAGGTTGGGAAATACTGTCCTAGGTCAGTGATAGCGATCCTTTTAGAGACTGAGTGCCCAAACTGCAACCCAAAACCCACTTATTTGTCACAAAGTGCCAACACAGCAACAGGGGAGAAAGGAAACACTCTCATTGGGCTGCTGAGCAGAAAGGTGGGACAAACTGTGCTGGGGGAGGGAGGAAGTGCTCCCATTGGGCTGCTGGGCAGAAGAGCTGGGCAAACTCTGTACTGGGGAGATGGAGGAAGTGCTTCCATTGGGCTGCTGGGCAGAAACGTGGGGCGAACTCTGTGCTGGGGAAGGTAGGAAGCGCTCCCATTGGGCTGCTGGGCAGAGGAGCGGGGCAAACTCTGTACTGGGGAGATGGAGGAAGTGCTTCCATTGGGCTGCTGGGCAGAAACGTGGGGCGAACTCTGTGCTGGGGAAGGGAGGAAGCGCTCCCATTGGGCTGCTGGGCAGAGGAGCGGGGCAAACTCTGTGCTGGGGTGACTCCCCACAGAGAGGACTCTGAGTGCCACTTCTAACATGCGTGCCATAGGTTTGCCACCACTGTCCTAGGCCATTCAGCTCTTTAAACTGAATTTACTACAATGAAGGATGCTATTCTGTCACCAGTACTTAAGTTTGGTAGCCCAGACAGCTTCTGCACCTGGAAAAAGTGGAGGTGGTCCCATCTGTTCTTTACCTCAGAATTCAAAAAATTCCTTGTGCCAGCCCCACATGGCAGGTAAAAAGTTGTTTCCCCAGAAGGCCATAATCCAAACTTGAAGGCAACAGTCCTGTCATTATGCCATTGACACTTGATATTCACAGGTGCATTGCCTTTGGGGCTCCATGTAGCTGTCATGTCTGTTTTCGAAGAGGTAGATGAAACAGACTGCTCCAGCATGCCTAATTAAAACTGGTCGCTCATGCCTGGTAGCTACAGAACTTGGAAAACTGATTTTCTGGGGGCTGACTATTCGCAGTGGATTCTACCTATGTAGTATATTTAGGGGATTCTGGGAGATGTAAAAGGAACTCTTCCAAGGCCTGCTGCTGCTGCTGACTGCCTTACATGGCAAACATTTGCTCTCAGTAATGGTCCAGATTCATGATAATCAGAACACACTTTGGTGGAGAATTCCATAATTTGACCTTGCACTGTATGAAGAAGTATTTTCTTTTGTTACCCAGCATTTCACTAGAATACTACAAGACCTCAGGCTCTAATATTGCAAGGATATCATGCGAAAGAGTAATAATTATTCTCTCCAGATTCTTTCTCTCCAAGCTGCTGTTTTGCAGATGTGTTATATTACAACAGGGCCGTGGTGGCTTAGTGGTTAAGATGCTGAGCTTGACAACCAAAAGATCGGCAGTTCAGCAGTTTGAGACCCGAGTGCTACACAATGGAGTGAGCATCTCTTACCTGTCCCAGTTCCTGCCAACCTAGTAGTTTAAAAGCAAGAAATTGCTAGTAGATAAATAGGTACCGCTTTGGTGGAAAAGGTAACAGTGTTTCTTGTGCTTCATTGTCTAGTCATGCCTGCCACATGACCATGGAAACGTCTGCAGAGGCACCGTCCCTTAGAGTAGGAGGACACAAGTGGCTTTTGAGTAAGGGCAACCTTTGTTGTTTAGTGGCACAGTTGAGTCTGACCCTTGTGACCCCATGGACCACTGCAACCCAGGCATCCCTATCCTCCACCATCCTCCACAGCCTGCTCGGCTCTACGCCCCCTGCCTCAACAATTCTATCTTGCCATCTCATCCTCTGCCGCTCCTTCTCCTTTTGCCTTCAATCTTTCCCAGCATCAAGACCTTTACCTTAAATTACGACTCACTCCACTTTCTTCACAGTGTATAATTTGATGCATAGTTTTACAAATGGCTGTCAAGACCACCACCCTCCGCAATTTTAGAAGAAGTTCAACAGTTAGTTGCCCTTTTCCCTGAACTAAAATTATCCCAATCTTTTTTATCCCACTATTTCCCAACATACTGCTTAGCAGATGTGTTAGATTACAACTCTCATGCATTACAATTCAGGATGTCAGGAGCTACCTCAAGTTCCAGAAGGTGCTACTAGGGGAGGTTATTTTAGCCTTTCCAAAGTTTCTTTATAAAAATAACTCTGAAAATAAAGTCTGCCTAATTCTGGTGAGAATTATGCTCCAAAAACTGTTCATGATGAGAGGCAGCAGTATTCCTAAGCTAATTTTCTTACCTTTTGCTTGGGAAAGACAGATGGAGAGAAGCAAAGGTCATAGTCACACTGTCTGATACCGTGATGCCAAACCTTGGTACTCCAGATGTTCTTGGACTTCAATTCCCAGAAGCCCCCGTGGATCCACATGATTGGATTTACTACGATTCATCTGGCCCACGCTGCCCTTGTCGCTCCCGGAAGCTGAAGTAAAACACACCCATACGGGCGTGCTTTACTTTCACTTCTGGGAGTGACAAGGGTAGCGCGGGCCAGATGAATCACAGTACACCCATTCGTGTGGATTCACAGGGTGCTTGGCCTTATGGCAATTGAAGTCTTAGAACATCTGGAGTGCCAAGGTTCACCATCACGGGTCTAATATTATCCACTTGCCTATTCACGGACATTTCTGGATTATTTTGTTGACATCACAACAAGCCATTTGCAGAAGCAGATAGAAAAGCAAGAGAAGAGTTAACATTTTGGTTCATGCCATTACCAACAGTTGTAGGAGTTATGAAGTTCTGTAAGTCAAAGAACTTTAACTTCTTCCAGCACCAAATCCCTGTATTTCAGTCTTCCCTTGGCTCTACACCCAAAGGCCTACTAAAGATACTCCACACACAAGCCAAGTGCCAGTAAGTAACATTTTATTATCAAAAGCTTATGGCTACTATGGTTGCCAGGTTAGGAGCTTTCCATTCTTTCGGGTCAACCAATGAGACCAGGAGGGAGGATTGTGTGGTGTCACAGAAAAAGGCAGACAAGTACTGGGAAGAGATCTCTTATTCTACATGTTGCATCACACATACAGTCAAAGTTTCTACAACAAAGAGACTCGTGTTTTGTAACACTAGTGCTCCATCCCCAGTCTTACATAAGTCTAACATTGGCACTCCAAAAAGCCAAAAGCAAGGGGAAAGATTATGCTGTTTGATGCATACGCTTGGTCCCACTGTAACATTCAGAGCAATGCGGATTACAGCACTCAGGTGAGTCAGTAAAACCTGTCAACAGCTGGGAATGTGTAGCAATGGTTGCCCAGGCTTTAAAGTCAGCTCATGCTCACGTGTACACACACACTTATACATATACTGTACAGTACATTTACCAGTGCTTCTTGCCCTGATGGTTACCTGCTTGCCTCGAGATACTCAGGATTTGCAACTGTAGGGAGCCTAGAGCCCCAAAGGGTGTTATGCTAGATCTCCCTTTCATACCAAGACAAATTGTGAGTCCACGTGCTTGAACTCATTCTCCGTCTTCCTCAAGTGCCGTATCTGTTCCGAATATTAGCTATCATCATGGTGATAGTCTTCCTGTTCTTAACTCCTTGGAAAAGTTCTTCCGAGGACATGCCACACCAGTCTCTCAGGTTCTTCAACCATGAAGTCCTTCTATGTCCAGGGCCTCTCTTCCCAGGGATCTTTCCTTGCAGTGCGAGTTGAAGTACTCTATATTTTATGTTGTTCCTGATGATATGCTAAAGGTATTGAAGTTTTCTTTGTTTAATGGTCTTAAACAATTCTCGCTCTTGAACTTATTGGCCCATTTATTAAGGTGGCTCCACTAAGACATGCATTGGGAGAGGCAGATGTGATTAAAATGGCTTTACAGAGGAAAACAAATGTACTGAACAGACTCATAGCTCACCTTACTGGCACCACATGGAGCTAGCTAATAAGAAGGGCTAGGTCTGTCCACATATTCGAACTACAGTACTGTATCTTTATTTACCAGAGAGTACCATTGTCATCCTTCCTGCTGAGTTTCTTTGTAGAGATTTGAACCCTCATCTTTTGAGTTCTAGTGTAATCTTCTTATCCACTACACCAAATTGGCTCTCACCCTGTTGTTAGCAATGGTACCTTGAACTGGCATTAACGTAAGGGGGCAGGTTGGCCATGTTTTAGATTTCATCTTCCAGCTCCTCCAAGGCCACACCTCTGGAGCAGAGGATGGATGCATTGTGTCCCTACTGTGCATGGCCATGAAAGTGTGCACATAGACTCTCATGCACCATACAATGCACAGCCTGACTTTTCACACATTTCCCCTGATGAAGTGTATTTTGGATCATAGATAGCAAGTCAACGGCAATTATATTTATCAAATATATCTTTCACTGCAAGAAAAAAAACAGCTTCTTGGCTTTTAATGACAGGGGAGATAGGCAACTGCAGAGAAAACAAATACAGTGTTCAGGCAGAGCAGATCCTTTCATGCTGTGTAATAGCGGCTGGGGGAAGGCAATTATAATTGCTATTAGAATTGGAATGTTGCAGTAAGCTTTTTTTCATTTGTGAAGTGTTAGCAGATTCCCTCCAGAAGCCATTTCCCCCCATTTTCTACAAAACCGCTTCCACATCAAAAAAAATTCTATACAGATCCATCCCTATTATTAGGCAAACTGTGTATAAAAGCAAATGTTACAGATTGCAGTTGGAACTGAAAGCATTTTTTAATGTTGCAGAGGGAAGAGAGGCAGTCTTTCTGCTTTCTAACATCACACCTCAAAGGAATCTTCTACTTAAGTTTTGATGTCTTAAACGTAGGCTGAAATGCAGTAGTAAGGGGCAACTAGAGTAAGCCCATTCAATCAGTGGGGATCTGGTGAACAAACTCCTCCAAAAGTTCCATTGATTGAATGCACCTACCCTAGTTGTGACATACTGCTAGATTTCAGAGTGGCTTAATGATTAAGGTGCTAAGCTGAACACTTGGAAGGTCTGCAGAGTAGCAGTTTGAAACCCAAGTGCTGCACAACGGAGTGAGTGTCTGTCATCTGCCCCAACTCCTCCCAACCTAACTGTTCGAAAGCAAGAAATTGCAAGTAGATAAAAAGGTAACAGCATTCCATGTGGTCCTTCATCAAATCATGCCTACCACATGGCCACAGAAAGGTCTGCAGATGCAGACAGCCCTGGCTCTTTGGCTGTAAATGGAGTTGAGCACTGCTCCCTAGAGTCAGAAAACTTTACTAGATTTCAGCCATTCAAAGCTAAGTTGCACATTCCAGCAGATAGGAGAAGTTGTACACTCAGACTGTTTATAACTTAAGTCTGTGATGGCGAATCTTGGCACTCCAGATTTTCTTGGACTTCAATTCCCAGAAGCCCAAGCACCATGTGAATCCACACGAATGGGTTTACTGCGATTCATCCGGCCCGCGCTGCCCTCATTGCTCCCGGAAGTGGAAGTAAAACGCTTCCGGGAGCGATGAGGGCAGAGCGGGCTGGATGAATCGCAGTAAACTCATTCGTGTGGATTCACAGGGTGCTTGGGATTCTGGGAATTGACGTCCCAGAACATCTGGAGTGCCAAGGTTCGCCATCACAGACTTAAGGATTTTCTTCTTCTAACGGTAACCACAGTCTATCATTAACAACTCTTCTTGATGTTTGGCAACTGCCTCAGGCAGCACATAATGGTGAAGGGACAGCAGTTCCAGCCTCGCAGCGATTTCTTCTGAGCTTCCTGGCAATTCTTCCATTCTACTTCTTATATGATCCAGCTAGCTTGCAGTTCTGAAGAAAGATGGAGGTCCCTGCCCCACGAAGAACGTTCACCTGCCAATCCATTCGCCTGCTGCACATGGAAAGGACTTTTTCTTTGCGCTATGCAACCATACCTCACTGACTTTAAATCTAGGAGGACCTTCTGAGATGTGTGGGCCTCTTCACCCTCAGAAGCCACATTTCTCAAGTTCAAGGAATTGGGAGCCAACCGTAGGCAGTGTCAGGTCAGAGGATATGAAGCCTGATCTTTGCCTCAGAACCTGACTCTGATCTGACAGCAAGATGATGTGGTATAAGAGTCATAGCAATGAACTGCGAAGTTAACTTTTTAAATCACTACTCAGCCATGAAAATAAAAATTTCTTGCTTGCTTTGCAGTATTGCTGTGAATAAACATGGTGCAGAACCATGTGCACCACATTGTGCAGTCTGAAGGATGAGCAAGAGAATAGTGAACATTAGTGATGATGATAATGATGTTGATAGTTGTAGAATTCAGTGGCCAAAATCCTGTTGCTTCCTCTTTGTACTAAATCACATTAGAGCAGACCCATTTAATCAATGGAGATTGTATGCGTCAACTCCATTAATTCAAATGAGCCTAGTCTGTGACTTACTTTAGTGTGGTATATCACATTCAATGATTCAATGGGCATACTCTACTGCAATGTATTATACTAAGCAACAGGATTTTGGCCAATGAGTCTTTCATCATGAATGAGCTATGCTAGCATGGAGAAAAAGACCTGTCATTTCATTTGTTTTTATTAGCTTGTTAAAAATTTTCCTCCCGCCTTTTCTTCAGTGACCTCAAGATGAAGGGCATGTCTTTTCTTCTCTCTGTTTTACCATTACATCTCTGAGGTAGGTCATGTTGAGAGATTTCAAGTAACCCATGGACTCTTGCCATTGTTGGTCCCAAGCCTAGATGAGAAAGGAGAAGGGTTGGGTGTAGGATTAGAATCCCGGCCCCATAACACCTTCTTGCAGAAGAAACAATGAGGTTTCCTCATTGCCTAATATACGGTATTAGTGGAAGCGGATGCCGTGCAGCATGAGAAGGAACTAAGAACTAACCCAAGATCTCCCAGTAAATTTCGTGTGGCAATAAATCCTTACCCTGCTTTGCAGTAGTGGTAAACATGCAGTAATAAATGCCATTAATAATAATCTATTGCTGGTGCAACTTTTTTTTAGCAATCCAATAAAGGTACCATCTCCCTCCTGTATTCTTTGCATTTTTTATGATTTGAACATGGATCACACAGCTAATTTCCTTTGTTTGCCTATGGAACTACCTGATGCTGCAAAATAGCCGCCTGGCATGGACTTTTCAACACCAGAACAGCAACACAAACTCAAGAAACACTGGATCACTAGGTAATAATTTTAATTGACTTTGATTTGGCTACAGTTGGCATGCCTAGTGTGTAACCAAATAGAAACTCTGCTACCTGATGGAGAACACATGGAGTTTTGTATTCTCTTTGTCTAGTCACAAAAGGGAGTTAATGCTTCCTGTGGGAGCGGGTATGAAAACACCATAAAATCTTTTGCTGTTTGTTTGTCCAACATGCATTTCTACAAAGAACACCTGGCACAATAACACCCTGCCATGAACTTTCATTGATAATTTTATGCCTGCCTGATGAAGAGACCTTGATCTCGAAAGGTCATGCACTTTTTTTTTTTAGTAATCCAATAAAGGTCTTGCCTCCCTCCTGCAGTCTTTGCATTTTTAAAATGATTTGAAAAAGGTAAAGGTCACCCTTGCTTGAAAGCCAGTCATATCCAACTGTAGGGTTCAGTGCTCATCTCTGTTTCATAGTCGAAGAGTTAGCACTGTCTGCTTCTTCAGACGTTTCCATGGTCATGTGGCAGGCATGACTAGACATCGGAGCGCACGGAATGCTGCTTACCTTCCCACTGAAGTGGTCCCTATTTATCTACTTGCAATTTCTTGCTTTCTAAGTGGTAGGTTGGCAGGAGCTTGGACAGAGACGGGAGCTCATACTGTCCTGCAGTATTCGAGTATCGAACTGCTGGCCATGGATTACATGGCTAATTTCCTTTATTAATCTATTGCCTTTGACCACCTAGTTTAGATGGCCTCAGCCTTAAAGAATTCAATAATAAATCCAAATTCAGTTACTTAGGATTTGTTATTTTATCTTTGTTTCCTCCTCCCCCGCCGCCGCCACTTCAGCTTTTGCTTGAGTTCAGGCTAGCCATAAAGCTTCTGTTCTCCTACACAATAATCTGTTTTCACATTTGAGCAAGGAACAATAAGTGCCTCTGCTCTCTTCTGGCAGTAAGCTGGATAAATGTCTCGTGGGGGCTTCTAAGCAGAAAGAACATTCCTTCAAGGCAGAATTCTACTAACCCTACTTTTGAGCCCCTCTTTTGCCGTAAATAATATTCTAGTCTAGTCCAAATCAATTATCTGTTCTCAAAAGAGCCCAGTAGCAAATCTGACTGGACATTAGGATTACCACTGTAGAAGAAAAAAATAAGTTCTCCTAAACATGACAGAAAGTATGAGGAAGACGAGATCATAGATCTGTAGTCCAAAACTAGATTTGAATTTAAGTCTCTGTATCTAAAGCTCAAGCTTAAATAATTGCAAATACAATCAGTTGTGGAGGGACAGAGGCTTCTGTTATTATGATCACTGTTGTTATATTGCTACGAGTACTACTAAAAGAAATACATTTCGTGTCAGAAATTACTCTGGGTTGAAAAGATTTTTGCTGGGGAAACTCTGATTACTACTATTCCATACAAAACACAATCAAAACAAACAATATTATAAAAACATTGAGCGATATTATATAACAGAAACCAGTTTTAACCAATAACCTGTCACTTAAACAGCAGTGTACTCAACATACTGTTCCCAATACCACTGTTTTCTGCAACTCTGATGGTCATATTTCAGAAATTTGCAGTTGTTTACAGTATTTTAAGGGCTATGATAGGTTAGTGGTTAACATGCTGAGCTTGATGATTGGAAGGTCAGCACTTTGAGACCTGAGTGCTGCACGATGGAGTGAGCATCTGTCATCTGTCCCAGGTCCCACCAACCTAGCAATTTGAAAACAGGAAATTGCAAGTAGATAAATAGGTACCACTTTGGCAGGAAAGGTAGTGGCATTCAGTGCGAACTGGCATCTAGTCATGCCTGTCTCATAATCATGGAAACATCTGCAGATATTGTCAGCTGTAAACAAAGATCAGCACCGCCCCCTAGAGTTAGACATGACTGGCATCGTCTTGACTCATCACTTAGTAAGACTAAGGAAGTTGCTAAATACACAGTTACAGTGGTGTGAATTGTGCATTATGTGAAGCCATGCTTGGGAACCATTCAAATACTGTGACACCTTTAAAAACAACCTGTTTTATCTGCACAATTTGGACAACATGCTGGTTGAAAGACTCTAGGAGCTGCAATCAAAAAAAATCCCACACAAATACTTTTTTCTCTCTATGCCAAATCTACTACTAACCAAGTTCATCAGATATCAAGTTTCAGTACTGGGGGTGGGAGAGAGAAGACAGAATGAGAATGACATACATGTTCCTCTACACAGTTCCAGTACGTACAGAAATTTATAAAGCATTTCTGTACTAGAAATGTGCAGAGGAATCGAAATCTATACCCCCTTTTTCTCCAGTTGTCTTTTTCTTAGACTAAACAGCCATGAATATTGTAAATTTTTCTCATTAGAAAATGGCTCCATCTACCTGTTCGTTTTCTCTCCTGTTTTTATATCCTTTTGCTTTGATATCTCAATCAAAGTGGAGTGACTAGGGGGGTTGTGGATGGTATTCACCATGTGGCTGCTGCACCTATTTGTGCATCAAAAGTCAAAAGGTATTGCCTTGTTGAGCTTTTTGGAAGAAGTGGGAAGAAAGGATTGAAAGATAACTTCGGTTCATAGTTGCTAGTTGTGCTATTCAGTATGAACTCAGAGATAGGGGCGTGTTTTACTTCCGTTTCCGGGAGCGGCAAGGGCAGCGCGGGCCAGATGAATTGCAGTAAATCCATTCGTGTGGATTCACAGGGGGCTTGGGATTCTGGGAATTGAAGTCCAAGAACATCTGGAGTGCCAAGGTTCACCATCACGGCCCTAGACCCAGGGGTGTGCAGGGTAACGTGGGAAGGCGCTGGACAGGGAGTGGTGGGGGAGCCTATTTGGGGGGTGGAGTGGGAATCCCATACATTGCTATTGGCGCCCCAGGGTGCCAGAGGTGAGGGTGGGGTGGGACAAAGCCCGCTTGCCCAATATAACAGCACGCGCCTGCCTAGACCAGTGGTTCCTGACATGGGGACCCTGCCCCACAGGGGAGCTTCAATTCACAGAAGCCTGTCGGTACATTGGCTGATCAGTGCTTTGGGGAATTGACTTAGGCTTCTGAGAACTGAAGTCCAAAAACCAAAGGTTGGGAAACACTGCCCCTAGACAGAGAACTCCAAACCCCCAAAGCTGATAATACATCCTTCTCCCATTACAAACTTGCTGTGATGCATCTTTCATCTCTGTTGAGCCTTGGAGCTTTTTTGATGTAGCTGCTTCTAGCTTTCCCTTGTTTGCCTCCTTGGAAGAATGCTAGAAAGCTCACCCCAGGACAGTAACACACTGCAGTGTGGTGGGAACATGTGGCCGGGCACTGACTGGATCAAGGTAACAAGCCTGTGGCAGGGAATCTATGTATGTGTGATTGTGCTTGTGAAGATGGGGGGAAATGCAGCTTCATCTTGTGTTATCACAAATCAATGTGATCTGACATGGTTCAAGAGAATTTGTCTTAGTTGTTGGGTAGCCACCAGCACGAAAAAGGATGGGCCACGAGAGGGTGAAATGAAAACTCACATTTCATTTCCTAACTACCCAGGGCATTATTTTGTGAATATTTCACCTTTCTGCCAGTTCAGCTTCTTAGGGGGCTGCTAGAATACACAGAAAGAGCCTCCTTGAAGACTGGTACTTTTGAACCACAATCAGGTGTACCCTGGTAACGGCAACCTTGTGTTGTTGGTTTATCTTTCTCACACCAGGTTAGGTGAAAGGAACTGCAGAATGAACTCACCAAAAGGTGCCTTCATTTTGAGAGATTCACATCTGGCCTAGACATGGAAGAAGAGGAGGAGGAAGAGGAGGAAGAAGAAGGGGGCTGCCAATGCTAAATGTTAGTGGGATTCATCTGAGCATCTACCTTGCTTCACACAGTACCACAAAGCAAACTATCAAATGTCAAAGAAATGTTAGTATGATTTTTTAAAATCTGCCAAAGCTATAGATGCATTGGAAACACACTGTGATTCTGGTATAACTGAGATGATGGTAGCAACTTCTGAGTACCATTTTTGGCACAGCCTTCAAGGGCAGCTTATGTGCAATGCACTGCAAGAAACTAGCAATGAGAAAAAATAGCTTCAAAGGTAGCCTAATTACCACCCTCTAGATAAGACACATTTATTTTAGTCAACTGACCGGCTAATTGTGGTTAATGATACAATCATCTGCAAATTTTACTCAATGTCTCATTGTATTTTATGGATTTTTTAAGGCTCTATGTGTCATCAAGTCACTTTAATGTTACTGCGACCCCAAACAGAATTCTCAAGGTTATGGCTGTGTAACACATATAAGGAGTAGTTTATCTTTGCCACCACCCCCATGGGTTTCCATGACTAAAGGGGGATGTTTTTTTAATCCTAGTCTGACACTCTATTTACTGTACCACACTAGGTTTCTTGGTGGGGTCTACCTCCAGGTAAATATGTATAGGATTGCAGCCCAAATCTGCACAACTTTGCATATAAAAATATTTCTAAATTGTCAGCATCTTTCTAATTTCCATTCATTTTTATGTCTTGTAGAGATTCTGAGTTACAAACACATCATCATCCATCCCACATGCTTCTCAGCCAAGCACAAACCATGATTGGAGGAATTATGTCCTCTATGACCAGTGGTGGGCATAAAAAAATTCCTACCACACTGTGGCTGTGGCCATGTGACTGGGCCATTTTTACTACCGGTACGAGCATACTGGTGCGAACCTGCTGATGGCCATCACTATCTATGACCATGGGAAGCATACCACTGAAAATGTCCTCTGAAGTAACTGTACTGTATCTTGCTTTGGTGTAGAATTGCCATTTCTGGTGGCCTATAGGATTTACAATTTCCATTTTGAGGAAGAATGAATATTTTTCAGAGGGGGAAGGAAAGATGGCTGTAGGCATGCTTACAGGCCATGACTGTGTGAACCCTCTGAATTTGTGGTGAAGAAGGTAAAAAAAATGACTTTACATCCAGCCAGATCACTGACCTGTTGTTGCAGTAGGGCTTACACCAGTGGCAACTTTGTAGAGGTTCAAACATAAGTTTTTCTTAAATTCACTCCATTCTGGAAGAACTGCAATATGATTGTGGTATGTTCTTCGTGAAAATATACTTTTGGACAGAAGTATAGTCTCCAAAACCCTTTAGGTACTAGTCCCCCTCTATTCAGCACTACTTAGATCACGTTCAGAATACTGTGTCCAATTCTGGGCACCATACTTTAAAAAAGATGCAAACAAACTAGAGCAGGTACGGAAAGGGGCAACAAGGAGGATCAGAGGACTGAAAACCAAGCCATATAAAGAAAGATTGAAGGAACTGGACACGTTTAGCTTTGAGAAAATGGAGATTGAGGGGGGATATGATAGCACTCTTCAAATACCTAAAAGGTGTTCATAAAGAGAATGGGTGGCATCTGTTCTTGGTCATCCCAGAGTGCAGGACACATAATAATGGGCTCAAACGAAAGGAAGACAGATATAGCTTGAATATTAGGGGTAGGTTCTTAATGGTTAGAGCAGTACGACAATGGAACCCATGACCCCGAGAGGTGGTGAGCGCTGCAACACTAGAAACATTCAAGAGAGAATTGGACAGCCATCTGTCATACCTGCTTTGATTCAGATTCCTGCATTGAGTCGGGGATTGGACTCAATGGGCTAAAAGGCCCCTTCCAACTCAGTGATTCTGTTTCTATGGAAGCACGGACTCTGCAACTGAGCTACGCACTTCACACGACTTCTCTTCATTACAGTGCATAACTGCTATTGTAATAATGGATTGTCAGTAGGGTAAAACTAACCTGTCTTATGATTGAATCTTTTACAGTATAGGGGAAAAGGTTGCAATTACTGTTGCAACAATTGATCATCTTAAAAGAGGCACCCCTCTAACTGCCACAAAAGAGAATGCATCTTCTTTGACAAGTGCTTAAAAGATGATACACAATGATTGATCAGACTTATGTGTGGCTGAAATCTACACAGCTGGATACTATACAACCAAGCCTGCATTCAGTTTCTTGCATTCAGCATAAAAATTAAACAAACCCCTATATTGTGTCTTAAGCAAGATGGGTTTCGGTTATTATTTATTTGTCGAATTTGTAAGTGCCTATTCAAATGTTAGGGACTGCAGTGCCTTAGTGGTTAAGATGCTGAACTTAATGACAAGAAGGTCTGCAGGTCAGCAGCTCGAGACCCAAGTGCTGCACGATGGAATGAGCTCCCATCCCTGTTCCAGCTCCTGCCAACCTAGCAGATCAAAAGCAAGAAATTTCAAGTAGATAAATAGGTACCACTTCAGTGGGAAGGTAAACAGCATTCCGTGCACTCTGGTGTTTAGCCATGTCTACCACATCAACGGAAACGTCTGCAGACGCAAAGAGCGCTGGCTCTTCGGCTATAAACAGAGATAAGCACTGAACCCTAGAGTTGGATACGACTGGCTTTCCAGCTGAGGGACCTTTACATTTACTATTTGGATGTTATCTAAATAAATATGCACGCAGTGAACCTTTCCGTCTCTGCTTGTCCCATTTCAGCCATATTATGTGAATGGAGAGATTACCATGTTTCGGAATCCACATGCAAAGGACTATTAAAAATGGATGAACGGATGAGTGTGAGGAGGGTCATCAATGTGAGATGCATCATAGGAATTCTTTTAGACTGTATATCTTGACCTTCATCTGTCCCTCACAGACTAAGTAGGTATACGTAAGGTACCTTGCATAGGACCGCTGAACATCTGGACCAGGGGTTCCCAACCCAAGGCCCATGGGCCTGATTTGGCCCCCAGTGCCATTTCATGTGGCCCCTTACCACTCCAAGGACATTCAAGGAACAAAATGGACAACCCTTTGAAGCTGTTGTGACAAAATGGCCACCCCCATTGTGCATGCAAGCCAAAATGGCTGTCCGGCCCTCGAAGCTGACTGAGAGAGTGTGACCCGGGCCCTGGCCTGAAAAGGTTGAGAACCCCTGATCTAGACCAACCCCTCCTGTCACCCAAACTATCCTATCCATTGTTACTTCCATTTCAATGACACCAACTGTCTCCTTATGTTGAAGATTCCCTAATCATAAAGGCTTAAAAACTGAATGTTTAATATTCTGCATAAATGACTTAAATCCTCCCCCCACCCATCTATGCAATTGCTTGCATTTTGCTCTCTGCACTGTGATGACAGCTATGCAAATTTCTAAGCCCCCTAAGCTAGACTGTGTAGGGGTTTTTTTGCAGCTCATGTTTATAACAGTCTGTTCAGTGTCTGTGAGGATAAAAGTCTGTGCACATGTGAGAATGAGATGGGGAGGTTTTTGCATATCTGCAAATGATCCTTGCCATTTTATCCATAAGCATGGATGTATGTACAAAGAGAATGAAATCTGTACTGCATCCTGCTCAAAGCTCTGCGGGTATTTTTAAGAATATGCAATAAGATTTCCCTTTCTCAGTACAGTTATATCAATGTGCGGGTTTTCGGCCGATTGCAGGGATTTCATTCTCTGTTTACATACCAATTCCCTGCCCTTTCTAATATATGATCTTTGCTTATCGCCCTACTCCCCTTCCTCGCCTGTGTAGCCATGTGCTTTCAGGGTGCGTGTGTCCGTGGGAACATGTGTCTGCTTTGTGCAGTTCGCTGTGTGCCATGCCTTCACAGAGCAGGTGCCTATCGTTTCCTCTCCATCTGTTTGAAAATCAGAGTTATTCAAATGAGAAATTGAGAGAGAACATTCCTGTCTTCTTTATGTAAGGGATTCCGGAGGCCTGGCCTCCAGGGGAAACGTTGTTTAATTCGGACGCCTATGGCAAGCCGGAACTACTCACAAACGACCAGGAAAGTATATGAAAGTAATTTTTAAAACATAATTTTTGTAGGGCAGTCTAGATATATGTAGGCAAATTACAGTCTGACTGGATATCCCGCTACGGTAATGGAGTAGACCGTACAGCTAGCGACTCAACATCGAATGCCAGGCGGTGGTTAACTAACCTGACTCCCAAAAGGAGCCAATGGCTACGGGCGGATGAGCCCTTTTAGGTAGGGTGATGTTTCTCTCAGTGGAGGAAATGCCACTGGAAACCATGATATTAAGCCAAACGGCAAAATGAGCAGAGGAGGAATTCTTATTCCCAACGGTCATAGAGGCAAAAGAGGCCATGCCAGATGGACTGGCTGTGAAGGCACCTTGTCCATTCCCTCAAGGCTGCGGCAGTCCATTGTAGTTCCGGTGTTAAATCCTGCATGTCTCATTTCATGTGTGCCGCAGGAGATGACTCCGTGATCATAGTGTGCGGGTCACTTTGTGGCAAAATGGGATCCACCTTAAACAAATTCATGCCAGTGCATTCTCTGATATGAGTTGCAGTTGACGATGTAGGTAGATAGACTACATTCTTTATTGGGGAGATGTATTTGTAAGATTTCTTTAGTTCCCACTTCCAGACTATAAGCTACTCAGATGCAAAGGAGCAGAGCTGATTTGTTGAGAAACAAAGCAGACCCACCAGCTTGTATTGTGAGCGAAGACATACACTAATCACACCCTTGTTCTCAATGCTAAAGAATCTGGTTTAACAATCAACCAGGTTGGAAGGTTGGCAGTTCAAGATCCGGGTGCTGCATGATGGAGTGAGTGCCAGTCATCCGTCCCAGCTTCTGCCAACCTAGCAGTTTGAAAAACAAGAAATCGCAAGTAGATAAATAGGTACTGCTATGGCGGGAAAGGTAATAGCGTTCCGACTGCAACATGACCATGGAAACATCTACAGACAAAGACAGCACTGGCTCTTTGGTTGTAAATGGAAATGAACACCACCACCTAGAGTCAGATATGACTAGCTTTTGAGCAAGTGAGACCTTTAGCTATCCTGCAATTTACGGCAACTGTAAAAGTGTTTCAAGCACTATGAGATGATTGGAAGTGATTTCTCATTTATGTTAAGTAATATGAATTTGTATTTAATGTTTGCCAGTTCCTTAACATCAGTGTTAAATTTTCAGAACTGTGTGACACACACACACACACACACACACACACACACACACACACACACACTGTATATAGTATATATAATATATATAAGCCACAGTTTGGGAGTTTGATTTCTCGTTGTGCATCCCAGAAGAGCCAGCCTAGTGGCTTTGGGCAAGCTGCAAAGTCCCTGGAATTAGTTTGGAAGCAAGAAATTGCCAGTAGATAAATAGGGATCACTTCGGTGGGAAGGTAACAGCGTTCCGTGCGCTCCGGTGTCTAGTCATGCCTGCCACATGACCATGGAAACGTCTACAGAAGCAGACAGCGCTGGCTCTTCGGCTTTGAAACAGAGATGAGCACTGAACCCTAGAGTCGGATACGACTGGCTTTAGAGCAAGGGAAACCTTTACCTTTAAAGCATCTCTGAGTACTCCCTACCCAGAAAAGCCTGAAAAGGATTGCCACTAGTCAAAACTGACTGAACAGCACACAATTATTAATAATACATATATAGGCTGTGTTGTTAAAAGTGTAGAAAATCATTTGCCATAAACATTGGAAAGGGTTGCCATAAATCAGAATTGACTTGATGGCACATGGTTGTTATTATATTAATCTTTGCAATGCTCTTCGACCTGCTTAGTTTTATCTGCATAGAGACACTAGAGCGGCAGATTTCTCCAACTCATTTATAATGAATATTGATCAACTGCCAGCAGTCTGCTTAATATGTCAGGACATCATCAACTCATAGCTTCCTACAAGCCTCACCTATCAACATCTCTCTTATGAATCAAGCACAGCCTCAATAATCCCTTTGACATATAAATTCAAAATGACTAATGACTCTCCTGTGATCAGTAATTTTTCAAGATTAAAAAATGTATAGACCATGAATCATATGTCTTTTAACCAATTCGCAACTGCAGTACATTAGTTTGAATATATTTATGTATTAAAAATACTCAATATACAGTACTGTACTTCCATTTTTTCAGAAATTGAAGGAAGCAGAAGATAACTAATAATATAATAAATAAAGCAGGGGTTGCCAACCTTTTCATGCCGTGGGCTGGACCATGCCTCCCAGTCACATGGTTCCTCCTGTCGTAAACGCTGCCATAGAAAGCATCCACAGCTGTCATAAATGCATTTATGACAGCCACAGGTGCATTTACGGCAGGTGCAGGCGCGTTTACCCATGCACAGGCACATTTTAGGGCTGTTGTAAATGCTTCCCCTTCCGCTTCCAGTAGCAGCGAGCCACATGAAATGGTGTCACGGGCTGGGGCCGGCCCATGGGCCATAGGTTGGCTACCCCTGATTTATTCAATGGGGAAAACTCATGTAGTGTGCAGATGAATTTCAATGCAGGGTAAACAAATCTCTTGCAATCTGAAATTAACAAAGAATAGGATGAGAATACAGGTGTGATTTATGGCAGCTGCAGGCGTGTTTACGCATGCACGGGTGAGTTATATGGCTGTCGTAAGTGTGCCTGCTTCCGCTTCCAGGAGCAGTTAGGGCAGCTGTGGGCCACATGAAATGGTACCATGGACTGGGGCCGGCCCACAGGTTGTAGTTTGGCCACCCCTGAAATAAAGACTATCATTCTTTATTAGAAAAAATGTCTATTATTAGTATTTTCTTTTTTAACTCTTTAATTACTGCAAAACACCAGCAACAATACATCTTCATGGAATAAAGAACTGTACTCTTAAGTTACAGTCAGAATTATTAAAAATGTGCTTCTATTTATTAATTGAAACTTTAGTTTATTAATCTATTCATTAAACCAAGTCTGATAGCTTTGCTTTTGGCTCTTGTTCACAGATTACACTAAGTGTGCCTCTTGGGGGAAAATCCATGTCAGAACAATCAGTTAACTGTAAATCTGTACTGCTATAATGGCTAAAACTACACACATGCCAACATCAACGCTGCAAGACACTGTCCAATGATACAGCATAAGAAAATGATGACATAAGACATACCTGTCAACCGCGGCTCCGGACAATCCGGGACCTGTGAACAATGGTTCTGCGCAAGTCGCGTTCTACGCAAGCGTAAAAGGGTTCTACGCAAGCGTAAAAGCCTTCTACGCATGCGTAGAACGCGACTTGCGCAAAAGGGATACGCAGTACCTCTTCCCCCCACTGCCAATTCCGGGGTTTTGGCAGCTGCGGGTGGGAAATGGCGCAAATCAGCGCCGAAAATCAGGAAATCCCAGCCAATCCGGGAAGGTTGACAGGTATGCATAAGAACCTGATGAACCTAGGAACTAGCCTCTAATTTGGTCCCATGTCACCTAAAGTTGAAGAGAATGTGATATGTTGCTGTCAATTCAATTCTAACTCAGAGCGATCCTTCCCAATGTTTTCTAGGTAGAGAATATACAAAAGAGGTTTACCACTCCCTTCCTTGGGGTGGCCAACCTTGGGAGTGCCCTGGGAGTCTGCAGCTTGCCCAACGCTACACAGGCTGGCTCTTCTCCTGGGAGGTATAGTGGGGAATCAAACTCCCAACTTCTGACTCCTCAACCAGATACTGTACCTAAACCACTGATCTACAATAAGTGTACAATATTTTCAAAAGTATCACAATCAAACTGAAGATATTCTCTCTCAATGAGCAACCCATAATGCTTTTTTTTTGCATGCTATTGGCCATTTGACTCAGAAGTCTCAGTTGCTAAAATAGCTGTCATGTATAGATTGTATCCTTCAGGACTGCCATTTTTTACTCAACATTTTTTTCCTATTGTCAGAACAGCTAACACCAGAATGCATAATTCTAAAGTGTGATTAATTATTCAGAATGATTGGACTGCCAGGAACTGCCAAATGTTTGACCCAATTTTTATCTGCCCTACCCCTAGGCCCGGGGTGGCCAACCTTGGTGCCACAGGTGTTCTAGGACTTCGATTACCAAAAGCCCCAGTAAGCACACCTGCTGATCAGGGCTTCTGGGAATTGAAGTCCAAGAACAACTGGGGCACCAAGGTTGGCTACCCCTGCACTAGGCAAACCTACCACCAGTCCTTGACCCAAACTCTAGAAGTCACCAAAAGCTATCCGATCTCTAACCCTTGGCTCTCATCTTACCCAGAAAGGCTACTGGCACAGAGTTATAACCCAAAGAAGAGAAACTATATCTTATAAGATACAGTAGAACCCCACATAACGAAAAAAACTCCATTCCACGGAGCTCTTCACTATGCAGTTTGTTCGCTATGCGGTTTCCTATGGGAGATGCCCTGCATAATGAAAAAAATGTTCGTTAACCGGGGTTCCCAGTAAGCGAGTATACCCTGGCTACCAAAAAAACCGCATAACAGGGAAATTTGTTTCGTTATGCGGGGTATCGCCATTGCATAACGAACGCTTCATTGTGTGAATTTTTTGCTATACGATACGTTCGTTATGCGAGGTACCACTGTACTTCTCTGTTTCAAGGCCGGAAACTGTGGCATTCTCTCAAACCCTTTTGGTCCCTATTAAACCCTTCTTCTCCATCGTCTTCCCTCCCCTTCTTTCCTCTCAAACTGGTCCTCATTCATCTGAGGAACCAGGCAGCCTTGCCGTTTCCATAGCAATGTTGCCATGGAAACTGTGGAGTCCATTCTCTCCTCCCCTTTCTCACCATCCTTCCCCTCATAAGCACAGCCTTCCCTGGGGCAATACCACCAAAGGGACTCCAAAAACCAGATGAGGGGTGGAGTGAGGGTTTCCGAAGCTTCACTTGGCTTTGGCGCTTTCTTTAAGCGTCTGTGTGGGGCTGGAAGAAGGCCGTGCATTATTGAAAGACCCAGATATACTCCACTTGTTAGCCTCCCTTAGCCTTTCCTCTTCATTAGTTAATTAGCTCATTTTATTTTTCCTTCTCGCTCCTATGCTTTATTGTATCATCTATTGCCTTCCGTTTCTGTCCTCTTAGATTCTCTTCTCTTTCCTTACACCCTGCCCTCCTCATATGTACCCTCCCATCCCAGGGAACCTGGAGTGCTCCCAGATATCTTGTTCACTGACAGTCCCCCATCCCTCGACGACTGTGTGTGATTCCACCAGCCAACACCTGTGAGTAGGCAGGGCTCCACACATTTGTCTGCAATAGCTCCAGTGGAGAGGCTGCCATTTCTGTGCAGTTGAGATCCTATACAGTAAAACCCCGACTTACATATGCCTCGAGTTACATAAAATTCGACTTACATAATGATTTTGTGCTAAAACCATGTCCCGATTTACACTATTTCCTATGGGTTTGCTTTGAGTTACATAGAGATTCTTTTTCCTATGGGTTTGCTTCGAGTTACGTAAAAATTTCATTTTTCTTATGGGTTTGCTTCGGGTTACGTAAAAATATTTTTTCCCTATGGGTTTGCTTTGAGTTACATAAAAAACCGATTTAAGCAAAAGCCTACAGGACAGACTTTTTTCATAAGTAGGGGTTTTACTGTATTCCCATATTCAAGCACTCGCAGACACACACCTTTCATGCTTACAAATCAGGATACAGGCAAACCTCAGTGGGTGCACTTCCAATGCATGCACACATTCACCAAGTCCTCCCTCAAAGCATCTCACCCAGATCACACACACCTACAAACCTGTCTGACAAATTGGACTTGATCCATGAAAGCTAACATTAAAATACAGTACAGCAGTTAGTTTTTAAGGTGCCACATCATTTTTGTGCTTTTTTGTTTTGTTTACTCTTTGAGATCTACAAATCTCTTTCCTATCTAGTCTATTTGCATTGTATGTGTGCTCCTGTACAACCCAACCCATATCCATGTACCTGTAATATATAGACATACAGTATCTGATACATTGATGCCTGCTCACACACAAAGACGGGAAGATGAGCATCGATGCCTGATCTGATCATGAACATGTGTTCATGCAGAGTCTCATGAGCACGCAACCTCAATTCCTCTCGAACACATGCCTTCAGGAAATAATGACCAATGCCTGTGGGAGAATAGGGACACACTCATGAAATGTACCTTCATCTGCTCATCACAAACTCACACCTGCACCTCTTTTCTCTTTGATCAGTTCCCTCTGTTATAGCCAGGTGGTAGTGCAGTGCGGCAGCCCTGGGGGGGGCAGTTTGGTGGAGGGGGTGCAATTAACGTTTTGGTAAATTTCTGCTAGCTTTGCCAGCGGGTGAAATATCAAAAGAGTCAACTTATATCATCTTCACTCTATGAGTATGTGTGTGAGAGAGTGTGTTTGTGAGAAAGAGAGGAAGAAAAAAGAGAGATTAGGGAAAGGAAAAAGCAAGTAATCCCCATGTGTCAATATGATAGGAATTGATCTTTTAAAAGCTGTTAATGTGTAATCACAATAAAACAATTATATAAAAGAAAAGACATGTTAGCATAGACATGCAAAGTACTGTAATGCATTTACAACCTGCCAGATACACAAAGCAGCAAGAAGCGTAAGCACTAGCTATAATTCGAGACACACACACACATATACACGAAGTAATTGTCACATGCTTAGAGCTGCAGCACTCTCTCTTTCTCTTCCTTTCTCACACACAACAAAAGCACACCATTCTGAGAAGAAAAGAGCAACACACAAATGCCTGTACCGTGTATAAAAGCTAGTGAAATACACATGTCGTGCAAAGAACAGCCGCATAACAGTTAAGGCACAGAAATACATATGCACACGGTTGAATAAAGTCACATGAATTAGCAAATTAATAGAACAAACTGTTCCTCTGTCGCACATATAGATCTATGTACTGCCATAACCTTAATCACAGTTATACAATGAGAGTGTACACCATGCACACTCTCAGAAATTACTTTTCTATTGAACCATCCCAGGAGCTGTGACACTTGCCATCTGAATTCCAGCACAACCCATTCCACCTGATGTTTATATCAGGGTGTGTTTTGGTCCAGGTTACAAGCTACATGTTACAAACAGCCTGATCTCTTTTGCAGCATGGAGTGTTTAATTCTTCCTCCACCACCAAAGTATCCATCAGTCCATGACATTTGTAGATGAAAACCACAAATGCAGTGAAATCTGAAGCAAAAATTCTCTCTCTCTCTCTCTTTCTCTCTCTCACACACACACACACACACACACACACACACACACACACACACACACAGAGTAACATCTTTTAAGAAATTACTTGCTACCTGCCACTTTTTTGAGTCACTATAGTCGACAGATCCAGAACATTCAACCCCAAAGCCACTGTTTTTCACATGACATATCAAATAAGTCTAGGGCTTACCTTGAGCTGTTTTTTAAAAAATCCCATACAAAATACTTCCCAGGTTTGTGCTGAATCTTTTCACTGCAAGCTGTTAATGGGAAACACAATTGTGTATATGGTTCCTCCCCCTTAAGGAGAGCACCTGGAATTCCAGATGTTCCTCTGCACCTCAAGGAAGGAAAGACTTGATTATTTTTCCCTTATAGAAAAAAAAAGCCCACCTCAAAAGTGGGCACTTTCTATTAAAAAATAGAATTCCACTCTGTGAAAAGAAAAGGCAACACATGAATTAGACATGATGCTTGAGGGATTCCATTGGTTGCTTGGCAGGCAGAGAGCGCTACATGATTGGCGCAGGAAATGTACTCGATGGGTAACTACAGTCCCTCACCCAAACTGGTGCCCCTCCCTCCAAAACTGCTCTCAAGTCCCCAAGGAGTGAAGAGGGGGGGGGCGGGTTGAAAAGCTTTCATTAACAAAAGAGTGAGCATTCTGTTCTGGATGGGGGCAAAATAGTGTGGGATGCCAGAGCATGGGATTGGATGCAGATGCCTGTCAATCAAAGATGATAACTCCACCACCTTTCTGCATTTCCTCCAAACACAAAAGTCCCTCTTGACTTTTTGCTTCGTGGGGTGGGGTGGGGAGGGACATGGATAACAAAGTTTGCCCAGTGCCCATTTGTTTTGTTGTCTCATTTAACGCTAGATCTTGACTGAGGAAATCCTGTCCAAAGAAGCCAGTCCTCTTGGCTGGTAGCATCATTATTCCCACTGCTTCCGTATCGGAAGCTGAGTCAGCTATTCCAGTTCATCGTATTCCTAAAGACATAGGAAGGTGGCCCTCGAATCCTCAGCACAAAGAAATCTCCATTTATTTATTTTTTACCTTTATGGTATTGAGTGGAAATATGTAGATTTCTTGTAGATCTCCTTCCTCTCTCCCCCATCCCCCAATAATTTGAAAATACTAGAAGGATATTGCATCAATTCACAACGTGCCCTTGCCTGCTTTAAATTTGACCCCCCCCCCACATCTCTTCCTTTGCTGTTGGCTTTTCTGCTGCTTTGTATTTGTTGTTTTTCTTTTGAATTTTGTTGTTTTTAATGCAGTTCTCAACCTTTTTAAGCCGGGGGCCAGGTCACGTTCCCTCAGACAGCTTCTGGGGTAGGATGGCCATCTAGCCCTTCCTCCACCACATGGCACTTCGAGCGTTGAACCCATGAATTTCCTGTAGGAGGTTAATTTGAGCGCGTTCGTTAGCCATACCTTTGATTCTTGAAGATTTTGAAATATCCAATCATACCCGATGGATATCGTCTCTCTAACTTGTACAACACGAACTGTTTTGTGCTATTTGTCATCTTGGATTTACCTTTGCTCGGAGTTATCAGCCCATTTTGCGATTACTCACCTTTAAAGATTGCTCCTTACGTTGTACACAGATATGAACCAGTGATATGTACTCGGTGATTGTGCATGCATACCTCTAGATTATGTCCTTTATTATCCTTCTTAGTTGATTTATTATATTTCTGTATATATTGTATATATGGTTCTACGTTCTATATGGTATTTTATGGTAATTTGTACTATGTTTGATGCATCTAAGTCTTTACTGCATTAGACAACTCAGTTCTTGTTTGTTCTCTGCGAGTTTAACATTTATTACTTTAGTCTTATTAAAGTGTGCTCACTTTTGATCAATTCGCCCTTGTTATACATATTGCTTCTTTGGGTGTTTCTACTCCCGTACTTGAAGAACCTGAGAGACTGGTGTGGAATGTTCAAGGAAGAATTGTTCCAAGGAGTTAAGAACAGGAAGAATATCGCCATGATGATAGACAATATCTGAAGAAGAAGGTGAATCTCCTAGGAAAGTACAGTTTACCCAAAGCTACACAGGCTCTTTTTTCTCCCTGAAGGCAAAGCGGGGAATTGAACTCCCAACCTCTGGATCCTCAACAAATACTTCTGTTTATTCATCAGTCTGTCTATTCTACCCATCAAGCATATTTATTTACACCTTTTCCCTAACAACAGCTTCTACAACATTTCAGTTAAAGAAACAAGTAACAGCAATACATCTCTTTTCAAAATGGTACTAAGTAACATGAATTAATTACCCTTTTAAAAATATACATTAAATATACATTTAAGAACAAGCAGCAAGAGGGAGAGGGGGAGAGAGTAGCAACTGAAATGGAAATATAATAGGTCATAATGTTTTCCAAATGAAAAATGAATGAATGACAATATATAGACTTCTGTACATAACTATTTAATTTTCTAAAGTAACATTATGAGCTCTTCTTCAGACTTTGAGAAGAGTTTGCAGAGATGTTTTGGATTGCTCAATTGCTCCTAAGCATGTCAATCAAATAATGCAATCCTCAAACCCTGATTATTTTTGTAGATTAGGCTGAGAATTCCTGAAGTGCTGTTTCCTATTCATGAGAATAAAAAGACAATAACAACAATTTAAATAGTTAACATTTTGCTTTCACGACACCCTGAACTTTTCCACCTAGAGAAGCTGGTAGCACACTGCCTAATGGTAGGGCTGGCTATTAAGGCAAGAAAGGCATACAGAAGAAGGATGGCCTTCAGCAAATTCAGGCCCTTGTTCATAAATAATTTTATCTAATTGTCGGAGGCTGGTTTGGGTACAGCGTAGCATCATTGTTTGGGGCTGCCATATGACAAAGTTCAAGTTCCAGTAGCAGAAAAACAAGATTTTTGTATTTTAAAGACTAAATTCAATTGCTATCAGAGAAAACAACCCTGGAAGGCAAGAAGCCAGGGCAGCTGATTTTACTGAAGTCAATGGAGATGGAGATTAACGTATACCATGGATTCTCAACCTGTGGCTCATGGGCCGGATGCGGCCTGGGGCACCATTTTATGTGGGGGGCCCACCGCCTCCACCACACCCGGAAGTGCCATGTGGTGGAGGAAAGGCAAAATGGCCGCCCAGCCCCAGAAGCTGTCTGAGGGAGAGTGACCCAGCCCCCGACTTTATAAGGTTGAGAACTGTTTAAATATACCGTCACCAATATGTGTTGTTATTGTTTGTTGTCTTTACCCATAATTTTATCCAGTTTGCTTTATTGTTTATGTTTAATTTTATATTGTTGCTGTAAACGGTTTTAATTTGTTGTATGCAGCCCAGAGTGGGAAAATATCCCAGATGGGCAGGATATAAACGTAATAAAATAAAATAAATAAATAAATAAATAAATAAATGAGATGTTACTCTCTTTCCCATCCTTGGGTGTGGATCTCTATCAATGGAAGCTTCTTCATAGTACAGTGGACCCTCTCTTAACACATTTAATGCGTTCTCTGGGACCTTTTGTACTACGAAAAATTTGTACAGTGAATTCCCATAGGACTGCATTGAATGCAATTTCCCAAAGGAATGCATTGAAAACCAAATTTTGTTAACCAAAATGCGGTTTCCAATAAGAATGCATTAAAAACCAATTACAGTAATCCATTCCAGGGGGAAATTGTTAAATGTTCCACTGTTTTCTATGGATTCCCTTTTGTTATGTGAATTTTGTGTTAAGTGAGTCGCTTGTTAAGCGAGGGTCCACTGTACACGCAAAGATCAAGCTAGAAAACAAAAATGATCTCAGGGAACAAATTATGCTGTATCCCTATTCTTTAGTGTCCCCGTCTGCTCCTTATATATTCATGTGTTCTCACTTTATAAGTCTCCATGCCAAATCCATGACTGGCATAACTATATCTTGGCTCTCTTCATTTCCCAATTGGCAGCAGATTTGTAGATCTGCCATTTAATATCAGCTTCGTTGGGTAATTATGGAAGTGTAGCAGGAGGAAGTAGGAGATCCCTACTATCAGAATCAAAACATTGTGGAACATTTTGGGTGTGGTAAGATGGGCTGCCAGTTTAGTCTATGGATAAAAGAGTTGTTGCGGCTTAACTTTCGGATACATAGAGACTGGATGGGATATTGGCTGAAGAAGGAAACACACTGCACTTATGCATATATCATTAGGGTTCCCACCTTGGATCCCCACATATTCTTGGCCTTAAGTTTCCAAAGGCCCCTATGGTCTAGTCTGTGAAAGAGGGACAGAGCTCAGGATGAGGTAACAATAAAGCAGGGGTTCCCAACCTAAGGTCCACGGGCCAGATCCGCCACCTGGCACCATTTCATGTGCCCCCCTACCCCTCCAAGGGCTTTCAAGAAACAAAATGGCTTCCCCTTTGAAGCTGTTGGGACAAAATGGCCATCCCCATCATGCAGGCAGGGCAAAATGGCTGTCTGGCCCTCGAAACTGACTGAGAGAGCGTGATCTGGCCCCCGGCTTGAAAAGGTTGGGAACCCCTGCAATAAAGCGTATGGTTTCTAGTCTTGCCTTTTGTTAGTACTGTATATAAAACTGTATGTACTCCTGAACCGCTTGTCCTTCTTTTCTCTTACCCATCTATTGAAGGAGGGTGGAGAGAAGAGGGCTCTTTTGAAAAAGACGTTTTAATAAAGCCTTTCTCTCTCACTCTCCTTTCTTTTGGTGCATATGTTTTGTTTTGTTTTTGTTTTTTGGTGCCCACAGCAACCTGAACTGCGATTTACCCGTTTTCAGTAACAGAAGGAAACAGGCCAAATATCCACCAACAAAAGTCTGCTCCAGAAACCTTTCCCCCTCCCCTTCATCCCCAAAAGCTGTCTCTTGCAAACCAGCTGTATTTGACTGCTTGCACATAGATGTAGCCCATACCCCTGGGAGGCTTGGATAACCTTTCCAAAGGCACAACAACACACTCTCTCTTCTTGGTTGGCTCTGAGGGTCACTGTTTTCGGGTCCAAGGCTCAAAGAGTGCCTGTCCTTCCTCAATGTTTCCTCAAATGTGAGCCATATAGCCGCCGTCTGTTAAATATAAACATCAATTATCAAAAAACATAAGGCCAATAACAATCAAACTATTGTTAATCATCATCGTTCAACCTTTAACTCTGTCATCCTATACTTCATTCCCCATACTGCTGTACTGCAGCCAAGACGTTGTGAGTTTGATCCTGATGGGGATCAAGGTTGACTCAGCTTCCATTCAAGAGTGACCCAGCCATCCATCCTTCTGAGATAGGTAAAATGAGTATTCAGCATGTTTGGAGGCAAAATGCTAATTGTGAACCGCCCAGAGATTGCACTAAGCGCTATGGGGTAGTAGTATATACAAGTGTAATTGCTATTTCTATCACTGTACTTGTATTCCTTCTAATCCACCCCCACCCTAATCTTTCTTTCTGCTCTTTGCTAGCTTCCTCTCTGCCAACCTGGACTGCAGCCATTTCTCCTAGACAGGGAAGGACCCAGATCACATTTCATGACACTCTTCCTGTGCATAAACAGCCGCCCCCACCCCAAAGGGTACCACATGGCAATGCCAGCCATGTGTATCTGGCCTGGCTGGAGAAAAAGACTGAGAAATCAGTAATTTGGCTCCATTAACTGATGTCTCCTAATGTGTGGAATATCACCCAGTTGCCATGGTGATGGGAGTGCCAAGCAAACCACCAGGCCCCTTTTCCTTGTTCACTACTACCTACCTCTCCCCATGCTATGGTGGCCTGAGGAGTTACATAGGGACAAGAGTGGGAAGAGACCCCAGGAATGGGGCTGGGCCTCGCTTTTTCCCCTCTGCAGGGGAATCAATTTGCCCCTCCTGCCTCTTTTCATCTGAAGAAATTTCCACACACGTCTTCAGATCCTATAGTGAGAAGTAAATTAGGCAGGCTCTTAACAGGAAGTTGCATTGAAAGGACAATTTTCTTGCCATCCAAGGTGTGTGGGTGTTTTGACACCTAGGTAACGCCTGCCCTGGATTTATTGCCAGTTCTTTTGATATGTTCTCTTCCTCCTCTTCTTCCTCCTCGTATTAGCAACTTTCTGGAGACTCAAGAAGCCAACGTTCTTAGCACTGAATAAGCTCATGCCTATGTTGCTATTTAATATTTTGCCCCCACAAAACATTCCATGACTCTCTGACCAAAGATGTTGAAGCTTTCAAAGAGACTGGCAAATTTGACCCAGTTGATTAGTGAACACTTTTAGTCATATAGTGTGGCTATAGTGTGGCCGATGACACATTGCCCAAAGAAGAAGAAATGCAATTGTATTTTTCAAAAAAGACTTAGGTTTGCATCTTCTAATTTATTTGCATAGATTTATTTGTAACCTACTATTCCTATTTTAGAGGTCTGTGGTGGCTTAGTGGTTAAGATGCTGAACTTGAGCCCTGGTGGCGCAGTGGTTAAACTGCTGTACTGCAGCCAGAATGTTGTGAGTTCAGTCCTGACCAGAGATCAAGGTTGACTCAGCCTTCCACCCCAAGGTCACTAAAAAACGAGTCACCAGCATGTTAGGGGCAAAAATGCTAATTACTCTGTGAACCGCCCAGAGAGTACACTAAGTGCTATGGAGCACTTAGGTAAAACTTGGAAAATTAGAATATTGTGCAAATGTTCATTCATTTCACTTAAAAGGTGAAACAAATATATGAGATAGACTCACTACATGCAAACCAAAATGTCATGCCTTAAATCGTTATAATTGTGATGATCATGGCGTACAGCGTACATGAGATTATGTGATGATTATGCGGTACATGAGATTGGGGGGTTGGGGTTTTCATAAATTGTAAGCCATAAGCATCAATATTATAACAAAGAGAGGCCTGAACTATCTCGCTTTGCATGTATAGTAATGAGCCTATGTCATATATTTGTTTCACCTTTTAAGTTGCATTACTGGACTGAATGAACATTTGCACGATATTATAATTTTCCGAGTTTCACCTGTATAAGTATCATTGCTTGCTGACTGGAAGGTCAGCAGGTCAGCAGTTCAAGACCTGAGTGCTGCACAATGGAGTGAGCTCCCATCTCTGTCCAGCTCCTGCCAACCTAACAGTTTGAAAGCAAGAAATTGCAAGTAGATAAATACATACCTAGTTTATTTTGGTCATTAACCAGCATATGAACAGGAAGGCAAAACAATTGCTCTGAGATCACAGTAAAACAGAAATCATATTAATTTATTAAGCCGCTTTGAGTGGCACTTGTGTCAGGAAAGCGGGATAGAAATTAAGCGTAATAATAATAATAATAATTAATACTGTATTGATGGACCAGTCAATAGAAGGATAAAGTTATTAACTTATAGTTAGAAACATGAGAATTGGATGCGAGGGAATAATGATAAAGTAAAGGTTTCCCTTGCTCGAAAGCCAGTCATATCTGACTCTAGGGTTCAGTGCTCATCTCTGTTTCAAAGCCGAAGAGCCAGCGCTGTCTGCTTCTGCAGACGTTTCCGTGGTCATGTGGCAGGCATGACTAGACACTGTAGCGCACGGAACGCTGTTTTACCTTCCCACCGAAGTGGTCCCTTTTTATCTACTTGCAATTTCTTGCTTTCGAACTGCTAGGCTGGCAGGAGCTGGGACAAAGACAGGAGCTCATTCCATCCTGCAGTACTCGGGAATCGAACTGCTGACCTTCCGCCTCCCAGTCAGCGTCTTAGCCACTTGAGCCACTGCAGTAAGCAATGATAGTAAGAATAAAAATAGGTATCACTCCGATGTCTAGTCATGCTATAAACCGAGATGAGCACCAAACCCTAGAGTTGGATACAGCTGGCTTTCGAACAAGAGCAACCTTTACCTATAGGGCTTCTTCCTCTTGGGAGTAGGCTGAAGCAATTTCTTGACAGACTGAAAGGTCATTTTAAAGGAGTTTGGTCCCTCTCTAAACTCACCCTTTCTGGTGTGATCAAGCACAAACATACGTAGCGGGCTGATCACCTCCTCTCTCTTTTCTCTGACATACTATCTCATAATGGACAGGTGGATGCTGGAAGTTTTTTTTGAAATGTTGGCTTCTGGTTTATAATTTAAAATGTTTGGATATATGTTAGAGGAAGGGCAAAGGTCTTTCATTGAGAATGGATGAAAGGCAGCACCTTTCTCCTAAGAAAACAACAGCAGGATTCCTAGAAAGGTTTAACAAGGGGCCACTTTGGGAACACTTTTCACAGAACAGGTTCTACCTGCCAGTTATCTCCTCCCCTGGGGATGTGTGTGAACAATTGTTTACCAAAAGAAAAATAAAAAATACACAACTCCACAATAAAGCTTTCCTGATTCCCGACAGTTTCACATTATACTTTCTCTGCCTCCGAGATCTAAAAGTACCAGGACTGATCTGATTACTTCTTGTTTTCCTGGTTGGAATCTTTCTGAAAATAAGCTACAGATCTTTTTTTGACTACCCCTCCCAGCCCCCAGCCCCCCCCCCCGGCTCCAACTGATCTGCCACAGGATCTCTCTGCCACCTGCCAAGAAATCTGGGGCATATTCCATATCACACAATCTCCGCACAATAGAGTTACTAACTTGTGAAACAAAAATCTTTAAAACTCCAAGTAGACTGCTCTGCTGGTTGAATGAAATGGATCACGGGCTGCAAAAATTGAATGTGTACCTTTTCTAAATGCTCTCTTGTGGTCATTTAGTTTTTCCCTGCATATCAAGAACAAGCACAAATGAAGCAGAATGTTTCCAAGCCAAAAAGACATTCTGCTAGATTTCTCTGTGCAGGGTTCCTTGTTCAGCACAACGGAGGATTCAAAAGTGGTACCCTAAGCTGACAGTCTAAAAAAGTATACCCAGTTTTGCATGGTATTAGAGAGCCATATAATGAGAAGTGTAGCTCAGTGGTTTAGATATCTGGCTGTAGAGTCAGGGTTTGGGAAATAAATTCCACACTGTGCCTTTAAGAAGAAGAGCCAGCCTGTGTAGCCTGGGGCAAGCTTCACAGCCCCAGGTGAACCCCAGAAGAAGGGAATTATAAACCACTTCTATGTACCTGGAAAGGGTTCCTATAAGTCAAAGTTGACTTAACAGCACATACTTGTTACATGACTTACATTTACATGCTTGGATTGTTTTGAAATGGTAGCTGTGTTACTCTGTGCAAAACATATCAGAGAGTAAACAAAACAAAAAGACAAAAAAATGTTGTGGCACCTTTATGACTAACTGCTGTATTTTAATGTGAGCTTTCATGGATCAAGTCCACTTTGTCAGACATCAGAGCAGTGGTGGAATTCTTTTTTTTTTACTACCACACTGTGGGCGTGGTATGGTGGGCATGGACAGGGGGAAAGCCCTGTGTTGCACCCGAATTAGGACTACTTTATTTCAAAACTTGTATGGGCAGGGCCAGCTGGAATTTCTGCTACCGGTTCTAGTGAACTGGGGCGAACCTGCTGAATCCCACCACTGCATAAGAGTGAGACTTCATGGCATCAATTTATAGACATAAGGTACAAAGTCACACAATGGTTGGCTAGCATAACAGATAAGTATACAAATCAATGTAGCTGCTGCACAACGTGGGGGTGGATTCTCATGATTTGGCAGCAAATCTTTCACAAACTCCATTGTAAGGTGGGGGGGGGGATCACCATGCATCGTATGTGCTAAACATAAAGTTTCGCCTCTCCTGTTTTAATATTTACATAAAACCACTGGGGGAGATCATCCGTTCCCACAGGGTGAAGTATCATCAATATGCGGATGATACTCAGCTGTACATCTCAGCCCGTGATGATCCAGGTGATGCAGTGGAAGTCCTATCCAGGTGTCTGAAGGCTATAGGGGTCTGGATGGGGGACAACGAGCTACAACTGAATCCTGGCAAGACCGAGTGGCTGTGGATTAGGGGCCCAGTGTTATCACGGGAGTTACCATCTTTGGTTCTGAATGGGGCTTTTTTGCCTCAGACAGACCCAGTGCGTAATCTGGGGGCCCTCAATGAGCAGGTAGCAGTCGTAGCTAGGAGGGCTTTCGCACAACTTCATGTGATCCATCAGTTACGCCAACCCCTGGACTGGGACTCCTTACTCATGGCCATGCACATTCTGGTCACCCCCAGACTTGACTGCTGTAATGCGCTCTACATGGGGCTGCCCTTGATGACCATTTGGAGGTTGCAACTGGTCCAAAATGCGGCTGCTTGGGTGATAATGGGATGCAGGCATTATGCTTGTGCCTTGCCACTGCTTCGGGAGCTGCACTGGTTGCCAGTGTGCCTCCGGGTACAATTCAAGGTGCGGTGATTACCTTTAAAGCCCTATATGGTAGTGGGCCAGGATCATACCTGTCAAGTTTTGGATTTGGAAATAAGGGAAATTTCCTGGCAAATAAGGGATACTTGACAGCTATGCTTATCCTGTGCTGCCCTCCAATGGCGGCAATAGGGCATTGCAGTCTAATTAATAAGGGATGACAGCGGGAAAGAGGGTAAAATAAGGGGTTTTCCTGGCCAATAAGGGATTACTTGACAGCTATGGCCAGGATACTTAAGAGACTGCATCACCCCAAGGACATCACTAGAGCAGACCGGAGGGATCTCTGATCGTTCCATCTGCTGGAGAGTTTCGCCTCTCTAGCACGAGAAGGAGGGCCTTCTCTGTGTCTGCTCCGACCCTGTGGAACCTCCTGCCAACTGAACTTTGTCTCCAGGCAGAGCTTTTATCCTTTTGCAAGAGCCTTAAGACCTGACTTGCGCAGCGGGTGTGGAGGGCAGCTGGGGAGATAGCCATCCTAGGCTGGTTTGTTTAAGTATTGTCTGGGCTGTCAGCTTTTGAAAAATCTTGTGATGTGGCATTAGAGGGCATTTAATTTTAATTTTTTTAAAAAAACAAAACTAATTTTTAATGCTTTTAAAATGTTTTTCAAAAGTTTTTATTTGTTTTATGTGTAAGCCGCCCAGAGTCGCCTTGGCGAGGGGGCGGCGATAGAAATGTAATAAATAAATAAGGTCACGTGGAATGAAAGTCCTGAAGGAACTGTGGCAGGAGTCACACCTGCATTTTGCTACCTGCCTACTTCTGACAAATGTGTCAGCCAGTTAACTAGATGTTACCTGGATTCCAGGCTCACTGATCAGGTGGCTGCTTCACTGTGCCTAGTAGGTGTGTGTGTGTGTGTGTGTGTGTGTGTGTGTGTGTGTGTGTGTGTGTGTGTGTGTGTGTGTGTGTGTGTGTGTGTGTGTGTTGTGTTTTCCCAGGTACAAAATATTTTATATTAAATGCATAGAAAATTCCTAATGTTTTTAACAGAAGTGCTGCTTTGAGAGAAATGTCCTACTAAATGTAACATTCATGTGTTGGTGGGGGGAGGGCATCTATTGTCATTTCCCAAAAGAAATCTGCCTTTGTGCAATGGTCCTATTTACCTGGCTGTGCAGGTAACTTGAAAGCAGAATCCAAAGCAGAATGGTAGATCCCAGCCCAGGTATTGCAAATGAGGAACCCGGACAAAACACCTCACTTTTACCTGGTATGCAGTGCAATGGTCTCATTAATTATCATTCTCTCTGCAGACTACATTATTTGCTTACAGGGGAGGGTGATTCCTTTTAGCTCCCTTGGCAGCCAGGTCTTTAGCAGGTGCTTTGCAAATAATCCTTGGACTTCCTGGATCAGCCAGGTGTATCTACTTTCCGCTTGGCAACAGGCACAGACAGGGAGCTGGGTATGTGGGTGTGGGTAGCCTAAAAGTTAATCTGGGAGACTGGGACACAATAGGGGATGTGAAGTCCCCTGACTGGTCTCTCAGTAGCTATTGGTTTTTTCCCCCTTACGGGAGGGACAATGGACAGGTGAGCTCAAAGAGGATACACACCCGGAACTAAACAAAGAGGTAAGTGTTGAAAAAGTGAGAAGAGGACAATCACGGAAAAATGTCTGTTGTGTTGGTGATGCTGAAAATGCTTGGGATGGCTTAGTATAAGAGAAGTGGGGATGGCAGGACAAAGAGGTATGTCCCCCTGGCTTTTTGAAAAGGGAGATGTGAGAACCTGCAGAATTAAAGAGAAAAATGTCAAAGCATCCCAGGAGGCATATTGTCTGCCAGCAGGCTTTATTTGGAATCAGCTTTCAAGGTGGAGGACTGCGGTGTCTTAGTGGTTAAGTCAGCAGTTCGAGACCCGGGTACTGCATGATGGATTGAGTGCCTGTTTCTGTCCCAGCTCTTGGGGACATGAAAGGAGCCTCATTCGGGTGTCCCCTGAGCAGAGTTTCTTCTGCAAAAATCCTTTCAAACCAGAATAATTTCTAATACAGAATTATTATTACTGAACTTGATGACTGGAAAGTCAGCAGGTCAGCAGTTTGTGACCCGAGTGCTGCACAATGGAGTGAGTTCCCATCTCTGTCCCAGCTCCTGCCTACCTAGCAGTTCGAAAGCAAGAAATTGCAAGTAGATAAATAGGTGCCACTTTGGTGGGAAGGTAAACAGTATTCTGTGCACTTCCATGTCTAGTCATCCCTGCCACATGTTCCACAGAAACATCTGCAGATGCAGATAGCGCTGGCTCTTTAGCTGTAAATGGAGATGAGAATGGAACCCTAGAGTCGGAAATGATGGGCTTTCGAGCAAGGGCAACATTTACGTTTACCTTTACCTACAAGGTGGCTTGTGGAGTGCGGCAAGAGGATGCTTCATCCTCCACCAAAAATTGTGGGGATTCTCCTTCTTCCCTGTCTAAGCCAGACATGAAACTTCTGAAATGAGACCACCTTTGGGGAGTTAATTCTGCAGTTCCTTTCGCCTGACCTAATGTGAGAAAGACTAGTTGGCACAGGTTGGCCGTTGCCCAGGGTACACCCTATTGTGGTTCAAAATTACCACAATCTTCAAGAAGGCTCTTTCTGTGTACCCCAATTGTGGGGCAAGGCAGTCATGAGCTACTGAGAGTCAGAGGCATGAATGATCATCTATATCTGATGAAATAAGCAGGAGTCCATAACAGCTGGCATCAAAGGAAATTTATTAGTCTGCAAGGTGATCCAGTCTTTTCTGCTGTGTTTGTAAGGCAGACTAACATGACTACCCTGTCTGTCCATCAGTCTTACTCACCACACTCCAAAAAGGTAAAAATGGAGGATAAGAGGAGAGGCAAGGAAAGTGCAAATGACAGAAGGAATAGCAGCATCAGTTGGGGAGTTGGTGGAAGTCATCTATATAACAATGAAAGACAATAGTTCTGGACCTTTTTATTACATCTGACCTATCAAGTGAATTCGCAGAACCACCACTTTTATTTTCCTTTCTTTTTGTGGCGAGGGTACAGGTACTTTTAACAACCAAGGGAAGCAGCCAAAATTTGTATTGCTGCCCATCATCTTCTCAAATATGTGTAAAGTGATTTATTTTATTTATTTATTTACAGTATTTTATACCACTTTCCTCAACCAAGGGTGACCCAAAGCAATTTACAAGATTGATTAAAAACGTTGAATAAAAGCATCAAATAAAATCCCTATCTAAAACTATGTTAAAACCAGATAAAAACTATCTAATAAAACCACCCTTACCCTCCCTCCGCCCACATTAAAAGGACTGCCAGGACAATATCACCCCCACACGGGCTAAACAAGCCAGCGGGAGTGAAAAGTGGAGCCATTCATGCCCCACACCCACTGGCATACCCATGTTTTTAATGCTTTTCTGAAGGGGAGCAGCTCTGTCTGAAGGCGCAACTCAGATGGCAGGAGGTTCCAAAGGGCTGGGACAGACACCGAGATGGCTCTTCTCCTGGTCCCAGTTAGATGTACTTCCTTAGCTGATGGGACCACCACAGAGCCTCTCCAGTCTGCCCTTGTATGACAGGTTGAAAACCTTGGGGTGATGCAGTCTCTTAAATATCCTGGTCATGCAATATGCAATAAAAAGAGTAGTCTTTCTAAGCCAGGAGGAGACAGTGCTGGAAAAGTGTGTTTGGCAGTGGGACAGATCAGTTAATGTGTAATCTAAGTAGTATTTTCTATTTTTTTTTTTATTCACCCAGATCCACTCTACCTTTGGTGATGGGATGGTGGAAGGAAATCCTTTTGCGACTGATATGTTTTATTACACTGCCACAAGATGAGGTTCATGTTATTTTATTTTGTTTGTATGTGTTTTACTCAGTAAACCACCCAGAGAGTGGTTACAATACCCCGATGGGCAGTATAGAAATTGACGAAATAAATAAAATGAAATAGATTCCTCGAGTCCTTCAGAGGACATAGGGACCTACCTTGAAAATTTAAGGCCTTTCCCCCATATTTCTTTATGCTTCTTGAATTCACCATCCAAAAGGTAGGGGTAATAAACACACAAACTGGGTGTGCCATCTAATCTGCAATTTCCTATGAGGCAGTTAGTGTACTTGGCCTTCTGGGATTGGAGAACAACTGAAACAGGAGTGGTCATTTCTCAAGGAAGTTGATCACAATCTTGTAAGGTGCTATTTCCTTAACTTTCCTGGAGATATAACCCCAGTAGAAAAATCTTTTAACCCCATTTTTCCTTTCCTGTGCACTTTAGGAGCTGTGACCTGAAAAATGGAAGGTTTTTCCCCCCCAATGGAGACCCATATGAAGCTGTGAAAGGTGGCCTGTTCTATTGATTACTTTCTGAAACTATGATTACTTCCTAAAGCAACCTCCACTGATTAAACTGGAACTGGTCAAGAGCAGGTGGCCAGTCAATGTGGATATATTCCATTCCAGCTGCAAGCTGACCAGCTAAAAAGAAACAGCAGTTCTACTCAGTACTTAAATTTTTGGAGGCTGAATGACTATGAAGAAAGTATGACCTCAAATTCCTAGTTGGATAAAAATAAAAACATTTGGATCTATCAAGGGAATGCTCTACAGATTGTGATAGGCTAAGACATGAAAAATTATTTACTTGTTGACTAGCTGGACATTCTGGAGATAACATATTGCAAAATGGATTATTAATCCTGTCTTTCGTTGGTCCACCCGGCAGGTTGTCATCAGAGGAGATCTGGAGGAATATCTAACTTTGGAGTAACCTACTTTCTGTGTCACAATTTACTTCAGTTTGCTTTCTGTGTCACCTTCTATTTACTTTAGTGGTGAGGTTCCGACTGTTCATTCATTGAAGGAGATGAAAAATAAATTATTCCAGAAGCACTCCTCCGTTGTTTGTTCGCTAGAAAAATTTGGAAGTGACACTGGTCTAGAATAGACGAAAAGCTAGTACATTTTTACTCTTCCTCAAAACCGTTGGAAGAGGAAAGAACTTTTGATTCTCCTTATGGTCTTTCTACTCAGCCATTTTCTTCAATGCCTCTGGATGAACTGCTTGGAAGAACATTTTGGCTTCGCGGATGCATATGGTTTTTTCCCTATGTATAGCTCACCAGAAATTGGAAAAAGAGAAGATGCTGTCATGCTTATAGTCCATTTTGAGTCATCATTTGGCAAAACACAAAAATATTGTGTTGATGCTGCCACTGATTCATGGTCCAAAGGGGAGCTTTCTGATCTCCCTTTCTAATCCTTTAGCACCCACCAATTTCCCATGAAAGAACTGTTTATTTTCCTTGGCCTGGGCCTCTCTAGCCACCAAAATGTCAAAACATCTCCAACTAATTGCTTTTCCTCACTCCTCCTGGTTCCTTTAGCCTTTGTGTTCCAAACCCTTACTCAAAGACCCCTGTTCTCCCACCGTTAACCCAACTCTCCTAATTTCATCATTTCACGTGTTGCTTCCCCACTTGGTGCAAAAGACTTTTAAGTCTACATTGAAATTTGTCTGATGCTCTTTCATAAGCTTGGAGTAGTTCCATTATTTTACATGTGGGGAAATTACAACAGGAGGGTGATGACTTTGAAGCAAATATTTAAAAGGGGCCACAACATAATCAAGGATTAGAGATTTAATACTGATTCTAAGAGGATGTTAATGTGACAGGCAATGAGCCCCCACCCACCCCGTTTCCCTCTGTTCTAGCACTGAGGATGTGAGGACAACCTTTATTTAAATAAAGTGTTCATTTTAGTCCTTGTTAGGGATCCATGCCTCTAACACCATATTTTCAGAGTGACTGTTTACCAGCAGTTAATACTGAGATATAGTGTAGCACATCTGGATACTTCGGATGTAGACTTTGCATGTAGGATTAAAAGGGAGTAGATTTGGGATCCAATTACAGTTGGGACTTTGGAATGACCCTAATCATAAAACAGATCTGGATTCTATAGGAATTGGGTCTGCTCTGGCAATGGTGGAGGAAACTGAACTTACAGTATGATGATTCTTAAAGTCCTGGTTTAAAAGGAACTAAAAGTATTATATATTGAGAAGTCACTCTAATATTCAGACCAAGGGAAAATGCTGTGTTCCATGTCCCATTCCAGGCCTTGGCATTAAAGTGACCCATAAGGTTTATCTTAGTGTGCCATAAAGGTTTTGGGAAAGGATCCCATATGGTTAGGGCCATAAGGTTAAGGTTAAACTATAGTAATCCTGTAGGGTACCAAAGTCTTCAAACTTGTTACAAGCATTTTGTTCTTCTGCAATTAGGAGACAAGTATGCAGATCTCTATACCCTGAAGAGTTTCATAGGGTAACAATTTGCGTCTCAAATATTGCATTAAAGAGACTGAAAGAACAGACTAACCTTTTCACTTCTCCAAACTACCACTCCTCCCCCCCCCCCAATTTCTTTTTCTGACCATTTGGCAATCTCTATGTACTGGAATCAAGATAGAAGGCAAGGAAAGAAACATAGGGTGAATTATGCTAAACAAAACAATAGCTATCACCCACCCCGTTTCTTCACTTTGGACTTAAGGGAGGCAATATTTTAAAGAGAATTTTTTTAAACCTAGAAGTGTGGAGGGAACATTACCTTCTTTATCTCCATTTGCTAGAGCAGGCTGGGGAAAGACTTTTGATTTTAGGGGTGCTGTTGACAGGCAGTATTATAGACTTTCATGCCCTTTCCCCCCTAAGCCATGGCTGGTTCCCAAGTCCTCTGTTTGGAAAGTGAAGAGCCATATGTCAAAGTGACTGAGTCAAACCCTGAATTTTATTACTCTGAGGGTCAGCGTCTGGCCCTTGAAGCCCTGCTCACGCAGGGCGAGGAGGCCTTTAAGGAGCATCTGACCCAAGAAAAGTTGCGCCCATTTTTGTCAGATGCAGAGTTGAAGGAGTTGAAGGAGGCTGCAGATGCAGAAGGCTCCCTGGCCTCCCCTGCAGGGGGAGTTAAGAAACATGGTCTTCGGGATGACGGATTCAGTCTCAGCTATTGGCCTGGGCAATCAGATGAGCCCACTCCAGACCTGGAGCTCGGATGGCCAGACAGTGGCTCTTGGAAGGGGATCACCCGGGCCGAGGTCTATATCCATCCACCAGGAGAGGGAGCGCCACACATTAAAGAGCTGGTGCGCAGATGTATCCAAGAAGCAAATAAGGTATTGAAGAAGGGATATGAGCTGGGCATGCTTCTAGTACTCTGGAGGATTGGGAAGGGGGGGGGGAGTGTGAGAATAGATGGGCAACTCTGCCCAAATGTGTGGCTTTCAGGTGTACTGAAGCTTTCTTCTTCTTTTTCTTATCCTCCTCCTCCTCCTCCTGCTACTGCTACCACCACCACCCACTCTGGTGTTGAGGGAGATACAAGTCTCTTACTCTGGCACTTCTAGAGGCCTACACCAGCATTATTTGGTGTTCTTGTAATGTTTCTTTAATGTTATCTCTCCACCTTCCTCTGGATCTGTCTTGTGGTCTTTGTCCTTCTCCTCTTTACACATAGGCCTTGTATGGCATGGAACTCCAAGACATTCTTTCCAAATGGCAAACCAACTTTATTTGTTGTTTCTGTGGAAAGAGTGTTACATAAACTTAATTAGTTCCCAGCACATTCATTACAAGAGAAATCTAATGCTTCTTGACACTCCATGCAATTAGTTTGCTACTGCCATTCACTGAAGTAGACAGAGATGAGCTGAAGAAGAAATTGCCAGGTGCTTTCATTAAAAACCCCATAAGGGTTCCCTTGCTAAAGAGTTACTCCAAAACATGTCAGGGACATGTTCTATTAGCACAGCTTTCTCTTTTTGTTGGGTTTTGGTGTTGCTTCTTGTGTGAAGAGCAGTGTTTCCCTACCTTTGGTTTTTGGGCTTCAATTTCCAGAAGCCTGTCAACTCCCCAAAGCACTGATCAGCCAACTTTGGCTTCTGAGGATTGAATTCCTCCTGTGGGGTATGTGCCCCATGTTGGGAACCATTGGTGTAGAGGAAAGTTGAGAGAGTTTTCCAGATCAAGATTTCTAGCAATATCAATACTACCTTATGCTTCCAAATCCAAATTTCAGATTGCTGGTTTCCGGCTCTACTTGTACACATATCTATGCAAGCATACATCCAGCAAGTGATGGAGGATTTATTTCAGCTAGCACGTGAAAGCAGCCCAACTTTATCTCCACTTCCCAGAATAATGTGAAGATCAAACAGAGTGATCCTTCAGATTTAGCACTTCTCCAAATCTGGCAGTACAGTTCTCAGGTTTTTTTTAAAGGAACATCAAAAAGAATATTAAAATGTATATGTATAATAAGGAACATGTAAAAGTGCATACTTTAAAAGATAAGAGACTGAGAAATGTGTATGTCTTCAGAAAAATTATTCAGAAATATTTATTTTAGGACAAAGTTTCTTTAAGATTAAAAAAAGTTTAGCATAGGAAAGGAATGAAGCAAACTTTCAAATGCACACGTGTGAAACTGATATGGGCAAAGAAGAATCCTTTTGAGGGCCTTCCCTTTCAGAATTGTTATTTAAGAAAACAATTGTCACTTAAGTAAAGAAATCTCGTCCAGAAATTTAATATTTCAATTCAGTCTACTTAAATGTGGCACTGCAGTTGCTTACTGGTTAAGATGCTGAACTTGATGACTGGGAAGTCAGCAGGTCAGCAGTTTGAGACCCAAGTGATGCAAGACGGAGTCAGCTTCCATCTCTGTCCCAGTTCCTGCCAACCTAGCAGTTCGAAAGCAAGATAAATAGGTATCACATTGGTGGGATTGTAAACAGTGTTCCATGTACTCCAGCATCTAGTCCTGGGCTGCCCAAACTACAGCCCACGGACCAGACTGGCCCCCAACACCAATTCTTCCAGCCCATAAAGCCCTCGTTGCTCCCGGAAGCGGAAGTAAAACGTGCCCATACAGGCATGTTTTACTTCCGCTTCCAGGAGCAACGATGGCTTCGCGGGCCAGATCAGTGATACACTGCAAAAAAAAATTACTGCCTACTCTGTGGGCTGGCCAAATCTGAGGGCGGGGCCAAACATCCTGCATTATGGGCTATGGAGGTGGGCATGGCCAACCAAGTGGGCATGGCCTGGGGGAATTTCCGCTACCGGTTCTGCAGAACCTGCTGCAGTGCATCACTGGGCCAGATGAATTGATGTCAGGGGCCAGATACAGCCCATGGTCCATAGTGATCGGCTCCCTGAACCACGTGACTGGCCCACAGCCTGAAAAATTTGGGCACCCCTGGTCTAGTCATACCTGCCACATGTCAATGAAAACGTCTGCAAACGCAGACAGCGCTGGCTCTTTGGCTGTAAACGGAGATGAAACCTAGAGTTGGATATAGCTGGCTTTTGAGCAAGGGTGACCTACTTAAATGCGCACCTGATTATAGTTTAGACTGGGATATTTTTTCATATTTGTAGATGGTGCAGGTATATGTCAGGTATATGCTATTTTAAGAAGAGACGTGTTTCTGGCAGGAAGACTGCCTCTTCTTCCTTGAGGCTTGTTATTTGCAGTTTTGAAAACTCTCCATAGTGAAAAAAGGTTAGCCTGCAGATGTGCAAACATATAAGTGGATTTTAAAAGATGTGGCTTGGAAACAATCCCAAAATCATGGCAATTTTCTTATTCTTGGCCAACATAAAGGGTGTATCTCAAGTAAACATATGTGTGCACATTTGAATAGGGGCTGCAGCATCTCAGTGGTTAAGAAGCTTGCTTTGTTACTGGAAGGCTGGCAAGTCGGCAGTTCAAAACCTGGGTACTGCATGATGGAATGAGTGCCCATCTCTGTCCCAGCTCTTGCCAACCAAGCACTTCAAAAGCAAGAAATTGCAAGTAGATAAATAGTGACCACTTTGGTGGGAGAAAGATTGTGGGGACATGAAAGGAGCCTCATTCAGGCATCCCCTGAGCGGAGTTTCTCCAGCAAAAAATCATTTCAACCCAGAATAATTTCTGACACAGAATTATTATTACAGTATTTGATTTGAATAATTCTCCAGATTTCGCTGTTGCTATGTGGACACTTGACATTTAAAGCAAGACTGTTGAACTCCTACCTATGTCCCACAAACTTACACTGTTTATTTTCCCCTCCAGGTGATTGCTGTAGTCATGGATGTTTTCACTGACCCCGACATCCTCTTAGACCTATATGATGCAGCTATCAGGCGGAGAGTCCCTGTCTACATTATCCTCAGCAAACAGGATCTTGCCTCCTTCCTCACCATGGCTGAGAAAACGTGTCTTAATGTCCGTCACACAGAGGTGAATTGGGGAAAGTTTGGGCCACACTGTTTCAATGGACTTAACTGGTGTGTAGGGACTGCAGTGGCTCAAGTGGCTAAGACGCTGACTGGGAGGCAGAAGGTCAGCAGTTCGATTTCCAAGTACTGCAGGACGGAGTGAGCTCCCGTCTTTGTCCCAGCTCCTGTCAGCCTAGCAGTTTGAAAGCAAAAAAATTGCAAGTAGATAAATAGGGACCACTTTGGTGGGAAAGGTAACAGCATTCCGTGCACTCCGGTGTCTAGCCATGCCTGCCACATGACCACGGAAATATCTGCAGATGCAGACAGCGCTGGCTCTTCGGCTTTGAAACAGAGATGAGCACTGAACCCTAGAATCGGATACGACTGGCTTTCAAGCAAGGGAAACCTTTACCTTTAACCTATAATACAGAGCAGTGATTTCCAACCTTTTTTTGGCCATGCCCCACCTATGCATCTTTAAAACCCTGATCCCACCCCACCCCCCTTGACATATAATTCTTATTACAGTAGAACCCCGTATAACAAATGGCTCATACAGCAATTAAATCGTACAACAATGAGGATTTGAAAAAAACATTGTGTCCCGTATAACAACTAAAATTGTTATATGATGCAATGTGTCTCTATAGGAAAAATCATACAATGAATTTTTGTTGTTGTACGATTTTCCCCATAGAGATATTTGTTGTATGATTTTCCCATAGGGAAAATCGCTATACGATGCATGCATCGAATAGCAATTTCGAGCTCCGTGGAATGGATTAAAATAGTTGTACGAGGTGCCATTGTATTTCAAAAAGTGAACTCCTGTTCACGCGAAGGAAGCCTAAAAGGCAATTAATTTGGTGTAACTCATTCTCAAATTGCCCCCCCCCCCACTTGAAAATCAAAGTGCCCCACATTGAGAACCATGGATATAGATGCTGTCAGAACTGGCAGGCTAATCCATGAGTATTCATTTCCTGCCATTGCAGGGTGAATTGCAAGCTTGGTGTAGTAGTTAGAGCAGGAATTCCCAACCTTTTCAAGCCGAGGATAGGGTCATGCTCTCTGAGTCAGCTTTGTGGGCCGGATGGCCATTTTGCCTTGTTTGCATGATGGGGCAGCCATTTTGTCCCAACAGCTTCAAAGTGGTGGCCATTTTGATTCTTGAATGCCCTTGGAGGGGTGGGGGGCCACATGGAATGGTACCACAGGCCAGATCCGGCCCCCAGGCCTTAAGTTGGGAACACCTGGGTTAGAGTATTAGATGGGACTTGGGGTCCCAAGGTTCAAGTCTTCCCTGAGCCACGGATTTCACTAAGTGACTTTGGGCCTCTCTCTTTATCTCTGCCCTACACGGCTTTCATCAAAAGCTTCTTGTACACATACGGCAAAGAGGAAGAGAGTTATTTATGCTACATTGCATAACTTCAGGGACTATAATATGGTATGGATAAATTTAGTAGCAAATTGCAGAACATTTGTTTAATTATTGTATTTCTAAGTCTTTTCTCCCAGTTTGAGGGAAGGGAACTCAAGGTGGCTCACAATATTAAAAAGATCAAATTATAACACAACAAGTTACAGATTAAAAACAATTAAACTACTATAATGTTTAAAATAACATGGTGGGGAGTGGGCAACTAATATTATCCTCATTCTTTGGCCACCATGGGCAATATTCTACCCAGGTGTACTTTTCATTGTAGCCTTTACAGAGAAATGGGCCTGTGGTGTTGTTCTTTTGGGATGTTGTCCCCTACTTAGTACCTAACAGTGTCACCAAATTTCAAACATTTCTTCTCTTCTTAAGAGAGGGAAGCCTCCAAAGGTTTTAGGACACAAAATATTTCACGAAGGCTTTTTCTCATGGATGGCTTTTTGTCAGGCTGATGTAACATATTCGGATAAATACCTTACAACAAAAACTCATGATAGAAGCAGAGTTTTCTTCCTGAAAACAACCCAACCAGATAGTGTGGGTGGGTAAAATATTCAAATCATTAAGAATATCATAGCTGAAAGAAGGCCCAGGCTCATGTCCTGATTCTGTTCTGAAATTCACTTTGTAATCTTTGGCCAGTCATTATCCCTCTGCCTGACCCACCTCCCAAGGCGGTTGTGAAAAAATGGAAAAGGACCATGTATGCTACAGTCTTGAGCTCCTTTGTGGAAATACAAATAGGGAACTATAAATAAAACCTATCATTTTTTGCTATTGGGATGCTTTTGTAACCCATCTCATAGGACAGCGAAGGGGAACCTTTTAGAGACCGTGCCCAAACTCAACAGGCTGCCATCTACACCACAGAGGGGCAGGGAGAGCTCTGTGCTGGGGGGAGGGAGGAAGCAATCCCATTGGGCAGCTGGACAGAGGGGCGGGGTGAACTCTATGCTGGGGGAGGGAGGAAGTGCCCCCATTGAGCTGCTGGGCAAAGGGGCAGGGCTAACTCTGTGCTGGGGCAACGGCATGCATGCCCACAGAGAGGGCTCTGAGTGCCCTCTCTGGCTCACGTGCTGTAGGTTCACCACCACTGTCATAGTAGATTTTGGTGTTGGAAAAAAAGTCTTTATAGCTTCTCAGGTAAAAACTGAGAACCCCTTATGTCCAACATAGAAGTTTGCACTGGATTACACCATTGCACAAACAGTTAAGCAACCATAGTATTAGGATAATAAAGATAAAAGATTGGCTTCAGTACCTCTCTTGCCTTTTGTTTGAGGCTATTTTAGCATCCTAATGTGAGTGTATAGTCCCTGTTTCCTCATTTGTAATGCTAAGGATTTTAAATGATGAACTGTTAAACAAATCTTTTATCAAGATAAATAGTAACGTGCAAACCACTCCTTTGCTGAGATGTAGAGCAGGAAAAATTGCATAACCTTACTTATTCTAATCTTTCATCATCCTTCCTAGAACCTGAGAGTCCGAGTCATCCATGGCTGCACATTTCAAAGCAGGAATCAGAAAAGGGTCTCGGGGACCGTGAAAGAGAAATTTGTACTGGTTGATGGAGAAATTGTGATCACTGGCAGCTACAGGTAATGGGATATCCAAAGGAGTCCTGCTGAATCAAATCAAAGGTTGATTTTGTCCAGCATTTTGTTTCCAACAAATAGGACCAGCCCTACTATTAAGGCAGCTTGTACAAAGACCTGAATCAGCAAATGCTGGCAAACAGTCACAGCTTGGAAATGTTACTTCTAAAACTTCATCTCCTAGAATCCCTTAGCCAACATAACCATCTGGGAGCTGTAATCCAGAAAGTAACTTTTCCAAGGGGAGTGGTAGCCAGCAGCAATGACCTATCTGCTATACCTCCTGAAATCTCTGAACATATTTATCTCTTGGAAGATACTATAGTGTATTCACATAGCCTATCCAGCGCCCCCTGAAACTTCATTGCTTTGGGTTGTCTAGAGCAGAGGTGCCCAAAATAGAGCCCGGGGGCCAGATGCGGCCCCCAACCCCAATTCATCTGGCCTGCATTGCCCTTGTCATTCCCGGAAGCGGAAGTAAAACACGCTTACTTCCAGGAGCGACAATGTGGGCCAGATGAATTGATGTCAGGGGCCACATCTGGACCCCCTGGGCCGTAGTTTGGACAACCCTGACTTAAGAGAAAATGGCAGCCTAAAATCTATCGCATTCTGTTGCAAAACAGATTGCAAGGCACGTTTTACTTCCACTTCCGGGAGGAACCACATGACCAGCCCTCTGAACCACACGACTGGCCTGCAGCCTGAAAAGTTTGGGCATCCCTGGTCTAAAGATACAGTAAACCAACTTGCTGTATCATGGCAGTTCTTTAGGTGTTTGAAAATGGCTGTCCTATCGCTTCTCAGCCTCCATTGTTGTGCTTTTTTAATGGGAGGGGGCCATCATTTTTGTTGCTATTTATAATTTATTTAGTGTGTTTATTATTTATGTCTAATTTTCTATTGTAAAGAGTTTTTTAAAAAAATTTAAGCTACCCAGAGTGGGAAAATATCCCAGATGGGCAAGATATAAATGTTATAAATAAATAAAAATAAATATATAAATTTAATTCTCCAAGTGAATCTCAGCTATCTCCCTCAACCATTTTTAAACTGTACAACCCAGAACTAGATCCAGTATTCAAGGATGTAGAATGATCCATGGTATTCCAGATGTGATGAAAGGATGCTACCCTGTAGCGATGTCTGGCCGCTAGGGCAGCGTTAGAGCCCGGAGGAGACTGATCAATGACAACACGAGGCAACTGGAGCGAGATCAGATCAGTACTTTATTGGAAAAAGGCAACATCATTTATAGGGGGAAAAGCGCAACGGTGGCAAGCTGTCACCTGACAGGAAAATTACCTCACTCACGTACACGGGTTAATGGGGAATTCTTCAAAGGGAAGTTAATTAACTGGGGCAAACATGGGTTCAGGGACCTCATTGTCTTGGGGATTAGGCAGGGACAAACATGGCTTATTTGCGCCAGGGATTTCCCGAGCCGGGAGATGAACTATGCACTTAATATTTGACTGAAGTCAGCTATCTGCTTACTTGGCCGAGTCGCAGGTCAGGTCACGGTAATTGGGTGAATCAAACCCTATATTTTATTCACCCCCCTTAATTTGGCGGCCGCAGAGCCCACGGGCTGGGAGCGTCTCTCACCGCGGTGGCCTCTGGCGGGCCGTCCCATGTCCTGCGGGGCATGGGGAAACCGCATCTCCCCTTTATTTTCTATTTAAGGACCTGACTGGCGACCTTGCGCAAGAGCGGCATCAGCTGTTGAGCGGGTATGACGTCACGGAGTTTCTCTCTGGGGCGGTACTTGGAGATCAGCGAGGGAATGCACTGAGCAAAACAACAAAGCGTAATGCCTAGTATGGTTATCCCCACCACTACCTTAAGCACCGTTTGCAGCCACCCCCAGGGAATCCATGACCACATCCAATTCCACAGGGAACTCCACCAAGCCCCCCATGCGGAACCCTCAGTAATACCCTGGACTATGGTGTGGAGGTTCGTGATCTGGCTTTGGATCTTACGGGAGTTGTCAGTAAGATTGAAGCAGCACATTCCATGAAAGGATTCGCAACCCAGGTGGTGCAGCAAGAGGAGGTAGTCGATAGCCGCTCGATTGTCAAGAACGGCATGGCGAAGTTCTGCCTGTTCCTGATTGAGGAGCGCTATCGCTGTGGAGGTATGGTTAATGGCTTTGGCCAAACCGCAAGCCAAGCGGCCAATCCTCCGTGCATTGCCGACGGCCAAGCCTGGCACGCCGACAAGGCTGACTGCTAGGGATACATACTCAGCGGGACTCATTACTCTGAAGCTGCTGTCACAAGAGCTGTCTAACTGGGTTGTGCGTGTGTGCCGTATGAGTGGGGCGACATTTGAAACATTGGAAACATGTGGAACGTTAGAAACATTTGTGCTTGGGGCAATCATGTCCTTAGTAGGAAGTAACAGTGTCAAACGACTGATACAACACATTGAGTCCAACAAATTCGCAGGAATATAGTTCCATGTGAACTGGTTGCAGGTGAAAAACCACCCTGAAGGTAGGGTGACGTGAGCGTACAGCGAAATGAGGGTCTCTGGTTTGTTGCAAGTCCAGTTGCCGCTGCCGGGGTCAAGGCAGCGGCGCCGAGTCGGACCGCCTGCAGTGCAGCCGGTCATTCGGGTGCAAGCAGCGTCCGGGCTGACCGCCACTCGAGGGGTGTGAAGAGTGGCTGCGTCAGCCGGCAAGGTTGATGCAAGTCGCCGTCCCCCCCAGCGGGCGTATGCTGAGAAGGCGGTAGGAGTGTGTGGGCCAAAGAACGCCTTCAACAACCAGTCGCCATCCTTGGTGCGCGCGTCCAGAGCGTGGCACACGGGGATGAGACAGGTGCTGAGGATAGATGCAGAACCAATGTCCTGCTGTAGACAAAAATCGGACTGGTTGACGAGGCCCGCCAACCTTTCCCACAAGTTGTACCGCATTCGTGCGGAAATATCTTCCCCAGGCGGCAAACCGTCGGCCTGGATCGGAGTAGCCTGAACGCCTCCCCCCAAGAGCAGGGAAAGGGCCAGGATGATGGTGATCGCCGCTGTGTTGGCGTGAATCAGGGCAAAAACTGCAGCTGTGAGGTTCTCCGGTGTCGGCCCTTTCTCCTCGCGCTGGACGGCGTCCTGGGCGTCACTGCAAAGAGCCTTGACCATCCCCCAGGTGATCTTGGGCATCGGCGGCCGTTTCCTCCGGCGGGTCCTCTCGGTCAGGGTGAGGTCCGCCATTTCCGGGATCGGACTCGGGCCGGCCTGGTTCCACGCCATGCGGTTCCACGTAGGGCTTGACACACCGGGCTGGAATCCAAACGACACCTGTAGGAGACATAACTGCAGCATACCCTCTTCCCCAGGTTATGAGCGGCACCGGGCCCCTCCAAGAAGGGTCTGGTGGCACTCGGTACCGGACCATAGGTCGCGGGAGAGCTTCCGAACGGCGGAAATGCTTCTCCTGCGGCGTGCAATCCAAAAAAACATTAAGGTGATTGTAAGTGAACAATACCTTGTTGAGACACATCTGTGCTTCTCCCTGTGACTTGGGGAGGGCTGGTGGCTCCCCCCTTTCTGTTTGTTTGTCAATATAGGACTTTAGCGTCCGATTGACCCACTCTACAATCGCTTGCCCTTGCGGATTGTAGGGAATTCCAAATGTGTGCTTGATGTCCCAAGTAGCCATGAAGGCGGCCAACTGCCTGGAGCTGTAGGCTGGCGCGTTGTCCGTCTTCACGTGCCGCGGCTTGCCCATCGCCGCAATGCAGGAAAGGAGGTGCTGCTCCACGTGGGTGGCAGCCTCCCCTTTCTGCGCCGTTGCCCAAACGAATTGAGAAAAAGTGTCAATGCAGACATGCATGTATTGCCATCTGCCGAACTGCGGCACATGCGTGACGTCCATCTGCCATGCCTGATTAGCCTCTGTCCCTCGTGGGTTGACCCCCCACGAGGGCCCCCCTGGCGCTCCTGCGCAATGCTGGCAAGAGCGGACTATACCTTGGGCCTGAGAGAGTGGCAGATTGAACTGTCTGGCGAGTGCCTTGGCGTTTTGGTGAAAAAAGGCATGGCTTTGGATTGGAGTAGTGAAAACTCCCAAAACTGAACGTTGCTGAATTTCCTTTGCCGCCGCATCCGCTCTGCTATTGCCTGCGGAAATCGGACCCGGTAGGTCTTGGTGACTTCGGATGTGGGCAATATAGAGCGGCTCCGTGCGGTTTCGCAAATGAAATTGAGCAGTGAGAAACAGGCTGAGCAAGTTCTTGTCTATCGCGGGAGTAATGTAAGCTCCCGGTAGACTGTGAAGCAAATTCCTTACATACAGGCTGTCAGTGATGATGTTTAAACGTTCCTTGGCGAAGGTGCGCAAGGCAAGGTTCACAGCTGCCAACTCTGCCCGCTGCGCGGACTTCTGCGGAAGAGTTAGCAGCGTGCGCCAAGCGTCGCCCTCCTGCCAAGTCAGGACACCATATGTGCGTCCCCCATCGGTAAAAACTGTCTTGGCCCCCTGAAGCGGGACCAGCGAGAGCAATTCGAACAAACTGACTGTTCCTGTCTGAAGTGAGACAAGCCTAGGGTCTTTGGGCAAATGGTATGCTAAGCTTCCAGTGAATCCTTCCAAAGCTATCGGAAGCGAGTCACCTAGCTGCATCAACTGATGGATTTGTTCCTTGGTGAACGGGACCGTGATCTTAGCTAAATCGTGCCCAGAAATGTCCCTTGCTCTCAGTCTGCCGCGGTAGATCACCGCGGAGACCAGTTCTTGGGGCGGAACAATGTTCCGAGAAGAGGTGTTAGGCAAATATACCCACTCCACAATTTTCGCTCCCTTCTCTGAGTCCACTCCTAGCGCCCCAGTGAACATGGATCCTGACCGCACGATGTACAAATTCAGGATCGGGGCATATGGCCCCGGGGCGATCCTATCCACCCACCTCTGGCTGAGAGCTTGGTTCACCTTCTCGAGCGCCAAGCGCGCGTCTCGAGAGATCTTTATCCGGTCTGCCGGCTGCTTACCTAAGGTTAGCAGCGAGAAGAGCGGTTTTAGAAGATCCGTATCTAAACGAAAATACGGTCTGGCCCAATTGATGTTCCCCAAAACTTGCTGCAATTCTACAAGGGTGACTGAGTCTTGTAAATTTATCTGAGGCAGGACTGGTGCTGCAAAAGAGCGGAGAAGCCGATGGCCCAAGTATGAAAAGGGCTCGGTTCTCTGCACTTTCTCAGGGGCAATAAGTAAGCCTTTGTCCCCCAGGCTGGCCTGGAGGTCAGAAAACATTTCGCTGCCGAGCTGCGGCAACGCTACTAAGATGTCGTCCATGAAGTGACAAACAATTGCTTTAGGGTAAAGGCTTCGGAACTTTGCCAGTGCGCCGTGAACGTAAATTTGACACAGGGTGGGCGAATTGAGCATGCCCTGTGGCAAAAATTTCCACGCGTAACGCTGCGTGGGCTCTCCGTGGTTCACGACCGGCACTGTAAAGGCGAACCTTTCCCGGTCCCTGGGGTCTAGGGGGATTGTATAAAAGCAATCCTTGAGATCTACAACTAGGATCTCCCACCCCTCGGGAATCATATTCGGATTAGGGATGCCGCATTGAAGCGGACCCATCGGCTGAATGCATTTATTGATCTCCCTGAGATCGTGGAGGAGTCGCCACTTCCCCGACTTCTTCTTAATCACAAAAATTGGCGAATTCCAGGGGCTTGTGGACTGTTCTATGTGTCCTACGTCCAGCTGTTCCTTAACTAGCTGCTTGAGGGCAACTAATTTCTCTCCCACTACCGGCCATTGTTCTACCCATACCGGAGTGTCGGTGAGCCATTTCAGTGGCAACGCCATTACCCGAAGGTAAGCGTAGCACCATACTGCTGGAGAATGTCTCGCCCCCAAAGGTTGATGTGCACGTCAAGAATGTGCGGCCGAATTACCGCTGTGCCGTCAGCCTTTGGGATTGTGACTTCTACCCACTCTCGGCTCCTGAACGCTTCCTGGACGCCTCCTACCCCCCACACGTCGGAGACCGGCTCAATGGCCCACTCTCTTGGCCACTGGCTCCTGCTTATCACGCTCACATCCGCTCCGGTATCGAGTAACCCTGAGAACACCCTTTTGTTCAAAAATACCTCGATAACGGGGCGTTGTTTCCACTCAATGTTGGTCTCCACTGTCGCTAAGACCTGGTATCCTTGCACTGCCTCACTCGCGCTCGAGCGGTCTGCTGAACCGGACTCTGAGCTGTCCCTGAGCCTTCCCTGGCTGCCTGCTGGCGAGTGACAAGGAACCATGATCAGTTGCGCTAATGTGTCTCCCTTGTGGATGGTTTGGGGCAGGTGCGCCCAAAGCTGGACCTGGAGAATGCCTGAAAAATTCGAGTCAATGACTCCTGGAATTATAAAAATTCCGCGTGCTCCAGCTACACTACGGGGCAAAACTAAACCTATAAAGCCTCTGGGCAGGGGTCCCATGTACTGGGTGTCGACTAGATAGACTGTGCCCGGCAGGTCGCATGTAACGTCCGCCTGGCAAGTCAGTTCTAGCCCCGTGCTGCCCCTGGGGCTGGCCTGTGCCCTCGCAGTGCCTGGGATGTGCCTAGAATCTAGTCTCGGTCTGGGGAGTTCTGGATCTGGGTGAAGGAAGCCTCTGTTTGGACTGGGGCCAGAGACGTGCCCGGATTCCGGTTTCCCGAATTCGGACAAAACCTGGCCCAATGGTAGCCTTTCTGGCACTTCGGGCAGAGGGTGTTCGGAGCCTTGGGACGGCCGGACTTTTGTCCGCTTCCCTTGGATCGGCACTCCCTAGCGAAGTGACCGACCTTGCCACAAGTGTGGCATGCCCCTTTGTTCTTGCCATTGGATCTTCTTCCCCCCTGCACCGCTGCCGCTAGCAGACCCATCTTGTAGGAGTCTGTGCCAACGTCGGAGCATGCTCGAATCATGTCCGTTAAGGTTATGTCAGGGTGATTGCCCAGGGACTGCAAGACTTTACGGCAGTCCAAGTTGGCGTTGTCTTTGGCTAGCTTAATCATGAGCTCTTCCTGGGCGTGCTCATTGTCAATCTGCCTGCTAATTGCTTCTTCCAGGCGATTGATGAAGTCCATGTAAGGCTCTTGGGCTCCCTGCTTAATGGCGGTGTAGTTTTTGGCCGTTTTGCCAGACGCTGGGACCTTGAAGTATGCCCTATAGGCAGCCTCGGCTGACATCTCTAGGGTGGCGAGAGGCAAGTTGATTTGAGCGTTGATGGACTCAAAGGCACCTGAACCATACAGCTGGTCAGGGATTACCGCGCCTCCCATCCTGGCAGCCCGAGCTTGCGCCTCTAGGCGGAACTCGCTGTCCCAAATCATGTACTGGCTGGGGGTAAGCATCATCCTCATGACGGCTTTCCAATCATGAGGTATCCACATGGTGGTCTCGCACACTTGCTGAAGCGTGCCCCTCGTAAAACGACTTTGGAGCCCTGTCTCTGAAATTGCTTTCCGTAAAGCCATGAGAAGCTTGTACGGGACTGGGGAGTGTACTACCTGCTGTGCGCCCGTGAGCGCGTCCATCTCCAAGCGGATGGGACAAATCTGTCGAAGCTCTGCTAGCTGTTCTACTGGCAATTCCCCCTTCTTGAGTTCTATCTCAGCTGTGCGCTGAAGGGCACTCTTCACGACTAGGGAACCTGGGGCTGTCAGAGAAGCGCCAGCGCCTCTCATTCCTTGCGTTCCCTCGGTGACGTCTGCAGCTGTCACCGCGGGAAGGCTCCCTGCGCTACTCTGCTGATACTTGAATGTCGGGTAGAGTGCGGCGGGCGCAGTCGGCTCGACTGGCATGCCTGATGGCTTCTCTAACGGGGGTTCTTCCGCTTCTACCTGGACTGGCTCGATCTGCTCTAAGAGTCTCCTACATTTCCTCCATGTGCGGACTATCCCTCCCGGAGCTTTCGGGGTTTGCTGAATGCAGTCTCCTATCTGATCCCAGAGCTTCAGGGTTAACGTACCTACTTCTGGGTAAAGTAGGCAGTGTTCCCTGAGGTACGCCAGAAGTCTCGCTAGCTCCCTGCTGTGAAATCGTAACTGAAAAACCCTGGCCAGGATTATGAACTCTTGCTCCCAAGTTCTTTGGCTAGCGGACGGACTTGGTCGAGGAGAACAAGTCCCCATATTACCTGCGATGGTCCTCCGAAGTTTCCTTCTCGGGACGAAGTTCGACGCGTCTTTGCAGGCAACAGGTTCGGGCGACGAGTGTCTGGGGTAGACCTCGGAGCGTGGACCTTCTGCCACGGGCCCTTCTAACGGCCTCTGCGATGTCAGGGGCTCACAGCCTGCCCTGAGCGGAACGCGTTTCCCTCTATGGCAAACCTCGCGAAAGTGAGGAGTGAGCGGTAGGAATGTCTCTCTGGAATGCCTCGCGGCGGGCCGTCCTCTGTCCGGCTGGCTGCCGACCAGAGCGCCGCGCTATCCTCCGGGCTGGCGGGTCGCGGCTCAAGCGCAGAACCGGACCGCGTGGATCGCTACTCACGAGTAGACCTCTCCGGGGTCTCTTACTCACGAGTAAATCACGTCGGGGTCACCAGCTGTAGCGATGTCTGGCCGCTAGGGCGGCGTTAGAGCCCGGAGGAGACTGATCAATGACAACACGAGGCAACTGGAGCGAGATCAGATCAGTACTTTATTGGAAAAAGGCAACATCATTTATAGGGAAAAAAGCGCAACGGTGGCAAGCTGTCACCTGACAGGAAAATTACCTCACTCACGTACACGGGTTAATGGGGAATTCTTCAAAGGGAAGTTAATTAACTGGGGCAAACATGGGTTCAGGGACCTCATTGTCTTGGGGATTAGGCAGGGACAAACATGGCTTATTTGCGCCAGGGATTTCCCGAGCCGGGAGATGAACTATGCACTTAATATTTGACTGAAGTCAGCTATCTGCTTACTTGGCCGAGTCGCAGGTCAGGTCACGGTAATTGGGTGAATCAAACCCTATATTTTATTCACCCCCCTTAATTTGGCGGCCGCAGAGCCCACGGGCTGGGAGCGTCTCTCACCGCGGTGGCCTCTGGCGGGCCGTCCCATGCCCTGCGGGGCATGGGGAAACCGCACTACCCAATTGCCGATATCAAAGCAAAGCTCAGCTGCCAAAACTCTTTTACTCACAAGAGTATGGGATCTGCATGTACTAGCTTGTCTTTTAACTTAAGCAGCAGAATTTCTTGGGTTGGTTCCCCTCTCTCCACAAGCATAAAGGAAGTTTGCACTAGTAGTTAGGAAGTTTACACCAGGTAGTTAGGATGTATGCTGGTGAATGAAGTCTCAGCCCACTCTTGTATATTTAGGACTACGTATTTGAAATCAGCAAATGAAGCTTAATTCAGGAAGATAAATATGATTGCTCACTAATCCCTGCATTTTAAGCTTGCTTGAAGTCACAGCTAGAATCCCTTCTTGAAATTCTTCTCTACAACTTGGACTTGTACTTATCCTCTTAAATCTAATTCCTAGGACTTGGCTTTGCCATACAGCAGCATGAAGCAACTGGCTTGATAAGGCACCAGGATGGAGAGGGCGGCTAAATAAAGTCAAATCTACTGACTAGATAGAATAACAAGACCTTTTAAAGCAAGTTCCAGAAGCTCTGGCTCTCCACTACTTGTTGGGCTCCAAATCTGCCAACATAGGGACCGTCCAGACTGGGTAATTTAGAGCCGTCTGGTTCTTGCTTGAAAAGTTCTTATCTTTAGTGCAATCTATTTTTATCTCACTTGAACGATGCTTGCATTTACACTGATCAAAGCTTTTACCATACAGGTCTTTGAATCGCTCCAATTTGTCCTCCCCTTTTGATTAATGCCTCCTTTCCTGTGACTTTCCCTTGTTTAAAATTAAAGTAAGTGACATAGCAAAACAGCCGTACATCAACCTATTTCCAGTGTTATCTCATTCGTCTAGAATAGCACTGCATCAGTAGGAAAATATTTATCAAAACTGAGATGGTAGAGAGGGAGGGTTTCTTCCATCATCCCTTTCAATGCCACAGCCCACCAAATACGTTACAGGGTTGTCACCATCCACAGCTCTCTTTTGTTGTGAACTAATCATCTGGCCAGGCTACAAAATGGGATAATCTGGAGCACTCTGAATCATGCAAAACACAAAACCTGTAGCCATAACCCTGTGCCAGAATGGAGTGGGACGTTAAAAGAAGGCAGGAGGGAGCATTCTAAGTCAAAACATGTGCGGGTGCTATAATTTGATTGGAACCAAAATGCACCAAAAGCAACCTCAATTAGTAACCCAGGGATGGCCAACCTGATCAGCAGGTGTGCTGACTTGGACTTCTGGTAATTGAAGTCCAAGAACATCTGAAGCACCAAGGTTGGCCATCCCTGTAATAACCTACATGCCAATCTGGATAGACTAATAACCAATATTCAGGTGAGATGGAAATTGTGGTTCAATATCTAAGGGGAGGGGAGAGCATAGTTTCCAGTTCTCCTTGGAGAGGGGCAGATTTGGGTCTCTGCTTCAGCCAGGAACATTTCTTCATTCTGCTGCCAACCATGCTTTAAACATGTGTAAGCACCATTTCTCCCTTCCTCATATCCTAGTTTCTTTCCACTCTGTGTTTTAGATTGTATGTGCATTGGAGACAGGGGCCTAATTATTTACTGCACTGTGTATGTAATGGGCATTGTGTATATCAGGAGTGCCCAAACTTTTTGGGCCATGGGCCGGTCATGTGGTTCAGCGAGCCGGTCACGTGGTTCCTCCCACTGGAAGCATAAGTAAAACGCACCTTGCAATCTGTTTTGCAACAGGATTTTTAAGCTGCCATTTTCTCTGATTAAACCAGGGGTGCCCAAACTATGGTCCGTGGGCCAGATCCAGCCCCCAACACCAATTCATCCAACCCACGCTGCTCTTGTCGCTCTCAGACACGGAAGTAAAATGCGCCCGGGCGCGTTTTACTTCCGCTTTTGGGAGCAGCAAGGGCAGCGTGGGCTGGATGAATTGGCGTTGGGGGCTGGATCTGGCCCACGGACCATAGTTTGGGCACCCCTGGTGTGTATAATAAAGTCGAGCCTTGTAAAGCTGAACATCTCTAGCTTCACCATGTTTAGTGTAAGGGACCCAAGACAATGAAACAGCCGAAGGGTTGGCTTAACACAGGTTTATTGCATGATGATCCGGAGGAACATGTGGTAATGGCGGATGGGTAGCTCAATATATACAGCTGACTATACATTTGAAAGTGGCTCGTCGACAGACTATTGGTTGCTGCCTGCGTGACGTCGTAGAAGGTCACGCCCTTCTTGTCCAGGTGAAGAGGTGGCGGGAATCTTCCCGCGCTGCTGATCCAGGTGAATCTGAGCCATGAGAGCTGGACGCTCGCTATTGCCATCTAGTGGTCACTAGCTCGCGTCCCCTTATCAGGTTTACATTGATACAGCTGAAGGTTATAATGTTGCACACAGAAAGGTTACATTGTTACCACATGGCTAAGGTACATTGTTAAAGGCACAGCTTTACAGAACACAACATCCCTCCCCCCTAGGATGAGACGAAGTCTCTCAGCCAAGATGGCTTATTGCATGTGCGTTTGGGCCGTGATGAGGGCTGACCCCCCCCCCGGGGGCGCTACTGCTTCTTTGTTCCCTGGTCCCTTGTCCTGTAATGGGAGAGGGAGACTCGTTAGTGGCTTGCCGCGGTTTGGCGGCCTTAGGGGAAGGGAAGAACTCCATTGTGGGCAGACCGGGGGCAATCGGGGCTAACGAAAAACCCCTCTTCTCGCTTGGACGGGTGGGGGACCACTCCGAAAAACTCCCCCGGTTCTGAAAATCAAATTCTAACTCAGTTGGGGTATCCGCATTTGTGGGGGAATTCCGCGAGATATGTATGGGGTCGGGTTCCTCCTCCTCAGAAAGATCCCCCAGGATATCTACGAGAATATCCTCCTCCCCCCTTGGCGGGGACCCGCGGCCCCCTTTTCCTCCCCCTTGGGCTGAACGGGTGGGGGAGAACCCTAACGCTGATTTTTTCTCTGTTTGGTCTGCGCCCTGCTCATCGGGAACCCTGCGTCGGAGCTGGTCCGCGTGCCGCCTCCACAGTAGCCCTGTGCTGGTTTCCACGCGGTACGACACGGGGCCGGTTTGCTCCACAACTACGCCCGGTACCCAGGCTGGGCCCGTGCTGGCGTAATTCCTGCAATGCACGGGGGCGCCTACACTGAAACTCTTTGTGGCCTCTAGCCCAATGTTCCTTCCTTTGTCCTCTACCCTCGTGGGGTCTAGCCTCGTAAGGATGGTGGTCAGTTTCCTACGCATTAAGAGCTCTGCGGGGGAGTATCCTGACGCCAACGGGGTCACCCTGTACCCTAGCAGAAACTGACACACTTGTAGGTTCAGATCCCCGGGGCCCATGCGCCGCAACGCGTCCTTCGTGGTGCGGACGAGGCGCTCCACTTGACCGTTGGTGGCTGGGTGAAACGGGGCGGAGGTGATATGCCGAACGGCGTTAATCTCCATGAACGCCCTAAACTCGGAGGACGTGAAACAACTAGCGTTGTCGCTAATTAATGTGTCGGGTATGCCGAACGTGGAAAAGAGCCTCCGCAAATGCTTAATGGTCTGGGCCGAGAAGGTGTTCGTGACTGGGATAACCTCCAACCACTTGGAGAAGGCGTCCACGACAAGAAGAAACAGGGTGCCTCTGAACGGGCCCGCGAAATCAATGTGCACCCGGGACCACGGCCCCTTGGCCGTGTCCCATTCCCTGTGGGGAAGGCGGGCCTCCTCTGGTCTGGAGCATTGGCAACTTTCACAAGTGCCGACCATGTGCTCGATGTCGGCGTCCAACTGGGGCCACCAGAAGTAACTCCGGGCCAGCGCCTTGGAACGCACGATGCCGGGGTGGCTGACGTGCAGCAGTTTGAGCACCCGCGGCCGAAGGGAAGTGGGAATCACCACCCGCTGCCCCCACAAGAGGCACCCCCTCTCTAGGGACAGCTCTAACTTTTTCCTGAAAAATGGGGTGAACTCCTCCGCTGGGGAGGACGCCGGCCACCCTTTCTGCACCCAGGAGCTAACTGCCGCTAACGTCTTGTCCTTCTCTGTCGCTTTGGCAATGTCGGCGGGCATTACGGGGGGCGAATCCAGCACCTCTATCATAAGAACCTGATGGTCTCGCTCCCCCTTGCTCACCTGGCTGGGCGTCAGGGGGAGGGGAGACCTTGATAGGGCGTCCGCATGGCTGATCTCCTTCCCGGGCCGGTAGACCAACGCGTGCTGGTACGCGTTGAGAAAAATAGCCCACCTGAGCATCCTCGGGGACAGGATCTGTGGCGTGGGCTTATCTGTGGTAAAAATGCCTAGCAGGGGCTTGTGGTCCATTACAATGGTGAAGGGGCGACCATACAGAAAATCGTGAAATTTTTTCGTCCCCGCAACTATCACTAGTGCCTCCCTGTCTGTCTGTGCGTAGTTTCTCTCTGCTTGGGACAGGGACCTGGAGTAAAATGCTATCGGGGCCTCCCTTCCGTCTTCCAGCACGTGGCACAGCACCGCCCCCACCCCCACCGGGGATGCATCACAGGTCAGGACTACCGGGCGTTTGGGGTTGAAATGGGTCAGTATGGCATCGGACGCTAGGAGACTTTTTAGCTCACTAAATGCCCTTTCTTGGTCATCGCCCCACTTCCATGCCTGGTCTTTTTTTAGCAGTTTGTGTAGCGGTTCAGCCACTGCTGCCTTCCAGGGGAGGAAGGAGTGGTAAAAGTTGAGCAGCCCTAGGAACGACTGCAGCTCGGGCTTGGAGGTGGGGCGGGGGGCTTTCTTAATGGCGGCCACCTTGGATTTGGATGGTTTTATCCCCTCAGGAGTCACACAAAACCCTAGGAACTCAACCTCGGTCGCGAAGAAGACGCATTTGTCCTTTCGCAGTCTCAACCCCGCTTTTTCGAATATTGTCAGGACCTTCCCCAACCTCTTGGCCAATTCGACCCGACTCCCCCCCCCCCGTTATTAACACGTCATCAAAATAAGGCAACACCCCCTCTAGCCCCTTCAGGAGGCATTCCACGAGTGACTGGAAAATTCCAGGCGCCGAATTTACGCCGAACTGAAGGCGCGTCACCTGGAACGCCCCCTTATGGGTGACTATGGTCTGCGCAGCAGCTGCGGCAGGGGACACCGTAAGCTGCTGGTAGGCCTGTGCTAAGTCGAGCTTAGCGAAACACTTTCCCCCGTGTAACCTGGCCAGCAGATGGCTGACTACCGGCACCGGATACGCATTCGGGCGGATCGCCTTGTTGATGGTGCACTTGTAATCGGCGCATATGCGGACCTCCCCATTGGCCTTTAGTGCGGTTACAATTGGAGTTTCCCACTCCGCAGAATCAACAGGCACAAGGATTCCCTGGCCCACCAATTTGTCCAGTTCCGCCTCTATCTTGTCCTTGAGTGCGAACAGCACCCGGCGTGGTTTAAGACGAATTGGGCGGACCTCTGGGTCCAGGTCGAATGTCACTGGGGGCCCCTTGAATTTCCCCAGTCCTTTTTTGAAAGCTTCGGGGTGCGCCTCGCACACCTCCTGAATTGGATCAGTCCCAACGGCGTGCATCCCAACGGCGTGCACCCCCCCCCCCAATAAACAAACCCAGGGGTTGGAACCATTGAGTCCCGAGGAGGCTGCAATCTCCCCCTTTAAGCACGACTAGAGGGAGAGACGCGGTGTGCTTCTTGAATTTAACCTGAAATTCTCCAACCCCCAACACTGGAATGCTGTTCCCTTGCACGTCCCGTAATGTGGACCTCAACGCTTTGAGCTTGGGTCGCCTGTGGGGGGCAATTCTCAAAAACTCCCTCTGGGAAATGATTGAATATGAGGACCCCGAGTCAATTTCCATTCTAATGGGAACCCCTTGAACTAGTACCTCAACAAAGTAGCGGGGGTGTCCTACGGACACGCTGAATACTGGGGCATCGTCCTCGCTGCCGTCGGAGATGCGGCCCACGCCGTCCTGCTTCCTCGTGGCCTGAGCGCCGTCCTTGGGTCTCGTTGAGCGGTCTTGTCCCGCGGAACGGTCTGCCAAGCTCCTCCGGGTCTCGCGCCTCTTCCTGCACACCTTGGCGATGTGCCCGCGGCGGCCGCAGTTGTGGCACTCGGCCTTCCGAAACGGGCATTTTACGCGGTCGTGGGCCGCTCCACAGCCTTCGCACCGCCGGCTCTCTTTCCGGACCCTCCGGACGTCCTCGTCGTCGCTGCTCTCTGCGGACGACCTCGAAGCTCGCCGGGCTGCGTGCACCAGAGTCTCTGCCTTGCTCGACCTCGGCCGCCAGTCCTGGAGTTCTTGTACCCCAGCCTTTGTAGCTTCCGCGGCCTGTGCCGCTCTGACGACCTCCTGCAACGTGGGAGGCGGCTCTTGGTTCATTAATGTGCGCTGGGTTTCGGCGTCGTTCAGGCCGCACAGCACACAGTCCTGGAGGGTGATTTCGACATTCTCCCATTTGCACGGGCCGGCCGCCAGCCGCAGGGCCGCCACGAATGCGGCGACCATCTCCCCGGGCGCTTGGACTCGCCTCCAGAACGCACTCCGAGCGGGAAACATCGCCGTGGCGGGCCGGACGTGCTCACGCAGCATCTGCATGAGTTCTTTGGCCTTGAATTCGCTCACCCTCCTCGGTGCGATCAGGTCCACCAAGGTCCTTTTGGTTTCTTGTCCGAGCATCCTGGTGAAGATGGCCCTTTTCTTTGCCTCTTCCGTGACTTCGGACTCAATCAGTGCTGCCTGGAAGTCCATCTCGAAGATCTCCCAGTCGCCCGGTTTCCTGATCTCGAAACCGGCGCATGTCTTGGTCCCGTGGGCTGCCATTATCCCATCCTCGTCGCCAATTTAGTGTAAGGGACCCAAGACAATGAAACAGCCGAAGGGTTGGCTTAACACAGGTTTATTGCATGATGATCCGGAGGAACATGTGGTAATGGCGGATGGGTAGCTCAATATATACAGCTGACTATACATTTGAAAGCGGCTCGTCGACAGACTATTGGTTGCTGCCTGCGTGACGTCGTAGAAGGTCACGCCCTTCTTGTCCAGGTGAAGAGGTGGCGGGAATCTTCCCGCGCTGCTGATCCAGGTGAATCTGAGCCATGAGAGCTGGACGCTCGCTATTGCCATCTAGTGGTCACTAGCTTGCGTCCCCTTATCAGGTTTACATTGATACAGCTGAAGGTTATAATGTTGCACACAGAAAGGTTACATTGTTACCTAAGGTACATTGTTAAAGGCACAGCTTTACAGAACACAACATCATGCCAACAGCAGTTCCCTTTTTGCCTTGCATAGGCCATCCAAAACTGGGCAGAGCCATACCGTCCTGAGAGACTGTTTGCGTACTTTGCTGTCTTCCCATTAAGGTGATCCATTGTGGTTTGCCAAAATGTGCCTCCACATCCTGGAACCAGACAATATTTCATCCCTTTGTTTTAACTTCCAAGGTTTATCCCACCTCATTCTGTTTCCATACTGCACAGTCACTCAGCTCCCAATTTGCCCTCCCTCTTATGATTACAGACTGTTAAGACTGCCAGCTTTAGTGAAAGACTACCACCTTTTGTAGTGTCAGGATCCCTGTGTCTTTAGCAAGCAGCACGACAGCCAGGGATACAACACAAGCCGTGCTTTTGACAGGAGGATGTTGGTAAAGAGTGCCTTGGCATACACTTGCTAGATGGTGTATGTTGAAGAGACTCTGTGCCTGACAACCCATCCCTGAGACTGGATTCTTTGCCTTTTAGCCATGCTGTTTCCTATAAGAGAGAGTAATACGGCTGTTGGGATGAAGTGTACCTGACATTCCTCGGCAATCCTCAACTCGATCCTGATAACCTCAAATCCGCATAACGTCGCATTCGTTATGCACCACGTGATGCTCCGGATAAAGACGCAAAAGGGCTAAAAACCGACGTTATGCAGAGCATCTCCATAGGAGATCCTGGAGTTTTTGGACATTTTTGTGACTTCATCCTGAGCATCTCCCATAGGGACCACATAACATCCAAATCTGGTTAACGACCAGACTTGTGGAACCAAGTTTGGACGTTATCAGGAGTTCTACTGTATGTCACATATATAAGCAGCCGGGAGTTTGAGGGTGGGCAAACTGCAAACTCAGGGTGGGCCATGCCCGCCCTAGCCACCCCCTTGCTATGGCCCTGTGTTTGTTTAAGGGGGTAATGTCATTTTCTGTTCCTACAGCTGGAAGTAAAGCCTTTTCAGGCTTAATTCTAGCTTGTCAGCAGAAGGAAATCTTTGAAGTTTTGGATAGAGACGCTGCTGAAATTAAACTGGATTTCAGCAGCGGAGAAGGTTGGCGTTTGATTTGACAGAATTCCATGCTAATTGCTCCAGGACTTAACTGGCATTCATTACTAAATGATTGGAGGTGGTAACAGTAACACTGGAGTTACCCAATGTGTTGTAATGGATAGAGTGACACGCTAGACTTACTTGAAGTGGTAGCCGCGTTAGTCTATACTGTACAAGCATATCAGAGAGTAACAAAACAAAACAGCAACAAGGACGAAAAATGTTGTATCACCTTAAAGACTAACTGTTGTATTTAAATGTAAGCTTTCGCGGACCAAATCCACTTATGTTCTCATAAGAAGAATGAGGCCTGATGAAGTAGATTTGGTCCACAAAAGCTCACATTTAAATACAGATGTTAGTCTTTAAGCTAGACTTGGGAGACTTGTGTTCAAATCCCCACTCTGTCATACTCATTAGGAATTGGCACTGCTAAAACCACTCTGCTGTTGTCTCTGTAAGTTAAATTAGATGGATTGACTCTATGAATGAAACTACATGTTTGAGTTTGCAAGAGCTAAGCAGGGTTGTTGGGGACAGACATTTTGGAGATACTGTATCTCTTTTATACGGTTGCCATGAGTTGGAGATGACTTTGATGGCACAAAACACTAGCTAGTTGTGACTGCATGGCATACAACACACACACAACAGCTGCAGTTCCAGAGGATTTATCTTTCACATATAACTAGATTTAATTGATTCTGGTTCCTTGCATAGTTTGCTTCTACATGTGGAAATTGGAGTGGGCTGCATTGGGCTAAATAACAACACAAGAAGTTGGGTGAAGGTCTGCTAATGGCATTTGGTGCAAGTTTAATCCTCCACTGTGGCTTTGGCTGTGGGAATGCTCTCAACCCAGCCTTTAAGATGAGAGAAGGAGAGAAAGAGAAAATCCCTCTCATTGTCCACTCCTGTTGCTTCCCACTTCCAAGAGGAAGTCTTCTATTTTTATTTTCACTTGTTTACAAATGATGCAGCCCATCAGTGATGTCCTAATAAGGCAGTGATGGTGAACTTTGACACTCCAGCTGTTCTTGAACTTCAATTCCCAGAAGCCTTGATCATCAGGAGTACTGACTTGGGCTTCTGGTAATTGAAGTCCAAGAACACCTAGAGTGCCAAGGTTCACCATCACGGTTATAGGGTCTTTCCCCCCACTTCTAATATCTTGAAATGACTCTCTTAAACCAGTTCACAATATGACACATTGATAGCAGCAGGCAATTTAACAGTCTCAAGGAGCACTTATGTTCATTTCTAGTTATCCTGATCCTACCCACGCCAAAAATTAGAAGCCTTGAGCAGTACTGGGGATATTTTTGTTCACTCCAGTGATTACATTGTACGATCTTTGGAAGAATGAATGAACTAACCCATCTCTGCAACAGACCAAACAGTAGGATAACTGCCTATCTGATTATACTTAAAGTCTCCATTTCACACTTGAAATTTCATCCCAAGTTTCTATATATGGCAATAATGCCACACTATTATCCTACCTTTTTCCTTCTGTGACATCACAAAAATGATGTCATCCCCTTCAAGAGGTTCAAACTGGAAATCCTCAATAGAATCCACCAATGAGCTTTTGGCCTCCATTATGATGTAATTGCATAAGTCACCCAATTCTTCTAGGCATAGGAGACTCATTCCCTTCCTTCAGTGGATTAGTGATGCACAGCAGGAGATTGTTCATGTGTAACATATGCTTAGGAGGCAAAGGAGCCCAGAAACAAAAGCTGAGATCCCATTTTGGAACTTTGTGGACCAAATCAATCAGTTTTTACATTAGCGAAGCACAAGAAAATCCAGCTTGCATTTACTTTCTATGACGTCCTGGTAGAATATTTACAAGAATTGTTCTGATGCTGATGAACATTCTACATCTCCACTGCTGGGCAACTACTTCTAAAGCCTTTTGAGTCGTGAGTAGAAGAAGAAAAATCTAAAATCTGTTTTGTAATTTGTTTCTGTAAAGGCGGTCCTTTGGAAGGCATAGACCACGTTCAAGGTTTGGTTTGAGTTCAGAACTGAGTGCCCTCTGAAGTTCTTCTGTCTTGGGGGAAAATGGACTAACAAATGACAGGAATCTTGTTTTATACCATTTAAAAAAGCTGAATGCTATTACTGGAAACTCAGGGGTTACAGGCAGCTCCAGTTCCTCTAATTAAGAACTTTGGTTGAGTCAGAAAGAAGCCCAAAGAGTTGAAAACTGAAGGACTGAAGTTAAGAACATCCAGTTGTGTTTCCTTGTGGCAGCCAGAAATTGAAAATGTTAATATTGGCTGAGAACTGTACGTGAAAAGCAAGACTAATCTAATTTCTGAACTCTCTGAATCCACAAAATTGCAAAGGAATTCATATTACTCCTTCGTGACCTAAAAAAGGAACAACAACAAACACTCCGGGTAACAACCTGATTTTCAAAAACACAATGAAGTGTACTTGGAGTCTGGGATTCATGTGCCTTGTGGCCTGTGTGCTGCCCTTTGTCATTTCAAAGGACTGCTTCTTCTGCGACCTTACTACCTCAGTCCACTGCCCTGGTAACAAGATGAGTTGCACAGAAGATGAAGACTGCTTTGTAGGGGAAGGAGTCGCCTGGGGGGTTTCGATGATCCATAACAAGGGGTGCACTCGCTCAATCAGCTGTGGCAAGGAGCAGCCTGTCACCTACATGGGGGTCACCTACAGCTTGGTCACCAATTGCTGTTCAGGGGACTTGTGCAATGGAGTTCAGCTACTGACAGTCCCTTCCATCCTCCTTCAGCTGGGTAGCATTATTGTTATAGTGGGGCTCCTCTGGTTTTAAAAAGCAGCACAAATAATAAACTCTTTGATGTATGTGGTTTTTTTAAAAAAATGTTGAATTCTTGCGTCTCTGGTGCAATGGTGTGTTCCACTCCAGAAGTGACACACTCTGGGCATCCAGCAAGCTTGGATCCTTTTCTGGGCTATCTTCTTGTGCCATGCAGATTGTCCTGGGAACAATATAATGCAATGGTCTTCCATTTGCCTCCTGCATTGCAGCATGATGCCCATACCACTGATCCAGTTCCGCGAGTCACTTTCTGGTCCTGAGCCCATTTGGCACACAAAGTCCGCCAGTATTGATGAAGCTGCCGCCCTCCATCAAGATGGTTTCAAATTGGATTTAATCCACTTGGAAACCATCACCCTTCCCTGTGGACATCACCACCCACGGCCGTTAGTCCTCAGAGTGATCAGGTTAGTTAACCACTATTTGACACTTGGCATTGAGTCAATGGCAGTGTGGTCTACTTTATTTCTGGACTGTAGCTCCCAGAATCTGCTAGGCAGCATGAGTAGCTGAGGAATTCTGGAGCCTACTATCTAAAAGAGTAACATTTCAGAACTCTGAATAAAATTTTATACACGTTGTGGCTTCTGTACCCTAATTCAATAACAATAATAAAAATAATTTGATAGTACTTTCAGGATACCCACCAAAAACAGACCACAGGAGTAGTCAGGTTCCTGGCACAATTCATCCAGAACATGTTGATCCCATGGCTGTGGCTCATTCTTCTGCAACCATTAAGACATCACAGTTTGTTCTCTGCAGTGACTGCAGCAGATTGCTGGGTGGAATGATGCCACCTCTGCTGTCTCCCAAGTTCAGCACAAATTCTCCTTGTCGCTTTTGGATGGCAATGAATCATGACATTCCTCGGCAATCCTCAACTCGTCTTTTCTAGGGGTTGGCTTGAGAATTCCTCCCCTTTCCAGCTGAGCGTTCAAATGTTGGTCTGAATTACTTCCTATGGAGACTGAAGTTGGGAGGGTTTGATTTAGGGTTACATAGCTCAGTAGGACAAGAAAAGCCCCCCCCCCCCTTGAAAAGATGGATTTGAGAGGCTGGTCAAAACAGATCCTCAGGAAATGTACTTGTCTGTAGTTCCAATTTGCAACAGATAAAAGACAAAGGTGGTTTGGTGTATGCAAACCAAGACACAGGACACAGCCTCGGGCTGGGTTAACTCAGGTTTATTGCATCGTGGACAGAGGGAACATGAGGTAATGGCGGATCGATAGCTCTTTATATACAGTAGTAATACATTTGAACGTGGTTCCATGGTAGCCCATTGGCTACTGTCTGCGTGACGTCATTGCGGGTCACGCCCTTCTTGTCCAGGTGTAGGTGGTGGCGGGAAAACTTCCCGCGCTGTTGCCTTTGATGAGTTTGGACCAAGGAGCTTGGACGCTCGCTGCTGCCAGCTGGTGGTCATTAGCTCGCGTCCACTTACAGGGTTCATATGATGCAGCTGAAGGTTACATTGTTGCTATAGGCAAGGTTACATTGGTTCAGATACATTGTGGAAGGTAAAACCATTAGAACACAACACCCCTCCCCCCTAGGACGAGACAAAGTCTCGAGCCCACACTTAAACACACTCCCCCCCCCTAGGAGACAAAGTCTCTCAGCCAAGATGGCTTATTTCGAACACGCTGGGGTCTCGATGCGGGCTGCCTTTCCCCGGGTTTGCTACCTTCTCTTTGTCCCCTGGTTTCCTGTCCTGTAATTGGAGAGGGAGACTCGTTAGTGACTTGCCGCGGCTCCGCGGCGTTGTTGGAAGGTGTGTTCTTTCTTAGGGAGGAACCGGGGGCACTGGGGGCTAACGAAAAACCCCTCTTCTCGCTTGGATGGGTGGGGGAACACTCCTAAAACCCCCCCGGATCGCAAAATCAAGATCAAAATTATATTCGGGGGCAGCGGTCGCGAACTCCTCTCCCCCTTCCCCGGCCTCTGATAGGACTGGTGTATCAAAAGGGCATGGGTCGGGGCCGCTGCTTCTGCCTTCCCCCCTTGCTTGGGACTGTTGTCCGCTGCTGTCTCCCCCTTGGGTTAAGCGGGTGGGGGAGAACCCTAACGCTGAATCCTGTTGCTGAGCCCCACTGACTGGCCTACTCACTCGGCGCCTCAGTTGGTCTGCGTGCCTCCTCCAGAGGAGGCCGGTGTTAGTTTCGACTCGGTACGACACTGGCCCCGTCTGTTCTACCACCGTCCCTGGTACCCAGGCTGGCCCTGCGCCGGAATAGTTCCTGCAGTGAACAGGGTCGCCGGCGGCGAAACCTTTCGAGACTGCCAACCCTATGTTTTTCCCTTTATCCTCGACTCTCGTCGGGTCAAGCCTGGACAGGATCGTGGTCAGTTTTCGCCGCATCAAGAGCTCTGCCGGCGAGTAGCCTGACGCTAAGGGGGTCACCCTATACGCTAAGAGGAATTGGCATACTTGGTGATTCAGGTCCCCCGGGCCCATGCGCCGCAGCGCATCCTTTGTTGTACGCACCAGCCGTTCCACTTGGCCATTCGTGGCCGGGTGAAACGGCGCGGATGTGACATGCCGAATGGCGTTTGCCTCCATGAATGCCCCGAACTCAGCGGAGGTGAAACAACTAGCGTTATCGCTGACTAAAGTATCGGGTAAACCGAACGTGGAAAAGACTCTCCTTAGCTGGCTAATTGTCGTGGCGGAGGACGTGCTCTTTACTGGGATAACCTCCAGCCACTTGGAGAATGCATCCACCACCAGGAGAAACATGGTTCCTCGGAAAGGGCCAGCGAAATCCACGTGCACTCTGGACCATGGCCCCCTTGCTGTGTCCCATTCCCTATGCGGAAGACGGGCCACCTCTGGTCGGGATCCCTGGCATGCCTCACAAGTGCCGACCATGTGCTCAATGTCCGCGTCCAGCTGTGGCCACCAGAAGTAACTCCGGGCCAGCGCCTTTGAACGAACTATGCCCGGGTGGCTGACGTGCAGCAGTTCGAGCACCCTCGGCCGCAGGGACGTAGGGACCACCACCCGTTGGCCCCACAACAGGCACCCCCTCTCTAGGGACAACTCTAGCTTTTTCCGAAAAAATGGGTCGAATTCTGTGCTTGGGGACGATGCCGGCCACCCCTTCTGTACCCATGAACTAACTTTCTCTAGCGTTCTGTCCTTGCCTGTCGCCCTAGCAATGTCGGCTGGTACTATTGGGGGTGCGTCTAAGACCTCAATTAGCAACACCTGGCGGTCTTTTTCTACTCTCGCCTTTTGGTCATCCGACAAGGGCAAAGGAGATCTCGAAAGCGCATCAGCATGGCTGATCTCCTTTCCGGGCCGGTACTCCAACTCATGTTGGTATGCGTTGAGAAAAATAGCCCATCGCAGCATTCTCGGGGACAGGATCTGCGGCGTGGGCTTGCTTGCCGTGAAAATCCCTAACAGTGGCTTGTGATCAGTCACGATTTTGAACGGGCGGCCATACAAAAAATCGTGAAATTTTTTGGTTCCCGCTACTATTGCTAATGCCTCCCTGTCGGTTTGTGCGTAATTGCGCTCCGCTTGGGACAGGGACCTTGAATAAAACGCTACCGGGGCCTCCCTTCCGTCATCCAACACGTGGCAAAGCACCGCCCCCACCCCCACCGGGGATGCATCACAGACCAAGACCACCGGCCGTTTGGGGTCGAAATGCGTCAGGATTGCCTCAGATGTTAAGAGTTGCTTTAGTTCTTTGAACGCCCTCTCGTGCTCGTCACCCCACATCCATGTCTCCTCCTTTTTAAGCAACCGATGGAGCGGTTCGGCCACGGACGCCTTCCGCGGGAGGAATGTATGGTAAAAGTTGAGGAGCCCCAGGAAAGACTGTAGCTCGGTTTTGGATGTGGGGCGAGGGGCCTTCTTTATGGCTGCTACTTTGGATTTAGACGGCTTAATCCCCTCGGGTGTGATCCGGAACCCTAAAAACTCGACCTCAGTTTCAAAAAAAACACATTTGTCCTTCCTTAGTCTCAGCCCCGCTTTCTCGAGCACGGTTAGTACTTTGTCCAATCTCTTTGCCAGTTCAGCCTCACTCCCCCCTGTTATCAACACGTCATCAAAATAAGGCAACACCCCCTCCAGTCCCTTCAGGAGGCGTTCCACAAGCGACTGAAAAAGGCCGGGTGCCGAGTTCACGCCGAACTGTAAACGCGACACCTGGAACGCCCCTTTATGTGTAACTATCGTTTGTGCCGCGGCCGTGGCGGGGGTCACTGGGAGTTGCTGATAGGCTTGTGCCAAATCGAGTTTAGCGAAACACTTCCCCCCATTCAGCCTGGCCAAAAGGTGGCTGATCACCGGCACCGGGTATGCATTAGGGCGGATCGCCTTGTTAATTGTACACTTATAATCAGCGCAAATGCGCACCTCCCCGTTAGCCTTTAGAGCCGTTACAATTGGAGTTTCCCACTCCGCGGAATCAACAGGAATAAGAATCCCCTGGCCCACCAGTTTGTCCAGTTCCGCCTCTATCTTGTCCTTGAGTGCGAACGGCACCCTGCGCGGTTTGAGTCTTATCGGGCGGACCTCCGGGTCTAGGTCGAAGGCTACAGGGGGTCCCTTGAACTTTCCGAGTCCTTTCTTAAAAACGGCGGGATGCGCATCGCAAACCGCTTGTATTGGGTCCACCCCCACTGTATGCACTCCCCCTATGAACAAACCTAAAGGCTGAAACCACTGCGTCCCTAGGAGGCTACAACTTCCCCCCTTAAGGACAACTAGGGGCAGTTCCGCAGAATGTCTCTTGAAATTGACCTGAAATTTCCCGACCCCCAACACCGGAATGCTGTTTCCCTGTACGTCTCGTAGCGTGGACCTCAACGTTTTAAGTTTGGGCCGCACATGGGGGTCGATTCTCAAGAACTCTTTCTGGGGAATTATAGAATAGGAGGACCCCGAGTCAATTTCCATCCTAATAGGGGCCCCTTGTACTAGTACCTCAACGAAGTAATGGGACTGTCCCGCGGACACGCTGAACACTGGGGCGTCGTCCTCGCTGTCGTCCGAGACGCGGCCCACGCCATCCTGCTTCCTCGTGGTCTGGGCGCCATCTTTGGGCCTCGCGGGACGGTCCGGTCTGGCCGAACGGTCTTGTGACTGCCTCCGGCCCTCCTTCCGTTTTCTGCATGCCTTGGCGATGTGCCCCCGACGGCCGCAGGTGTAACACTCGGCCTTCCTGAATGGGCATCTCGCGCGCTCATGGGCCGCTCCGCAACCATCGCAGCGTCGACCACCCTTTCGGACCTTCTGGACCTCCTCGCCGTCGCTGCCTTCCGTAGACGACTTTGAGGCCCGTCGAGTTGCGTGCACCGAATTTGCCGCCTTGCCGGCTCTAGGACGCCACTCACGCCCTGAGGGCCATCTCTAGGATGTTGTCCCATTTGCAGGGGGCGGCGGCTATCCTCATGGCGGCCACGAATGTCTCAACCGACTCGTCCGGCGCTTGGACTCGCCTCCAAAACGCGCTCCGAGCGGGAAACATTGCCCTCGAGGGACTGAAGCGCTCACGCAGCAGCTTCATGATGTCGTCCGCCTTAAATTCGCTCACCTTCTTCGGAGCGATGATGCCCACCAGCGTCCGCTTGGTTTCCATCCCGAGCATTCTGGTGAGGATGGCCCTCTTCCTCTCCTCGTCGTCTCCTTTGACTTTGAGTTCCACCAGTGCCGCCTGGAAGTCCATCTCAAGCAGCTCCCAGTCTTGCGGTTTGGTGATGTTGAACCCGCTCTGTGCCCTGGCTGTTCCGTGGGGATCCATCATCCCACCTTCGTCGCCAATTTGGTGTATGCAAACCAAGACACAGGACACAGCCTCGGGCTGGGTTAACTCAGGTTTATTGCATCGTGGACAGAGGGAACATGAGGTAATGGCGGATCGATAGCTCTTTATATACAGTAGTAATACATTTGAACGTGGTTCCATGGTAGCCCATTGGCTACTGTCTGCGTGACGTCATTGCGGGTCACGCCCTTCTTGTCCAGGTGTAGGTGGTGGCGGGAAAACTTCCCGCGCTGTTGCCTTTGATGAGTTTGGACCAAGGAGCTTGGACGCTCGCTGCTGCCAGCTGGTGGTCATTAGCTCGCGTCCACTTACAGGGTTCATATGATGCAGCTGAAGGTTACATTGTTGCTATAGGCAAGGTTACATTGGTTCAGATACATTGTGGAAGGTAAAACCATTAGAACACAACAGGTGGCAAGATTTTTCAGTCTGAGGGATGAATTTAACTTCTTGGGTTTCTGGGGCCCAGATTCCAATGTGGGTAGAGCTAAAGGCAAATGGCTAGGACCAAAAATCCCAGCATATCATCTTGAAGTCTTTATTGACAGCGACTAAGCTTCAGAAGGTGCAGTGGATAGAGTGATGGGTTGGGACTAAGGATAACAAGACTTGAGAGGTGTTTAGAGCAAGAGTACCCAAACTATGGCCCGTTGGCTGGATGTGCCCCTGATGCCAATTCATTCAGCCCGCAAAGCCCTCGTCGCTCCTAGAAGCATCCTGGAAGCATTTTACTTGGCATCGGGGCCCGTATCCGGGGCCCAGGCCATAGTGACCAGCTCCCTGAACCACATGACCGGCCCACGGCCTGAAAAGTTTGGGCACCCCTGGTTTAGAGGCTGACTAATCAGGCTATTTTGCCTGCTGTTTGGAGTGTTGCAGGGTGGCTTGGCGGTTTCTGAGTTGAGAAAAGCAATGTGTCAAGTTCAAGATTATCATTTGCACAGTCCGTCTTGAAGCACAAGTCAGAAATCAAGACTGCTTCTTTCTGTTCTTCAAGAGTTGAGACCAACCCTACTCTTAGGCAAAGTGAAGCAATCACCAGATGGAGATAAGGCATAGAATAGACAGCTGTACGTGCCATATAATCTTCTCTGTGCTCCCTAAAGCTTTGCTTGTAGCAGTAGAAATGGCAATTAAACTTGCCCTCAAATATACTTGTAGATGCTAATTTCTACAGGGAATCAGCTGAAAGTGGGGTGATACAGCGTCATGTTCAGGGCCAGCCTGTCGAAAGAATGAGGAGTGGGAGAAGCCCCTGCAGTTTTGTATTTTAAAGCCTGTATGGCGCATAATCCTGTTTAATAAACTGGTTATGTCTTGATTACCTCTGTGAAGAGTCTGAGTAGTGTTCAGAAAGCAACACAAGCAGCACCTCAGTATGGCGTCATGGCAAAGTACACAATAGACTTAATTGCTAGTATGAACAGTTTTTGTACAGTGAACCAGGCACTTGTAACTGTAACCTAGCAGCCAGTTCAGAAAAGGAAAATCTGCTTCTAAAGTGGACATTTAAAAGCAAAGACGGAGGCAAGAAACACATAATATTTTCTCCCTTGAAGTGAGATCTGGAGTAGAAAATAGGGAAAGGAAGTATTACGTACATCTCCTCCCCTAGCACTTACTTGTTCTTGCTTATCTCCTTCAAGTGCTGCGTATAGCTTTCTAAATAGCTGTCAGGTTGCAGTTAACGTGACTTTATGTGACAGGTCCAGTTGAGAAATTCAATTAGCCATGTTTCCCCTAACGAGTGCTGAAAACTTAGATCAGGGCTTTTAGCTTCCATATGGCCCTGTATTATTTTGTAACTACATCTGCTTTTGTTTTTGGTTTGTTGAGGACCCTGGTTCAGTAGCCTATTGGCTTTTGAATGTACAGTAAAATGCCGTTTTACGTAAAAATCCCATTCCGTAGCTTTTTACGTAATATGTTTTTTTATGTAAAACAAAGCAAACACATAGGAACTCTGGGGAAAACCATTACATAAAATGTTTTTTTACGTAAAACGAAGCAAACCCATAGGAACTCTGAGGAAAACCGTTACGTAAAGTGAATTGCAAACCATGGTTTGTAGGCATCAAAGGGTGGTTATGCTGGCTATTTAGGCACAATTTGCACCAAATGTGGCATAGATAAAAATTGCAGCTGCTTCCCTGAACCAAGCACCTGCTACGTCCCTTGCTCTGAACCAGGGGTTCCCAACCTTTATACATAATGGGCCTGACCATGCTTCGCAGATGGTTGAGCCGGAAGTGGAAGCGTGCACGTTTATGGCAGTTCTAAATGCGGCCACTTTTACATTTACGACAGTCACGGGCATGTTTATGCATGCACGGGCGCGTTTTATGGCTGATATAAAGACATCTGCTTCCACTTCCGGGTGCGGGAGAGGCAGCGTGGACCACATGAAATGGTGCAATGGGCCAGATGCGGCCCATAGGTTGGGAACCCCTGCTCTAAATAATTTATCTCTCTTTTTTAAAAAAATTCTGCTTGCCAAAGGTAGTGCTGTACCAGATAAGAATTATTATCACTTTGGAGAAAAATAAATATATTTTTTAAATGGGTAAAGGGAAAGGGTCCTAGTGGAAATTGCAGAGCTAAACAAAGATGGTTCCTTTCACAACTTTCTGCCTCTGCTCCTGTGGATGTCTGCAATATAATTGATTTGGACTGCTCAGCAATCGGTTTGGAGGGGGGGGAGGCATCAAAGCAAACGGGGGGGGGTCCTCCCTGTGTAGTCACAAGCTTAGAAAGGTTACTTTTGCCCAACTGCAACCCCTAGAACCCATTACAGCTGGTTTCTGGAGGTTGTAGTCGGAAAAAAGTAACCCTGATGGCTTGTCAGTTCTGACAGTATGATTAATTAAAGTTTTGTTTTGTTTTGGGGGGGGAGGTATCTGAGCTGGATTAAAGCAATGGTAAGTAAAAGGCACCGTGACTGGAAAGAAGCCCGTTATTCCCCTTCCTGCCTAACAAAATAATACCCATGCCAAGGGAAATTTCCCTCAGTCTGTGAAAACAAACTTTCTTTGAAAAAGGTTGGGGAAAAGATGGGTTTGTTTGGTTTGGAGAACTGAAAAGGGAGGGACCGAATACTGTCTTCAGATATCTTCATGCTAAAGATGGAACAGAGCTGAGCTCTCTTACTCCAGAATTTAGGAGTAGATTCATTGGAGGGAATAATGGAAGTGGAAGCAGACGTGTTTACAACAGCCATAAATGCTCCTTCAGCTGTCATAAACACATTTAAACAGCCACAGACACATTTTACAGCAGCATTTACGCGAAGGGAGCCACCAGTCCGGCCCACAGTGTAAAAAGGTTGGGAACCCCTAGTGTATAAGATTGATGCTTCCCAGTCACTTCCTCTTCATCATCTTTGCTTCCTCTTTTACTCCTTCGGGTGTTGAGGGAGATACAAGGTTCCTGCCCTGGCACTCCACCGGCGTTATTTGGTGCTCTTGTAATATTTATTTGGTGTTATCTCTCCACCTTCCTCTAGGTCTGCCTCATGCTCTTTTTCCTTCTCCTCTTTTCACATAAGTCTTATATGGTATGGAATTCCAAGACATTCTCTCCAAATGGGCAAACCACTTTATTTGTTGTCTCTGTAGGTAGTTTAAGAATGGTTCTATTCCAGTTTTTCCTTTATGATCTCATTCCTGATTTTATCCCCTTAGTCATTCCAGCAGCCTTCCTCAGATATCTCATTTCTGTGGTGACCAACTTTTGTCAATGTTTTGTTGTAAGTGTCCATGTTTGTCACTGGTAACATAAAGTGGGAATGAATTTCCTTTGTATGAGGCTGCTCAAAGTTCAACTCCACGTCCACATAACAGGCCAAAGTAAGCGGTTGCTAAAATTGAACCACAGGACTGCTACGGCAGCCATGAAGGCCAACCTGGGTTGCCCTGAGACAACCTGGCCAAAGGGGCTCTGGTGAAGTTGCGACAGACCCAGCAAGCTGGCAACAGAAAATCTGTTGTTAAAGAAATCCAAATGAGATACAAATGGACTGATCCCATCCCAATCACCTCAAACTTCTTACAACTCTGTGAACTGAATTAGCTGTTGGACTGTATTATGAGTAGGTTGTTGTTGTTCACAGCAAACCCAAGGGAATCTAAACACTCTGCTAGTTTTTCAGAAGGAACAAGGGGATGGAATTGAACATAGATATCGTATTTTGAAGGCTCACAAAAGATGTTTTAGGATAGATGGGAAGGGAATCACATTTATTCAGAAAAAATGCAGAGTCCCAATTGTGGAGGCAGGTTACCAGTGTGGTGGATAAACAGTTACTTGGGTTAGTTTGATTAATCCTTTCTAAGAATGCAAGATGAGTCTTGACAGATCAGACAAAAGGTCTGTATAACTCATATCCTGTTTCCCAGTGTAGCAAGTCGGACCAGCATAGCAATGAAGACAATAAAGGTCGCCCTTGCTCAAAACCCAGTTGTATCCGACTCTAGGGTTCAGTGCTCATCTCTGTTTATAGCCAAAGAGCCAGTGCTGTCTGCATCTGCAGACGTTTCCATGGACATGTGTTAGGCATGACTAGACACCAGAGTGTGTGGAACACTGTTTACCTTCCCACTGAAGTGGTACCTATTTATCTACTTGCAATTTCTTGCTTTCGAACTGCTAGGTTGGCAGGAGCTGGGACAGAGACGGGAGCTCGCTCCATCATTCATCACTTGGGTCTCGATCTTCCAGTTGTCAAGTTCAGCATCTTAACCACTAAGCCACCGCAGTCCCTAATGAAGACAATAGCCCTCAGTAAATAGGGTTGAAAGCTAGACTGTCTCTGAACATGAGGGGTCTCTGTTAACTATTGGGACTATCCTCTGAAATCCTTAGTCTGTAGCCAGGATTCTGGGATTCAGAATCACTTGGTAATTTATCTTCTGCCCATTCCTAGGTCTAAACCTTAGTGAAAGCCATAACCATATTCTGTGGCACCTAGTCCAATGAATTTTTTGCAAATTATGTTGATCTGTCCTGAATTTTCTAATGCTAAATAATTCCACAGATAGTCCTTGTATTAGCAAGAAAGGGGAGGAGGAATCATTATCCACTCTGTCTACTTTAGTGTATGAAACTAAGACACAGGACACAGCCTCGGGCTGGGTTAACTCAGGTTTATTGCATCGTGGACAGAGGGAACATGAGGTAATGGCGGATCAATAGCTCTTTATATACAGTAGGAATACATTTGAACGTGGTGCCATGGTAGCCCATTGGCTACTGTCTGCGTGACGTCATTGTGGGTCACGCCCTTCTTGTCCAGGTGTAGGTGGTGGCGGGAAAGCTTCCCGCGCTGTTGCCTTTGATGAGTTCGGACCAAGAGAGCTTGGACGCTCGCTGCTGCCAGCTGGTGGTCATTAGCTCGCGTCCTATTACAGGGTTTATATGATACAGCTGAAGGTTACATTGTTGCTATAGGCAAGGTTACATTGGCTCAGATACATTGTAATCCATGTGGAAGGTAAAACCATTAGAACACAACATCCCTCCCCCCTAGGACGAGACAATGTCTCGAGCCCACACTTCAACACACTCCCCCCCTTAGGAGACAAAGTCCCTCAGCCAAGATGGCTTATTTCGAACACGCTGGGGTCTCGATGCGGGCTGCCTTTCCCCGGGTTTGCTACCTTCTCTTTGTCCCCTGGTTTCCTGCCCTGTAATTGGAGAGGGAGACTTGTTAGTGACTAGCCGCGGCTCCGCGGCGTTGTTGGGAGGTGTGCTCTTTCTCGGGGAAGAACCGGGGGCACTGGGGGCTAACGAAAAACCCCTCTTCTCGCTTGGAAGGGTGGGGGAACACTCCTGAAAACCCCCCCGGCTCGCAAAACCAAAATCAAAATCAAAATTACATTCGGGGGACGCGGCGGCGGCCGCACATTCCTTTTCCCTCCCCCCGGGCTCTGATAGAACTGGGGTATCAAAAGGATATGAGTCGGGACCACCGCTTTCCCCCCCGGTTTCGGACTGCTGTCCCTCAATGCCTCCCCCTTGGGCTAAACGGGTGGGGGAGAACCCTATCGCTGAATCCTGTTGCTGAGCCCCACTAACCGGCCGTTTGGGGTCGAAATGCGTTAGAATTGCGTCAGAGGTCAAGAGTTGTTTTAATTCTTTGAACGCCCTCTCGTGCTCGTCACCCCACACCCAAGTCTCCTCTTTTTTAAGCAGCCGATGAAGCGGTTCGGCCACGGACGCCTTCCGCGGAAGGAATGTATGGTAAAAATTGAGGAGCCCCAGGAATGACTGTAGCTCGGTTTTGGATGTGGGGCGAGGGGCCTTTTTGATGGCTACTACTTTGGATTTGGATGGCTTGATACCCTCGGGTGTAATCCTGAACCCTAAGAACTCGACCTCGGTTTCGAAAAAAACACATTTGTCCTTCCTCAGTCTCAGCCCCGCTTTCTCGAACACAGTTAGTACTTTGTCCAATCTCTGTGCCAGTTCGGCCTCACTCCCCCCTGTTATTAATACGTCATCAAAATAAGGTAACACCCCCTCCAGCCCCTTCAGGAGGCGTTCCACTAGCGACTGAAAAAGGCCGGGTGCCGAGTTCACGCCGAACTGTAACCGCGACACTTGGAACGCTCCTTTATGTGTGACTATCGTTTGTGCCGCGGCCGTGGCGGGTGTTACGGGAAGCTGCTGATAGGCTTGTGCCAGGTCGAGCTTAGCGAAACACTTTCCCCCATTTAGCCTAGCCAAAAGGTGGCTGACCACCGGCACCGGATAAGCATTAGGGCGGATCGCCTTGTTAATCGTACACTTATAATCAGCGCAAATGCGCACCTCCCCGTTAGCCTTCAGAGCTGTTACAATTGGAGTTTCCCACTCCGCGGAATCAACAGGAATAAGAATCCCCTGGCCCACCAATTTGTCCAGTTCCGCCTCTATTTTGTCCTTTAGTGCGAAGGGCACTCTGCGCGGTTTGAGTCTTATCGGGCGGACCTCCGGATCTAGGTCGAAGGCTACAGGGGGTCCCTTGAATTTTCCGAGTCCTTTTTCAAAAACGGCGGGATGCGCATCGCACACCGCTTGTATTGGGTCCACCCCCACTGCATGTACTCCCCCTATAAACAGGCCTAAGGGCTGGAACCACTGTGTCCCTAGGAGGCTACAACTCCCCCCCTTGAGGACAACTAAGGGCAGCTCCGCAGAGTGTCTCTTAAACTCAACCCGAAATTTCCCGACCCCCAACACCGGAATGCTGTTCCCCTGTACATCTCGTAGCGTGGACCTCAAAGTTTTAAGTTTGGGCCGCACGTGGGGGTCGATTTTTAAAAACTCTTTCTGGGGAATTATGGAATAGGAGGACCCCGAGTCAATTTCCATCCTGATGGGGGCCCCTTGTACTAGTACCTCAACGAAATAATGGGACTGTTCCGCGGACACACTGAGCACTGGGACGTCGTCCTCGCTGCTGTCCGAGACGCGGCCCACGCCGTCCTGCTTCCTCGTGGTCTGGACGCCATCTTTGGGCCTCGCTGAACGGTCCGGCCTGGTCGAACGGTCTGGTGACTGCCTCCGGCCCTCCTTCCGTTTTCTGCATGCCTTGGCGATGTGCCCCCGACGGCCGCAGGTGTAGCATTCGGCCTTTCTAAACGGGCACCTCGCACGCTCGTGGGCCGCTCCGCAACCATCGCAGCGGCGCCCCCCTTTTCGGACCTTCTGGACCTCCTCGCCGTCGCTGCTCTCTGAGGACGACTTTGAGGCCCGTTGAGTTGCGTGCACCGACCTTTCCGCCTTGCCGGCTCTGGGACGCCACTCACGCCACTGGTGCATCTCGTCCACTCCAGCATTCGTGGACTCTGCGGCTTCTGCGGCCTCGACGACCTCTGCCAGCGTGGGTGGCGGCTCCTTATTCATCAAGCTGCGCTGCACCTCCTTGTCTTTCAGGCCACACAGCACGCCGTCCCTGAGGGCCATTTCTAGGATGCTGCCCCATTTACAGGGGGCAGCGGCTACCCTCATGGCGGCCACGAATGCCTCGACCGACTCGTCCGGCGCTTGGACTCGCCTCCAAAACGCGCTCCGAGCGGGAAACATCGCCCTCGCGGGTTGGAAGCGCTCCCGTAGCAGCTTCATGATGTCGTCCGCCTTAAATTCGCTCACCTTCTTCGGAGCGATGATGCCCACCAGCGTCCGCTTGGTTTCCATTCCAAGCATGCGGGTGAGGATGGCCCTCTTCCTCTCCTCATCGTCTTCCTTGACTTTGAGCTCCACCAGCGCCGCATGGAAGTCCATCTCAAGCAGCTCCCAGTCTTGCGGTTTGGTGATGTTGAACCCGCTCTGTGCCCTGGCTGCTCCTTGGGAATCCATTGATCCCATCCTCGTCGCCAATTTAGTGTATGAAACTAAGACACAGGACACAGCCTCGGGCTGGGTTAACTCAGGTTTATTGCATCGTGGACAGAGGGAACATGAGGTAATGGCGGATCAATAGCTCTTTATATACAGTAGGAATACATTTGAACGTGGTGCCATGGTAGCCCATTGGCTACTGTCTGCGTGACGTCATTGTGGGTCACGCCCTTCTTGTCCAGGTGTAGGTGGTGGCGGGAAAGCTTCCCGCGCTGTTGCCTTTGATGAGTTCGGACCAAGAGAGCTTGGACGCTCGCTGCTGCCAGCTGGTGGTCATTAGCTCGCGTCCTATTACAGGGTTTATATGATACAGCTGAAGGTTACATTGTTGCTATAGGCAAGGTTACATTGGCTCAGATACATTGTAATCCATGTGGAAGGTAAAACCATTAGAACACAACATCTACACAACACATAATTTTTATAAATATCTCATCCTGCCTTGAGTCATCTTTTCACACAGACCTCTCTTCCTCTTTCCATACTGCTTGTTATAACTCTTTCTAAGCTAGTACTGTGTAGCAGCAGCCAGATTATGACGTATATTATATGTCAGAAAAATTCTCCATGTAAAACTAAAAGGTTTGCTTCTCAAACTAATGTGCCTCATAGGGTTGTCATGAGGATACAGTGAGAAATTCCTTGCCTGCGACCTTTGATTTCTTAAAGGTGAGAAGGGCAACAACTTCTATAAATGAACATGTCCCAATTGGCACTTGTCTGATATGCTGGGCTAAAACTCCCACTGCACGGCCAGTTACTCCACTATTTTGGAGATTCTTGGGTCGAGATCAAAGTTACATTTGCATGCATTGAAAATTCTTCTCTTCGCAAACAGCTTCACATGGACTGATGCCCGCTTGAACCGCCAGCTGGTCATTCGGCTCACAGGGGAGGTGACGGCAGCATTTGACCAGGAATTCCGGACTCTGTACGCTGCCTCTTATCCTTTGCCACCCTTGGAAGTGCTCCCAAGGTCCCAGCTGTCTTCCACAACCCCACTGTCAAGCATCAATAGACCAGATGCAATCCCATACATCAGTGTCTTGGATGGGGTGCAGTTGTCCAACCGTATTGCAGAACGACGTTCTGTGGCTCCTCAGCCCGTGGCCAAGAGCCGTGCTGGCGAGTGGGAACTGGTAATGGCCTCACCAGCCACAGCCGAAGATCTGGTGCCCCCCGCCCCTCCTCCAGAGGTGTCAATTCGAAACCGGCTTGCTGCATGGCGTGACATGAACCTTGCTGGAGGAGGCATGCAGGGCACTCCAGAAGGTGGGCACAGTGCTCTAAGTGACATCCTCAGAAATGTACAACGGAATCGGCTCTCAGTGGCCAAGACTATGGGGCCCCGGGCTAGTAAGTCCTTGTGGGATCTCAGCCGCTTCAGTCAGCTGTCTGGCTCCAGCACCACAGGATGGGGACGGAACGGCATAGATTCAGCTGAAGAAGCTAAGGTGAGAGCATCGTCATACAAATTATTTATTGTTGGAGGGATGGGCAATATGTAGCTCCCAGAGTCCAAAATGCAGCTTCTGATTTCTAAAATGCTTTTGACTCAAACGCATGGTCTTATGCAATCTAGGGGGCATTGCAAATGGTGTGGGAGCAGGGATGGCCATGTAAGGTTCACAAAGGAACACATGAGACCCATGGAACTGAAGAATGGGTTCCAAACCATGCATCTCATGGCTAAAGCCAGAGCACTTGCAACCTTATTAATTCAAAAACTCACATCTAGGCTTGAGATTTAGGGGCCTTCTATGTATATTTGATAAATGTATTTTAAAAAATACATCAACATACATAAAAGTAATATATTATTAAGAAATCAAGTAATGAGATCCCTTTAAAGGAGTAAGTAATATCAAACAATTACTTTTCTTTAAATCAACATGAATAAATTAGCTTTTAAAGTAGTGGTTGAAAGTGTAACAAGCCTACAGTCATTCACTGGGTGACCTGGATGCCCTTCTACAAGGGAGAAGTCCAAAACTAACACAGAAAACAATGCAATGGGCCAGAAGGAACAAGGACGGTCACAATCTAAGCCCACCTCTGAGGTATTCATTTCCAGAGAATACCAAGAATCAAAATTCCTTAAGATGCCAAATTTCTTCCCCACCCCCAAATGCTCTTCTTTGCCCAGCATCTTTCAAACTATTTTTTCAGAACTGAACCACTGTCCTGTTGATCTCACAGCACGAGAGAGAGTGCCATACATGTTCTTGTTGTTGCTGTTGTTGTTGTTCTTCTTCTTCTTCAGTGGCATAGTCGTGTCCAACCCTTTGCGATCCCATGCACCAGGCACCCCTGTCCTCCACCATCCTCCTCAGCCCGCTCAGTTCTATGCCCATTGAGTCAACAATGCCATCTAACCACTTCATCCTCTCACACCCTTCTCCTTTTGCCTTCCATCTTTCCTAGCATCAAGGCCTTCTTGAGTGAGTCCTCTCTTCTCATTTGGTGTCCAAAGTACTTTAGCTTCATCTTCAATATTTGTCCTTCCAAGGAGCAGTCAGCCATACATGATAGAGATGCTATGTCCCAGCTTTGCCAACTCCATGTTTCCTGTATAATGTTAACATAAGACATGCCCCCATCCTTCCAGGGTGACGGGAAGGTGTGTTAGTTTGTTGAAGCAAAAAAAATCAAAGCGTCTTGTGGTACCTTAAAAGACTAACAAGCTTATTTGGTAGAAGCTTCCGTGGACATCTGATGAAATGGGTTACAGTCTATGAAAGTTAAGTTCAAATAATACTCATTACTCATTAAAGGACTATGATAAAAAAAAATTCTTATAACAAAGAGAGGCAGCTGGTAAAGACAGGCGATAGATGAGAGAGGAAGCTAACCCTCCTCCACTTGTCAATTCCGTTAAGCATTTCCCGGCCAGGATTTGCTTTCTGTTATCTGCCAGCTGTACTCTTAAAACCAAAAATAAGATCAATGAGAAGAAGAAAAAAGCTTACAAGGAAATGTAAAGCAGTCTTCTAACTGCTGCTGCTTCTTTCTCTTCCGCCTCCTTTTCTATTTGGCCAGACATTTTTTTTCCATTCTATTCACATCTGTCATAAGTTTCCACAGACCTTTGCCCTGAGGGCAGTCTTTCCATCTCTCCTGCCCTCATCTTCAGTGGTGGTTCATCCATTAAGACAAAAGGGGCCCCAATTCATCTTGGGCTACCACCCACAAGCCCACTCCTGTCTTGCAGAGTTAGACAGGGCACCCAAATTTAGTCTTTCCTTCTGTATGTGAGTACTTACCTGCTTTCCTCTGTGTTTTTGTTTATGTATGGAGGTGTGGATGTATATGAACAGTCACAACTGCTCCTAGCTGTGTCAACACCTAGCTCTACTGGTTTGTGACATGCCTTCTCCACCCCAGGAACTAAAACAGTCACCAGCCTCCACAACCTCTTTCTTCTTCACATATCCGGGCCATTTCAGATTTATGTTGGAAAACCAAATGTGCTTGACTTTCTGTTATGACAAACACCTTTGGTTCTCAATGTATTCCCCTTTGCTTTACAGCTTAAATTCTGACTCCCTTGGGAATCAACATTTCTACAGTACAGTAATTTATGTTTCTAGGGGAACTTAAAATTTCAATATTCTACAGTCTTGATTTGCATAGGTGGTCAAATTAAACATTTAAGTAAGCTCACACCCTGAGGAAAACAATGATTTTCGCTGAACAATAGCTTATGCTTTGCACTCTGGACAAGCCAAAAAAATTATTTGTTGTGAATTTCACACATTGTACACACCAATATTCAGTATTTCCTAGATACTCCAGTTGCTACAGAAACCAACTGTAATTTTGAGTTATCAGTGTTTCTGGTTTCTATATCCCCCCACCCCCCATTCTTGCCAGCTACAGGAGAGATTAAACATTGATCTTTAATGAGTATAAGAAGCCAAATATAACTGGAGGATTCAAAATGAGAGGAGGGGGAAAGATAGTACTGGACTGAAGAATAAATCTGAATCTATTGCAAATCTGACACTATAGTAGACTGGCAAGGATTTCTGAAGGTGTTATCATGTGGGAATAGATCACAATTTGGACCAATTGTGGCAATTTATTTCCCTGAAATCATATGGTACCCATTCTGCGTACATCAGCTTTGGCAATGAGCATCACCACAGCAGAGTATGCTGCTCCAGTATGGAGTGCATCCACACACGCAAAACAAGTTGACATCACTGTTAATGAAGCCATGCTTATAATGACAAGATGCCTCAAACCCACATCAGTTGAGAAAATATATCCTCTTGTTGGTATCACTCCACTTAAGATAAGGAGAGAAGTAGCAGCAGATGCTGATAAACTAAGCAAGAGAAGGACCCTCAAAATCCTCTGAATGGATACGAGCCTCAAGTCCACCGGCTCAGATCCAGGAAGTGCTTTATGGCAAGAACAAAACACTCTTGAGGGTATACAAAACCAAATTAGAAGATGGAGGAAGGAGCTCACTGGACGAGGAACATCATTAAAGGTGGATATAACTGAGGAACTTTACTCAACCTCCCCTACGTCACTTGGAAAACCCTGAGTAGGCTGAAGGTTGGAGTCCCTAAATGGAAGACCAACAGGCTCAAATGGAGACTGCTGGTGGACAACCACACTCTGTGTGATTGTGGAGAGACTTAGAATCCTGCTCATTTACTGCCAGAAACATGCACTGATGACTTAGGTTTGGCCAATGACAAAGCCAAAAAGGTCATTTTGGCAGTCTGATTAGGACACAAAAGAAGAAGAAATATGGTACTTGGGGAACTGTACCTGAGCCAAATCTGCACTGTAGGCCTTTATTTTTTTTGATCCAGTTTGTAGGGCTTCTATTTTATTTTTTATTTTTTGGAGCTAGACTGCTGCAATTCCCCAGCAAATAGAAGGGTAGCTTTAAGGGAGATTGTTCCCATTAAAGAAAAGCTTTCATTGCAATCAGGTGCTTGCTTTTTGCAGCTGTCTGATTGCACTCGGATTCCCAAGGTCGGTATCCTATTCAGCATTCATTCCCTTGTCAAACTTCAACAGTGGAAGCTATCACGGGAAATCTGATCAGGTGCCAACTCTACACATGGTCATATTTGAGCATCAGCTCTTCAGATTATCTGCAGCTGGAGCTCTGCATGCCAGGAAAAACAAACAAGGATACTGGCCCAATTGTTTAACAACTAAAGATGGGCGTTTCTGCAAGACTGGTACAAAAATGTTTTGCTGCCTGAGGACAAGACTGATTCAGATACTGATTCACATGACCTTTGGATATTAATTCAGAAGTGGAAATGACACCATATCTGAGAGCATTGGGCTAGTTTAGGGATTATAGATTGGCTGTGCGGCCCATACAGCTGATCCTCTATGAGAGAGCCGGAGACTTAAAAGGGATGCTTTTTGCTGTCCTCCAGTATTCATCACTTGAAGCAGTTTCCTCATTCAACCTAACAACAGGCTTGGCTGTGCCACTCTGCCTTAAATTACATGGAATAAAATAAATTATATATGTCCCCTGTTGCCTACCTAAATTGTATTCCTGGTAAGATTACTGTCACTTCAAAGCATACAGTGTTGCTACTAGTTAGAAGCAAGCCAGAATCTATACAGAATTATAAGAGTCTGACTTCTCCAAAGTTAACCAGTATGTCTCCGGCTGAGCATGATGCAGCATTTTCAGATGCTTACATTTATTACATACTCATAATCAGAGCAACAAGCATATACAGTTAGTGAATATTCTGGTTTCCAAATTGCAGACTAGGGAGGACCCCAAGGTTTAGAGAGAGAAGCTTGCCTAAGAAGGCCATCTGGTAAGTCAACATGTGAATGGGATTTCTTGAACTTTTATTCTCACCTCTTACCCATAACCCAAGCCTCAACTGAGACAGCAGTTTTGGTTAATGCACCTATTTCATTGGCAGACAGTTACTCACAAAGCAATAAAGCAAAACTTGAAGCCATATAATAATTGGCTCATTTAAAAAAAAGTTGCAACTTTAGCTTTCTGACATGCCAGCTGTTAACTTAGGTCAGGGCTTCTCAACCTTTTCAAGCCGTGGGCTGGACCACGCCTCCTCAGATAGATAAGCAGGCTGGACTGGTGATTCCCCTGCCATAAACACTGCCGTAAAACACGTCCATGGCTGTCATAAATGCATTTATGACATAAATGCATTTATAAATGCATTTATGACAGCCGCAGGTGCATTTACGGCTGTCGTAAATGCGTCTGCTTCTTCTGGTGGCGGTGGCAGGGGCGTGGGCCCATGAGAACCCATGACTTAGCTCCATGATGACGAACCTTGGCACTCCAGATGTTCTTGGACTTTAATTCCCAGAAGCCCAAACACCATGTTAATCCACACAAGTGGGTATACTGCGATTCATCCGGCCCACGCTGCCCTAGTCGCTCCCGGAAGCGGAAGTAAAATGTGCGGGCACATTTTACTTCCGCTTCCGGAAGCAATGAGGGCAGCACGGGCCAGATGAATTGCAGTAAACCAATTTGTGTGGATTCACAGGGTGCTTGGGCTTCTGGGAATTGAAGTCCAAGAACATTTGGAGTGACAAGGTTCGCCATCACAGACTTAGGTTGCAAGACTTCAATTCCAGAATCCGTGCTGGCTGGGACTGATGGGAATTATAATTGAGAAACATTTGCAGAGTTCCTTCCATATACCAGCTCCAACTTCTTTGGCATGTGGATTGTCACATGTCTCACTCTTTCTTGCTTTCAGTTCTTCTTCTTTCATGTCCTGACCAAACTCTTGACTGCCAAAATGAAGCCACTTTCTTTGCTTTGTCATTGCCCAAGTCCTCATTGGTGCATGTCTCTGGCAGGAATCGGCAGACAAGTAAATGAGCTGGACTCTGTGTCTGTCCACATTCATACTGTGTGTTGTTTAGGGACTCCAACCCTCAGCCTATTCATGGTCATACAGGTGACGTAGCGGAGATTGAGATCTTCAGCCATATCCTCCTTTAATGATGTACCTTGCCCAGTGAGGTACACTTTTGAGTATTAATGGACAGAAAAGGTGGGGTGTAGAAGAAGCTAATTTATCAAATAGGGCATAACCAATGTGCATGCTTATTGCACAAATGTTACTGAAATGAATGGGATCCATTCAGTAACTGAATAGTATAGTGAGTATAGTCCATAGGTTTGCCACTTTAGATGGTTGCAGCAAAAGACAATGGGCCTTTTGGCATCTTGAAGACAAACAAATATATCATTCTACAAGTGCTTGTAGGCCACTAATACAAGGTACATGATCATAAACTCACGAGTTTTCTGCTTCAGAAAACCAAGATGCAGTGAGCAGGCCTACCAGTGGTACCCATGCCTTACTTTCACTGTGCCTGTGTTGCTGATAGGTTGCCACTGGCAACCAGAAGGTTCAGAGAAGAATTGGACCTGCCTCACCCCATAACCTTGCAGTTTTCTGACAAATTGGGGGAGGCTGAGGGGAAACTTCCCTTTCTTTCCCTCCACCTTGGGCTAACAGCATAGACAGCACCTTTGGTCAATATTGATAAAGGCTACGCCTGTTCTGGGCAGGACAACAAATGAGTCCCAGACCAGTCCTATCCCTTCTACTTATCAGACATAGTCACCACATGTATGGCAGGCCACCATTCAATAGGTGCGGCTTTTCCTGTCCTTCTATGCCTGAGACTGTAGCTGTTAGGGCACAGAGAGGGGGTGGAGGTGGGGACCCAGGCCTACTGCTGTGATTCTTCCTCACAGGAAGCATCTCTGTTTAAATTTCACACTCCTGTGCTTCTCACCAACCAACCCCCCTTTCCTCCCCTCCTTTCACAAACATAATTTGCTCCTGTTTCCAAAGGGATTGCCACTTTAGACAGTGGCAGCAAATGACAAAAGAGCCCTATGACATCTCTCTCAAAGATTAACACATATTATTGTACAAGTGCTCGTAGGCGAAGGGGCATGACAAATGATATGCTCTATGATATGCTCTCCACAATCTTTCCTTGTTTTCACTCACATATACATGGCTTACCATTGGCGTCGGGACTGTAAGCAGTCAGGTTAGGTTAGGGCTGTGAAATGTTGAAAGTATTGATAGTGACACTTTGATTGGGAATAACTGATTACTGGCTATTGAATGAACGTAATTGTCAATGCTTCCTGCATCTAACATCCCTCTGTCTTCTAGGCTTGCCAGGAGTTCAGCCAGCCTTGAAATGTAGGTTTTGAAGCTGGTTCCCCAGATCTCTTGGTTCAGATCTGAAATCTCAGGCAGTGTTGGATGTTGTCAGTCTAATAACCCTAGATTTGGGGATTTATTCTCATGGCTTCAGGACATGCCATTTAGGCATGCTGAGAAGCAGTCAGGTGCTTCTGTTAATGCATGTTTTCTGAGTTACTGCTGCAAACCATTGGCCTTTTAACTGTCAAATTTGCAATTGCTGCTGAATATCCTGATGCTTGTGCCATTACAAGAATCTGACCCTTCCAGGATCTTTTTCTTTGGTTTGGAAATTATAGGGATCAAAATGACCCAGCAAAACTACTATCTACAGTTCTATCCCTAACTGGTACAAATGTATAACATAAATTTCTAGATTTAGCTGTTTTTCAAGCCTAGATTCTATTATTATATTAAAAGAAGGTCTCCCTTGCTCGAAAGTCAGTCGTGTCTGACTCTAAGGTACATTGCTCACCTCTGTTTACAGCCAAACAGCCAGCGCTGTCTGCACCTGCAGATGTTTCTATGGTCAAGTGGCAGGCATGGAGCACACAGAACACTGTTACCATTCCAGCAGAAGCCAAACCTATTAATCTACTTGCAATTTCTTTCTTTTGAACTGCTAGGTTGGCAGGTGCTGGGATGGATGACAGGCACTCACTCCATTCCTCTTGGGTCTTGAACTGCTGCCCTGCTGACCTTGTGGTCATCAAGTTCAGCATCTTAACCATTAAGCCACGTCATTATTGTTGCTGGGTTTAATTAGGCGATGTGACATTATCCCAAATGCAAAAGCCTAGCTTCTCTTGATGACAAGGCAATAAGATAATATTTGTTTATTTATTTTATTGGATTTCTATCACCACCCCTTTGCCAAAGCGACTCTAGGCGGCTCACAATCACCATTAAAAAACAGTCAAATATAAAAACATCCCCACAGCAATTAAAATCATAAAAACATTTAACATTTAAAAGCCATTAAAATTCCCTCCCAACAATCACAATAAGTTAAAACCAAAACCCGAACAGCCTTTCATATAAGCCAGTGGGTTGTCTGCCCCACCGGCAGCACCCCACACCTGCTGTGCCAGCCAAGTTTTTAGGCCTTTCCTAAAGGTCAATAGCTCTGCCTGGAGGTGCAGCTCAGTTGGCAGGAGGTTCCACAGGGTCAGAGCACATGCCGAAAAAGCCCGCCTCCTAGTGCAGTGGTGCACAACCTTTTTCTGCTATGGGCCGAGCCTGCCCCGACACACAGCTGCAGGGGCCGGGGGCCGGCTGCTCCTACTGCTGACGTGATCCCGGGTGCGCCAAGGGGCTCTCCTAGTACTGCGGATTTTGAAGTGGGGAAGGCTCCAAAAATTTTCCAAAATCAGCGATCCATGTCCCCAAAGGCTGCTGAAGTGAGGGGACCAAGCCAGAGGCTGCTTCGAGCAGCAGGGACAAAGCACAATCGCTGCTGCTGCTGCTGCTGCTGCCGCCACCGCTACCGCCGCTGCTGCTGCCGCCGCCGCCAGCGGTCTCTTAAGTAACCTGTTGTTTACAATGCATGGCAAATAATTTAATTTAATTTCATTTATTAGATTTATATCCCGCCCTACTCCACAAAAATGTGACTCAGGGTGGCTTCTTGTATATGCACATAAGAGTAACACACTCATTTACACTTTTTTAAATCTGTCCACAGAAATGGGGTTACCAGGACACACCAGCCAGGGAGCTTATGAAACAACGAGGGGCTGGCCATGTCCATGATGAACCAAGAACACCCATTTACCTGGCACATGGACACATGACGCCTTCCCCTGGCTATTCACCTTTAGGAAGACTACAAGGACAGCTATATTATAACCCTCCAGGCACACGTCTACCCCCAGCATGGGGGAACCCAGGGAAGCCTCAATATGGACATCAGCAACGGTTCTGAAATTGCTCCAGAGGTCCAGAGGCAAGAGGGTGGGGGAGTGGAAGGGAGAGAGAAACTTTGAACAGAACATGAGGCTTCCTTCAAGAACAGTGACTTACAGTAAGAAATAAGAGCATTCAAGCTGCAAAGGAAACTAAGGAACGACTATATGCCTGAGGCTTTTAATATAGTCTACACTGGGAGAGGTTTCTGCTTAATTATTTTCTCCCAGTGAATTGCCAATCGTAGTCCTGAACTATTCCCAGTTTATCCCATGACAAACCTATTTTAATAAGATTATGTCATGTCAGAAAACAAAGGAAGCTGCACAAAAATCTACTAATACAGCTATATTAGCCCAATGTTTACTTTTAGAGGATGAACTGGGGGAAAGCACAAGGTCTGGAAACTCATAGTGATGGGTTGACCGCAACTAAGGCACTGAGGATCAGCATAAAAAGAAATACTGGAATACAGAAAATGGCCAGACGGTGAATAAGAATCAAAAATCAAGCAGAAATCCATCCGTAGGTAAGACTCAAGGTCTCAAGTATAATGATATAATCTGGTGGTAACACAAAGTCCTTATATTCAGGTGTAAAGATGAACTTAAAGTCCTTTATTTCAGGTAAGTAGATATGAAAATAATTCAAAGTTCTAATCCAAGTAAAGAAAACCGAAGCTTTTCGGATAGCTTCGGTTTTCTTTACTTAGATTAGAACTTTGAATTATTTTCAGATCTACTTACCTGAAATAAAGGACTTTAAGTTCATATTTACACCTGAATATAAGGACTTTGTGTTACCACCAGATTATATCATTATACTTGAGACCTTGAGTCTTACCTACGGACGGATTTCTGCTTGATTTTTAAAAAGAGATACTGGCAGAAAATCAGGATGCCTTAATACCTTCCCTCTCCTATTTGATATGGATGAAATGGAAGCCATTCATTTATTATGAATGGGACAAAAGGTTGCATGCACTGTCTTTACGGGATCATCTATTTGATTGTCATACTGATGATCAAAATACTGTACTGTATTTGAAATGATGAACTAAGGCAGCCTACAGAAAATGCTTTGACATTTAAGAGATCAGAATAAATTATACTGAGATCAGAATAAATTATACTGAGTTCTATTGGCTCCTGAGGGGTGGAATTTAGAAAGGAAAAAGGGATTGGTATAGGCCAATGGTGGCGAACCTATGGCACGTGTGCCAGAGGGGGCACTCACAGCGCTCTTTGTGGGCTCGCACACCATCGCCCCAGCACAGAGTTTGCCCTGCCCCTCTGCCCAGCAGCCCAATGGGAGCATTTCCCCCTCCCCCAGCACAGAGTTCACCCCGCCCCTCTGTTTGGGCACTTGGTATCTAAAAGGTTCACCATCACTGGTATAGGCATACACCAAAGCCAATGAAGAGCATGAAAAAATATATCTACAGTACTTTAAAAGGAGGTGAGGGAAGGAATCCGTTTCTTGTTTATCATGAAATCTAGTGTTGCCTAATACACAGGGGATATGTTCCAAGACCTTCTGTGGATACCTGAAACAGCAGATAACAGCAAACCTTGCATTTAACACATATATCTGAGTTATAGAAATGGGGACGGGTTTAAAATGCCTCAGTCGTTCTACATGAGAGCTACCAAAATGTCTGCATCCATTCCTTGTAAACATTACACTGCAGACTAAAGAGTAGCCAGAGCTGATAATGTGTCATAGAAATATATATTTCAGGAATTTTTAATTGAATATTTTTAGACCCATGTGTAACTGAAATCATGAATACTGAACTCACAGAAATGGGAGGGTGGCCACCTGTACCTTTATTTATTAGGACAAACCAACTCAAATGTTAAAACAAAACCCAGATCCTTGAGTGTTTCTTTTTTTGGACTACAAATCCCACAGTCTTCCATGACAGTCACAATGCTGGTGCATTCTGGAAGTTATGATCCCAAAAGGTAATTTTCCCAAGTTTTGCAAAACAGTGAGCAAGCAGTTGAGTTCTCAAGGACTTTTGGAATTTATTTTTGGTCCAGAATCCCTTCCTATGCTTACTCATACAATTAATTCACATCCTTCATCATCCGAACAAGTCTGTCTGCAGATCGTAGAGCTGCAACATCCAGCCTTTCACATATTCTTCCAACCCACCCTTTGATGCTGACATTTAGCCTGATAAGGCATGTGGAAGATTTTAAAAACCTGCTTAATATTTCGTAACATTTCAGTTGGTGCTAGTATAAGATTATTTGACCACCCTAGTTTTTTAGAGAGGTGTTTTTTTCCACATGGCTAGACACAGATTCCTTTGCTTTATTCTTCATCTACCAAAAGAAGAATGAAGAGAAGGGGCTTGAAAGAGATTCATAAAATGTTTGGATATCAGCTGCCAGAGAAAGGGAGCATAAGAAAACTGGATGGTTACATCAACGGTAGGATACCAGTGGCCATTAGAATCTGTTTAAGAACTCCAGTATTCCTGTTGCCCCACTGTCCTTAGATGAGTAGGTGCAAGTACATGACACAGGCTCCTTTTCAATGAAAATACAACAAACTGCAATCTGCAACAGCTTTTTAGCATGAATGCAAGAGCTGGAATTATTATAGTTGCTAGGGGCTAGATTCAGGAGGTCTACGGCTTTCTTGGTTGTAGAGAAAAAATCCACAAAGTGCAAAGTTGTTACAACACTAGTTGTAGACTGACTTCATGCCAATTTTCCCTTCTTTTTCTTAAAAGCTTTAAGTCCAGTTAAGTGCAAAACAGTGGCAAGAAAGATACACATGTAGAATTAAATAAGCACTAGATGCTTCGGAAGACATATTCAGATCAAAGATTTCTTTCTATGTCAGAACTGAACTTGCGATTCTTTCCCATAAGTACTGCTCAGCTACAATTTTGGGGAATACTTGTAGGAATTCTGGAGATAATGAAACGTGCTTTTAGAAACAACACTTTACATGAAAACTGCACTGTTAAGATTTATACGTAAAACAAGAGTGGAGAAACTGTGACCCTTTGGAAGATGTTCGACTATAGCTTCCATTATCCCTACCAATGGTCATGCTAGCTGAGGCTGATGGGAACTGGAGTCCAACAACACCTGGAAAGCTACATGATTCCCACCTCAGCCCTATGCTTTCTCCCTTTGAGAATCCCAATTAGGAGGGAGCCCCTAATATTTGAATTGTTAAATAAGCATTTGAAAGTCACAAGATCTTGTTAACATATAGCAAATTAGTCAGAGGTCCTGATTTACCTTTTGCCATTCTCCCCCTTTCCTGGTTTTTCAAATCACGGTTATATCTTGCAAGGCTTAGTTCTCATATTGAGCTAGTGAACCCCCAGCTTCAGAAATGGCCCAGTAATATGTCTATGAAGACTGCCAGATGCTGATCACTATCTATAATACTCTTTATATAATAATAATCTTTAATACAAATTTGTTTGACATAAGCTTTCATGGATTGCAACTCACATAAATACATTTGAAATGAGCTTAATTCACAAAAGCCTAAATCAATCATGTTAAATCAATCATGTTAGTCTCAAAGGTGTTGAGGGACCTCTTAGATGTTTTTGCAGCAACAGACTAACAAGAGCTACCTTCTTTATTATTACAGTACTTTTTAAATCACTGATCACAGTCTAGACTCCAAGAATGTAAGGTGTTGAGGAGTTTTTAGGTAATTAATGAGGCTGCTCCAGTTATTTCTTCAAGAGGAAAAAATTCAGCTGAGCAGTAACAAGGCAACGACAAGAATTCCAGAAGCTCTCAGATAAACACTTCCAGGAAGATCATCTTTACAGCAGTCACAGCAGGACCCCTGTGTCACTGAGCAAAATGAAACACCTCCTCTCCCAGTTGCCACACTTATTGTGAGAAGTATTCCATTTTGGATTGCAACTTCACAAGTGTCAATGGTGTTCAACTACCAGCTAATGCCAATGTCAACATCTAAGAGAGGTAAATGAATCATCTTGTGGTTACCCTAAGGAAAAGCCACAGGTCACATACCTGTGATCATTACAAAGCAGAATAAAGGATTAGTCTTTAAGGTGTGATTATGTGTGTTTTTTAAAATTGTGTTTAGTTTTAATCTGGATAGACAGGCTTCTTCTAATTCACGGCATTTTTCTTCCCTCAAATAAAATGTTTTCACATGCTCCATATTCACAGCTCTTTAATACTCTTCTCCATTTGATATATTAACCTCAGGCATAAATGTACAGCTTATTAACATAACAAATAAACCTTTGGCTATGGGGACCGCATAGATACACAAAAATAAGGACTTTGCGCCCTCTAGAGGCTGGACCTCTGAGGGCACCCATTTCCAGCAGCCATGTCAACTCAAATGGTTGCAACCAAAATGTGTAACAGAGGAGCCCGCCAAAGTGATCCTCTTTTGGAGGTGCTAGTTTGGATTAAGCCAACGTGGTCTAGAGTTCTCCTGACCCTCTAAGTCCAAAGCCAGTTTCTTGCACAATCAGTCGGATCTGTGCAATAGCAAAACAAAACTCTTTGGGTTCTTGCAATGCCATCGTTCCTTCTTAGGTACATCTTTTTCACTGACAGGGCAGAATCAGCAGGAGGTTTTACCACCAGCTACAAAAGAAAAGGAAGCAAGAGAAGAAATGTTTAGAATCTCTAAAGGCCATAAAGGCAAGTGTCCACGAACAAGAGTCTAGCTCATACCCCAGACTCAGAAAAGTTACTTTTGTGTGCCCATTCTAACTAGGGGATTTTGGAGGGTTAGATCAATGGTCATAAGAACATAAGAACAGCCTTGCTGTAACAGGCCACAGCCCATTCAGTCCAGCATTCTGTGTCACACAGTGGCTCACCATTTGCTTCAGGGTACTTCCCAAGCAGATGCCTTCACCTGCTTAGGATTCCCTGGAAATGGCATTGAGAGATATCCTGTCTATCTCTCCAACCCGGAGGTTGTCCTTAAGTATCCATAATTATAGCCATTGATACCCTTGTCCTCCATGAACTTGTCTAATCCTTTCTTAAAGCTGTCAAGACTGACAGCTGTCACCACTTCTTCTGGCAGGGAGTTCCATAGACCAGTAATCCTCTGGGTGAAAAAGTACTTTCTCTTATTTGTTTGAGAACTAGTACCCAAAAGTTTCATGGAGTGCCCCTAGTTCTAGTGTTGTGAGATAGGGAAAACTGTTTTTCCTTATCTACTTTGTCCACACCGTGCATGATTTTATAAACTTCAATCAGGTCACCTCTAAGAATCTGCTTTGCACTTAGTTGGGCCTTTGGTCAATTTTGTCCAAGAATATCTATTCTTAACTGGAAGTGGTTCTCAGGCATCAGTCTTTTATCAAATAAACCAGTGGTGGCGAACCTATGGAACATGTGCCAGAGGGGGCACTTAGAACCCTCTCTGTGGGCACACACACCGTCACCCCAGCACAGGATTTACTCTGCCCAGCAGCCCAATGGGAGCGCTTCCTCCTCCCCAGCACACAGTTCACCTCTGCCCAGCAGCCCAATGGGAGAGCTGCCTCCCTCCCCCCAGCACAGAGTTCATCCTGCACCTTTGCTACACAGAAGCAGCCTGTTGAGTTTGGGCACTCAGTCTCTACATGGTTCACCATCATTGTCATAGACAGTTCATCCCCCCCCCCCAAAGAAAGTTGAAAATGCCACCAAAATTGTTTTGGAAATTTAATTTAATTTAATTTTCAAACTTCTACACCGCCCACTCAGGCAAACCCAACTCAGGGCGGCTATTCTGTATTCTGCTTTGCCCACTGAACTGCAGTTCCCTTTAATAATTTCACTTAATTCCCTTTAATATTTTCACGTAATTTCACTTAATTCTCACTTTCAAAAAGCAATCTAGAGCCATCCTCAGCAGTACCTGAATGGAAGACCATAAAGGAATATAAATACTTTACACTACAAGAACTCTGCTTTGGGAATTTTGAGAACAGTAGTCTAGAAATATTCATTGCCCCACCTTTATAAAGCATCAAGGTTCGGATTCTGTAAGACATCCTCGGTTGTTCCTGGTAGGGGATTTCCCCTACTCTGGAAGGCTGTTGTTTTCAACAGTAGGCTCCCAAGAATTGAACCTGAGATATATTTTTTTCAGCATGCAAAACATGTACTTTTCCACTGCTCTATAATCCTTGCCTTAAATACCTTTTCATGGTGTTGTGTCCTAAAGCCTGTGCCTTTAAACAATGTACCTATCCATGTGTATCCAATGTAACCTTTTCTATGTGTAACATTGTAACCTCCAGCTGAATCACTGTAACCTTAATAGGACGCGAGCTAGTGACCACTAGGTGGCAATAGCGAGCGTCCAAGCTCATTGGTCCAAGACTCACCTAGAACAACAGCGCGGGAAGATTCCCGCCACTACCTTCACCTGGACAAGAAGGGCGTGACTTGCAATGACGTCACGCAGCCTGTAGCCAATAGGCTATCAAGGAGCCACATTCAAATGTATAGCCACTGTATATATTGAGCTGTTCGTCCGCCATTACTTCATGTTCCCTCTGACCAGCATGTAATAAAGTTGTGTTAAGCCAGCTCTTCGGCTGTCCTGGTGTCTTTGGTCCCATACACTAAATTGGCGACGAAGGTGGGATAATGGCTGCCCACGGGACCAAGACATACGCCGGTTTCGACATCCAGAAACCGCAAGATTGGGAACTCTTCGAAATGGACTTCCAAGGCGCGCTGGTGGAGTTCGAGGTTAAGGACGAGGCGAAGAAAAGAGCCATCCTTACCAGAATGCTCGGGCACGACGGCAAGAGGGTCTTGATTGACCTCATCGCACCCAAAAAGGCGGCTGAATTCAAGGCAGAAGAGCTCCTGATGGTGTTGCGAGACCATTTCCGGCCCTCGGTAGCGATATTTCCCGCTCGGAGCGCGTTTTGGAGGCGAGTCCAAGCGCCTGATGAGTCGGTCGCCGCTTTCGTAGCGGCCCTGCGTCTGGCTGCCGGCCCATGCAAATGGGAGAACTTGGAAGTCACCCTCAGGGACTGCGTGCTATGCGGCCTGAAGGACGCCGAGATTCAGCGCACGCTAATGAATCAGGAGCCGCCCCCCATGTTGCAGGAGGTCCTGAAGGCGGCACACGCCGCGGAAGCCACGAAGGCCGGGGTGCAGGAGCTCCAGGACTGGCGGCCGAAGGCCGACAAAACAGAGGGTTCGGTGCACGCGGCCCAGCGAATTTCGAAATCGTCCGCCGAAAGCAGCGACAACGAGGACGTCCGGAGGGTCCGGAAGGAGGGCCGGCGCTGCGACGGCTGCGGGGCGGCTCACGACCGCGCAAAGTGCCCGTTCAGAAAAGCCGAGTGCCACAACTGCGGCCACCGCGGGCACATCGCCAAAGTCTGCAGACAACGGCGCAAGGACCGGAGGAGGTCACCCGACCGCTCAGCGAGGCCAGACCGCTCGACGAGACCGAAGGATGGCGCCCGGCCCACGAGGAAGCCGGACGGCGTGGGCCGCATCTCCGACGACAGCGGCGACGATGCCCCGGTTTTCAGCGTGTCCATGGGACACCCCCGTTACTTTGTTGAGGTACTGGTGCAAGGGGCCCCTGTTAGGATGGAGATTGACTCTGGCTCCTCTTACTCCATCATTTCCCAGAGGGAGTTTTTGAGAATTGCCCCCCCGCGTACGGCCCAAGCTCAAAGCGTTGAGGTCCACGCTTCGGGACATGCAAGAGAACAGTATCCCGGTGTTGGGGGTTGGGAATTTCCAGGTTCAGTACAAGCGGCACGCCGCGGAACTCCCCCTAGTCGTCCTTAAGGGACTCAATGGTTTCAGCCCCTGGGTCTGTTCATTGGGGGGGGTGCACGCCGTGGGGTCTGACCCGATACAGGAGGTGTGCGACGCGCACCCCGAAGTCTTCAAGAAGGGACTTGGGAAATTCAATGGACCCCCAGTGACGTTCGACCTGGACCCGGAGGTCCGCCCAATCAGACTTAAACCTCGCAGGGTGCCTTTTGCACTCAAGGACAAAATAGAGGCGGAACTGGACAAATTAGTGGGCCAGGGGATTCTTGTTCCTGTTGATTCCGCGGAGTGGGAAACTCCGATTGTCACAGCATTGAAGGCCAATGGGGAGGTGCGCATTTGCGCCGATTATAAGTGCACCATTAATAAGGCAATCCGCCCAAATGCGTACCCGGTGCCGGTGGTCAGCCATTTGCTAGCCAGGTTACATGTGGGAAAGTGTTTCGCTAAGCTCGACCTGGCACAGGCCTATCAGCAACTCATGGTAACCCCTGCCGCAGCTGCTGCACAGACCATAATCACGCATAAGGGGGCGTTCCAGGTGACGCGCCTCCAATTCGGCGTGAACTCGGCGCCTGGAATTTTCCAGTCACTCGTGGAACGCCTCCTCAAAGGGCTGGACGGCGTTTTACCATATTTTGATGACGTATTGATAACGGGGGGGGAGTGAGGTTGAGTTGGCTAAAAGGCTAAACAAGGTCCTGGCGGCGTTCGAACGAGCGGGGTTGAGGTTGCGAAAAGACAAATGCGTCTTCTTCGTGAAGGAGGTTGAGTTCTTAGGGTTCCGAGTAACACCCGAGGGGATCAAACCGTCCAAATCCAAGGTGGCCGCCATCAAGAAAGCCCCTCGCCCCACATCCAAGCCCGAGTTGCAGTCGTTCCTAGGGCTCCTAAATTTCTACCACTCCTTCCTTCCACGGAAGGCGGCGGTGGCTGAGCCGCTTCACAAGTTGCTCAAGAAAGACGCGGCATGGATGTGGGCGATGACCAGGAGAGGGCATTCACGGAACTGAAACAACTCCTGGCGTCTGACGCCATTCTGACCCATTTCGACCCCAAACGGCCGGTGGTACTGATCTGTGATGCATCCCCGGTGGGGGTGGGGGCAGTGTTATGCCACGTGTTGGAAAACGGGAGGGAGGCCCCAATAGCGTTTTACTCCAGGTCCCTGTCCCAAGCGGAGAGAAACTACGCCCAGACAGACAGGGAGGCGCTGGCGATAGTTGCGGGGACCAAAAAATTTCACGATTTTCTGTATGGCCGCCCCTTCACCATCGTGACTGACCACAAGCCCCTGCTAGGCATTTTTACCGCAGATAAGCCCACGCCACAGATCCTGTCCCCGAGAATGCTTAGGTGGGCCATTTTTCTCAACGTCTACCAGCACGCGTTGGTGTACCGGCCCGGGAAGGAGATCAGCCATGCGGACGCTCTATGAAGGTCCCCCCTCCCCCTGACGCCCAGCCAGGTGAGCAAGGGGGAGCGAGACCATCAGGTTCTCATGATAGAGGTGCTGGATTCGCCCCCCGTAGTGCCCGCCGACATTGCCACAGCGACAAGGAAGGATAAGACGTTGGCGGCCGTTTGCTCCTGGGTACAGAAGGGGTGGCCGGCGTCTTCCCCAGCAGAGGAATTCGCCCCGTTTTTTAGGAAGAAGCTGGAACTGTCCCTAGAGAGGGGGTGCCTCTTGTGGGGGCAGCGGGTGGTGGTCCCCACATCCCTTCGACCGCGGGTGCTTAAACTGCTGCACGTCAGCCACCCCGGAATTGTGCGCTCCAAAGCGCTGGCCCGGAGTTACTTCTGGTGGCCCCAGTTAGACGCCGACATCGAGCACATGGTCGGCACTTGCGAGAGCTGCCAATGCTCCAGACCGGAGGCGGCCCGCCTTCCCCATAGGGAATGGGACGTGGCTAAGGGGCCGTGGTCCCGGGTGCACATAGATTTCGCGGGCCCGTTCCGAGGAACCCTGTTTCTCCTTGTGGTGGACGCTTTCTCCAAGTGGTTGGAGGTCATCCCAGTCACGAGCACCTCCTTGGCCGCGACAATTAAGCATTTGCGGAGAATTTTTTCCACGTTCGGAATACCCGACACTCTAATTAGCGATAACGCTAGTTGCTTCACGTCCGCTGAGTTCAGGGCATTCACAGAGATTAACGCCATCCGGCACATCACCTCCGCCCCCTTCCATCCGGCCACCAATGGCCAAGTGGAGCGTCTCGTACGCACCACGAAGGACGCGCTGCGGCGCATGGGCCCCGGGGACCTCAACCTGCAAGTGTGTCAGTTTCTGCTAGGGTACAGGGTGACCCCGTTAGCGTCAGGCTACTCCCCTGCGGAGCTTTTAATGCGCAGGAAGCTGACCACCATACTCACTAGACTAGATCCCACGAGAGTTGAGGACAAGGGGAGGAACATAGGGTTAGAAGCCACCAAGAGTTTCAGCGTGGGTGCCCCGGTACATTGCAGGAACTACGCCAGCGCGGGGCCAGCCTGGGTGCCGGGGGTGGTCGTGGAGACCAACACAGGTCTACTCTGGCGGCGGCACGCGGACCAGCTCCGGAGCCGGGTCCCAGGGAATCAGGGCGCCGGAAACACGGATACAAATTCAGCGTTATGGTTCTCCCCCACCCGTTTAGCCCAAGGGGGAGGAGAGGGGGGTCGAGAGTCCCCACCAAGGGGGGAGGAGAAGGAATTTGTCCTCGTAGATATCCCGCGGGATCCCCCGACAGAGTTTGATTTTGATTTTCAGAACCGGGGGGGGGGGTTCGGAGTGGTCCCCCACCCGTCCAAGTGAGAAGAGGGGTTTTACGTTAGCCCCTGGTGCCCCCGGTTCAACCACAACGGAATCTACCCTTTCCCCTAAAGCTGCAAAACCGCAGCAAGCCTCTAACAAGTCTCCCTCTCCCATTACAGGACAAGGGTCCAGGGAACAAGGAAGCGGGAGCGGCCCCCGGGTGGGCCAACCCACATCGCGGCCCAAACGCGAGTGCAATAAACCATCTTGGCTAAGAGACTTCGTCTCATCCTAGGGGGGAGGGGTGTTGTGTCCTAAAGCCTGTGCCTTTAAACAATGTACCTATCCATGTGTATCCAATGTAACCTTTTCTATGTGTAACATTGTAACCTCCAGCTGAATCACTGTAACCTTAATAGGACGCGAGCTAGTGACCACTAGGTGGCAATAGCGAGCGTCCAAGCTCATTGGTCCAAGACTCACCTAGAACAACAGCGCGGGAAGATTCCCGCCACTACCTTCACCTGGACAAGAAGGGCGTGACCTGCAATGACGTCACGCAGCCTGTAGCCAATAGGCTATCAAGGAGCCACATTCAAATGTATAGCCACTGTATATATTGAGCTGTTCGTCCGCCATTACCTCATGTTCCCTCTGACCAGCATGTAATAAAGTTGTGTTAAGCCAGCTCTTCGGCTGTCCTGGTGTCTTTGGTCCCATACACTAAACATGGATAACCAGCACTACTTGAATCTGAGCTCTCATTTTTCTGTACTACATGAAACAGGATGCTGTGGAATGCACTAGTTCAGATGGCCAATTGAAACTGGGCTCTTAAAAGTTATTTTGGGGGTTATAAATCCTAGAATCCCCCAGACAACATAGTAATGCAGAATTACCTGGATACCTTGGAGTTGTTATTTAGTGCATTGGTAGACATCTCCGCGGCAACATTCCACACATGCAAATGGACTTGAGAAATCATGTCCATTTGTATGTGGGTTTTTAGCCATAAGGATATCACGTCACCCACTGGCTAGGCGGACCATGACGTGTGCCCTCCGCTTTCACCTTGCCCAAGGGATCTGATGGAGGACAGTTTGGTGAGTTTTAGTCCCGGCCTAACATCACAGACAAGAGATGGGCAACACTGTCTAGTTAGATCGCTCAAGCCCCCATGACCCGACAAGGATTTTAAATAATGAGATAAATTGGGTTCACCCAAGGTTTTCCAGTGAGTATTATGGCTCAATAGGGATTGGAACCTAGGTCTCCTGAGTTGCAGTCTAAATCTCTGTGAGCCCTGGTAGTGTAATGGTTAAAACTGCTGTACTATAGTCAAAATGTTGTGAGTACAATCCTGATGGATCAAGGTTGACTCAACCTGCCATCCTTCTGAGGTCGGTAAAGTGAGCGTGTTTGGGGGCAAAACACTAATTACTTTGTGAAACGCCCAGAGAGTGCACTAAGCACTATGGCAGGAGATCTCAAGCTTTTTAAGCCAGGGGCCGGGTCACACTCCCTCAGATAGCTTCGAGGGCCGGATGGCCATTTTGCCCTTCTTCCACCACATGGCACTTCCTGGTGTGGTGGAGGCAGTGTGGGGGGCACATGTAATGGTGCCATGGGCTGCATCCGGCCCATGGGCTGCAGGTTGAGAATCCCTGCACTATGGGGCAGTATATAAGTGTAATTGCTATTGCTATGCCAAGAAAGCCAGACCTATAGCCCAGCTACAGAGGAGACAAGGAACAACACTTACCTGTGTCAAGCTGCACAAGGCACCGAGAAGTCCCCTTGCCTGGGAGTCTGACTTTGAGCCCTGGGACTGCTTCTAAGAACCTACGGCTGTCTTTGTAGCCTTGCTCCAAGCTCACCTTCTGCAGCTTGACCTTATATTCCTTCCACACTATGGCCTCCAGCTTCTTTAGCTGCAAACCTAAAGGAAAGAGGCTCAGAATGTTTTGCAAGAGAGGGGCCACATCTGGAAGAGAAGAGAAGGCAGTCAGCAATAAGGATGAGGAGCCCTTGGAGCTTGGTGGTTAAACTGTCTACTGCAGTCAAAACTGCTGCCATTGTGAGTTTGATTCTGACAGGGCTCAGGGATGACTCGGCCTTCCATCTTGGCTCTGTTTCTGCACTTCACTGGCACTGGCAGCTTCCAACAGATTATTCTAAGGCAGGGGTTCCCAACCTAAGGCCCATAGGCCAGATCTGGCTTGCAGCACCATTTCATGTGCCCCCCCCCCATCCTCACAAGGGCATTCAAGAAACAAAATGGCCACTCCTATGAAGCTGTTGGGACAAAATGGCCACCCCCATCGTGCAGGCAGGGCAAAATGGCCATCCAGCCCTCAAAGCTAACTGAGAAAGTGTGACCTGGGCCCCGGCTTGAAAAGGTTTGGAACCCCTGTTCCAAGGCAATGCACCCCGGAATAGGGTAAAAGCAGGTGGAGATGCTGGGCTCCTTCAGAAGCTGATGAACTGCAACATCCTCAACAACATGCTGACTGGGGCTGACTTTGTAGTCTGGCAACATCTAGCTGCTCTGTTGCTGAAATAATGGTTTCATGCCTACAAAAAAAAATCTTCCTACTGTATTTACCTCCCTAAAGGAGCTGCCACTTCAGCCTGTGAATCACCTATCACATTTTTGAAGGATCCCCTCCAAAGAGAATAGCAGCAGGACTTCAGATGAATGGATGTGATAATACAGTAATACCTTGGATAACGAATGCATTGGATAACGCTAAAATCGGATAACGATGTGGAATTTTGAAAAAAATGCCACCGAATAACGTTATTTTAATGTTTTCCAATGCATTGTGTTTTTCCCTGGTTGCCGAGCCTTCGGGAAGGGAACTGGCCAAGCACCTGGCTGGAGGGCCAGCGGGTGAGTGCAGAGACACCCTCCGTCCCTCCGGGAAGGGAACCAGCCAAGCGCGTAGCTGCTTCCCTTCCCGGAGGGCCGGTGGGTGAGTGCAGCCGGCGTATGGCCGCCTGCCTTGCCTTCCCCAAAAGGCAGCCACCGAACGGAGGGCCTTTGCAGGCTGCCTTTGCAGGCAGATCGATCCCCGGTTCTCCATCGTGAACTGTGAGCATCCATACTCTGGGTTGCTCTCGCGCATACGAAAAAGGCCGGTTCTTCAAAGGCTTGTCCCAGTGTGCCTAGTGCCGGCATCCCACCCTCTTTCCCCCAGTTTCAATTTTTCCGCCACGTTGATCGGAGCTCTCAGTATGCTGGAATCGGTTTCAGGCTTGTTTTTGACTTTCTCTTGCTATTTTTGTATATAGTTGCTAGTAGTTAGAAATGTATTACTTATTTATTTTACTGTATATTTTTACTGTGTATAGTAGTTACCTTTAGCACCGGAGAGCCCGCGTTCACCCTTCGGACTGCCCTCGTGGCGCAGGCTCCGTCGTGGGATTGCTAAAAAAATAAAAAAAGTTTATTTTCTTTTATTGGACTTGAACTTTCACAAAGATCTTTATTTACTTTCCTGGCTTATGGTTGTTAATATTTTTAAAAATTGTTCTCTCTGCGCGGGAAGGATCCCTATTTCCGACAGCCATTTCCTGTGTTTAATTTGCCTGAGGGAGGCTCATTTAGCCCTCAATGTTATGGCTAACACGCACCATTCCCATATGAAGGACAAGGGGCATAGGGCTAACCGTGCCCTCCCATCCGAACCGCACCCACCTCCTCATGGTTGGGATTGGTTGCATGTTCCCCAACTTGAGAGACCCCTGGCTCCAACGTACATGGTTCTTGAGACTACATCTACACTGACTTCGGGTTTTGAGCCGGTCTCTGAGCGCCATGGGAGTCAGGCTACTTGCACTCAATTTCCTACTCTGTGTCCCTCGCCAAGGTGCTGCATGCCATGAGTTGGAGGCAGCTTCTCTGGATCAGCCTACCCCTCGTTGTAGTGCTGTATTCCATGAGCAATGTTTCCAGATGGGCCACTATTCATGTTCGGCCCAGGAGATTTGTCACCGTTATGAAGGGCCAGCTCCTGCCACTATGCTGCCTCCTCAATGCACAGATTCCTCCTGCACTAGCCATCAGGTTGCCCTCACCCAGCCTAAGGTACACAGTGTTGCACCCTCTCATCATCGTAGTCATGGTTCACGGTCTCATCATACAGGTCATGCCAACACATGTTATCAGGTCCTACGTGCCATTACCCTCAGGCTACTCTCTGTCAGGGTCCCTGCTGTTTCACAATGCCACAGCCTATGTTTCAGCAATGCCATGCCATGGGGAAATCACGTTCTCCATCACCCTCCTCTGTCTCAAGTGCTGCAGACTCTTTACCTTCTCAGCATTGTAAATTTGACCAGGGCCTACCATTGCCTCCTTTGCTGCCCTAGTGTAGGTGTCTTTAGGATTCGCACCCTCAGGATTGGCAATCGGCACAGGACGAAGTTGAATCTATCGTGTCCTCTGCTTATGCGGCTGAATTAGAGCCCTTGCAAGCACCTTTGTCTAGTTTTGCCATCTCAGAACAGGCAAACTATTTTGACATGGTTCGGAGAATAGCCACTGCCATTGATCTGGATATTCCCAAGCCAGATACCCAAACTCAGAGCAAATGGGATAAGGCTACGGGTGATGGAGCTGCTAGATTTACCTACCATGCTAGAGAAGGTGCAGGCTATCTGGGAGCAGCCAGTTCTCGGCCAGGCTGTACCACGCAGGGTAGACAACATGTACAGGGTTCAGGAACCATCAACACCCTTCCTCTCCATGCTGCCTCAACTAAAGTCCATGGTGGTGGAGACTAACCAACCCAAATTTAAGTTTTCTGCTCTTACCACCCCTCTGGGTAAGGAGCAGAAAAAGACTGAGAATTTGGCTAGGTGACTTTACACTAATGCCTCCCTCGGTATTCGGATCTCAAATTATCAAGGGGCATTAGGTATGTACCAGCAATATCTTTGGAATAGACTTGCATCTCTCCCTCCTGCCCCAGCTGAGGCTGTAGCAGCGGAAGCATCTAGAATCCACCAGAGGGCCTTGCTGGTGGCCGACCACATAATGTTGGCGGCCTGCCATGCTTCTGAGATCTTTTCCCGAATCATGGTTGCAGTGGTTGTTTTCCCCAGGCAGGCCTGCCTCCAGGCAGCTAACCTCAGGGATGACACCAAGAATAAATTAGAGAACATGCCCTTTGATGGCTCAGGCCTGTTTCACAGCACAGCGGACGATTCCATAGACGATCTTACCAAAAAGCGGTTAACTACTAAACGCGTGTATTATGGGCCCCAACAGCCACATGGTGCACATCCTCAGCATTCCTACCGCAGACAGACTTGGAGGCGGACATTTCAATATCACCAGCCGCCTTATCAACCCTATCAACCTCCTGCCACCTACCAGGCCCCTTCCTTCCAGCCTCAACTCAGGCAAGCGGGCCATTACCAACGTAACTCCTCTCAGAGGTCTAGGTCCAGGCAGCCTTCCTTTTACCAGGACAGACAGCCGGCTAGAAGAATCTGAATCTTCCAGCCCAGGAGTCAGGCAAATACAGCTTCACCGGTCCTCTGGCACCGTTTTGCCAGGAGTGCCGTTGAATTACCTCTGACTCCTGGGTATTAAACATAGTTTTACATGGCTACGCCATCGAGTTTCTTCAGTTACCTCTTCTAGGAGAGGTGAAAGTTACATGTTCAAACCCCACTGGTTCAGGAAGTTTGCACTCTTTTACACAAAGGGGCGATTCGGCTGGTTCATCCACAAACCATTGAACAAGGGTTTTACTCCCGTTATTTCACGGTACCCACTTCCGTGTTGCAATCAGGGAGCAGCAGAGGAGGTACCTATGTTTTGTACTGTCCGGCCAAACCTACAAGTACATGAGGCTCCCGTTTGGGCTTTCCTCTGCCCCACGGGTGTTTACCAAGGTGGTGGCACCAGTGGTGGCGCACCTGCACATTATGGGCCTGCATGTCTATCCTTACATAGATGACTGGCTCATAGTGTCCAGGTCCGAGAAGAACTAGTCTTCAGATGTTTTCACGGTCATCTCCCTCCTTCACCACCTAGGACTAGCAGTAAATTTCAAGAAATCCTGCCTCACTCCATGCCAGACTATCAAGTTAATAGGAGTGTTACTAGACTCCAGGGATCAGAAGGTGTATTTGCCCCCAGAAAGGAAGCGAGATATTTGTTCAGCAGTCCAACGTGTGACTTCTAGCAACCCCACAGCACTTCACATTCAGGTTCCACCATTCTTGTCCTTCAGTTTGCAAGGCTGTGCCTGCGCCCTCTCTGGCAATGGTTTCTCTCGGCCTACAACAGGCTGATAGAACCTCAACACAAACGGTTAGCCTTACCACCACACATCACAACCTGCTTGCATTGGAGGACAGACAGTCGCAACCTCAACGAGGGACACCTCTTTTAGGACCCCTGGCCCCAGGCTCAACTCACCACAGGCCAGCAATGTCGGCTGGGGCACCCATTCGGGACCACTACGCATCAACAGCATCTGGCTTCCATCAGAACGGGGTCTACACATCAACCAACTAGAACGTCTAGCTGTTTTCAAGGCTCTCAAGGCCTTTCAGACAGCTCTAGCAGGCAAGGTGGTCCAGGTTGTCACAGACAACACTACCACAGTGTGCTACATCAACAAGCAGGGAGGGACCCACTCACGACAGCTCCTGTTCCTTGCCTTGAAACTCTGGGAATGGTGCATCCCACAGACTGTCGATATTTCCCATTGCGATTCATCTGTCAGGGGAGCACAACCTCTTGGCGGACTCTTTGAGCTGCACTCACACTCAGTCCCATGAATGGGAACTGAATCAGGAGGTCTTTCTCAGGCTGACTCAGCAGTGGGGGACCCCTTTGGTCGATCTGTTGGCGACTCATCTCAACACGAAATTACCTGTCTTCACCTCCAGAGTGGGCCACGACCCCTCCTCAATAGGCGATGCATTCCTACTTGACTGGACCCAGGGCAGGATATATCTATTTCCCCTGCTTCCTCTCCTCCACAAGATGGTGTCCCTTCTCATCCACTTTCCAGTGGACGCCATTCTGATTGCTCCATGGTGGCCCAGGCAATCTTGGTTCACAGCACTTCGAGATGCCGAGTATGAATGAGAATGCTCATAGTACCACTCAGAGAACTATGCTTACGGTAGGTAACCTACCCTTCCTTTTCCTCTTCAGAAAGGGAACCAGGCTTTTTTTAATGTTATCCAATGCATGCATCGGATAACACTTAAAATCAGAAAACACTAAGACTTGTGGAACCAAATTTTAGCGTTATCTGATGTATTACTGTACATAACAGCAAGGGAATGTTATTAATTGTCTTCTGAAAGGACGTACAAAAAGCTTCCTGGATGTTTCTTACCTTTCTTAGCTGATGAGGAATTCCTGGGCCACTCATAGGCAGGGTCCAGCACATCTGAGGTGAAGTCGTAGGGATTATAGGATGTTGGAAACTTCTTTTTGAGCATGGACTCCTGAGGCTGCAATTTGGGGCAGTTCAGGCTGGAGGTAACGGGAGCTGTGAATAAAATATATATACATTATACAGAAGTGAAAAAGAAGGAACAGAGCTGGAGCTGTGTTTGCTTCACACTGGTGCCAATGCAAAGCCATTTTGGTCACTTCACATGTCTTAGTAAAGGTTAAAGGTAAAGGTAAAGGTTTCCCTTGCTCGAAAGCCAGTCGTATCCGACTCTAGGGTTCAGTGCTCATCTCTGTTTCAAAGCCAAAGAGCCAGCGTTGACTGCTTCTGCAGATGTTTCCGTGGTCATGTGGCAGGCATGACTAGACACCGGAGCACACAGAACACTGTTACCTTCCCACTGAAGTGGTCCCTAGTTATCTACTTGCAATTTCTTGCTTTCGAACTGCTAGGAACTGGCAGGAGCTGGGACAGAGACAGAAACTCACTTAGTCAAGCAGCACTCGGGTCTCGAACTGCTGACTTGACAACCGTCCAGTCGTCAAGTTCAGTGTTTTAACCACTAAGCCATTGCAGTCTCCCAACAGCAGTATCAACGTCCAAAAGAGTAAGCTTCTCAGGTGATCACAGAATCCCCAATATACTGAGAAGTAATAGCAATCATACATATACCACTCCATAGTTCTTAGCTCACTCTCTAGGCAGTTCACAAGTTAATTAGCATTTTGCTCCTGATATGCTGGGCACTCATTTTACTAACCTCAGGTTCTTTACATCTACCACTCTATTTTATCGTATCCCTGCATGCTGTGGTGGGTATCAGCAGGTTCGCACGAGTTTGCCAGAACCAATAGCAGAAATTCTGGCTGGCCCCGCCATACCTGTCAACCGTGGCTCTGGCCAATCCGGGACCTGCGCAGAACCGTTCTGTGCAGGTCGGCTTCTACGCATGCGTAGAAGGGTGTTACGCTTGCGTAGCCCCCTTCTACGCATGCGTAGCCTTCTACGCAAGCGGCGTAGCCTTCTATACATGCTTAGAAGGGTTCTACGCAAGCGTAAAACCCTTCTATGCATCCGTAGAAGCCGACCTGCGCAGAAGGGCTGTGCAGTACCTCCTTTCCCCCGCTGCCAAATTCCCGGGTTTTGGCAGCGCGGGGCAGGAAATGGCACAAATCGGCGCTGAAAACCGTGAAATCCTGGCCAATCCGGGAAGGTTGACAGGTATGGGCCCCACCTATCCAAGTTTGAAATAAAGTAGTCCTAATTTGGGTGCAATGCAGGGTTTTTCTCCTGACCATGCCTACCATACCATGCCCACAGTGTGATAGTATAAAATTTTAGAGCCCACCACTGCCTGCATGCCCATATACTGGGGCCGGGTTAAAATACAGGATAGCATTTTTGTTGAACGCCTGATGGAGTCTCAAAATGGGTTGGGTTGGGGGTGAATTAGGCAGGTTGGCTCAATCTACATGTGAACACCTTTGGGCCAACCCATCCCAAAGAGTGGATTATTATATGCTTGTGTAGCCAGTGTCATTGAGCACCATTTTAAAGCTCACTAGGACTTCAGCTGGCCAAGAAAGTCCTTCCTTTCCCTAGCTGTAGCCATGGGATGCAGTGGTGGCGGTGGAAGCAGCAGACAGGGTGTCTTATAGTATGAGTAAAAAAATGGTGGTGAGTGATTAGTGCTAGGAAGGAGGCTACAGTTATGGAAGGTGGGGTTAGCTAGCAGCTCAATTTTTGCCACATTTTACAGACATGTGATGGGAGCAGTTTAGCTCTGGTTTGCAGACATCTCACAGTAAAAAAAAAAAAGCTTAGCGTGGATTATCTGCAATGTGCCCTTTTGTGAATACTTGAACAAATCCCCAAACCTGCCACATCAAACTGCCATGCGGGTGTCACTCATAGGGCCTCTGGCAAAACTTATTCGAAAGAAACCAATATGGAGATTTTCCTCCTCAGCCACTCTGCCACTTGCACATACTCTCTGAGGAAGCACAAAGAAATCTTGGGTGGCCTTAGGAGAAGTACAATCAAAGCAACTTCAGCTCCAGATGTGTTGTGTATGTACAATGTTGCTTCATATGTATTGTACAATGTCGCTTTAAGAAATGTATGAATGTAACCTGGCCACAATCACAATGTAACCCAGCTGTTAAAGGAACGCGAGCAAGCTGCCCATAGAGGGCAGCTGCGAGTGTTCAACTCACATGGTTCTCATTCCTCAAATCACCTGCAGCCGCGGGAACTCCCCGCAACAACAAACTACTACCGATCCACCACCGAAGATGGGCGTGACCCGGACGACGTCACGCCAGTAGCAGCCAATGAGCTACCGTGCAGCAAGATTCAAATGTATTGTACCACTGTATATAATGTGAGGTATCTCCGCCATTACCACATGTTCGTTCTGATCATCAACCAATAAACCTGTGTTAGTCCTTACTGTGACTCCTTCTATGTCTCCCGGAAAAGACACTAAAAGATGTTTCATTCATTTGATACAAAACCTTTTCACAAGAGTTTGTGGATAAGTTTTTTCTACAATTCTGTTTACAGCTCACGGCAGCAGTCTTCTCCACTTAGCTACAGCTGCCATCATCCCCAATAGCACACCATGTAATAGGAAAAAAGAGCAGAAAGCAGAGGGAGGATCTTCTATTACACAACTGATTACTAACACATCTGTAGCAGACAATTCTAGATGGACAATTGGGAGGGGGGGGTGAGATTTGGTTTTGCAACCTGTAGTTCAGAGATTCTCAACCTGCAGCCCACGGGCCAGATGCAACCCGTGGCACCATTTCATGTGCCCCACCACCACCACACCAGGAAGTACCATGTGTGGTGGAGGAAGGGCAAAATGGCCATCCGGCCCCTGAAGTTGTCTGAGGGAGTGTGACCCGGCCCCTGGGCTTTAAAAGACTGAGAACCCCTGCTCTAGTTATTGATTTCCATACCAGAAGGCAAAGCAACATTAACCAAACTAAGTATTCCAAGCCTATAAATTACTGAGAGGCTAACACAAAGCAATTACTATTACCGGTACTCTCAAGAGGCAAATTAGAAGACTTGCACCTTTCCACAATTAGAAGATTTGCACCTACTCCTATATTGTGGGACATAGGCTTCCCACTCCATTGGATAAACTGGAGAATCCCTTCGTAGTTTCTTGTAAACCGGCTCATATTCTTCCCAGACTGGCGGTGGGCGTTTCTGACAAACACTTCCTTCACTTGGGATCACCAAAACCTCCAGAGATTGGTGCTCCATGCTAGTCTTAAATAATCTCGACCACCCCCACCCCAAATTACTGCACCTCACTCAGCTTTCCAAAAGATCTAAAGATCTTAGAAAGCCATTTTACAAGAGGAGGGAAATTCCACCTACATTCTCTTTCAAGTTATGTAAACTCTTACTTTCCTTAAAAGCAAAGACAGGCAAAATATTCCCAAACAAGATGCAAAAAAAAAGGGAAGGGAAGATTGTTACTGAATCTCCTTTTATAAACCAAAGTCTCTACAGATGTAGCCAAATGCAATTACCTGTAACTGCAAGGGTGGAGCTTGAAAAGGGGCTCAATTGGTCTTTCTCTACTGTTCAGGTTTAGTCACAAATTCTTTAAAGCTGAATCTCTTCCTCCCCAATTTCTTCTTTCGTGTCCTGGACTGCCAGAATGAAACCACTTTCTTGGCTTTGTCGTTGGTCAAACTTAAGTCCTCATAGGTACATCTTTCTGGCAGTAATTGGCAGGCCAGTAAATGAGCCGGATTCTATATATCTCCACATTCACACAGCATGTTGTTTGCCTGCAAGCAGGCCCCACTTGAGCATGTTGGTCTTGCATTTAGGGACTCTAACCCTCAGCCTATTCAAGGTCCTCCAAGTGACATAGGGGATGTTGAGTTCCACAGCTTGCTATGCAATCGAAAGTTCCTTTCTTTCATGGACAGAGAACCCATGACATTTTAGAATGACAAGTTCTATCATTCTAAAGCTACTTAGAGAGTTGTCACAGATTATGGGAGTTTTATTCTCATAGTTTCTGGAGGACTACTTGTTTTCCCTTCCTGTTGTAAACCAGGAGTAGGCAAATTAGACTCATCTCTTCCTGGTGTTGTGGAATATAACTTGTAGCCTCCCTTACCATTGGCTATGATATCTACCAGCTTGGGCTGTTGGGAATTGCAGTCTGACTACATCTGGAATGCTACAAGACATCCATCTAGAGATAAATCGGTCAGTTTAGCACAGCACATCCAAAAATGATGGGCAATTTTGCGGATTCCGCATGCACGATTGGCACAAACGGCCTCTGGCAGAGGTCAAACCAGTCGAGCAGACTCCTGGCCTCTGGCCCTTGCCAGCATGGAAATTGGGGGGGCGAATTAATAATCATAGGGTTGATTCACCCACATATGACCTGACCAGCGATTCCGCTGAGAGAAGCAAATCGCTAACCTCCATTACGTATTAGGCAATTACAGACTCACAGATCAGCCCAAGCCGAAGTGCAAATAGAGGCCATATTTACCCTGGTGTAAACCCCGAACAATGGATTTCCCCTGTCAGTGTTTGCCCCAGTTAATTAACTTCCCCAAGAGAGATTTCCCATTAACCCGGGTAAATGGGTGATATGATTTTCTGTCAGATGACGATTCTATCACACGCTGCCTTGAATTCCTATAAATGATGATGACTTTTCCTCAATAAACCACTGGTCTTCGCTCCATCTTGTCTCGTGTCGTTCCTTGACCAGTCTCCTCCGGGATCCTAAGGGCCTCCTCACGGCCCCAATCCAACATCTGGTGACCCCGACGTGATCTTACCCGAGAGTAAGCGAACAGCGCGGTCCGGTTCTACGCTAGAACCATGTCCGATCATCCCGGAGGACAGCGCGGAAGCCTGGTCGGTAAGCCAACCGATCGGGAGGACGGTTCCGTGACGAGGCATTACAGAGAGGCATCCTACAGCTTGCTCCAACTTTCGCGGCAGCTTGCAGCACGGAAAAACGTGTTCCGCTCAGGGCCGGCTGTGAACCCCTGACAGCGCAGAGGCCACCGAGGGCCCGTGGCGGCAGGCCACGCTCCGAGCTCTACCCAGAGATTCGTCACGCAAAACCTATTGCCTGAACTACAGACGCGTCGACTCGTCCCGAGAAGGAGACTTCAGAGGACCCTCGCAGGTAATATGGGGACTTGTCCTCAGCGGCAACGTCCGTCCGCTAGCCAAAGAATTCATGAGGAGGAATTCAAAATCCTGGCCAGGGTGTATCAGATAAGGTTTCACAGTGGAGAGCTAGCGAGACTTTTGGTGTACTTGAGGGAACACTGCCTGCTTTACCCAGAAGCAGGTACGTTAACCCTTCAGCTCTGGGATCAGATAGGAGACTGCATTCGGCAACCCCCGAAAGCTCCAAAGGGCATAATTCGCACATGGAGCAAATGTAGGAGACTTTTAGCAGAGGTAGACCCAGTCCGGGTAGAGGCTAAAGAACCCCCAGCGCCAGCAGAACCATCGGCGCCCACGGCGCTCTATCCGTCACTTCAATTTAAGCAGAGTAGTGTAGGGAGCTTTCCCTCGGTGACAGCTGCAGATGTCACCGGTGGAATGCATGGAATGGGAAGCGCAGGCGCTTCTCTGACAGCTACAGGTTCCCAAACTAAGAGTGCCCTTCAGCGCACAGTTGAGGAAGAGATCAGGAAGGGGGAATTGCCAGCAGAAGAGTTAGCTGAGCTTAGTCAGATTTGTCCAATTCGCTTAGAAATGGATGCCCTCACAGGGCAGCAGCAGGTAGTTCATTCACCAGTCCCGTATAAGCTCCTCATGGCTATACGGAAGGCCATTACAGAGACAGGACTCCAAAGTCGCTTCACTAGGGGCACGCTTCAGCAAGTGTGCGAGAACACCATGTTCATCCCGCACGACTGGAAAGCCGTCATGCGGATGATGCTCAACCCCAGCCAGTATTTGCTATGGGACAGCGAGTTTCGCCTCGAGGCTCAGACAAGGACTGCCAGGATGGGAGGGGCAGTACTTCCTGACCAGTTATATGGCTCAGGTGCCTTCGAAACCATCGATGTGCAGACCAACTTGCCACTCGCCACTCTTCAGATGTCAGCTGAGGCGGCCTTCAGGGCTTTCCTCAAAGTCCCAGCATCTGGCAAAGCGGCCAAAAATTACACCGCAGTCAAACAGGGCGCCCAGGAGTCCTACATGGACTTTGTCAATCGCTTAGAGGAAGCGATTAGTAGACAGATCGATAATGAGCAAGCCCAGCAAGAGCTCATGATGAAATTGGCCAAAGACAACGGCAATCTCGACTGCCGTAAGATCTTGCAGTCACTGGGTAACCGTCCTGACTTGACTCTCACGGACATGATTAGAGCTTGCGCCGACGTTGGCACAGACTCCTACAAAATGGGTCTGTTGGCAGCGGCGGTGCAAGGAGGCAGGAAACCCCGGCCCAAGGGAGCATGTCACAATTGTGGCAAGGTCGGTCACTTCGCTAGGGAGTGCCGATCCAAGAGCGGCGGACAACATTCCGGCCGTTCCAAGGCTCCGACCACCCCGTGTCCGAAGTGTAAGAAAGGCTACCATTGGTCCAGATACTGTCCGAATTCGGGAAACCGGAACGCGGGCACGTCTCTGGCCCCGGTCCAAACAGAGGCTTCCCTTGCTCTGGGCGAGCCAGAGCTAGATTAGATTCCATTCACATTCCAGGCATTGCGAAGGCGCAGGCCAGCCCCAAGGGTAGTACAGGGCTAGAATTGACTTGCCAGGCAGACGTCACATGCGACTTGCCAGGCACAGTCTATCTGGTGGATTCCCAGTACATGGGACCCCTGCCCAAAGGCTTCATAGGTTTAGTTTTGCCTCGCAGTGTAGCAGGAGCACGCGGAATTCTTGTAATTCCGGGAGTCATTGACTCCAATTTTTCAGGCGTTCTCCAAGTTCAACTCTGGACGCACCTACCCCAAACCATTCACAAGGGAGACACATTAGCGCAACTGATTATGGTTCCTTGTCACTCGCCAGCAGATAGCCAGGGAAGGCTCAGGGACAGTGCAGGGTCTGGGTCAGAAGACCGCTCGAGCGCAAGTGAGGCAGTGCAAGGATACCAGGTCTTAGCGACAGTGGAGACCAACATTGAGTGGAAACAGCGACCAGTTATTGAGGTATTTTTGAATAAAAAATCATTCTCAGGGTTGCTATATACGGGAGCTGACGTCAGCGTGGTCACCCGAAGCCAGTGGCCACGGGAGTGGGCCATTGAGCCAGTCTCCGATGTGTGGGGGGTAGGCGGCATCCAAGAAGCGTTTAGAAGCCGGGAGTGGGTGGAAGTCACGATCCCTAAGGCTGACGGCACAGTGGTTATTCGGCCGCACATTCTGGACGTGCACATCAACCTTTGGGGGCGAGACATTTTACAGCAGTACGGTGCCACTCTCACCTTCAGGTAATGGCACTGCCACTTAAATGGCTTACCAACATGCCAGTTTGGGTGGAACAATGGCCGGTAGTGGGGGAGAAATTAGTCGCCCTAAAGCAACTGGTTAAAGAACAGATAGATGCAGGACACATAGAGCAGTCCACTAGTCCTTGGAATTCGCCCATTTTTGTCATTAAGAAGAAGTCGGGGAAGTGGCGACTCCTCCACGATCTCAGAGAGATCAATAAATGTATACAGCCAATGGGTCCGCTTCAATGCGGCATCCCAAATCCGAATATGATTCCTGAGGGTTGGGAGATCCTGGTCATAGACCTCAAGGATTGCTTTTACACCATTCCCTTAGACCCCAGGGACCGGGAAAGGTTCGCCTTTACGGTGCCGGTTGTGAACCACAGCGAGCCCACGCAGCGTTACGCGTGGAAATATTTGCCACAGGGGATGCTCAATTCGCCTACCCTGTGCCAAATTTATGTTCACAACGCACTGGCAAAGTTTCGAAGCCTTCATCCCACAGCTTTAGTATGCCATTTCATGGACGATAACTTGGTCGCAGCGCCGCAACTCGGCAGTGAAATGTTTTCAGACCTCCAGGCCAGCCTGGGGGAGAAAGGGTTACTCATTGCCCCGGAGAAAGTGCAGAGAACCGAGCCCTTCTCATACTTGGGTCATCGACTTCTCCGTTCCTTCGCAGCACCAGTTTTGCCTCAGATCAACTTGAATGACTCAGTCACCTTGGTAGAATTGCAGCAAGTTTTAGGTAACATTAATTGGGCCAGACCGTACTTCCGATTGGATACAGATCTTTTAAAACCGCTCTTCTTGCTGCTAACGCTAGGTAAGCAGCCGGCAGACCAGATACAAATTCCTCGAGAAGCACGCTTGGCTCTCGAGAAAGTCAACCAAATTCTCAGTCAAAGGTGGGTGGACAGGATTGCTCGGGGGCCATATGCCCCGATCCTGAACTTGTGCATCGTTCGGGCCGGATCCATGTTCGGAGTGGACTCCGAGAAAGGAGCGAGTATCGTGGAATGGGTGTACTTGCCGAACACCTCTTCCCGAAATATCGTTCCTCCCCAAGAATTGGTCTCCGCGGTGGTCTACCGCGGAAGGCTGAGAGCTAGGGACATCTCAGGGACATCTCAGGGCACGACTTAGCAAAAATCGTGGTCCCGTTCACCAAAGAGCAAATTCAGCAGCTGATGCAGCTCGGTGATTCGCTTCCAATTGCCTTGGAAGGATTCACCGGATGCTTGACATACCATTTGCCAAAGGACCCCAGACTCGTCTCACTTCAAACGCAGACAGTCAGCTTGTATGAATTGATCTCGCTGGTTCCACTTCAGGGGGCCAGAACAGTTTTTACAGATGGGGGTCGCACATACGGCGTTTTAACTTGGCAGGAGGGCCAGGCTTGGCGCACGCTTCTAACTCTTCCACAGAAGTCCGCACAGCGGGCAGAGTTGGCAGCGGTGAACCTCGCTTTGCGCACCTTCGCCAAAGAGCGCCTAAACATTATTACTGACAGTCAGTATGTTAGGAATTTGCTTCACAGTCTACCGGGAGCATACATCACTCCCGCGATAGACAAAAATTTGCTGAGTCTGTTCCTCACAGCTCAATTTCACTTGCGAAACCGCACGGAAGCGCTCTATATTGCCCACATTCGAAGTCACCAGGACCTACCGGGTCCCATCTCCGCAGGCAATATCAGAGCGGATGCGGCCGCAAAGGAAATTCAGCAACGATCAGTGTTGGGTGTTTTCACTACTCCAATTCAGAGTCATGCATTCTTTCATCAGAATGCCAAAGCGCTCGCCAGACAGTTTAACCTGCCACTTTCTCAAGCCCAAGCCATAGTTCGCTCTTGTCAGCATTGTGCAGGGGCACCGGGGGGGCCCTCGTGGGGGGTCAACCCACGAGGGACAGAGGCTAACCAGGTGTGGCAAATGGACGTCACACATGTCCCGCAGTTTGGCAGATGGCAGTACATGCACGTTTGCATTGATACTTTCTCGCAATTCGTTTGGGCCACAGCGCAAAAAGGGGAGACTGCTTCCCACGTGGAGCAGCACCTCCTAGCCTGCTTCGCGGCGATGGGCAAACCTCGGCACGTGAAAACCGATAACGCCCCGTCCTACAGTTCTAGGTAGTTGGCTAACTTCATGGCCACCTGGGATATTAAGCATACCTTTGGCGTTCCTTACAATCCGCAGGGGCAAGCGATTGTGGAACGAGTCAATCGGACGCTCAAGTCCTATATTGACAAACAAACAGAAAGGGGGGAGCCACCAGCCCTCCCCAAGTCACAGGGTCAGGCACAGCATTGTCTGAACAAGGTATTGTTCACGTACAATCACCTTAATGTTTTTTCCAATTGCACGCCGCAGGAGAAACACTTCCGCCGTTCGGAAGCTCTCCCGCGACCGCTGGTCCGTTACCGGGTGCCACCGGACCCTTCCTGGAGGGGCCCGGTGCCACTCGTAACCTGGGGAAGAGGGTATGCTGCAGTTATGTCTCTGTGGGAATGCATCTGTTTTCTGTCTGGCTGTCTCTGACACATTGTGTAAACAAAGACCTCTTTGCTTACTGAGAGACAATGCTTGCTTTTGGGCATGCGTAGAAGAGTGAAAAAGAATTCTCCTTTCTTCTCCTTATTTGGGTTCTGACATTCTGATTGATTATGTAGGTTAAGTTTCATTTCTGAGATACTCTGCTTGAATAAAGAGAAGCCAGTAGTATCCTTTGTAAAGCCAAAGACTGCAGTCGTGTTTTCTGTCTCTCTCTGTTCTTTCCTTACTCTGAGCCTAATGAAGCTGGACTTCGTGGACTCTTAAGTTTCTATCTTAAAAGATCTGATGATATAAACTGCTACTTCATGAGACTGATTGAGAAGAGATCTTTACATGAATCAGATTTCTACAACTGGTGCCCCGTCGCGAGGCCATTGAATGAAAGTCAAAGGAATGCTTTGAAGAGATCTGCTTCAGCAATTAGCACCTAATTATCACCTCATCGACCGGGACAAGGTCTTCATTCACCTCCGACCAGACAGGTCCGACCAGAGGAAAGGTCAGTCGAGCGCTCGAAATTCATCCAATTCTACATTGGGTCCCACAGGGTGAGTGAAAATGGGGTGTGTGCTAACTTCGCAAATGCATGAACTTTGTAAAGATATCTCAGATCTTTTGCATATGAATGGACGAAAGGCTGATGAGAAGGAAATACAAAAGCTAGTCAAAGCTATAGAAAAATTCTGTCATTGGGTTAAATATGATGAATGCTTGGACTTAAAACAGTGGAAACAGATTGGGAGAGAAATGCAGAAGCATAATGGAATTTCTGTATCAGTGCTATTTACATGGGAGGAAGTCAGAGACTGCCTTCAAAGACTCACTCCAAAGAATATTCTGTTGTCTCAGGGGCTTGCTGGCCCCCTCCCAAAGCTTTTGCCTACAGACAAGGGAGGGGCTATGGCAACTGCCCTTCCATCATATGAGAAACAACAGCCCCCTGATGGGGTTGGAGGTGGAAATGGAGATGGGACATTATATCCTGCCTTGCAGCAATCAAGCACTTTTAGCCCTACAAAAGACCTGTTCTCTGCTGCAATACTGCCTGCCGGGTCTAAAAAACAACTAGTGCCAGCTGATGGGGAACAAATGGTGGGGACCTCATCACAGATTGAAGCTGTTAATGCATGCAGAGTGGCAGGAAGCAAGGAGTGTGTTTCAAAGAGCAGCATAGGAGATCTCAGCCCCCCCGTGAAGCAACCCTCATCACAAAAGCAGGAGAAGCTGAGTAGTAAACTTGATACCTCACGTTTGGGCAGGAAGATCCTACAGAAGTGGAAGGATGGCCCAAAGGAGGAATGCACAAAACCCAAGACCAGAAAGGGGTGCAAGTACAAACTAACAGATGCAGTTTGTCATAAGGTTGAGAATCAGATGCTGCAAATGAAAGAAATCCAGAGGAAGAGGGGGGTGAATCCTGCCTGTATGGACAGCAGGCTGTTGCAAAAATACAAGGAGGGAGAAGACATACAGTTTTTGGCTGATTTTGAACTGCCCAACCCTCAAACAAAGAGATCCAGAGTGAGCTATCCCAAGTTTCAAGCATCAGGATTGCAGGGAAAGCAACTTGGAATTCCCTGTGATTTTCTTCTGTGTGAAATTACTTGCAACTTCTGGAGAATTTGTTCGTTGTGCCTTCACACCTCATCGGCCTGCCTTAATGCAGATGGGTGTGGCTGGAGCATTTATTTATTTATTTATTTATTTATTTATTTATTAATCACATTTGTATATGCCGCCCACTCAGGCAGAACCCGACTCAGGGCGGCATTACAACACACTAAAAATACATAAAAAAACATTACAAAATCTTATAAAACCACCCAATAAAACCCACATCCCCCCCCTTTTTTTTTAAAAACCCGTATCCCACTCACCCAACCCACCCACCGCACAAGAAGGATGAAGAGAAAGTTCTTATAAAAACCAGCCGGCGGGGACCACAGTCCCGTTCGGGCCCCACACCTGCCCTGCCAGCCAGGTCTTCAGTCCTTTCCTGAAGGGCAGCAGTTCTCTTTGAAGTCTTAGTTCCGCTGGTAGGAGGTTCCAGAGGGTTGGTGCGGACACGGAGAAGGCCCTCCTTCGGGTGCTAGATAAATGTGCACCCCTCGTTGATGGCACCATTAGAGAGCCTCTCCGGTCCGCTCTGGTTGGACGGGCAGTCACTCTTGGGACGATGCGGTCTCTAAGGTATCCTGGCCCCCTGCCATATAGGGCTTTAAAGGTCAAAACCAGCACCTTAAATTGCACCCGGAGACAAACTGGTAACCAGTGCAGCTCCCGAAGCAGCGGTGAGGCATGGGCATATCGCCCACACCCCATCACCACCCGGGCCGCCGCATTCTGGACCAGCTGCAGCCTCCGAATGGTCGTCAAGGGCAGCCCCATGTAGAGCGCATTGCAATAATCTAGTCGGGAAGTAACCAGAGCATGAGTGACCATAAGCAAGGAGTCCCGGTCCAGGAGCGTGCGCAATTGGCGAATCACCCGAAGTTGGGCAAAGGCCCCCCTGGCCACAGCCGCCACTTGTTCTTCTAGCAGCAGCCGTGAGTCCAGAAGGACCCCCAAGTTGCGCACTGGGTCTGTCTGGGGCAAAACAGCCCCATCCAATACCAAAGATGGTAGCTCCTTGGATAACATGGGGCCCCTTATCCACAGCCACTCTGTCTTGCTGGGATTCAGCCGAGCATAAAGGAGCATAAAGGAATGTGTGTTTGCCAGAAAAGCTGAAAAGGGGGGTTGTGTGGGATTGTCTTGTGAAGTCAGTGAGACTTAATTTATGGCTTAATTTCAACTTGCCATGCCAAGAACTGTGCTGGAGAGAAGATAGTGTTTGTTTAAGTGTTTAAGAAGAAAGCTTAATCAACATTTGGACTTTTAATTTGGACATTTTAATTGGACTAAAAGGAAAAAAGTTTGTGTGGACTGTAAAGAAGAATTGGCTTTGTTTGCATTTTAAAACCTGAAAACCTTTTTTAAGCAACCTGCTCATGCTATGAGTGTGAAATGCTCTAATGATATTTGTACTGTATTGATTTACCATGCTATGCTGGTTTTAAGTTATTGAATGCAACAGAAACCTCCTTCATGTAAGGAAGAAGAGAACTGTTCATGTTTTGTTCATGCTTAAATGTTTGCTTATTCTCTTGCAGGAGAAAGACCTGTCTTTGCTTATGTTATGTTTTGCATACTGCATATCTCAAGGTACCTCCAGAAGTACATGGAAGAGTTTTCAGTACCATACACATGTAAATGGGTTTGTGATATTGCATTTGTGTTATATGTCACTCATGTTTCATATCTAGTTACATGGTACTAGTAATAACAGGGCATGCTCCTGTTTCTTAGGGGAGTGTCTTCCTAAGCCATTGGTCATTTATTGGCAACAAGGGAATCCTGAGTGGAAGGATTCCTGCTCGAGCGATCCGCCCATGGAGAGAGAAGAAGATTACTCAGCTCCAGGATGGTCGTTCACCAGTAGACTAAATTTGCTGACATTTGTTCTTTTCTTTCTTACTGTGCTTCCAGCTGTAAGAACAATACCTCATGGGGGCAACCCCAACTTTTGGCTTCGTCATGCTAACTATATGTTTGAGGTTCATGGTAAGAATGCAACGTTATACTATGAGCATCCACTGGCAGTGTCTCAAATGGCCTTTCTTCCGGCATTGTTCAACACGCCAGAGTTGGTTATTGGACATTTGCAACATGTTGATAGGTCTACGCTCTTCTCTAATCCTCCAGAACAATTTAACAACACCCGTTGGCGAAGCATGACATTCAAGAAATACACTAAAGAACTTTGTTTCTGCTGTCATAGTTCTGGAGTCTGGAATAGTAAATGGAAGTACTGGACTCAAGCAAAAAGGGTTTTGCAGAATGTAGGCAATTATACGGGTTGTGATGATTATTTTTGGTTATGGGGTAGTTATAACAGTTCTTATAAGCTTAATTATACCTTGTTTAACACTACTATTGAAGATATATATGATGTGTTTCCTATGTTTACTCCTGATTATTCTGCTATAGATAGTGGTTCAATTTGCAATGGATGGCAATCAAGGATCCTAACATGTGGTTCTTTTTTAATGGAGTTGCCACGAATTTCCATCCAGGACAATATCAATGTGCAGCATTGGGTTATTTTACCTTACCCGTACAAGTGCAAATGCCGCTTCGGGCAGATGCACGGCGCCGGAGAGCTACTGCCGGCCCGATGGGTTCTGGTTGCAATGATGAAGTGATAATCGATGTTCAGTTTTCTGATGGTAGCTCCTGGGGGAGAGCTATAGGGAGTGCTATCACTGGAGCACTCACCTTGGGATCATACCCAGGTGTCATTTCCCAGGAGAATAGAAGGTCCATTTTGGGACTCACCTGTAGGCTGGAGAAATCAATCAATGCCACAGGGAGGGTCATACGGGATCTTCAAATGGAAATCACTGAGCTTCATCAAGACCAAATGCAGGACAGACTGGCCATAGATTACCTGTTAGCAAAATCCGGAGGATTTTGTAAACTGGTCGGGAACCAGGGATGTCGGGTAAAATTCCAGGATCTGAATAATACTATTGAGAAAGAACTTCAGAATTTACAGGAGAGCATTACTAACAATGTACGCACTGATGTTAATCTCTTTGATTGGGTGACTTCTTGGTTGCCTGATTTATCTGTCCTTAGACAAGTTTTCTTTTATGGGTTCATTATTATTATCTGCCTTATATCTTTGTGTTTTTGCATTAATTGTATTCCTAACCTTATTTCTATGTGTAACACATGTCCACTGCGTAGAAGGGAGACATCGAGTTTTGCACGACGGCAATTGTACTCAATGAGGTATCATCCTCCGGAACAAGGTACCAGGAGTCAGGAGGGGTACGATGTCCAGGAGGACAGTGATGATGTATATGGAGGAGTAGTTATGGAGTATGATGACATGCAGGGGTATGATTAGCCATCCCTCTCTCAAATTTAAATGAAAAAGGAGGACATGTGGGAATGCATCTGTTTTCTGTCTGGCTGTCTCTGACACATTGTGTAAACAAAGACCTCTTTGCTTACTGAGAGACAACGCTTGCTTTTGGGCATGCGTAGAAGAGTGAAAAAGAATTCTCCTTTCTTCTCCTTATTTGGGTTCTGACATTCTGATTGATTATGTAGGTTAAGTTTCGTTTCTGAGATACTCTGCTTGAATAAAGAGAAGCCAGTCTTTGTAAAGCCAAAGACTGCAGTCGTGTTTTCTGTCTCTCTCTGTTCTTTCCTTACTCTGAGCCTAATGAAGCTGGACTTCGTGGACTCTTAAGTTTCTATCTTAAAAGATCTGATGATATAAACTGCTGCTTCATGAGACTGATTGAGAAGAGATCTTTACATGAATCAGATTTCTACATGTCTCCTACAGGTGTCATCTGGATTCCAGCTTGGTGTGTTAAGCCTCACTTGGAACCACATGGCGTGGACCCAGACCGACCCGAGTCCGATCCCGGAGATGGAGGACCTCACCCTGACCGAGGGGACCCGGTGCGAGAAGCGGCGACTACGGACGACAGCGCCGAAGATCACCTGGGGGATGGTCAAGACCCTTTGCAGTGAGGCCCGGGACGTCCTCCAACGCGAGGAGAGGGAACCGACACCAGAGAACTTCGTAGCTGCAGTCTTTGCCCAGATCAATGCCAACTCCGTGGCAGTCACCATCATCCTGACCCTCTCCCTATTTGCGGGGGGAGGCGTTCAGGCAGCCTCACTGAAGGCCAACGATTTGATGCCAGGCGGAGATCTCTCTGCCCGGATGCATTACAACGCATGGGAAAGGTTGGCGGGTCTCGTCAACCAGTCCGATTTTTGCCTGAAGCAGGACATTGGTTCTGCCTCAATTCTGAGCACCTGCCCCATCCCAGTGTGCCACACTCCAGGCACGCACCACAGGGATGGCGACTGGCTAGTGAAACGGATTTTCAGCCCATACCTCCCAGCAAGCTCCTCAGAATATGCCCGCTGGGAAATACGGCTAACCATGACTTTGCCGGCTGATGCAGCCACTCTCCACACCCCTCGAGTGGCGGTCAGCCCGAATTCTACTTGTGCTCGAATGACCGGCTGCTCCGCAGTCGGCCGTAGGCGCCGTTGCCTCGAAGTCGGCAGCGGCAACTGGACTTGTAATAACCCACAGACACTTGGCGCAATGTATGCTCATGTTACCCTACCTTCGGGTTGGTTCTTTACATGTAATCAGTACACTTGGAACTACATTCCCGCAAATGTATCAGATTCCATATGTTGTATCAGTCGCTTGACATTGTTACTCCCCACTAGGGATATGGTTACCCCAAGCACAAATGTTTCCGCACCCATACGGCGCACTCGTGCCACCCAGTTAGACAGCTCATGTGATAGCAACATTAGGGTTCTGAGTCCAGCTGAGTACGTCTCGTTGGCAGTCAGCATACTTGGCGTGCCAGGCTTAACCGTCGGCAACGCTCGGAGAATTGGTCAATTGGCTTGCGGATTAGCAAAGGCCATTAACTATACCTCCTCAGCGATAGCGCTGCTCAACCAGGAGCAGGCAGAGCTTCGCCATGCCATCCTAGACAATCGAGCAGCCATAGACTACCTTCTGTTGTTACATCATTTGGGTTGCGAATCTGTTCATGGCATGTGTTGCTTTAATCTCACAGACAATACCCGTAAGGTACAGAGCCAGCTCACAGATCTCCACACCCTAGTCAAGAACATCAAGGAGGGTTCTTCATGGGATTGGTGGAATTCCTTGTGGTCATGGCTCCCATGGGGGTGGCTCCAGAAAACGCTCAAGGTGATTGCGGGGGTGGTAATACTAAGCATAGCAGGATGTTGTTTCATGCAATGTATTCCCTCGCTGCTATCGAGATGCCCCCCGTAGGGGGAACCCCGAAGCGTCATTCCCGTACACCAGCTGATGCCCATCTTACGCAGGGTCGCCTGTCAGGTCCATAAATAACAGAAAAAGGGGGGATGCGGATTCCGCATGCACGATTGGCACAAATGGCCTCTGGCAGAGGTCAAACCAGTCGAGCAGACTCCTGGCCTCTGGCCCTTGCCAGCATGGAAATTGGGGGGGGGGATTAATAATCATAGGGTTGATTCACCCACATATGACCTGACCAGCGATTCCGCTGAGAGAAGCAAATCGCTAACCTCCGTTACGTATTAGGCAATTACAGACTCACAGATCAGCCCAAGCCGAAGTGCAAATAGAGGCCATATTTACCCTGGTGTAAACCCCGAACAATGGATTTCCCCTGTCAGTGTTTGCCCCAGTTAATTAACTTCCCCAAGAGAGATTTCCCATTAACCCGGGTAAATGGGTGATATGATTTTCTGTCAGATGACGATTCTATCACACGCTGCCTTGAATTCCTATAAATGATGATGTCTTTTCCTCAATAAACCACTGGTCTTCGCTCCATCTTGTCTCGTGTCGTTCCTTGACCAGTCTCCTCCGGGATCCTAAGGGCCTCCTCACGGCCCCAATCCAACACAATTTAGCTGATAGTGCTGCTTTGCACATGTTTGCTGCTACTATAATTTCCTCGTTGATTATGAAGGCATGAACTCGTATCTGGAATTAAGTACTGTACCTGTTATTGTAGAGGTGGTTAACATGTAGGTCTTCTGGTGTCACTGGGCTATTATGCCTCAGCCCTGGTTTTGCTGGCTAAGATTTATGGGAATCATAGTATTTGGGGAGGGGTAACAGTCCCCTCTCCCCACTTGAAATAGCAATTATACAGAATTTCCAGCATGACTTTTTGGATATTGTTAGATTATAGCTCCTATAATCTTTGATGACCAGTCACGCTGGAATCCCACAATAACTGAATTTCAGCACAGCTGGCTGGAATCCCAAAACATCTGGAGGGCCACATCTATTCCTGTACCAAGAAGATGATAAGGGACAAAGACGGAAAGGAGCTAGCTGATGCAGAAGAAATTAAGAAAAGATGGAAAGAGTACACAGAGGAACTTTACAAAAAGGAGCTCAACACTCCTGATAATCACAATGATGAAGAAATTGAACTTGAGCCAGACATCCTGGAGAGCGAAGTCATAAAGGCCCTAAAGAGCATTGCAAATAACAAAGCTAGTGGAGATGATGGTATCCCAGTTGAATTTTTCAAAGCGCTAAAAGATGATGGCGTCAAATTACTGCATTCAATATGCCAGCAGATTTGGAAAACAAAACAGTGGCCACAGGATTGGAAAAGATCAGTATACGTCCCAATCCCAAAAAAGGGCAATGCCAAAGAATGTTCAAATTATCGAACAATCGCGCTCATCCCACATGCCAGCAAGGTGATGCTCAAGATAATACAGGATAGACTTCAGCAGCATGTGGAGAGAGAATTACCAGAGGTGCAGGCTGGTTTCAGAAGAGGCAGGGGGACTAGAGACCACATCGCCAACATACGCTGGATCATGGAGAAAACAAAGGAATACCAGAAACAAGTTTACTTTTGTTTTATTGACTACACTAAGGCATTTGACTGTGTGGACCACAACAAGATGTGGCAAGTAATTAAAGAGATGGGAATACCAGAGCACCTCATATGCCTCCTGAGAAATCTGTACATGAACCAAGAAGCAACAGTTAGGACAGAACATGGAATAACAGAGTGGTTTGGAATAGGAAAAGGAGTAAGACAAGGCTGCATTTTGTCACCATGCTTATTCAACCTATACACAGAGCACATAATGCGCAGTGCAGGGATGGAGGAATCACAATATGGGATTAAAATCGCTGGGAGAAACATCAATAATCTGAGATATGCAGACGATACCACCCTAATGGCAGAAAGTGAGGAAGACCTAAAGAATCTCTTGATTGGGCTGAAGGAGGAGAGTGCAAAAGCTGGCTTGAGACTCAATATCAAGAAAACCAAGATAATGGCAACAGGCCCAATCAGTTCCTGGAAAATAGACAGGGAAGAAGTAGAAGCAATGACAGATTTTACTTTCTTAGGATCAAAGATCACTGCAGATGGGGATTGTAGCCATGAAATAAAAAGGCGACTGATTCTTGGGAGACAAGCGATGAGAAACCTGGGGAACATAGTGAAAAGCAGAGACATCACATTGCAAACAAAAATTAGAATAGTCAAAGCAATGGTTTTCTCAGTAGTAATGTATGGATGTGAGAGCTGGACAATTAGGAAGGCTGAACGCAGAAGAATAGATGCCTTTGAAATGTGGTGTTGGAGGAGGGTTTTGAGAGTCCCCTGGACAGCGAGGAGAACAAATAGGTCAATCTTAGAAGAAATTAACCCTGACTGCTCATTGGAAGGTCAAATAGTAAAGATGAAGCTAAAGTACTTTGGACATCAAATGAGACGGGAGGATTCACTTGAGAAGGCATTGATGTTGGGAAAGGTGGAGGGCAAAAGAAGAAGGGGGAGGCCAAGGATGAGATGGCTAGATGGCATTGTAGACACAATGGGCACAGAGCTGGGAGGGCTGAGGGGGATGGTGGAGGACAGAGGCGCCTGGAGGAAAATGGTCCATGGGGTCTGTAAGAGTGTTTCAGATGGCTCGGCCCAATAACTCCAGAGACAGTATATTATAATTAAAGTCTTTTATTCTCACTGCCCGCATGGCGGTCAGTGGCTGTATCAAGGGTCAAAGATGGAAGGGAAGGGTATGAGGTTGAGGTGGTCCTTTAATAGGGTCGGATGAGGTCAGAGGCATAAGGTTCAAAGGAATAGGGTTACAGCGGCAAGGCATTGTGGTATATGTAGTTCAGGTCAGTTTGATATTACACCTGACAAAACCCCTTCTAATATCATATGGGCTGACTACATTGAGTGCATACCTGAGCTTTTATTTTCTAAGACACAAACTGCCAAACAGGTACTCATGCTGAGCTGAGGGGAGTGGCTTGGTCAGTATGTCTGCCACTTGTTCCTTTGTCTCACAATGTGTTAGCTCTATAAAGCCTTCTCTTATCATCTGTCTCACGTTTTTGCACTTGATATCTATATGTCTAGATTTCCGATTTATATTGTCACCTTTTGCTATCTCTATGGCCGCCTGGCTATCTTCGTGTATGGTGATGGGGAGCTTGGGCTTTTCCCAGATAAGGGAGATCAGTTCGTTTATCCAGATAAGGTCACATGCAGCGTTTGACAGGCAGACATATTCGGCCTCGGCGGTGGAAGTAGAAACCAGTTTCTGCTTCTCGGTGCGCCAGTATATTGGGCTGCCATTCAACATCACCATGTAGCCAGATGTGCTCTTTCTGGTTCCTAAGCATCCGCCCCAGTCAGCATCGGCGTAGCATGACAGGTTGATTTCTTCGTCTATTCGAGGGGTGAGCAGTAATTCTGCCTCCATGGTACCTTTCAGGTATCTCAGCAGTCTCTTGACGGCCGCCCAATGAAAGGTCTTTGGGTTACTGGAATGGCGTGAGAGAAGGTTCACTGCCAGCGTAATGTCGGGCCTGGTCCAGTTGGCTATGTGTAACAGCGATCCAATGATGGATCTGTAGTGGCTGACGTCTTCGAACGGTTCCCCTTCCTCGTAGGTGTTTTTCAGGAAATCCGTTTGCATAGGCGTCCCACAGGGGTGAGCGTTTGACATGTTGCATCTGTCAAGGAGTTCAGCTATTTTCTCCTTCTGGGAGAGTCCAAAGCCATTGGGTATCCTTGAGACTTGCACCCCTAGGTATTTGTTCACTCTCCCCAAGTTTTTCAGGGAGAATTCATTTTGCAGTCCATGAGCGAACTCGTCGCATTTGGACTTACTTTTCCCAAAGTACAAAAGGTCGTCGACATACACTAGGACCTTTTCAACTTCCTCTGGTGATTTTCTTAGAAATACACATTTGTCGGCTTCGGTCGGGAAGAAGTTCAATTGCCTCATTGCCTCGGCCAGACACTCGTACCACCTCCTGCCAGACTGTTTTAGGCCATAGAGGCTTTTGCTGAGTAGCCACGTTTCCCCTCTGTTGCGCCCAAAACCAGGTGGTGCTCTGACGTATATTTCCTTGTCAAGGTCTGCATGGAGGTATGCTGTCTGTACATCAAACTGGTACACTTGTTCTTCGAGGATGGTTGCCATTACTAAAGCGGCCTTTACGCTTTCTGGCTTCACTGTGGGGGAGTATGTGTCTTCGTAGTCGTCAGGGTATCGTTGGGTGAACCCTTGGGCGACTAGTCGCGCTTTGTACATTACCCCTTCATTTTCCAACGATTTTACCTTAAACACCCACTTTGTTCCCACTGTCCTCTGTCCCTCAGGGACCTCAGCAGGGGCATACACTCCGAGGGTTTTGAGGCTCTCCATTTCCCTTTCCATTGCCGCCTGCCATTTGTCCTGTTCTTCGGGAGGCAGTTTGTCTATGTCATCAAAGCTTGCTGGTGTCTCGGGGTAGGTGTTTATGCCCAGCACATACTCCTTTAGCCCTCTGGGAATTTGGCCTTTGGTTGACCTGGTTGACCTGCGGGGCGCCTCTGCTGGGGTTTTTGGAGGTTCAGTCTCCACAACACTAGTGGTATTTTGATGTGACTGCCTGGTCTCATCCCTCTCTGGTGGCGTGTCTGCTTGTCTGTTGAGCCTTGAGTTGGATGAGGGTGCTTTGGTTCCTTCTTGTACCGACTCATTTGTCAGTACCTCGTTTGCGTGTATCTTACTCCAGTTCGCGTGTTCATGGAACGTGGCCGACCTGGAAACCACTATTCTCAGGTTGTGGTCTAGGAAGCGGTATGCCTTCGAGCCCGGTTCGTACCCCATGAACCTTAGCTTCTTCGTTATCTTGTCCCCTTTCTTCCTTAGTTGTTTTGGTATGTGTACGTCTGCGAACACACCGAAGACGTGAAGGTGGCTCAACTTGGGCTTCTGCCTGTACATGGCTTCATAGGGCGTTTTTCCGATAACACCAGACCATAGCCTGTTCAGTGTGTAGTTGGAGTACAGCAAAGCTTCCCCCCAGTATGAGAAGCTTAGGCCTGCATCTTCAATTGCGCATCTGATCATGGTCTGGAGCACTCCGTTCCTTCGTTCGGCGACTCCATTCTGGAAAGCTGAGAATGGTGCGGGTTTGTAGTGTAGCATCCCCTTCTCGGTTATCCAGTCTTGGAACTCTTTGGACAGGAATTCCGATCCTCTGTCCGTCATCAGTTTCTTTATGTTGGTGTTGTTCTGGGTTTGCACCCTTTGGTAGAACTCTTTGAACTTGCTGAAGGTCTCGTCCTTGCTTTTGAGTGTGTATACGAAACCGTATCGGCTGTAGTCATCTACTATCGTCAAGAAGAATCTCTTCTGGCCCAAAGATCTCTCGAGTGGCCCCACCAGGTCGAGGTGGACCAATTCGAAGGGTTGGCTTGACTTCCTGGAGGATGTCTTCGGTCGTGCCTCGGTTTTCGCCTTGGAGCTTTTGCACACGGAGCACTCCAGGTAGTTCTCACAATCCTTGATCCTTAGTCCTTCTGAACATCCTAGCATCTTCTTGACAGTCGGAAAAACTATGTGTCCCAATTTCCTGTGCAACAGATGCGCACACTCATCATGTATTTGTTTCCCAATGGATACCCTCAGTGTTCTATGCTTTGCGCTGCCAACCCCTTCATTTCTTGTGGGGCTGTTGTGATCATTGTTTTTCCTTTCTGGGTCTTCATGTTCGGGTTCCCTGGGGTCGTCTGCGGTGCAGTCCTGCATCTCTTCATCGTCAGTGCCGTCGATTAGGCCTATCGTGGCCTGTACATCCTCGGCTTCCTTGGCAATGAGGTACGGTAGGCCGCCTATGAGCTCCACTCTTCCAACCTGCTTTCCCCTTCTTTCGATGGACACCTTCTTGTTCTCGAAGACTATCCTGAGGCTGGGGTCTTCTGTGAGCTTGGTGGTGGCCAGGACATTATAAGGAATTTCAGGAGAGTAAAGGACGCCTTTGACCTGACCAATTCCAGGGATGAGTACGTCGCCCCTGCCTGTTACTCTTGCATGTTCCTGGTTGGCGACTTTGATTCTGAAGGAATCTTCTTCAAATGAGTTGAATATTTCCTTGTGGCATGATGTGTGGGTGGTTGCCCCGGAGTCGATCAGCCACCGCTGTAGGTGTGCATTTGAAGACCTGCCTGCCTTGTGGCTGCTGGTCCCTTCACTGTGCTTGACCACGTTCACTGAGTCTGGTTTGTGTCTATCTTGCCCCTTCTGTGGCTTAAGCTCTCTCTTTGGGCTAGGTGACCTTCGTCGTCTGTCCCCCCTGTCGTTGTCACCCTTGTGTCTGCGTGGGTATTCGTCCTGTGACTCACGTCTGGGTCTCGGAGTGTCCTCATAGCATGTTAGATCGCGCTTGGGTTTGTGTTTCCTTGGTCCACATGTGTGACACTCGTAACTAGGGCTCCCCTGCTCAGGGAAACTGACTCTTTTGCGCGGCCTGTCCTCTCTGCGTATGGTGGCCCTACTTCTCCTAAGATTATCCTCAGCTATGAGTTTCTTAGTGATGTACCCCAATGTGGCATTGTTACTTCCCAAATTATCCAGCTGAGTCAGGAAGTAGTCCCAGCTTGAATCGAGGGAGTTGTATATAATGCTAATCTGGTGCTGATCTGTCACGATCTCCCCCCTTCTTATGAGGTCGGATCTCATGCTGTTTAGTTTCATCAGGTGCTCGCTCATAGTTGAGCCCTCTTTCATTTTGTATGCATACAACTCTCTCAATAGCAAGCAGGTCGTAGTCCTTTCATTGCAATAAAACATTTCATACAATATTCCCCAAACCTCATGCACAGTTAGCCCATCAGGGATACTCCCATACATTGAAGTGTCAATAGAGCTTAAAAGCAAACAGAACACTCTGTGGTGTAGTCTGTCCACCTTTAGGGTCCATGGCTTTCTTGGTGGGTCCTGGATCAGGTACAGTGCCCCCTCCCTCATCAGAATTACCTGGAATTGTTGTGCCCAGTCCATCAGGTTCTCCCCAGTCATGTGAAGGATTGGGAAGTTGTGAGGTAGTTGGCTGTGCTGGCCGGCATTGCTTCCTTTGCTGGATCTGGCCTGGTGCCCTGGACTGTCTTTATATTGGCAGTGGGGGATGGGTACACATATATTTGCTATTCGATGTCCCTTTTTCAGTTTTTCTGGTCGCCTGTAGAGGGAGTTTGCTGGTCCTCTGTGCATGGAGCGACCTGAGTTGACCTGCAGTTCCTCTTCTTCGCCAGAGAGGGAGTTCTCCTGCTCCTCTTGCGCCTGCGTGAATCTCATTGTTTGCTGGCTGCCGAGGTGAGCGGATCTCTGTCTCAGAGGTCCTGCTGCTTCAGGTTGGAGCGTTGGTGAGAAGTCGCTTTCGTCGCTGGAGCTGCTTTCCTCATCGGAGGGCCCTGTGGAGCTGTCGCGTGGAGGCCGCCATCTTTGCTGGACTGATGGGGGTTCGGGTCGTCGTAGCTCCGCGTGGAGTTCAGCTTCCTTCTCCGGACATTCCCTGCGCTTGGTTTGGGCAGACAGCGAGTCGTGGTAGGCCTCACTTTCTTTGTTCTGCCTTGCGTGTGCTTCCGGTCTTCCCGCGTGGATGCGTGCCTTGCGGGTCTCACGCCCCTCCCGTTCACGGTAGCGTGTTTCTGAGGGGGGGCTGCGTCCCCTTCGGTTACTAGCTGGGAAGGATTTGCGGTGGCTTTCCTCCGGGGAGAGGTCGTGTCCCCTTCGGCCTTTGATTGCGAAGGGGGCCTCTGCCCATGTGAGGAGTTCGGCCCGGTTGTCAGCAGCGCCTCTCTTGGGGGCGTGGTGCCTGCTTGGGGGTCCCTGCTCCTCTTCTAGTCCCTGGGGGCTGAGGGTCGGCATGTCCCGCATTTCTAGGGTCTGTGTGTCCACCCTCCAGGGTCCCAGGGCCTTTTCTTTTCTTCGCGTGGTTGGGGCGCGCGGGTCATCTGTGGGTATTGTTGTTCCGGTGGGCCTTCCCGCCGGTGTGTTCGAATCTAGTGCCGCCGCTTGTAATTGGTCGGCTATCTCGGCTAGATTTGAACTCGGCGCGGTGCTTGGGGTTCCCGCCATGGAGGATCTCGGGGTAGAGCTTACCGTGCCGTTGGTGTGGGATTCATCTCCGGTGTTCATCAAGGCCAGTAGCTCTGCCGTGGGGATCATTCCTCTCCCGGCTATCGCCCTGTGGATTTTGGTTGTCAGGCTTTCGTCTTGGATGTCCCTTTCGGTGGGTGCCCCTCCGGTTTCGGCCTTCGTTTGGCCATCTGGGTCCATCTCCGTGATGGTCCGGTTCGGGTTGTCCTCTTCCATTACCGTTTGGGGTCGTGCGATTGCCTGTTCCGGAGTATCGGGTCCAGTTGGTCTGGCTCGTGTTCTGGACCCTCCTTTGTTCAGCCGGGTTCTTCTTTTGGTCATTTGTTTTAATTTTGGAGTTGTTTGTGGGCGAACCAAACCTCTGCAACCATTTTGTAAGAGTGTTTCAGATGGCTCGGCCCAATAACTCCAGAGACAGTATATTATAATTAAAGTCTTTTATTCTCACTGCCCGCATGGTGGTCAGTGGCTGTATCAAGGGTCAAAGATGGAAGGGAAGGGTATGAGGTTGAGGTGGTCCTTTAATAGGGTCGGATGAGGTCAGAGGCATAAGGTTCAAAGGAATAGGGTTACAGTGGCAAGGCATTGTGGTATATGTAGTTCAGGTCAGTTTGATATTACACCTGACAGGGTCGCAAAGGGTCGGAGTCGACTGTGCGACTGAACAAAAAACCAAGAAGAAAGAATGCTACCCTTTTGTTTATATCATAGACTTAACAGAGACTTGGCCCCAAAGTCCATGGTACCTACACGTTGCCGAATGAATGAATGCATGCATACAGAAGAACATCTCCCATCAGGACAAGATTCTGGCTAGATCATCTGGAAGTCACTTAATAAAACAAACTGAAGAAGGAAGATCAAACAATAATCAAGTAAAATGGGCCTACCATACTCGGAGAATAACAATTTTCTGTGAGAGTGGAGAAATTTAATCAATGCAACATCTATGTATGTATGTATGTATGTATGTATGTATGTATGTATGTATGTATGTATGTATGTATGTATTTATTTATTTATTTATTTATTTATTTATTTATTTATTTATTTATTTATTTATTTATTTATTTATATTCTTGCTCCCTCTCTTTCTCCCCAATATCCCTTCGAAAGGGCCATGAAACAGCTTTGTTTCTAGTTATGGCTTCACAGAACAATCCACAAACCACACCCCCTCGAACAGGCTGATCATGTTGGACAGCTCTGTTAAAGTTCCAACTGAAACCCTGTATGTATTCGTTGCCCCCATGCAATTAAATCACTAGCTTCAGTTAGTTATTTTTCTTCCCTCTACAAATGCATTTTTGTACAGGTGCAGTCAAATACCACAAGACTTGATTTGCTGACAAAAAAAATCTAGGAGCTCACACCATGGCAACTACAGTTTCTGTGGAGATAAATAGAGTATTGGCACAGCAGTTTAAGAGCACAACTGATGAATAAAAGAAACCATTCAGAGGGACTCAAGAATAGGAAGATTTATTTTTAGGCAGATTTAAGTTTGTTTAAAAATAAAGAGTAGACTAGGTTGAAAAGATGACCGTGTCATTTCTTTTTCATCTCTGGGTGAGTTGCACCTGGCTCCCAAGTAAGGTTTTGACTAAAAGACTCACTCCTACATTTCTGAATCGAGATAGAGCACGCTGACTGCGAGGCGAAAGGTCAGCAGTTCGATTCCCAAGTACTGCAGGACAGAATGAGCTCCCGTCTTTGTCCCAGCTCCTGCCAACCTAGCAGTTCGAAAGCAAGAAATTGCAAGTAGATAAATAGGGAAGGTAACAGCGTTCCGTGCGCTCTGGTGTCTAGTCATGCCTGCCACATGCCCACGGAAACGTCTGCAGAAGCAGACAGCGCTGGCTCTTTGGCTTTGAAACAAAAAATGAGCACTGAACCCTAGAGTCAGATGCGACTGGTTTTCGAGCAAGGGAAACCTTTACCCAAACTACAACCCATGGCACCAAATAATCCGGGCCCCGGTCCACTCCAGCTGCCGCAGCCACCACCTCTGGAATCAGCCATGGACTCGTTTATGGCTGTCGTAAATGCATTACTACCAGTCCGTCCCCTCAACTGTCTGAGGGAGAATGACTCGGCCCCCAACTGAAAAAGGTTGGCAACCCCTGCTTTATAGAGAGGTACAGTTCTACTGTATCACACAATTTGTCCCTCTTACTACATCTCCCTTTTAGACAACTGAAATCCGAATTTTCTGTAGATTTCTATTTACAGTAACCTCTTTTCCCCAGAAAATGGAAACATCTTTTGTAAAGCCTGCTGCTTCAAGTATCCAAATGTACATAAATAGACTAATGTCACCAGAGTTTGAAAAAGTTACTTTTCTGAAATGCAGTTCCTAGAAACCTTTCCAGCTTTGGGGAGTTGGACTCCAAAAAAAGGTAACTTTTCAAGACTCTCATTGGTTCCCAGTCAGACTATCAGTTGATTAAATTAGAACTTGTCTGTGCCGGCCTCCCTGGGTCGGTGTAGAGCAGCTTTTTAAAAATCAGTGGCAAACACAGGGAGAGTAAAAACCGTGCTACAGCTGATCAGTGATGTGGTCCCGCTCTATTTTATCCCATTCCCAGCAAACAGCAGGTCAATTTAGTTAAACCCATGATGGTTCTCAAAATGGGCTGGGTTGGGGGCGGGTGGGATAGCCAGGCCCAACCAATGTGCGCACACAATCAGACCAACCTGCCCCAAGCAACGGACTATATACCTGTGTAGATAGCCTGTTTGTTCTGTCAACAATGAAAGGCGGGAGCTTTTTGGACAGCAGAGATCAACAAAACCTTAAATTTCTGCATAAGAATCAGCAACTCCAACCACTGATCCTTGGTATGTTTCCTAAGATAAATAAACCAACAGCTCGACTCAGGATAATAATATAATACATACATCAGTCAATCATACATGGTAGCAATCAAAGCCTTCTGTGTCCACAGTTGGGTGTAAACAAAGGCTTCTATTTCAGAAAAAGCAATGTTCAGGTTGATGTGTCTACCTTGGAGGGCAATTACAGCTGACTAGTCTTCAGTCTGGCCAGGTTATCCTGCTATGGTAATAGAGTAGACCATAATGTCAGCGACTCGATGCCAAGTGTCAGGTGGCGGTTAACTAACCTGACAACCCTGAGGTCTAGCAACTTGGGTGCTGATGTCCACAGAGAAGGGTGTTGGTCTCCAATGGATTAAATCTCATTTGAATCCATCTTGATGGAGGGCAGCAGCTTCATCAATACTGGCCTGGAGCTGATGAGGACTTTGCATGCCAAAAGGGCTCAGAACCAGAAAGTGACTTGCAGGACTGGATCAGTGGTACAGGGCAAATGGAAGACTGCTGCATTATATTCTCAGGACATCTTCATGGCTGATCGTCATGAGGATAGCCAATATTTGGATACGGAGGAGGAGGAAGAAGAAGCAGTAGTCTTCGTTGTTCCAACATAGATGCTTGAGAAAGATTCTTGGTTTCCCAACCTTTGGTTCTTGGATTTCAATTCCCAGAAGCCTGTCAGTACATTGGCTGATCAATGCTTTTGGGAGTTGAAGTCCAAGGGCCAAAGGTTGGAAAACACTGTTCTACTTAGAGAACGAGGCTTGCACCGGCACCCAAAAATAGCAATGGACTAGATATCACAAGAGGGTAAAAGGAAATCAAGTTGACCAAAGAAAACATGGAGAATGACTTTTAGAGAAGATTTAAATAATATACAAGTCCCATGGGAAGAAGCACCAAATAGAGTAAACTGACGGCCCTGATTGTGTGCAAGGACATAAGAAGAAGAGACGAAGACTTCAAAGATGATTTCCGGATCCCTCTGTAAGGCTCATCTCACCGAATTCAGCTACCATTCAAACAGTAGGTTCCAGATCACAGTCCCTGCTGGTTCTGCAGAATCTTTCTGCATTAAGATCCTCTTTCACATGGTTCAATCCTCCTGATATATCTTGTCCCGACATGCATCAGCTATGAAAAGGAGAGTCAGGATAAGGAGACTGAGTCCAAGACCAAGGCGCAATGCGTTCGACATGGTGAAATCAGGACCCTGGGAATGGGAGTCTTTTGAGAAAAGGAAAAAAAATATACAGCCATGTGAAAAAGGATGGAATGCTTTTATCGATCATTCTTCATATTTCTCAGTATACCAAAGAATTAAAGAAGAAAACAAATGAGTATTTATTTAAACAGCTTGGCTTGTGCTACCAACCACTGCTTTAAATTATGTGTTATTTCCAAGCTCTTCTAGGCCAATTGCAGTACATCTTCTCACTACACACCCATGTGGACAGATTGCAGGTTACACAAAGCTTAAACATTTTAGACCAGGGATTCTCAACCTGCAGCCTGTGGGCCAGATGCAGCCCATGGCACCATTTCATGTGGGGGCCCCACCGCCTCCACCAAACCAGGATGTGCCATGTGGTGAAAGAAGGACAAAATGGCCATCCAGCCCCCGAAGCTGTTTGAGGGAGCGTGACTTGGCCCAACTTTAAAAGGTTGAGAACTCCTGTTTTAGACTATATTTGGCTATGAGCAGTAGGCACTGAAGCAGATTTAATGCCTGAAATTTTCTTAAGGCTGTCCACTAAGGTTGTTTTTGCAGCTGAACTGAAATGCTGAATGTTCCTCTACCTGACATGGAGAACTGACACACAAGTCATTTTATAAACATTGCATGGGCATCATCTCTGTAGTTACACAGACTTCCTCAGCATGGTATCCTCTATATATGTTAGACTGCAATCAAAATCAGATGAAGCCATACTGAAGCCATAAGCTATTTCAAGTTTGAAATGCCTCACAGCAATTTTAAAAAGTCTTTCATTCTAAGATGTACACAAAGCTTAAACATTTTAGATTATGCATGACTGTTTTTATAAAAATTAAATGATGACCTCATAACATGACGTTCTAAACTGTAAATTGCACTTTAGGGTACAGGTAAAGGTCGCCCTTTCGTATCCAATTCCAGGATTTAGTGTAGTGGTGGGATTCAGCAGGTTCACCCCAGTTCGCCAGAACTGGTAGCAGAAATTCCAGCTGGCCTGCCCATCCAAGTTTTGAAATAAAATATTGTTGTCCTAATTCGGGTACAATGCACAGCTTTCACCCTGGCCACACCCACCATACCATGCCCACAGAGTAGGTAGTAAAAAATTTGAATCCCACCACTGGTTTAGTGCTGATCTCTGTTTATAGCCAAAAAGCCAACGTATCTGTGTCTGCAGGTGTTTCTGTGGACATGCGGCAGCCATGACTAAACACGGACTTGCCAACCTTCCTGGCATCAAGTCCAGCATCTTAACCATTAAGCCACCACAAGTCCCTCATATTGAACTTTGCATCCTGCATTGGCTACATTGTCCATCTGCCCAACTATAGAGATGAGGAAAGATATAGCCCACTCATCCGGAAGGCTCTAGGTCAGGGGGTTCCCAACTTTGTCAAGCTGGGGGCCAGGTCACGCTCTCTGTCAGCTTTGAAGGCCGGATGGCCATTTTGCCCTGTCTACACAATGGGAATGGCCATTTTGTCCCAACAGCTTCAAAGGGGTGGCCATTTTCTCAAATGCCCTTGGAGGGGTGGGGGCCCACACGAAATGGTGCTGCAGGCCAGATCTGGCTCATGGGCCTTAGGTTGGGAACCCCTGCTCTAGGTTAAGAAAAGTACACTTAAAGACCATAATGCGTTCCACGGGATTGCTCTTTAAGCGAGTTTGCTCTTTAAATGAAACACCATTGTAAGTGACCGATTGTGACTTCTGGCATGCGGGGGGGGGGGGGGGGACTGCGAATCCTGATTTAGTTGTTAAGCGAGTTTTTGGTTGGTTTTAGTTGTTAAGCGAGGCGACCATTCAAAGAAAATTCTGCTCTTTAAGCGAGTTAGTCTCTAAGCAAGGTGCTCTTTATGCAAGGGTTTATGGTAATGTAGTAGTGCAACCCATTTTGTTATTTTATTATTTGGAAGGCCTTTTTAAAAATAACAACAGTCTGTGGGAAGGGATATGCTTTTTCCTGATTCCATGCTCAATCATTCATCATGTGAATATCAGCTTCATTAGATCCCTCCTTTTATTCCCACAAAGCACTCTGGTTGATTTTCTCTTCCTTCCTCTGAGCCTCTCAAATACCGCCTCCATCAAGTTCCCAACGCTCTACTGCAGCCTTTTCTAACCTTGTTCCTTTCAGATAGGGTTGTCATAATTCTATCCCACTAAACCAGGACTCCCTTGCTCGAAAGCCAGTCGTATCCGACTCTAGGGTTCAGTGCTCATCTCTGTTTCAAAACTAAAGAGCCAGCATTGTCTGCTTTTGCAGACGTTTCCATGGTCATGTGGCAGGCATGACTAGACACCGCAAACTCTAAGAACCTTCCTCTCCCTGAGGTCACCCCTACCCTACCCTTCACTCACACACCCCAATTGAGTTGGACTCACCTTCAAACACCACACGAGGATCCCTTGGAAGAAAGCTCTAAAAAGTCTGGAACGGAAAAATATGTAAAAAGCTATGGAGGATTCCTTCAGACTGCAAAGGGTTAAATGCATAAAATCAGCATTCCTAGAGAGGAAGGGAAGTGAAGAGTTGTCTTTCTCACTTCCTATCCATAGTGTTCCCTTCCTGTCTAGGAATGCTGACTCTATGCATTTAACCCTTTGCAGTCTTAAGGAATCCTCCGCAGCTTTTTACATACAGTATTTTCCCTTGAACCGGGATTTTTACATGTTTTTCCTTGAACCGGATGGGACAGCATGAATCCATGAAAATCACGGAAAAACAGGATGTTTGGTGTCCCTACTTTCGGATGGACTGGACTAGTAGACCTATGTATCTGAACAGAACCAAATTAGGGGTGATTCTACTGTAACTAGCGCTGTATGAAACAATAATTGAAATAATTGCATAGTTCTCCTCTCTTTACTCTTATCTTCTTTGATTCTCTCTGTAACATATTTTTAGACTCTCAAATCCTCAGGTTAGGAACTTTATCCTCCAGTATTCCATAAAGCAGCTCTGTTAACAATAATTATTATCTCTTTATCCACTTCCCTCTGGGCTCACCTTGTGTCCACACCTCAGTATGATTGAGCTGGTTCTGTTCATATTGGCAGCTCAGTTCTCCTTCTGTGGCATTGAATGCCTCTTCTGTAAGGTTGAAGCTTGGCGTCCTTCCATCCTGCCAAACTCTAGTTTCAGCAAAAAGCTGTCCATCTTGGTAAAGATAGAACCAGCCTTCAGCACTGGAGGGAAATGTGCAGTTAACTCGATATCTCCCTTCTGAGTCCACCAACACTTCTTCATAACTAGGGACCTCAGTGGCATCTGGGAAAATCAAGTTAAGAACAAAGCTGAGACTTGAAGTAACAAAAAAAACACAAAACAACAACCCTGCAGCTCAAAAGAAGCTCTCAGTGTCCCATTCTTCTTTCTTTTTTTTTTTCAGAGCAAGTTTCTCATCGTCATAACCATAGATAAAAACTAACACATTAAAGCTGAGGGAATGCCAAGGAGATTTTCAATAATTCAGAGTTGCTGACTGAGTAGTGATGCACCAAGCATCCTACTTTCACAGAGAAGGGTTAGGGGTGTGATAAAATAGGTCACAAGTTATTCAACATGGAGTCTCTTCGGTTTTTAAACTGTCTTAGAATGTAGCTTTGCTTCTTTGTAAAGGCCTCATAATTCTTCCTGCTTTGCTTATCTAGCAGATGGGTTTAGAAGAAGCTTCTCAAAGCTTCAGGCCTATGTTTTGTCTTCTTCCCCAGGTCTGGAATGTCCGTTTACGTCACCATTCAGAGCCTGGGAACATCAGACAATTGTTATGGGAACCAGGGTATGTTTATACCCTGTATGCTATACCCTGGCTGTATGCTAATTAGGAGGGCCAAGCTCATGCCTTTCCTATAGACACATGGGTTTGGGAGTTAGTTTGAGTTTGAGTCGAGTTCGAGTTTGGGGTTTCTGGGGGCTACACCAGAGTCCCTAGTGCAACCCAACATGATTACTTAGAGGTAGTCAGGTTTTTCTTTTGTTTCTGGGGGAAGGCCTGAGTGTGGATTTCCCTAACTGTCCTTTTTGTATGCTGTAACTCTGTATCCTGAACCAATGAGTGAACTGATGTTTCTTCAAAATGCTTTGAGAACAATAAACATTTTTAATTAATCAATAATGCCTGTTCTTTGGAAGAGGGAGTAAGACAAGAGTTAAGCCATAAGCCACATGTTACCACATTTTAATACAATACTCTCCATAATACTTGCTGGGCTCTGTTAATACAGGTAAGCCCCAGGTTGCTGCAGGATATGGAGGATGGCATTTAGGCCTCCTGAGCTAGGAGTCTTTGGGGAAGTTCCATATGGCAGGCTGGTAAAAGTTGCTCGCCAGGAACAGGAGAGCCCCAAGGGCAAGGGCCAGGTCAAAGCCTATCTGTCACAAGGGGCAAATGACAGGCCAGCTAAAAGAGTGATTTGTGCTGTGTTCCTCACTATTCATTTTAATATCAATTCTGTTGGTTATACAACATTATTGCTAATTGTGAATGGATCCAAGCTTTTGGCATGAGTATTGAATATATTTTGGGCCAGAAAGAATTGACATTTTTTGTACTATACATCACAGATGATGTGCAGAGCAGGGCATGGTGTGGGAATCCGTCCTACTCAGTTTGTCTCCTTTCCTCTCATACTAGCAGCGACTACAACTGCAATACAATTTACAAACTGCATTTGTAAAAGTGTTTTCCTCCTAGTTTAGCTATAGTGCTAAACTGACCCAGCACTAATTGAAATGATTACCTTGTCTTGTCAGTTTAGTGCTATTTCACCTGCTAAACATTTTTAAAAGGATTTGACTAACAGATGAAGGGGTGGATAAGTAGGTAGTGATAGCTGCAGGGAAGGGACAAGGGGAAGTAAGACTATGTGATATGTGGACAGTTGAAACACACTCTTCCAGGATAATTAAACATTCCCGCGTGGACATCAATAGTGGTTTAAACATCTGAGTGCAGTATAGAGAAGTTAGTATCACCAAGGACAAAGTTGTGTGTGATCATACCCTAAAGCATAAAACAGGGTAACTAGCAATTCTGCACAATAATTGGTGTGTGTGTCATCAGGTTGATAATCTGGCCATTTTAGGCAAATCTGAATATTCATTCTAATCAACACATATGCTTCAGTTTTTATTTCATAATTTGTTCGGGATTGACATATACAGTTCTGTCTTTCAACAAAGAGGAATAAGCAAAGGGCTCAGGTGGAATAACAAAGAGACAGCCAATGCTCCCCTCAGCATCTGCTATTTGAGGTGGTTGCCCCACTTAGTATAATGGAAGGGCTGGCCCTGGTGACCATAATTCTCATGCATTTTCTCACCAATAACGATCAGTTGCACCGGATCACTGGCGTTTGACCAGATGATAGGCTCTGTGATGCTGTGGTAATAGCAGGTGTATCGGCCTGTGTTGGCCATGGTAACATTCCTCAAGAAGAATTCAGCAACATGGGAGTCCTGCGCAGGTGTGATTTCAATCCGGAACTCCCTGGCCTGGTAGAGAACAAAGCTTACTCCCGCAAATGAAGCTGAACAACAGATAGTCCAGTCTTGTCCCGCAAATACTTTGGCACTGGGGCTCACAGCGATTGATGGCTTAGGGTAATGGTCTGAGAAAAGAGGGGGGAGCCTATTTAGTAGAAGTCGTGTTACTTTACAGCTCATTACAGTTATTGTTATCATAGCAGTAATAATGTTTATGCTCAACCCCTTCACTACTCAACCTTAAGAGCTGGCTTCAAAATGTAACAAAATAGTCTTGTGAACAAGCCCACAAAAGTTAGTTATCTGCAGAAAAAATAAATTATTATCCTGTTACAAGGTTAGTTAGTAGCTTGCCTTTGTTCCCATGTTTGACACAGGGAAAGAAAACCTAGAACCCTATAGTTCTAAGCTGTAAATGGCTTAACTTTGAAAAATCCTACATACCACAGGGCTTTGTAAAGGAAAGGCCTGTCCTTCTACTGTGGCTAAGCAACAGAAACTACTCTGGTTAGCATAGGAAAGATGGACTGGTCTATCTCTTCTCTGCCATCCTGCTTATTTACCTGCAGCAGACTACGGATCACCTGTGGTGACCAAGCAAGTTGTTAAATCGAAAACAAAAGCTCTCATTTGTATTTGTTTCATGTCCCACACAAAACAAAAAACCATTTGTAGCATTTTAAAACCACCAATGGTAAATATCAAACCGATGCTTTAATTTCCCAGCCATTCACGTTTTCTTCATGACTCACTGAGAAGTAGACCCTTAAAATATCTGGCCCCGTTTTCTTTAACTCCTGAAGCCGTCTTGAACTAACCTAGCCTCATGAACCCTGCCTCTTATTAAATAATAAATACAAACAGAGTCGCATCAATATTCCTGCTTATCTGATCTATCGTAATCTCTTTATCTAGCAACCCCCAACTTTGCTGTCACCTTTACCACCAGGGGCTGCAGTGGCTCAGTGGTTAAGAAGCTCGCCTTGTTAGCTGGAAGGCTGGCAAATCGGCAGTTCAAAACCCAGGTACTGCATGACGGATTGAGTGCCTGTCTCTGTCCCAGCTCTTGGGGACATGAAAGGAGCCTCCTTTAGGCATTCCCTGAGCGGAGTTTCTTCCACAAAAATCCTTTCAACCCAGAATAATTTCTGACACGAAATTATTATTATTACCTCTACCACCTTTATTTCATGTTCGGAGTATGTTTGGTACTATTGCACCAGTTATCCTACTAAAAATCCCACTGAATAGAAAGTTAAGCATACTCAGTAACAAGTAGTAAACTCACTTCTGCTAAAACAATAGCAACGCAGCTGGTCCCTAATCACAGGTGTCAGTTCTTCATAATGAGAAAACTTTTTTTCCCCCTATACTTACAATCCCACTGCTTCCACGTCAACCCTCCTTCTCTTACTAGGCCAGGATGTGGCCCAAACTCACCTTCTGTAATATTTGTGGGGCTGCTGAGTGGAGAGCGCATGGCTTTGCCTCCTTCCCATATCTCATAACTGCAGCGAAACTGCTTACTGGGGCCGCCAGTGTGAATGGCAAAAGTCACTTCAGATTGTGTGGGTAAGGCTTTCTTTTCAGCCCTGGGCTCCTGATTGCTTCCCTGGTATAGGAAGAACAAGCTTCCTGCATATTTCTCCTGAGTGATGCATTGGATGAGATGCTTCCCTTCCACGTCTTCAGCCTGGTGCCAGTAGATGGATGGCTTTGGCAGGGCTGGAAAACAAAAGAGGATTAAGCTGGGCCACAAATTTAGCACATTGCAAGAAGTGTTCCTTCAATTGGTGACCGATGCTTGTCATACCACATGGTTTTCCTCACCTGTGCATCTTGCAGTTAGTGTGCTTTAATTAGCTGTTGGAAGTCGCCCAGGTCATCCTACTATGGTAATAGAGTAGAACATACTGCCAATGACTTAATGTTGATTGTCAAATAGCAGTTAACTAACCTGACAACCCTGAGGAATAACGGCCTAGGGTGGCAAAGTCCACAGGGAAGGGTGATAGTCCCCAAGTAGATTAAATCCCACTTGAATCCATCTTGATGGAGGGCAGCAGCTTCATCAATACTGGCCAGGGGCCGATGAGGACTTTGCGTGCCAAAAGAGCTCAGGACCAGAAAATGACTCTTGGAACTGGATCAGTGGTACAGGTATCAGGCTGTGATGCAGAAGGCAAATAAATGGAAGGCCACTGCATTATATTTTCGGGATAATCTTCATGGCTGATCACCATGATGATAGCCAATATTCGGAATCAGATATGGCAGTTGAAGAATAATAATAATTAGCTGTTGGAAAGCAAACATGAGCTTGATTTGGAAGTCCAGTTTATGAGAGCATATATCTTTAGGAAGATTCTTGTCAAAAGGTAAACAGATTGATCAGATGGAATACACACTAACCTTAAACTCTAGTTTGGCACTGATATGCCGGTTGATGAATCCATATTGCATGTTACTTATTTTTTAAAAGCACCAGAATTTTCGTAGCAGAGGTACAAATACATTGGTAATTGTTGTGTTCTGATGGTTTTATTGTACACATGGATTACAATGTATCTGAGCCAATGTAACCTTGCCTATAGCAACAATGTAACCTTCAGCTGTATCACATAAACCCTGTAATAGGACGCGAGCTAATGACCACCAGCTGGCAGCAGCGAGCGTCCAAGCTCTCTTGGTCCAAACTCATCAAAGGCAACAGCGCGGGAAGTTTTCCCGCCACCACCACACCTGGACAAGAAGGGCGTGACCTGCAATGACGTCACGAAGACAGTAGCCAATGGGCTACCATGGCACCACGTTCAAATGTATTACTGCTGTATATAAAGAGCTATCGATCCGCCATTACCTCATGTTCCCTCTGCCCACGATGCAATAAACCTGAGTTAACCCAGCCCGAGGCTGTGTCCTGTGTCTTGGTTTGCATACACCAAATTGGCGACGAAGGTGGGATTATGGATCCCCACGGAACAGCCAGGGCACAGAGCGGTTTCAACATCACCAAACCGCAAGACTGGGAGCTGCTTGAGATGGATTTCCAGGCGGCCCTGGTGGAACTCAGAGTCAAAGGAGAAGATGAGGAGAGGAAGAGGGCCATCCTCACCAGAATGCTCGGGATGGAAACCAAGCGGACGCTGGTGGGCATAATCGCTCCGAAGAAGGTGAGCGACTTTAAGGCGAGCGACATCATGAAACTGCTGCGAGAGCGGTTCTGCCCCTCGAGGGCAATGTTTCCCGCTCGGAGCGCGTTTTGGAGGCGAGTCCAAGCGCCGGATGAGTCGGTTGAGGCATTCGTGGCCGCCATGAGGATAGCCGCCGCCCCCTGTAAATGGGGCGATATCCTGGAGTTGGTCCTCAGGGACGGCGTGTTGTGTGGCCTGAAAGACAAGGAGGTACAGCGCAGCTTGATGAATAAGGAGCCGCCACCCACGCTGGCAGAGGTCATAGAGGCCGCGGAAGCCGCAGAGTCCACGAATGCCGGAGTGGACGAGATGCACCAGTGGCGTGAGTGGCGTCCTAGAGCCGGCAAGGCGGAAAATTCGGTGCACGGGAAGACCGGACAGTCGGTGCACGCGACTCGACGGGCCTCAAAGTCGTCTACGGAAGGCAGCGACGGCGAGGAGGTCCAGAAGGTCAGGAAGGGTGGTCGACGCTGCAAGGGTTGCGGAGCGGCCCACGAGCGCGCGAGATGCCCGTTCAGGAAGGCCGAGTGTTACACCTGCGGCCGTCGGGGGCACATCGCCAAGGCGTGCCGAAAGCGGAAAGAGGGCCGGAGGCAGTCACAAGACCGCGCGGCCAGACCGGACCGTCCAGCGAGGCCCAAAGATGGCGCCCAGACCACGAGGAAGCAGGACGGCGTGGGCCGCGTCTCGGACGGCAGCGAGGACGACGCCTCAGTGTTCAGCGTGTCCGCGGGACAGTCCCATTACTTCGTTGAGGTATTAGTACAAGGGGCCCCTATTAAGATGGAAATTGACTCGGGGTCCTCCTATTCCATAATTCCCCAGAAAGAGTTCCTGAAAATCGACCCCCACGTGCGGCCCAAGCTTAAAGCGTTGAGGTCCACACTACGGGACGTACAGGGAAACAGCATTCCGGTGTTGGGGGTCGGGAAATTTCGGGTCAATTTTAAGAGACATTCTGCGGTACTGCCCCTAGTTGTCCTCAAAGGGGGAAGCTGTAGCCTCCTAGGGACACAGTGGTTTCAGCCCTTAGGTTTGTTCATAGGGGGGGTGCATACCGTGGGGGGGGACCCAATACAAGCGGTTTGCGATGCGCATCCCGCCGTTTTTAAGAAAGGACTCGGAAAGTTCAAGGGACCCCCTGTAGCTTTCGACATAGACCCGGAGGTCCGCCCGATAAGACTCAAGCCACGCAGGGTGCCGTTCGCACTCAAGGACAAGATAGAGGCGGAACTGGACAAACTGGTGGGCCAGGGGATTCTTATTCCTGTTGATTCCGCGGAGTGGGAAACTCCAATTGTAACGGCTCTAAAGGCTAACGGGGAGGTGCGCATTTGCGCTGATTATAAGTGTACAATTAACAAGGCGATCTGCCCTAATGCATACCCGGTGCCAGTGATCAGCCACCTTTTGGCCAGGCTAAATGGGGGAAAGTGTTTCGCTAAACTCGATTTGGCACAAGCCTATCAGCAACTTCCAGTGACCCCCGCCACGGCCGCGGCACAAACGATAGTTACACATAAGGGAGCGTTCCAGGTGTCGCGGTTACAGTTCGGCGTGAACTCGGCACCCGGCCTTTTTCAATCGCTCGTGGAACGCCTCCTAAAGGGCCTGGAGGGGGTGTTGCCTTATTTTGATGACGTGTTGATAACAGGGGGGAGTGAGGCTGAACTGGCGAAAAGGTTGGACAAAGTACTGACCGTGTTCGAGAAAGCGGGGCTGAGATTGAGGAAGGACAAATGTGTTTTTTTCGAAACCGAGGTCGAGTTTTTAGGGTTCCGGATCACACCCGAGGGGATTAAGCCGTCTAAATCCAAAGTAGCAGCCATTAAAAAGGCCCCTCGCCCCACATCCAAAACCGAGCTACAGTCTTTCCTGGGGCTCCTCAATTTTTACCATACATTTCTCCCGCGGAAGGCGTCCGTGGCCGAACCGCTCCATCGGTTACTTAAAAAGGAGGAGCCATGGATGTGGGGTGATGAGCACGAGAGGGCGTTCAAGGAGCTAAAGCAACTCCTAACATCTGAGGCAATCCTGACGCACTTCGACCCCAAACGGCCAGTGGTCCTAGTCTGTGATGCATCCCCGGTGGGGGTGGGGGCGGTGCTTTGCCACGTGTTGGAGGACGGAAGGGAGGCCCCGGTAGCGTTTTACTCAAGGTCCCTGTCCCAAGCGGAGCGAAATTACGCACAAACCGACAGGGAAGCGTTAGCAATAGTAGCGGGGACCAAAAAATTTCACGATTTTTTGTATGGCCGCCCGTTCAAAATCGTGACCGATCACAAACCACTGTTAGGGATTTTCACGGCAAACAAGCCCACGCCGCAGATCCTGTCCCCGAGAATGCTGCGATGGGCTATTTTCCTCAACGCGTACCAACATGAGTTGGAGTACAGGCCCGGAAAGGAGATCAGCCATGCTGATGCGCTTTCGCGATCCCCTCTGCCATTGTCGGACGACCAAAAGGCGAGAGCAGAAAGAGACCGCCAGGTGTTGCTGATTGAGGTTTTAGACGCACCCCCGATAGTGCCAGCCGACATTGCTAGGGCGACAGGCAAGGACAGGACGCTGGGAAAAGTTAGTTCATGGGTGCAGAAGGGGTGGCCGGCTTCGTCCCCGAGTACAGAGTTCGACCCATTCTTTAGGAAAAAGCTAGAGCTGTCCCTAGAGAGGGGGTGCCTTCTGTGGGGCCAACGGGTGGTGGTCCCTGCGCCCCTGCGGACGAGGGTGCTCGAACTGCTGCACGTCAGCCACCCGGGCATAGTTCGTTCAAAGGCGCTAGCCCGGAGTTACTTCTGGTGGCCACAGCTGGACGCGGACATTGAGCACATGGTCGGCACTTGCGAGGCTTGCCAGGAATCCCGACCTGAGGCGGCCCGTCTCCCGCATAGGGAGTGGGACACAGCAAGGGGGCCGTGGTCCCGAGTGCACGTGGATTTCGCTGGCCCGTTCCGAGGAACCATGTTTCTCCTGGTGGTAGATGCGTTCTCCAAGTGGCTGGAGGTTATCCCAGTAAAGAGCACGTCCTCCGCCACGACAATTGGCCGGCTAAGGAGAGTCTTTTCCACGTTCGGTTTACCCGACACTTTAGTCAGCGATAACGCTAGTTGTTTCACCTCCGCTGAGTTCGGAGCATTCATGGAGGCAAACGCCATTCGGCATGTCACATCCGCACCGTTTCACCCGGCCACGAATGGCCAAGTGGAACGACTAGTGCGTACAACAAAGGACGCGCTGCGGCGCATGGGCCCGGGGGACCTGAATCACCAGGTATGCCAGTTCCTCTTAGCGTATAGGGTAACCCCTTTAGCGTCAGGCTACTCGCCGGCGGAGCTCTTGATGCGGCGAAAACTGACCACGATCCTGTCCAGGCTAGACCCGACGAGGGTCGAGGATAAAGGGAAAAACATAGGGTTGGCAGTTTCGAAAGGTTTTGCCGCCGGGGACCCTGTTCACTGCAGGAACTATTCCAGCGCAGGGCCGGCCTGGGTACCAGGGAAGGTTGTAGAACAGACGGGGCCAGTATCGTACCGGGTCGAGACTAACACCGGCCTCCTCTGGAGGAGGCACGCAGACCAACTGAGGCACCGAGTGAGTGGGCCAGTCAGTGGAGCTCAGCAACAGGATTCAGCGTTAGGGTTCTCCCCCACCCGCTTAACCCAAGGGGGAGACAGCAATGGACAACAGTCCCAAGCGAGGGGGGAAGGAAGCAGAAGCAGCGGCCCCGACTCATATCCTTTTGATACGCCAGTCCTATCAGGAGCCGGGGAAGGGGGAGAGGAGTTCGCGACCGCTGCCCCCGATAGTAATTTTGAGTTTGATTTTGCGAGCCGGGGGGGTTTTCAGGAGTGTTCCCCCACCCATCCAAGCGAGAAGAGGGGTTTTTCGTTAGCCCCCAGTGCCCCCGGTTCCTCCCCAAGAAAGAGCACACCTCCCAACAACGCCGCGGAGCCGCGGAAAGTCACTAACGAGTCTCCCTCTCATATTACAGGACAGGAAACCAGGGGACAAAGAGAAGGTAGCAAACCCGGGGAGAGGCAGCCCGCATCGAGACCCCAGCGTGTTCGAAATAAGCCATCTTGGCTGAGAGACTTTGTCTCCTAAGGGGGGGGAGTGAGGCTGAACTGGCGAAAAGGTTGGACAAAGTACTGACCGTGTTCGAGAAAGCGGGGCTGAGATTGAGGAAGGACAAATGTGTTTTTTTCGAAACCGAGGTCGAGTTTTTAGGGTTCCGGATCACACCCGAGGGGATTAAGCCGTCTAAATCCAAAGTAGCAGCCATTAAAAAGGCCCCTCGCCCCACATCCAAAACCGAGCTACAGTCTTTCCTGGGGCTCCTCAATTTTTACCATACATTTCTCCCGCGGAAGGCGTCCGTGGCCGAACCGCTCCATCGGTTACTTAAAAAGGAGGAGCCATGGATGTGGGGTGATGAGCACGAGAGGGCGTTCAAGGAGCTAAAGCAACTCCTAACATCTGAGGCAATCCTGACGCACTTCGACCCCAAACGGCCAGTGGTCCTAGTCTGTGATGCATCCCCGGTGGGGGTGGGGGCGGTGCTTTGCCACGTGTTGGAGGACGGAAGGGAGGCCCCGGTAGCGTTTTACTCAAGGTCCCTGTCCCAAGCGGAGCGGAATTACGCACAAACCGACAGGGAAGCGTTAGCAATAGTAGCGGGGACCAAAAAATTTCACGATTTTTTGTATGGCCGCCCGTTCAAAATCGTGACCGATCACAAACCACTGTTAGGGATTTTCACGGCAAACAAGCCCACGCCGCAGATCCTGTCCCCGAGAATGCTGCGATGGGCTATTTTCCTCAACGCGTACCAACATGAGTTGGAGTACAGGCCCGGAAAGGAGATCAGCCATGCTGATGCGCTTTCGCGATCCCCTCTGCCATTGTCGGACGACCAAAAGGCGAGAGCAGAAAGAGACCGCCAGGTGTTGCTGATTGAGGTTTTAGACGCACCCCCAATAGTGCCAGCCGACATTGCTAGGGCGACAGGCAAGGACAGGACGCTGGGAAAAGTTAGTTCATGGGTGCAGAAGGGGTGGCCGGCTTCGTCCCCGAGTACAGAGTTCGACCCATTCTTTAGGAAAAAGCTAGAGCTGTCCCTAGAGAGGGGGTGCCTTCTGTGGGGCCAACGGGTGGTGGTCCCTGCGCCCCTGCGGACGAGGGTGCTCGAACTGCTGCACGTCAGCCACCCGGGCATAGTTCGTTCAAAGGCGCTAGCCCGGAGTTACTTCTGGTGGCCACAGCTGGACGCGGACATTGAGCACATGGTCGGCACTTGCGAGGCTTGCCAGGAATCCCGACCTGAGGCGGCCCGTCTCCCGCATAGGGAGTGGGACACAGCAAGGGGGCCGTGGTCCCGAGTGCACGTGGATTTCGCTGGCCCGTTCCGAGGAACCATGTTTCTCCTGGTGGTAGATGCGTTCTCCAAGTGGCTGGAGGTTATCCCAGTAAAGAGCACGTCCTCCGCCACGACAATTGGCCGGCTAAGGAGAGTCTTTTCCACGTTCGGTTTACCCGACACTTTAGTCAGCGATAACGCTAGTTGTTTCACCTCCGCTGAGTTCGGAGCATTCATGGAGGCAAACGCCATTCGGCATGTCACGTCCGCACCGTTTCACCCGGCCACGAATGGCCAAGTGGAACGACTAGTACGTACAACAAAGGACGCGCTGCGGCGCATGGGCCCGGGGGACCTGAATCACCAGGTATGCCAGTTCCTCTTAGCGTATAGGGTAACCCCTTTAGCGTCAGGCTACTCGCCGGCGGAGCTCTTGATGCGGCGAAAACTGACCACGATCCTGTCCAGGCTAGACCCGACGAGGGTCGAGGATAAAGGGAAAAACATAGGGTTGGCAGTTTCGAAAGGTTTTGCCGCCGGGGACCCTGTTCACTGCAGGAACTATTCCAGCGCAGGGCCGGCCTGGGTACCAGGGAAGGTTGTAGAACAGACGGGGCCGGTATCGTACCGGGTCGAGACTAACACCGGCCTCCTCTGGAGGAGGCACGCAGACCAACTGAGGCACCGAGTGAGTGGGCCAGTCAGTGGAGCTCAGCAACAGGATTCAGCGTTAGGGTTCTCCCCCACCCGCTTAACCCAAGGGGGAGACAGCAATGGACAACAGTCCCAAGCGAGGGGGGAAGGAAGCAGAAGCAGCGGCCCCGACTCATATCCTTTTGATACGCCAGTCCTATCAGGAGCCGGGGAAGGGGGAGAGGAGTTCGCGACCGCTGCCCCCGATAGTAATTTTGAGTTTGATTTTGCGAGCCGGGGGGGTTTTCAGGAGTGTTCCCCCACCCATCCAAGCGAGAAGAGGGGTTTTTCGTTAGCCCCCAGTGCCCCCGGTTCCTCCCCAAGAAAGAGCACACCTCCCAACAACGCCGCGGAGCCGCGGAAAGTCACTAACGAGTCTCCCTCTCATATTACAGGACAGGAAACCAGGGGACAAAGAGAAGGTAGCAAACCCGGGGAGAGGCAGCCCGCATCGAGACCCCAGCGTGTTCGAAATAAGCCATCTTGGCTGAGAGACTTTGTCTCCTAAGGGGGGGGAGTGTGTTTAAGTGTGGGCTCGAGACTTTGTCTCATCCTAGGGGGGAGGGGTGTTGTGTTCTGATGGTTTTATTGTACACATGGATTACAATGTATCTGAGCCAATGTAACCTTGCCTATAGCAACAATGTAACCTTCAGCTGTATCACATAAACCCTGTAATAGGACGCGAGCTAATGACCACCAGCTGGCAGCAGCGAGCGTCCAAGCTCTCTTGGTCCAGACTCATCAAAGGCAACAGCGCGGGAAGTTTTCCCGCCACCACCACACCTGGACAAGAAGGGCGTGACCTGCAATGACGTCACGAAGACAGTAGCCAATGGGCTACCATGGCACCACGTTCAAATGTATTACTGCTGTATATAAAGAGCTATCGATCCGCCATTACCTCATGTTCCCTCTGCCCACGATGCAATAAACCTGAGTTAACCCAGCCCGAGGCTGTGTCCTGTGTCTTGGTTTGCATACACTAAAGTAATACAAAACACATTGGAGTATTGAAACTTCCCTGTAGCTATAAAATCTGTCATAAAATCAGTTCCACCACAAAGGAGGTAAATTGTTCTTCATTAAATTACAATTGTAATGTAACCTGACTTTTTGGAGATAAAAGGGAGGTATTTCAGTTATGCCAGTTATTGGTGGAAAACCAAAGGAATCAGTTTCAAACAACTCCTTATCAGTGAGGGAGTTACTTCCAAGCTCTGGCAAACCAAAACAGTACTTACTGATAGTAAGAAGTAAGACGGGAAGAGTAACTGGCATCCTGAGAAGACACAGAAGTCCACAACTGGGTAATATTTCAGTGTAAATCTTTCAAATGAGAATCTGAGGATCTGTCTCCTAGCATACATGATCACCTCAGGAAACGATGAAACATCATCAGTCATTATGGAGGAGGGGAGAAACCAGTTCCTTTTCTGAAAAAGGCTGGAATAAATGGATTCTAATGTGAGATAATCAGTCACTTGAAATACTTTTATCCCCCCCCCCCCCTTCTTCTTCGTCCATGCCTAGACCAGATGTGAAACAGACGGAATGAAACTACCTTTTGGTGAATTTATTCCTGTCACCTGACCTAGTGTGAGAAAGATTAACTGGCGCAAGGTGGCTGTTGCCCGGGGTATGCCCGATTGTGCTTCAAAAATATCACAGTCTTTAAGGAGGCTCTTTCTGTGTACCCCAAAGACATTAATAGAAGCCCGTTAACAGTATGAGTTTTATTAAAAAAAAGGAGGAACGGGTTAGCAGCATTCCATGTATACAACAGATTTTTACAAATTTAAAGTGCACCTCGAGGCTAAAAACGCTTTCCCCCCTTCATATACTTGGGTTTCTTTCCTATTTTTCTAAGGTGGACTTCAAGTAGAGATGGAATTTTCACATTTTAATCATTTCACTGTATGGTTAAATAAGATGGATCTTTTGTGTTCAAGAACAAGCAACTTCGCATGACCAGATGCTAGCAACAATCATCAAGAGATGACAACTGTATGCATCCAAAAAGACTAGGCACATTGTTACTGGGAGTATTGGTTCAGCTAGGCAGACACTGGTCAAATTCCATGGTAGCACCAGTCCTATCGTTAGGTAGACTGAGATAGCCACCTTAGGTAGCAGATGTTTGGGAGTCATGAAAATGCAGCCAACAGTCAGTTATTTAATTTGTGATTAGATTTTTATTGCCACAAAGGAGATGTGGTTGTAAGGTTTAGTGCCTCGTACATCAATAATAACCTGTTGGGTTTGTGGTACAATACACTTTGGAATGAAGGTCTTGTAAGTTGGTGTTTTACCTCAGGCACCAAAATATCTTGGGTCAGCATTATCCATAGGTGCCTTTATTGGGAACAGTCATAGCTCAACAGAAGAATACCCACGCTGAGTGGAAAGTGTCTTGGGTTCAAATCCTGCTCTCTCCATTCTAAAGGATTAGGTTGCAGGGGATGGGCATGAATTTTGGAGAGTTACTGCCAATCAAAGCAGACAACACAGGACAAATGGACCAACTGGATGATCAGATATAGAAAGAACTTTGGAAATGTTATTATTTGGAAATTCCCTAGGTAGCAAACTCAATGTTCATAATGGTAATGGGATTCTGGGAATTGGAGTTAGTGGGGGGGGGGGGGGAGGATAACTTTTCCAAGTTTGGGTTATGACACAGCTTCCAAATCCAGCAAGGAAATGCTAATGTACAGACCTTGCAATAAAATCCTTCATTTTCTGGATTCTTTCACAAAGCATTACAACATTCCTTCCATTATCATTTGAAAGATATGAGTACTGTGGCCTATGTAGTTGAAACAGCACCACCAGTGTACAAAAGGGAAGTACTGTACTGTATTGTCAAGCATGGGGATGCCCCCAAATATCTACTTAAAAACAACTTTAACAAACTAATTCCGCCCCACCCCCCAATTAAAACAGATAATTGACGATTCGACGTGGCTAATGACTACTGATCGCATGCAGTGCAGTGTCCCTGAAGAAGGCATGGGTGAATGACTGAAGCAATAAGCAAGAGCAACTTGTGTAAATGTTATTCCCATTTTACAGATATGGAAACTGAGATAAAGATGCAACACATTCTGAGACTACTCCTTTCAGAAATTAACTGGAGTTTAATAAATCCTTGCTATAATCCTGCAGAGATATTGTATGAGACAATGCTAACATTAATTCAACATTTCTGATTATTCAATATTATTCTAATATTGCTGCAACATTATAAAAGAAAAGAGAATATTTTTTGACCTTATAGACCCCGTGGTTCCCAACGTGGGGCACACACCCCACAGGGGGCAATTAGATTTTTTTAAAGGGGGCAATTCGAGAATGAGTTGTTATCAGTGGATTTTTTGCATGGCCCAAAAAGGTTGGGAACCACTGTTATAAACTGACCACTTCCAGTGGAACTGAATATGATGTTACTGGAGATTGAGCAAGATTGAGAACTTCCTTCTCTAAAATCTGGAAAGTCCCTGATGATTCAAAGGACACAGTTGCTGAGTTGTGAGCAAAGAGGAGAATGTCTGTTTCTTCTTCCCACTGACTCTCAGAAAGAAAGTGGACCTAATGTTTAACTGTAAAGCAACACAGAGTAACTTCTTATGAGAAAAGAACCACAACTGAGGCCTTTCCTAAATTATCTTCCCTAACTGTTGTGTATTGAGATAATTGTTAGTATTTGTTATGTATGTATGTATGCATGTTCATTATACTGTAAAGGCAAGAATGTAACCACTCCAGATACAAACGATACCAGCTGTAAAGGAACGCGAGCAGACAGCCCATAGAGGGCAGCTGCGAGCGTTCAGCCTCACATGGTTCACATTGCTCAATCACGGACAGCCGCGGGAAAACCTTCCCCGCATTCAGCAGCTGAAGAAAGAGGCGTGCCTGGGCGAGGCCACGCCGGTAGCAGCCAATGAGCTACCGTGCTACAAGATTCAAATGTAGAGAGCTACTGTATATATTGAGTTGTATCACCGCCATTACCTCATGCTTCACTGGAACCTCATGCAATAAACCTGCGTTAAACCAACCTTTCGGTTGTCCGGCTGTCTTTGGTCCCATACACCAAATTGGCAACGAAGGTGGGATATGGCTGCCCACGGGACCAAGACATGCGCCGGCTACGAGATTAAGAAGCCGGGAGATTTGGAGCTGTTTGAGATAGACTTCAACGCAGCGCTGGTGGAGCTCGAAGTCTCCGATGAGGCCAAAAAGAGGGCCATTTTCGTCCGCATGCTCGGACACGAGACCAAGAGGACCTTGGTGGACCTGATCGCGCCGAGGAAGGTGGGCGACCTCAAAGCTACAGAGCTCCTGGCGGCGTTGCGCGCCCATCTCCGGCCAGCCATAGCGATGTTCCCCGCTCGGAGCGCGTTCTGGAGGCGAGTCCAGGCATCCGGGGAATCGGTCGAGGAGTTCGCCGCGGCCCTGCGGCTGGCCGCCGGCCCATGCAAGTGGGAGCTCCCCGACATCACCCTCCGGGACTGCCTGCTCTGCGGTCTGAGGGACACAGAGACTCAGCGTGCGCTGATGAAAAGGGAGCCGCCTCCCACGTGGCAACAAGTCCTCGACACGGCACAGGCCGCGGAGGCCACTACTGCCGGGGTGCACGAGCTTCAGGACTGGCGCCCGAAGCCCGCAAAGGCAGAGAGCTCGGTGCGCGCGGCCCGGCGAGTTTCGAACTCGTCTGCGGAGAGCGGCGACGACGAGGACGTCCGGAGGGTCCAGAGAGAGGGCCGGCGCTGCGACGGCTGCGGCGCCGCCCACGCCCGCGCCAAATGCCCGTTCCGCAAGGCCGAGTGCCACAACTGCGGCCGGCGCGGGCACATCGCCAAGGTCTGCCGGAAACGGCGCGAGGCCACCAGGAGTTCTCCAGACCGCTCGGCGAGGCAGGACCGCACCACGAGGCAGGACCGCACCACGAGGCCAAAGGACGGCACCCGGACCACGAGGACGCGGGACGGAGTAGGACGCATCTCCGACGACAGCGAGGACGACGCGCCGGTTTACAGCGTTTCCACGGAGCACCCCCGTTACTTCGTTGAGGTAGTCATACAAGGGGCCCCTGTTAGAATGGAGGTGGACTCGGGTTCTTCATACTCCATTATTTCCCAGGGGGAGTTCATGAAAATCGCCCCCCGCATGCGGCCCAAGCTCAAGGCGTTGAGGGCCACACTGAAGGACGTGCAAGGGAACCGCATCCCAGTGTTGGGGGTTGGGAAGTTCCGGGTCCAGTTTAAAAAGCACACCGCAACGCTTCCCCTAGTCGTCCTCAAGGGAGGCAAATGCAGCCTCCTCGGGACTCAATGGTTCCAGCCCCTGGGGTTGTTCATTGGGGGGGTACACGCCGTGGAAGCACACGCCGCCGGGACTGATCCAATACAGAGCGTGTGCGACGCGCACCCCGAGGTTTTTAAAAAGGGGCTCGGGAAATTCAAGGGCCCCCCAGTGACTTTCGACCTGGACCCTGGAGTACGTCCAATCAGACTTAAACCGCGCAGAGTGCCCTTCGCACTAAAGGACAAAATAGAGGCGGAGTTGGACAAATTAGTGGGCCAGGGGATTCTTGTTCCTGTTGATTCTGCGGAGTGGGAAACTCCAATTGTAACAGCGCTCAAGGCCAACGGGGAGGTCCGCATATGCGCTGATTACAAGTGCACCATCAATAAGGCGATCCGCCCTAATGCGTATCCGGTGCCGGTAGTCAGCCACTTGTTGGCCAGGTTACACGGGGGGAGGTGCTTCGCTAAACTCGACCTGGCCCAAGCCTACCAGCAACTCCCGGTGACCCCCGCCGCAGCTGCTGCGCAGACCATAGTCACCCACAAAGGGGCGTTCCAGGTATCGCGCCTACAATTCGGCGTGAATTCGGCGCCCGGGATCTTCCAGTCACTTGTGGAACGCCTCCTGAAGGGGTTAGAGGGGGTGTTACCCTACTTTGATGACGTATTGATTACAGGGGGGAGCCGGGCCGAATTAGCAACTAGGTTGGGAAAGGTCCTGACAATATTCGAAAAGGCGGGGTTGCGGTTGCGGAAAGACAAATGCGTCTTCTTCGCCACAGAGGTTGAGTTCCTAGGGTTCCGTGTCACTCCCGAGGGAATTAGACCAGCCCAATCCAAGGTAGCCGCCATCAAGAAGGCCCCTCGCCCCACATCCAAGCCCGAGTTGCAGTCGTTCCTCGGACTGCTCAACTTCTACCACTCCTTCCTCCCGCGGAAGGCCGCCGTGGCAGAACCGCTACACAAATTGTTAAAAAAGGACGAGGCATGGAAGTGGGGCGACGACCAGGAGAAGGCTTTCAATGACCTGAAGCGACTCCTGGCATCAGATGCCGTACTGACCCACTTCAATCCCAAACGCCCAGTGGTCCTGATATGCGATGCATCCCCGGTGGGGGTGGGGGCGGTGTTATGCCACGTGCTGGAGAACGGTAGGGAGGCCCCGATAGCGTTCTACTCTAGGTCCTTGTCCCAAGCAGAGAGGAACTATGCTCAGACAGACAGAGAAGCACTAGCAATAATTGCGGGGACCAAGAAATTTCATGATTTTGTGTACGGCCGCCCCTTCACCATAGTGACTGACCATAAGCCTTTGTTAGGCATTTTCACCGCAGATAAGCCCACACCCCAAATCCTGTCCCCGAGAATGCTCAGGTGGGCCATTTTTCTCAACGCGTATCAGCACGCGTTGGTATACCGGCCCGGGAGGGAGATCAGCCATGCCGACGCCCTGTCAAGGTCCCCCATTCCCCGGGATTGCTGCCATGTGGACAAAGTAGAGAGGGACCATCAGGTCTTAATGATAGAGGTTCTAGACTCCCCTCCCGTAGTACCGGCCGACATCGCCAAAGCGACAGGCAAGGACAAAACGCTGGCCACAGTCTGCTCCTGGGTACAGAAAGGGTGGCCCGTGTCTTCCCCAGCAGCGGAATTCGACACATTTTTCAAAAAGAAACTAGAGTTGTCCCTAGAGAGGGGTTGCCTTTTGTGGGGACAGCGGGTAGTAATCCCCACGCCTCTCCGGCCGAGGGTGCTTAAACTGCTGCACGTCAGCCACCCGGGGATCGTCCGCTCAAAGGCGCTGGCCCGCAGTTACTTTTGGTGGCCCCAGCTAGACGCCGACATTGTACACATGGTCGGCACTTGCGAAGCGTGCCAAAGCTCAAGGCCAGAAGAGGCTCGCTCGCCACCTAGGGAGTGGGACACGGCAAGGGGCCCCTGGTCCCGGGTACATGTAGACTTTGCTGGCCCGTTCAGGGGAACGCTTTTCCTCCTCATGGTGGACGCGTTCTCCAAGTGGTTGGAGGTCATTCCAGTCTCAAGCACCTCCTCGGCCACAACAATCAAACAGTTAAGGAGGGTCTTCTCCACGTTCGGTTTACCCGACACCCTCGTCAGCGATAACGCCAGCTGTTTCACGTCCGCCGAGTTCGGGGCTTTCATGGAGCGCAACGCCATTCGGCACGTCACCTCTGCCCCTTTTCACCCGGCCACCAACGGCCAAGTAGAGCGCCTCGTGCGCACCACGAAAGACGCGCTTCTGCGCATGGGCCCCGGAGACCTCGACCTGAAATTGTGCCAATTCCTGCTAAGATACAGGGTCACCCCACTAGCGTCAGGGTACTCCCCCGCAGAGCTGTTGATGCGCAGGAAGCTGGCCACGGGAATCTCCAAGCTAGACCCCACGAGAGTAGAGGACAAGGGGCGGAACATAGGGGTGGAACCCACAAAGAGTTTCAGCATAGGCGCCCCAGTGCATTGCAGGAACTACGCCAGCGCAGGGCCAGCCTGGGTGCCGGGCACCGTAGTAGAGCAAACCGGCCCCGTCTCATACCGCGTAGAAACCAGTACAGGCTTCCTGTGGAGGCGACACGTGGACCAACTCAGGCGCAGGGTCCCCGGAGAGCAGGACGCAGACGAGAATAGCATCGAATCAGCGTTAGGGTACTCCCCCACCCGTTTAGCCCAAGGGGGAGGAAAAGGGGAGCATGGGTCCCCACCAAGGGGGGAGGGAAGGCAATCGATCCACAGAGATCTTTTGCGGGAGTCCCCGACAGAGAGGAGGAGCCCCGATCACACTCATACCCCGCGGAAGTCTCCCCGAAATTCAGATGCCCATAGAAGTTTAGACGTTGATTTACAGTACCAGGGGGAGTTAGCGGAGTGGTCCCCCACCCGTCCTAGCGAAAAGAGGGGTTTCAGTTCAGCCCCTGGTACCTCCAGTCCCAGTAGCCCCTGTGAGTTAGAATGCGATATAGCGCCACTTTCCCGGAGACCGACACCCCCAAGACGGGAGGCATCAGCGAGTCCGCCCACCACAGTCTCAGGGTCCCCCGAGCAGGGATCAGAAGGTAGCCGAACCGCAAGGGCGACCTCATCGGTTCCGCGGTTCACAATAGGTGGATCCCCGGGGTCAGAGAGCAACAGGCAGGGGTTCACCTCCCAACTATTCATTCCCTTCCCATCCCCGGGCGCGAGGCAGGCACGGACGCCCCACGGAGCCACTAACGAATCCCCGTTTCCCGTTGCAGGACAAGCACCCGCGGAGTCAGGGATCACAGGCTCTCCAGTACTAGGTCAGACGCAAGCGCGTCCCAAGCGCACGTGCGGCAAGCCACAATGGTTGCGGGACTTCGTCCCATCCTAGGGGGGAGGGATGTTATGTATGTATGTATGCATGTTCATTATACTGTAAAGGCAAGAATGTAACCACTCCAGATACAAACGATACCAGCTGTAAAGGAACGCGAGCAGACAGCCCATAGAGGGCAGCTGCGAGCGTTCAGCCTCACATGGTTCACATTGCTCAATCACGGACAGCCGCGGGAAAACCTTCCCCGCATTCAGCAGCTGAAGAAAGAGGCGTGCCTGGGCGAGGCCACGCCGGTAGCAGCCAATGAGCTACCGTGCTACAAGATTCAAATGTAGAGAGCTACTGTATATATTGAGTTGTATCACCGCCATTACCTCATGCTTCACTGGAACCTCATGCAATAAACCTGCGTTAAACCAACCTTTCGGTTGTCCGGCTGTCTTTGGTCCCATACACCAAAGTATTATTATTACTTATCATTGCATCTTAAAATGGCGATTCGCGCCATTCTAGTTAAAGGTAATTTTGACGTGCCTTCCCCTATTCAAGGTGTGCTCTTATGCAAATGTGTTATAGCCGATTGGGTACTATTTTGGATCCTAGCAGGAATTCGTCATTGCTTGAATATAGCACTACTGATTGGTTAATTAAGGTTGTCCAAAAAGGTTGCTACCTTGTAGCATTGGGTAATGGCCACTTGAACGCTATATAGGCGCCGCTTTGCAAATAGGGCATTGGCTCTTGGTTCGCATGCTCACACGGCACACACACGTGTGGATTTCCTCCAGTAGGCACAGGTGCAGAACTAATCCCGGGTAGCAGAATAGTGGAACGAGCGCAGCCAACTCATGTCTAAACTCATGTCTATTTAAGCTGTAGTATTGTTCCAAGAGTACTGAATAAACCGCTACATCGTTGTTTGAATCACCGCTCATTGGACTCTTCATTTTAAAGCTTAAGACACAACACTAACCTAGTGTCCTCCACATGTGTTGGCCTAAAACTAAGAGCTCAAAAGTTTATTTTAAAGGTTGTGTTATTCTTTGCAGCCAAGTACCCATTACTGTTGCTTCTGTTGTGCATGCACTCTTGATGTGTTTGGTACTATTAACAGGTTCCGGTATCTTCATAACCATGATTGAAGAAAGGCAAGGTTTTCTCTGTTAACAGCTTCTGATATTGCCCCTTGTAACAGCTGCACTGCAGTGGCTTAGTGCTTAAGAAGCTGAGCTTGATTACCAGAAGATCGGCAGGTCAGCAATTCAAGACCCGAGTGCTGTGTGACGGAGTGAGCTCCCATCCTCTGTCCTAGCTCCTAACAACCAAGCAGTTCGAAAGCAAGACATTGCAAGTAGATAAATAGGTACCGCTTTGGCAGGAAAGGTAACAATGTTCCATGCGTTCTGGCATCTAGTCATGCCTGCCACATGGACATGCCTGCAGATACAGACAGCGCTGGCTCTTTGGCTGTAAAAGGAGTTGAGCACCACCCTGTAGAACGTGAGTTCTCAACCTTTTAAAGCCAGGGGCCAGGTCATGCTCCCTCAGACAGCTTCAGGGGCTGGACAGCCATTTTGCCCTTCCTCTACCACATGGCACTTCCTGGTATGCTGGAGGTGGTGGGCCAGGGCCCCGCATGAAATAGTGCTGTGGGCAGCATCCGGCCCATGGGTTGAGAAACCCTGCCATATAATCTTAGATTCATATATGACTGGCTTTTAAGCAAGGGAGACCTTTACTTTTAAATTTAATTAGAGAGTAAACAAAACCAAATCGTATGGTATACAAAATCTTATGTTATACAAAAGGCCAATGTGAATTAGATCGCCACCAATCTGCCAGGCTCTGTACAAGAAAAACAGACCAAAAAATCCTGAAAATCATAAAGTAAAAAGGAAAAGAATGAAAAGGGGGGGGGGGACGACAAATCAATAGGAAAACATTTCTCGTTGTAAATATTTCAATGAATCGAGAGGGGGCGCTCGCGCGCGTCGTAATCTAAAGCAACGAGGCTCAAGAAAACGAGCAAGGCTATTAAAAAAACTACTATTCCCAGAATGCTTTGGGCTTCCAATGTGGTGATTGCAAGATGTCGCTATTCAGGAGTAAGTGCAGCAATTACAAACTGTCTGTTGTTGTTGTTGTTTTTTCCAAGGAGGTGGGCAGTGAATCAGGGTCTTTCTCAATTATGGGGTATGTAGAGGCTTTGAGGGCATCCAAGGTCGTGGATGCCCTCACTGGGTGATTTGTCATCTGATGAATGGAAGATGGACAAGGACGCCGACATGATGACCTCCAAATATTTGACCCGGGTTGGGTTAAGAATTGTGTACGTGTGCATGGAGTGTTTGTGGTTGCGATCGGGTGGTTAGATCTGGAATTTGCCCACCTTGTAGATTTCCCAGTTCTCCATAACCTGGATCCGCTGGATCCCATGCACAGCTTGGACGAGTTACATTGCTGGCTCCTCTAGGACAAGGGTGGCCAAACTACGGCCTGTGGGCCGGATCCGGCCCCCAACACCAATTCATCCGGCCCACGCTGCCCTTGCTGCTCCTGGAAGCGGAAGTAAAACGCGCCCGTATGGGCGCGTTTTACTTCCGCTTCCAGGAGCAGCAAGGGCAGCGTGGGCCGGATGAATTGGTGTTGGGGGCCGGATCCGGCCCACAGGCCGTAGTTTGGGCACCCCTGGTTTAAGCAGAGAAAGTGGCAGCCTAAAAATTTATCTTATTTTGTTGCAAAACAAATTGCAAGGCACGTTTTACTTCCACTTCTGGTGGAAGGGACCACGTGACTGGCCTGCTGAACCACTGAACCGGCCCATGACCTGAAAGGTTTGGGCACCCCCGCTCTAGGATATGCACTCCAAATAAACCAGAAGGAGAAGGATTTGTATTATGGGACTCTGAATAAAGTAACTTTTCCAAGCTGTAGCTGCGATAGTCTGTTCTAACGTAAAGCTAGACATAAAATTCTGTGGAGCTAATCCAGTCTCATATTTGTTCCTCATTTTTTCTTGCTGCCTTCAACTTTTCTTAGCATCATTGTCTTTTCTAGCAAGTTTTGTTTTCTCATGGTGTGTCCCAGGATGACCTGAGTCTAATCATATTTGTGCCTAGGGAGCGTTCAGGCTTGATTTGAACTAAGACCGACTTGTTTGTCTTACTGGAGACCCAGAGTATTGACAAAGGTCTGCTACTGCCACGTATAACTAATAAATCAAGTCTTTTCGCTGTCTACTTTCTTCACTTTCCAGCTTTCATATCCAAACTTAGCAGCTGAGAATACAATATTGTGAATGATCTTTGCCTTGGTCTACAGCAGTTTTCCGCAACCTTTGGTTTTTGGACTTCAATTCCCAGACGTCTAAGTCAATTCCCCAAAGCACTGGTCAACCAATGTACTGACTTAGACTTCTGGAAATTGAAGTCCCCTGTGCGCCATGGGCCTCACATTGGGAACCACTGGTTATAACATGCTTTTACACTTGAAGATCTTTTATAAATTATTTCATATTGCCTTCAAGTCTCAGTAATCTTTATTTATTGACTGCAGTTTTTTTTTTTTTGGATTGGTTGTTGAACAAAGATATATAAAATCTTTAACAATTTCAATTTCTTTATTGTCGACATTAAAGCAATGCAGTTCTTCTGCTGTCCTCTTAAATGGTCAATTAGAGTCCTTCTTTTATCTTCATTAGAAGTTTATTCAAGTTCTTGCTGCTTTCTTCGACTAATGTTGTGTCATTTGCATTAGTTTTTACTGTGCCATCATCTGAATCTAATTCATTTTTCTGCATGATGGTTATAACATGCTTTTACACTTGAAGATCTTTTCTAAATTATTCTATATTGCCCTCAAGTCTCAGTAATCTTGATTTATTGACTGCAGTTTTGTTTTTTTGTTTTTTGGATTGGTTGTTGAACAAAGATATATAAAATCTTTAACAATTTCAATTTCTTCATTGTCGACATTAAAGCAATGCAGTTCTTCTGCTGTCCTCTTAAATGGTCAATTGGAGTCCTTTTATCTTCATTAGTTTATTCAAGTTCTTGCTGCTTTCTTCCACTAATGTTGTGTCATTTGCATTAGTTTTTACTGTGCCATCATCTGAATCTAATTCATTTTTCTGCATGATGGTTATAACATGCTTTTACACTTGAAGATCTTTTCTAAATTATTTCATATTGCCCTCAAGTCTCAGTAATCTTGATTTATTGACTGCAGTTTTGTTTTTTTTGTTTTTTGGATTGGTTGTTGAACAAAGATATATAAAATCTTTAACAATTTCAATTTCTTCATTGTCGACATTAAAGCAATGCAGTTCTTCTGCTGTCCTCTTAAATGGTCAATTGGGGTCCTTCTTTTATCTTCATTAGGAGTTTGTTCAAGTTCTTGCTGCTTTCTTCCACTAATGTGTCATCTGCATTAGTTTTTACTGTGCCATCATCTGAATCTAATTCATTTTTCTGCATGATGTCTTGTGTATACAGATGGAACAGATAGGGACATATATACCTTTGTTCGATACTTGTGGGGCACTATTCTGTTTCTCCACAGTGTATCCTAACAGTAGCTTCTTGTTTTCAATATAGTTTATGCCTCAGAATGGTGAAGTTTTGAGGCACGCCTGTTTCTGCTAAAAGGATCTGTAGCTTCTCGCGTACCACAGAATGAAAGGCTTTTCTCTGAAATTCTTTGGTATACTCCAGTAGCCAACATATACAGTATTTGCAATAGGATCTCTAATGCCTCAGTTCAGCATGAACATCAACCATTTCTCACTCCATATAGGTGTTGCAATACCTTTGTTTGAATGGGGAGTTAATACAGTGGTCTTACAATTACTGCAATCCTTGGCACTCCCTTTTTTGAGGATTGGAATGAATATTGAGCGTTTCAAGTCTGTGGGTTGTTGCTTTGTTTTCTTTGTTTTTAATGTGTTCTTGTTAAGTTTACAGCTCCAGTCTCTATAGCTTGAAATTGTGCTTTTGGTATTCCGTGTGCTAAATCCTGAATATATATTTATTCTAAGCACTTTGGAAGCAGCTTTTAGTATAGAGAACTCTCCAGACACCATTGTGCCCATAACAGGAAGCAAAATAAAAATGATGTGCTACTGCCGTGCATTTTAGTGTAGTGTTGACTTACCCAAACACACGGTCCACTTTCAAAGAATGAGACTTTGAAACAGTTCTTTTAACCATGCTTGCTTCTTCTTGCCCCCGTTACAGGAACTGGTGAGTTAATGAAAAAGGCGTGGGCAAAGGAGCCTGTGATTGTAGTCTCTTTTTTCCTTGGCTTTACAGGTGAGTTGATCTTGTGTTTTTTTGTAGCCCAGAAAACATTGTTTTATTAATATTGTAAATCTACAAGTGCCAGTGCAAATCATGACACACCCCATTGCCAACACTCACTCATTTTCCATAAGGAGAATCTCAACAGGCAAGATAGATGCTTGATTAGTCCATAGAGAAGCAGGTTTCTTGTCATCTGCAGGAGTGGATTTCTCTTGGCGTTTGTAAAACTTGCAGTGGCTAATTTCATCAGCTTGATCTGCTGTATAGTTTTGGGGAGGGAGGATGGCAGGTTAGGCATGCAATCAAAGTGTACCCTACCACCTTGTCAGTTAGCTGGCACAACTGATTCATGCCTTATGCCAGGGGTTCCCAATCTTTTCAAGCCGGGGGCTGGCTCATGCTCTCTGTCAGCTTCGATGGTGCCGTGGATCAGATCTGGCCCACAGGCCTTAGGTTGGGAACCCCTGCCTTATGCAGACAACACATAGTTCAAGCTAATGGCTGTAACTATCTCTCCCAAGACAAAATCACCATCGTTCAAAGCAACCTGCCCTGTTCAGTTCCTGCAAAAATGCCATTTCCCTCTCAGTTTCTGTAAGGACAGCCTTTCAACCCAGAAGGATCAGGGAAGGATGGTGGTGGTATATGATGTCATAGCACTTAGTACTTAGGAAGTCATAGTACATAGTACTTAAGAAGTCCTTGATATTTTACTATGCAAGCCCTGGCTCTGGTACACCAGTGGTATTGTCTTCCATTTTGAGGCAGTTCAGGAGATCTCCCATTTAGGCACCGATCAAAAGCAGAGCTGTGTAGCCGTATCAAGGGTGCTGCACCCACATCTGTCCCTACTGTATCCCTATTACTTCATTTAGCTCTCTACTTTGTATATACAGTAAAACCCCTACTTATGAAAAATGTCCGTTTTGTAGGCTATTGCTTAAATTGAATTTTTTTGTAACTCAAAACAAACCCATAGGGAAGATTATTTTTTTTACGTAACTCGAAGCAAACCCATAAGAAAATGTAACTCGAAGCATATCCATAGGAAATCATGTAAATCGGGACATGGTTTTAGCATAAAATCATTATGTAAGTTGAATTTTATGTAACTCGAGTCATATGTAAGTCGGGGTTTTACTGTACTGTACCAGATCCTAGCTTACTTCCCAGCATCTCCATCCAGAGTCCTATTTGAAACCCTAGACCAGTGATGGTGAACCTTGGCACTCCAGCTGTTCTTGGACTTCAATTCCCAGAAGCCTAAGTCCCTGTGAATCCACACGGATGGGCTTCTGGGAATTGAAGTTGAAGAACAGCTGGAGTTTACACACAGTAAAACTATTTGTGTAGAATCACAGGGACATGGGCTTGCCAAGGTTAGCCATCATGTCCCTAGACTACTGAGTCAAAGAGTATTAAGTATACCAACTAGCATGCAATGTATAATTTCTTTATGATACATGTTAATAGTTTCTCTTTCCTGCTTTCAGCTATAATATTGCCTTTCGTCAGTCCCTTGACTAAATATACTGAAATCATCAACAAAGCGATACCATATACATATCCAGGTATAAACACATCCACAAATTCTTTTGGTAGGAAACACTAACATGACTTTTCACCCCTGCTGCAGTCTTTAACTCTTTTGGAGAGAGGCCTAGTTGTACAGTAAAACACCTTGGGAGGTTATCTGAATATGTAGCTATCAAAAAGAGGTGTCTCTCTGAATGCTACTTCTTGACAAAGTGGGTGCCCATTGCAGGGGGGGGGGGTGTTTGCATCTTTAAGCAATTGCAGAATGAGCAAAAACAAAATAGGTGTGTTTCATCAATTTTTCTATGTCAATTTTTTTTTAAAAACACCCACATTATTTAGTAGTACAGTATTCATGCCTGCCATACAACCATTAGAGCGTTCATCCTAGACAAACCCACCAATTAGTGTTGTTCATGTGGAGACAGTTTATATTGTATCTTCTCCCACCAGAGATATCTGTATAGATAGACTAGCATAGTTTGCCCGGCGTTGCCGGGCTTTTTCCCCCCTGTGCTTTATATAAAACAATGAATTCTTTGTTGTTTTTTGAAAATTTTTTATTTTTTTAAGTTTGTAAAGTTTTATAGGTTGGTTTTATAGGTTAAGATCAGCATTTTTTGCCCTGCCGGGCAGGTATAACATGTGTGCTTGTGGTTGGGGTGGTTTTGAGGGGTAGACATACACACAATATAAGCATACATGCAACACAACCACACACGCGCATACAATACACACACACACAACACATACACACACACACAAAATACACACACAGCACACACAACACAACCACACTCATTCAATACACACATACAGCACACACAATATCACCACACACTCATTCAATACACAAATACAAAACAATCACACACACAACCCCACACACACACAACACACACAACACAACCACACACTCACTCAATACACACACAACAACACACACAATACACACAGCACACACAACATAACCACACACACACACTCAATACACACACAACACAACCACACAAACAATACAAACAACAGAACTACACACAACACATCCACACAAACAACACAACCACCCACACAACACACCCACACACACAACACAAACACACCCACACACAATACACACACACATGCCATAGCTCCATGGGGAGAGGATGGGCTCTTCCTCCCCCCCCCCGAAGCCTTGGTGAGCACACACACACACACACACACACGCCGAAGCCTTGCAGGGGGAGGAGGGACTCTTCCTCCTCCCCCCCTGACGCCTCAGTGAGGACACACACACACATGCCAAAGCTTTGCAGGAAGAGGAAGGCCTCTTCCTCCTCCCCCCTGAAGCCTCGGTGAGGACACACACACACAACATGCTGAAGCTTTGCAGGGGGAGGAGGAGCTCTTCCTCCTCCCCCCAAGCCTTGGTGAGGACACCCAGGAGGCCTTTGCTGGGCGGGCGGGAGCATCGTTTGCCGGCTGGGCTGCTTGATTTTGGTGGCCCACACCCCACCGATGAAGGCCTTGGCGCCGGCATTGAGGGAGGAAAGGCCACACCATGGAGGCATGGAAGGTGAGTGGTCCAGCACAGAAGGCCGCTCTGGGGAGGCGCAGAGTACGAATTGCCCAGCTGCCAACAGGTAAGTGGGGCAGGGTACTGAGACTGGGGGGAAGGAGGTGGGTTCGTTCTCCCCCTTTCTTCTCTATGACCTGTGTGGGTGGCGTGCTCCCCAGGCCCGTTCCCCTCCTCAATTCCTCTCCCCCGCCCCACTTACCCGTTGCCAGTTGGGCCTTTCGTACTCTACGTTTCCCCAGTGCAGCCTTCTGTGCCGGGCCTCACCTTCCATGCCTCTGTGGCGCAGCCTTTTCTCCCTCCGCTGGTGCCGAGGTCCTCGCCGGTTGGGTGGGGGCCGCCAAAAGCAGGCAGTCCAGGATCCGACATGGCCAGCCGCCCACCGCGATGAGCTGGGGATGGCTTCCCTCCGGGAGACGAAGTGCCTCCTGGAGGGAAGTTGTTGGCGCATTGGCTTTCCCAGCCTCCTCCATGCTCATGTCCCTTAGCCTGATTGGCTGAGGGGTCACAGCACGGAGGACGCTGGGACTTGTAGTTTCTGACGTCCGTCGCTCGGCAAGGTTTTGAAACGCTACTTTTGATTGGTTGCGGCTCGTAAAACAAAGACTGAGTCCGTTGTTTTTATCATCTTGATTGGCTGACACTGGGAGAAACATGGCGAAACGCAATGCTTTTTGGGAAATGAAGTTGTTTCCCTTTCTTGCCAATGGTGGGGCTGATGCCCCAATCGCGATTTTTTAAACCATTCGTTGACCTGCGTAGCCACTTCGCCCGTGCTCTCGAAGGGAGGGAACGGGTAAGTAGGGCGACGCACAGCAGCCCATAGCCAATTCCAATGGTGAACACTTGGTTTTATAGGTTAAGATAGATAAATCTTTATTGTCATTGTCCTGCACAGAACGAGATTTTAGGGGGGAGGGGGCACTTAACAACCCAACAAAACCTAAACAAAATACAACTATACAAAATTATCAACATACTCCCACCCCACATATACACATTTAACCCCTAAAACTCTAAAAACCCTAAAAACTATATACAGAAGCTCCCTCATAGACTGCATTGCACTGTATTCAAAGCCAGAACCGCTTTTGGGTAGAAACTATTTCTCAAGCGGCTGGTCTCGTCTTTATGACCCTATACCTTCTAGAAGGCAGAAGCTGAAAGAGATCATTCCCGGGGTGCATACTATCTTGTACAATCTCTACAGCTTTCTTATAACACCTGGTGGCATAGATTTGATCTAGAGTGGGAAGAGTACGCCAGATTATCCGCTCCAGTCTTTATGACCCTGGACAGCATTGTTCTTTCCCTAGCTGTACAACTGTACAATATTAAAGCTGTACAATATTTGGTTGCCTCTCTCTTCCCACCCTTGCAGTCCCGGTACGAGATGATGGCAATATGCCAGATGTTCCCTCCCATCCTTGTGATAAATTGGGGCCAAGCCTGGAGTGGCTGAAGAACTTCTGAAGTGGACCATCGTGAAGCAGCTTAGAAACTGTATTAGCTGAAGAGGCCCTCTGGACTGGACCAGGTTCCTGGCACTTTCTTGTACAGCTGTCAGTTTAAAGATGTAAGAAAAAAAATTCCTGTTAAAATAAAAGGTAAACTTGGCTACCTTTGTCATTTAATTTAATTTTTTAATTTGTCAAATTTATATACCGCCCACTCGGCCTAGGCCGACTCAGGGCGGTTCACAATCACATTTTAAAAAACATGTTAAAAACAGTTAAAACTACCCGCCCCCTAAAACAAGGGGTGCAGGATCCAAAGGCACCATGGGGAGGAGTTCTTCTACACCAGCCACCCAATTGAGGTTACCCATTATCATATCCTTTCAGCCTCCAGTTCTGGATTTCAACTCCCACAAGCTGTTGCCAGCTGACTGGAAGCAATTACGGAGGTTGTGTAAATTATCCTGCAGGACCAGGGCTCCCCATTGTAGCAATTCCTTCCAGCCTGGGGTAGGGAGGAGATATAAAACTGTTTCCTACAACCCTCGTTATTGTGAAAGGTCTTGGCTATTCAGCAAGGCTGTAATGAGTTTCTTCTTCAAGGGTTTTGTAGGTCCTCTGGTAGTTCGGAGAACTATGGAGTCTTGTGTCAGTCCAAGCATGCTCCTTTTATAGGTAAAGGTCGCCCTTGCTCAAGCCAGTCGTATCTGACTCTACGGTTTGGTGCTCATCTGTTTATAGCCAAAGAGCCAGCACTGTCTGCATTTCCATGAACATGTGGCAGGCATGCCTAGACACTGGAGTGCATGGAACACTGTTTACCTTCCCACTGAAGTGGTCCCTATTGATCTACTTGCAATTTCTTGCTTTCGAACTGCTAGGTTGGGAGGAACTGGGGCAGAGACAGGCACTCACTCCATTGTGCAGTACTTGGGTTCGAACTGCTGACCTGCCTACATTCCAGTTGTCAAGTGCAGCGTCTTAATCATTGAGCCGCTGCAGTCTCTGCTGCTTTTCTAACACTCGGAGAAATATGAAATGTCTCTAGCACTGAAGACAGGTTGCACTCTACTGGTACCAGTAGGTGATTTGCAACATTTTTCTGACTCCCAGTTAGATAACAAACAATCTTAATGTAAATCTGGCTGGAAGAAGTTGGGGGGGGGGAGAGGTTTATATGCCTCCAAGGGAAAGAGGGAGGGAGAGAAAGACATCCCTTTTTCATGCTCACAAATCAGGATGCAAACAAACCTGCCCCCCCCCATTTTGGGGGGTTGTCTGGGGTATCTACAGAAATCTTGTCTAGTACCATATTTAAAACAAATCACTTATTTTTCTGTCAGCTTTCTTTACTGTCCAGCTTTCACACGCATACAGAATGATCAGGAATACAAGAATGTGGCTAATCTTACCTTTCAGTGACAAATCTTTACCCTTGATATTTTTATTGTACTGTTCAGTTGTATTACTGGAAACTAAAAGCATGCACCCTTATTCTTAATGCCAGGTGCTTCTCTGCCTTACCACCTCAAGCACCCATTTTCTTCTTGGTGCTATTGAGGAACCTTTTTTAAAAAGTAGATTCCAGCTGCTGGACTGGAACTCCCATCCTTTCTAATCGCCACTCAACCAGTCTGGCTGTTGCATAAGTGTTCCAGAGTGCCATTAATTAAGACATACCTAAAATTCTTGCCTTGGTAGGGATGCTGCATTTGTTTAAGATACATGTTTTGGGGTGGGAATGTGAAGGACAGAGAAGATCAGTTCTTGGGAAGCACCAGCAGGAAGGCACCTTCTGTCATTTGCTATCTTAAACAGTTTGTAGAAATGAATTACAGTGTTGGACATTATCAATCTTATTTCCAAGTCTTGGTCTCAGAAGGGCATCAGGTGTGAAACTAAACATGACTTTCACAAGTGATGCTGCTCTTGTTTTTCTAACCCTTTCCCCTTCCCAGGCTTTTAAAGCATATATACAGTAGAACCCCGTATAACAAATGCCTCTTACAGCGATTAAATCGTACAACAACGAGGATCTGAAAAAACTTTGTGCCCTGTATAACTAAAATCGTTATACGATGCAATACATCTCTATGGGAAAAATTGTACAACGATTTTGTTGTTGTACGGTTTTTCCCATAGAGATAATTGTTGTACGATGCATCCCATAGGAATAATCACTATACAGTAAAAACCCCGAGTAATGACGCGTTCAATTAGCGTCATTTCCGCTTACCGACGCGTCGTTACTCGCCACGTGACTATCTGCACAACGATGAAAAACCGTCGTGCAGATTAACGACATTTTTTTAACATCGTTGTGCAGATAGTGACAGCTTTTTGCCGCTAGATGGCGCAGCTGCCATTGAAAAATGCACGACGATGTTTCCCCTATAGCGATGCTACTTGGTTCATACCTCGTTATTCGAGGGTCTACTGTATGATGCATGCATCGTATAGCGATTGTACGAACACTAGCCCCGCGAAAGGAATTAAAGTAGTTATACGGGGCTTTACTGTAATACTATATTCTGAGTACTCCCACATCTACAATTACACTATATAAGTGTAATATAAGGAACAAGATACAGCTGTTTCATACATTCTTCCCTAGCCTGGTATCCACCAGAAATGGACTACAACTCCCACCATTGACCATGCTATGGATAATGGGAGTCATAATCCAAGACATCCATAAAGTGCCAGGATAAGGAAGGTTTCTCTGACACATAATGGCATCAATAATGTTGCATGCTGTAGTAGCCGCACAATTTTGTAACCTTCAGAGCAGCACATATCCTCTTCAAACACTTCCCCACATTGTCTCAGTGCTGATTCCTATAAAGTATTCCAGGTATGTTAAAGTTCCATGCTCCGTCTTGCTTTGCCTTTTAGAAATGAATGGATCCTTTTGAGTAGAAAAGTCACCTTCTGAGAGGCCCCCAGGCCTGCTTCCATGAGCACTGATGTACACAATCTCTTTTTTAGAGGTTAAGCAAGTGGCTACTAGCCTCAGTCAAAATCGGAACAGGCTCCAGGGCTTGCAAACTTGGAGTAATGGAGTAACTTGTCTCTGGGACTGGATGGCTGCCAGGCGTGGGCAAGGACATCTTCTTGCTCACACTGGAAATCCTCTTCAGACTTGATCTGCAACCATAAAACCCAAAATACTTATGAACAAGTTTATCCCAAGACAACATGTCCCTGTACATTCTGCGTCGTGCAGTTGGAATAAATCAGAACTTTGAAAAATTAGGGGTTTGGGGCTATCTCCCAGAATAATTTAACCAGCTGGTTGGTCAATTCTGGGAATCGTTACTTTTGTGGGCTCTGGAATAATCCATACCATCTGGCCTATTTAGGAAAGTTTGCTTGCTTGTGGAAAGCCAGTAATAATAAAAATAACCAGTATTCCTTCCTGGGTGGAAAGTGGATGCTGGGTGGAAAGTGAATATCACAAATGGAAATTGCACTGGGCTGGACATGTCTCTCGAATGACAGATGGCCGTTGGACAGCAGCAGTCACCGAGTGGTATCATACAGGAGTAAAAAGGGCCCCTAAAAGATGGGAAGACCCAATGGTAAAAAGTTTTGGTTGAACCTGGAGAAGAGCACAGCAGCAAAACAAATGGAAAACAATTTGCGACCAGCCAGAATTCCTTGATAGTCTGGTCAATCAAGGATGTGCCTGGACATGCAGCATCTTCTAAAATAATTAAGAAAACATTAACAATGAATGTTGAACCTTGATTTTAAATTCCTCATCAGCATCTGTACAGCCTTCTGGAGTATATATGTATAAACTTGGCTATGTGACTCTAACAAGGCAAATTTTGCACCTAGTTCTGAGTGGGAAGGAATGAGAAATATGACTGGCTGATCCTCCATTCTTACCTGCACAGGAAAATCCTCCATTGGCAGCAATGCCTGGGCTGTACGCCGCATCCGCCCCTCCTTTTCCTCCCGCAGGTGGCGCCGCCGCTTTTTGGGGGTGGGGCCTTCAGATGAGGAAAGGCTCTCGGCCTCATGGGTGGTCAAGGCACCTGGGGGGACCTTGGGCGTCTCTTTCTCAGGGGGCTCATTTTCTGTGTTGCCAGGGGTTGGAGCATCTGTGCTGTGGCTCCCTTCATCCTAGACAAGAGAAGACAGTTCGGCTAGTACTGTATTTAAACCAGGGGTGCCCAAACTATGGCCCATGGGCCTCATGCGGCCCCGATGCCAATTCATCCGGCCTGCAAAGCCCTCGTCGCTCCTGGAAGCGGAAGTAAAACATGCCCGTACTTCCACTTCCAGGAGTGATGATATCGGCATCGGGGGCCGCATCCGGCCCCTGGACCATAATGACAGGCTCCCTGAACCACATGACCAGCCCTTAGCCTGAAAAGTTTGGGCACCCCTGATTTAAACATTTTTTTTCAACCAATACCAGAACAGCACGAGTGGGATGTCCCATTACTCCCATGGTCCAAAATTTGTTGGTAGATGTGGGTCACAGCTATGAGTGAGTCTGGATCCAACCATGTGCATTGACTACACCAAGTATGAAGAAACGTTTGCTATCCAAATGTTTTGGACGTCAATTGCTAAAATACCCACAAGCATAGCCAATGCAACTATGGGAACTGCAGTCTAAAATATCTGGAAGGTCGCTCAGCTATTTTGCATTTGAAACAAGAACCAGTATCAACTGCCCATACTTTTTTACTACCATCCCAGCATTGTTCTCCTTTCTTGGTTTGTCTAAACCTCTATCAGTTGTCAGTCTACAACTTTTAGAGACCGAGTACCCGAACTGCAACCCAAAACCCACTTATTTATCGCAAATTGCCAACACAGCAACAGGGGAGGAAGGAAACACTCACATTGGGCTGCTGGGCAGAGGGGCGGGGCAAACTCTGTGCTGGGGGGAGGAAGTGCTCCCATTGGGCTGCTGGTCAGAGGGGGGTGCAAACTCTGTGCTGGGGTGACTGCACGGGTGCCCACAGAGAGGGCTCCAAGTGCTACCTCCGGCACACGTGCCATAGGTTCACCACCAGTGGTCTACCCTATCTGTAAGCATAAATTCAATCCAGCTACCTGCAGTGCTTCATCTTGCAGATGTTGTGGACCACAGCTCCCAGCAGCCTTGACTAACATGGCCAATGCTCAGGGACAATCAGAATCCCAGTTCTACAAGTCAAGATGGCACCAGATTAGAAAAGGTTGATTTTATCTTCTTCTCAAACCAACCCTTGATTACCTCCAGGACTATATCCAGGTGACCCTGTCTGTAATCATCTCCATAGGAATCCAGCACTCTCATCAGAAACCTGAAGGGAAACAGAGAGATTAACATGAAGTATCATGGCTATAAACTCTTTGATACAAGGGTGCTCTCATAAAATGTGTAATTAACATTGCAAATTGCTGTTTCAAGAGATGGCAATAGCATCTGAATTGAATGACTTTAAAAAGTGGTTAAATAAATTTATGCAGGATGACCCTATGAGGCAGAGGACACTTAATGGAACCTTCATATTCAGAAAGCAGTATTGCCTCATTGGAATATAACAGGTTAAAGTTGCTACTTTTTCTTTCAGGTTTCTCAGATACATTCAGCTAGAAACAAAATGTGGGTTAAATTATTCATCTTTGTCCAAACTGGGATTATCCAGAGGAGGTGGGCTACAACACCCTTGCTGGAATTTATGTGGTGTAGTCTAAACTCTGGAAGGTTCTAGGGATGGGAAAAGCTAATGTGTATCAGACTAATTGAGCCTGGTTATCAGATGTCTTACTATAGAGGAAAGTAGAAGACCCATAAGTGTATTTCCAAACTCACCTTCGCTCTTGCTTAAGCCGCAGTGTAATTCTCTGGACCTGATGTAGCCGGTTTAACATCCTCTCATTCACCTGTAACAAGTATCACAAGGCATTTCTGCTCTTTTTATTATCTTAGCTTCACCAGTCCCACACCCAGTGGTCTCTCCTACACAAACTCAGATTAAGATGATATACAGCTGGCATTGCCCAAAGCCTCCAGTCTCCTTTCTTTTGCATATTTAAAGGTGGATAGAGTGCTGAATTTATAGGGAGACCTGGGTGGGCACATCTTGAAAAGGAAGGATTCTCTGGAAAAGACAATGTAAAAGTAAAAGCAGCAGGAAAAGAGGAACACAAAATGTGATATAGACTCTCTAAATAAAGCACAGGCTTGAGTTTACTAGTAGTGAACAGGGCTGCTGAGGACAGGACATTTTGGAATCTCTCATTCATTGGGCTACTACAAGCCAGAGAAAACTTGGCAGCACACAACGGGTTTAAATCTGCAGCCAACCATAAAGACTATGGAGAGTACTCGGGCAGCACATTATCTCTAAGATTTACATATCTCCCAGGGTTGTTAGGGTCAAGTGATGGTTTATTAATAGAATGCACATTTTTGCATCCTAAAACCTCCAAAATCCTTACATTGCTAATTATGGCTGAGAAATCAATGTGTCTGAAACACCAAAAAAACTGTTTCCACTGGTGTAAGGAATAGCAAGCTAAATGGACCAATAACTGGACGTGGCAAATAGATTTCCAAATCCCTAACCTTAATAATCTATCCCAATGCAGAGTTTGCCATATCCCTACTTTCCTCTAACTTTTGATTTCCCTTGCAAACTGACATCAGAGACTTCAAAAATAAATAAATAGATGCAACCATTTGGTATCCTGAATTACAACTGTAAAATATCCACAAATAAGCAATATGCATAATTTTCTGTTCTGGTTTACCTTAATTTTTGTTAAAGTAGCAACAATATCCAGGAGTTTTAGAGCGGAATGGCAAGATTTCCAAGGACTCATTGCTTTACAAAATCCCTACTGAGCAACTGCTGGACAGGCAAAAGATACCATGTCCAGTCCCCAAGTTTTCCACTGCAAAAGACCTCAGGCTGATATTGGCAATAATTCTGGAGAATTCCTGCTGTTAAACGTTTGACAACTCAGGGTAGACACTACAGGACTATATTGGGTAATGGGGATATCTGACACTCTAAACATGGCTGGACTACAACTGCTACAATTTCTTCCCATCAGCTGCTGGCCAGGGTTGATAGGAGCTTAGGTCCAACAATAGCTGGAGGGTAAAATTCCTCAATGCTGGGCTAGGTGGGCCAAGAGTTTAGCTTGATGTAAGGCATGTCCTTTTGCTCATGTGACTTCATCAAGAATCAAAGCAGGATACAAATTACAAAGATAGTGATATAATAACTGTTTTCCAAAACCAAGTTATTACTGCCTGCATCCCTGCTTGCTATTCCGTACCTGCTCTAATTCCTTGCAGCGCCGAGAAAGTGCCTGGCACTTGCGTCGTGTCATCTCCTGTTGCCTAAGTGCACCTTCCTCCTCCTCCTCCTCTGGTATCCCACCATCAGCAAACTCCACTTCTGTCTCCAATTCACTCTCAAGGATATTGCCCCCAAAAAGAGGGGGCAATGCCAGTTCTGAGCCAGGGGGCACAGAGAATTCTTCAAAGCCAACAGCTGCCATGATGTTTTTCCCCCTGAAAGACAAAGAATCATTGATATTAAATAACAATAACCTGCCCTTCCCTCCACTCCAGATGAAAGGTGGAAAATAGTCACCTTTTCTCCTATATATCCTTATTCTTGCTGTCACGTGAAACGAAATAGCTACACTTGCACAAACAGAGGCCACAGCCAACTCCAAATAGTTTGTTCCCTGAGGAACAAACTGTTTTTTTTGTATCGGTTATTTGCTTTCTATGCTCTTTATATGGATTTTATCTTTTTAAATTCTAGTTTTAATTTTCTTAAGGGGCTAGGGAGGGTGTTGTTTTTTTTAAGTGGTTTTTAAGAATGTGTCTCTATTTTAGTGTATTTTTTTGTATTTGCTGTGTTTTATGCATTGTGGTATTGCTGAGATTGCTCTCTCCTGGTAGATAGCTTTCTTTTTGTTGTTTAGCCGCTCTGGGTGGAGTTCGCACCAGAAGGGCGGGATATAAATAACCCAAATAAATGAATATAAATAAAAAGCATAACAGCATTTCTCCTTTCAAATTCCAGACACAGAAACCAAATGGATCCAACCAATTGGATTTTACTTCAACTGATGTAATAACAGTTTATATTGTGTCTATGGACAACCACTAAGCCACTACAACCCTTAACAGTGGTTCCCGACCTTTGTATGGCCATGCCCAACTTAAGCATCTCTAAAATCCAAATGCCCACCCATGTGACATATATTTCTTATTATTCAAAAAGGGAACTCTTATTCACATGGAGGGAGCAATGCTAAAAATTTACTGTTAATAACTCCTCGAATTGCTCCCCACCTTAAAAATCAAAATTGCCCCCCCCCCCACACACACACACACACACGGTGAGGCGTGTGTTGGGAATCACAGCCTTAAAACAACTGAGGCAAGTGTAAAAATTGCTAAAAATGTAGGGACTGCAGTGGCTCAAGTGGTTAAGACGCTGACTGGAAGGCGGGAGGTCAACAGTTCGATTCCTGAGTACTGCAGGACGGAATGAGCTCCCGTCTTTGTCCCAGCTCCTGCCAACCTAGCAGTTTGAAAGCAAATATTCAGGCGCTGTTTTTCAGGCTGGAGGTAGGTCGGATCATGGGGGGGGGGACGGACAGGGGAGGCACCCCACGTTTCTTAAGGGAACCCCAGGAGGAGGGGGGGTAAGACCGTGGCCACACCGCCCCCGAGAGGCATGGCAGTGGGGCGCCTGTGTAGTTTGATTCAGACTCGGATTACCTAGGGACCACTTCGGTGGGAAGGTAAACAGCGCCCTGTGCACTCCGGTGTCTAGTCATGCCTGCCACATGACCATGGAAACGTCTGCAGAAGCAGATAGCGCTGGCTCTTTGCCCTTGAAACAGAGATGAGCACTGCACCCTAGAGTCGGATACGACTGGCTTTCGAGCAAGGGAAACCTTTAAAAATGTACATTGTGCACGTGGCCTATAATAGAAGTTAAATGTTTCAAACAACTATGTGTTCTAAGAATTCCCACTGCTAAATGGGAGTCCCCGATGAGAACAGAAGGAAGGAATAGCAGATCCGGATTTGCCGAGTGTATTTTCCCACAAGGCCATCTAAGAAGACCCACCTCAGTCTCCCTCTGCTCTCCTTAATGGCGACAGCAACAGCTGCAGCTCTCAAGAAGAGGAACGTCGGATGCTGCCTCTTCGACCAAAGGGGGAAGCTACGGTTGAAGCCCCTTTGGCTACCATGGTTTCTTCGGAAGAAAAGAACGTCGCGTGCTTATGGCGTAACTCAGAGTTAAAGGCCGATGGTACTGTGTCGCGCCTCATTGACGTAAACGCTGAGCACGGCACAACGTCACCATCGCGCCATGAAAATCGGAAGAGGCCGGTTCAGGACGTATGCTACGCATGCGCAATATGAAGGAGACGTGCTTCGCGCGACGTTTGGCCTCTCGCCAACTTCCGGTACAAACGGAAACTATCGCTGGTAAAAGGAGAGGGCGCTCTAGGAAATTTCATCTCGATAGTTAAAAGCTCTTTTTATATTGTTGTCGTTCGTTCGTTCAGTGCGCGTAGTCGAGTCCGACCCTTTGCGACCCCATGGACTTTCCCGTGCCCAGGCACCCTCTATCCTCCACCACCCGCCCGCCCAGCTCTGTGCCCATTGCGTCTACAACACCATCCAGCCCAGTTGATTTTAAATTGGAACTTTTTTAAATTTAAGTTTAGCCCGAAAATGTCCGTGATTATCTATGGGTTATAGTTACAGTCCTATTTCTGTCGCCTAAGAATGGTAAAGGTAAAGGTCACCCTTGCTCGAAAGCCAGTCGTATCCAACTCTAGAGTTCAGTGCTCACCTCTGTTTACAGCCGAAGAGCCAGCGCTTGTCTGCGTTTGCAGACGTTTCCGTAGACATGTGGCAGGCATGCCTAGACACTGCAGTGCACGGAACAGCTGTTTTACCTTCCCACCCAAGTGATACCTATTTATCTACTTGCAATTTCTTTCTTTTGGACTGATAGGTTGGCTGGAGCTGGGACAGAGACGGATGCTCATCCCGTCACGCAGTACTGTACTCGGGTTTTGAACTGTTGACCTTCCGCTTCCCAGTCAGCGTCTTAACCACCTGAGCCACTGAACTACGATTCCCATCAACCATCGCTTTCGCTCTGGCTGGTTGTGTTTAATGGGAATATGAATCTGGAGTGGAGAGGGGAAAAAGTGTGTCTCAAGTGGCTAAGACGCTGACTGGGAGGCGGAAGGTCAGCAGTTCGATTCCCGAGTACTGCAGGACGGAATGAGCTCCCGTCTTTGTCCCAGCTCCTGCCAACCTAGCAGCTCGAAAGCAAGACATTATTGCAAGTAGATAAATAGGGACCACTTCGGTGGGAAAGGTAAACAGCGTTCCGTGCGCTCCGGTGTCTAGTCATGCCTGCTACATGACCACGGAAACGTCTGCAGAAGCAGACAGCGCTGGCTCTTCGGCTTCGAAACAGAGATGAGCACTGCACCCTAGAGTCGGATACGACTGTCTTTCGAGCAAGGGAAACCTTTTACCTTAAGGCGAAGTTAGAACAACACAACACTTCCGGCTCCCGTAGGGACGCAGTCATCCACAGAAGAGCCATTCATGCGAAGTAAACGCGGGGGAAGGGGGGAGCCCCGCAGTCTTTATAGAGGAGCAGTTTTAACGCCTTCTCTTTGCGGGGAAGCTGGAGCCGTTCTTGTGGCGTCGATTGGAACCCGGAAGTCGTCGCCGTGCGTGAGTCTTCTTCATTCGCCTACTAAATGAGCACAGCGGGGCCGAGAGTCGCTCTTTGATGACGACATCGAGACGCGTCCTCTTGAAAATAGCGCAGACGCCGGGAGGGATCGTTGGTTCGACGGTGAGAAACAGGAGTGGAAGGAACAAGGAAGGCTTCGGGAAGAATCCCGGAAGGGCGGGATATATACAGTATATGTAATTGCTTAATTAAAATTTAATTACGTAGTTGAGAAACTAGCGTAAACTTAGGGGGGGTTGAGATGTTGGGGAGCGAGCGAGAGGGTTTCTAGGCTGGGGGTGCCAAAACTACATTCCGGGGGCCGGATGCGGCCCTCGACGCCAATTCATCCGGCCCACGAAGCCCTCGTCGCTCCTGGAAGTGGAAGTAAAACGCGCCCGTACGGGCGCGTTTTACTTCCACTTCCAGGAGCGACGAGGGCTTCGTGGGCCGGATGAATTGGCGTCGAGGGCCGCATCCGGCCCCCGGAATGTAGTTTTGGCACCCTGAACCACGTGACGGACCTGCGGCCTGAAAGGTTTGGGCAAGGATCTCCTCAGGCATCCCTGTTTTAGGCTGTGGAAACAATAGCTTGGGTATTTCTGGTGAGGGAAAGGAGTGCATCGTTGTTTTGAAAAGAGAACCCAAGAGTAAAGTAAAGGTCTCTTTGCACAAAAACCAGTCGTGTCTGACACTAGAGTGTGGTGCTCATTTCTGTTTACAGCCAAAGAGCCAGCTCTGTCTGTGTCTGCAGATGTTTCTGTGATCATATGGCAGGCATGACTAGACGCCAAAGCACACAGGACACCCTTCCGGCCAAGGTGGAGTATCTTGCTTTCGAACTGCTAGGTTGGCAGGAGCTGGGACAGATGATGGGCACTCACTCTGCTATGCAGCACTCAGGTCTCGAACTGCTGACCTGCCAACTAGATGCCAAAGCACATAGGACGCTGTTACATTTCCGGCCAAGGTGGAACTCCACTTGCAGTTTCTTGCTTTCGAACTGCTAGGTTGGCAGGAGCTGGGACAGATGATGGGCACTCACTCTGTTATGCAGCACTCAAGTCTCGAACTGCTGACCTGCTGACCTTCCAGTTGTCAAATTCAGGGCTTTAACCTCCGAGCCCCTGCAATCCAGCCCAAGTATAGAAATTAGGAATTGATCGACTAGAACCGAGTGGGTGAGGATGGACACTCAGAAAGTAGCACAATTTCTGGGAAGGAATTTTTCATGTGGCATAAGAGTGTAATCTGAACAGGTATTCATTTGGTTGTTGGGGAAGGAAAAAATCATACAAAATGAAAAATTAAAGGGATGGTTGGAGAAGAGGTATATTCAGAGGGCGGCTAAATCCAAATGGTGTTTTTTTCCTCTTGTGGGCTTCAGCAGTGGAAAGTTATGATTTTGGAGATATGCAGGAATGGAGGGGAAAGAGAATTTGAACTGAGGGGCACAGCGGATTTTAGGCTGTGAGTTGTTATTATTTCTACTGATGTACCATCTCATAATGCTAAAAGCACACTCTGGGCTGTTCATAACGTAATTATGCACACTGTAGTTTGCCCCTAACAAGCTGTTTACTCATTTTACTGACCTCAAAAGGATGGAAGGCTGGGTCAACCTTAAGCCCATCAGGATCAAACACAGATCATGAGCAGAGTTTTGACTGCATACTGCATCTTAATCCTTGTGCCACAGTGTAGAATCCCATCTAGGAATTCCTTTTGGATTCTGGCAGAGGTTAGGGGTTGTTCTGCTGGGCTAGGTATAGTTTAGGATCCCAGACCAGTATTAAGGGAATTGACAAATGAATAAAGCTCTGAATAAATATATTGTTTTTCTCCCCAGATCCATTCCCTCTACATCCAGCGTTCTTTGTAGATTTGATCTACCATGTCTTTAGCAGATGAGCTTTTGGCTGACCTTGAGGAAGCAGCAGAAGAGGAGGATGGTAGCTTTGCAGATGAAGAAGATGAGCCTCCTATTGAGGATGTACAGGAAGAGATGCAGCTGGATCTCACAACTGATTCAGTCAAGAGTATTGCCAAATTATGGGACAGCAAGATGGTGAGAGGAATAAAGGATCAGTCTACAACAGAAATGGCCAGTTTAATAAGGCTCTAGAAAATAAGTCAAAGTAACAACAACCCCTGTAACCAAGCTGTACACAGCAAGTAGAGAGATAGGCAACAGTTAAATGTCATGAGACAATTCACAGTGTATCAGTGGATATATTGTGAAGATGCCTGAGTAAAATCAAAAGCTGCATCAGCTTTTGGTACTGCATCAAGAATTTAAATATGGTAGCTTGCATTTCAAGCAAAGTTTATTACCAACTTTGGTGGAAGTACAATACAGTATTTTCGTTTTTCACTATTAGAGTTGGAACAATTGTGTAGCATTATGACTTTTGTGTGTAAATTAGGATTAGATTCTAAATTAAGATTAAGCCGGTATCCTGTTTATTTTGCAATATGACAATCTTTTTTTAGGCTTTGGAATTTAATTTTGGCTGGGAGACTGGCTCTAAGGATGTTATTCACAATATATTACTTATGTATATTTATTTTAATTTGTATAGTTTGCTGAAATCATGGTGAAGATAGAAGAATACATCAGTAAACAGCCCAAAGCATCTGAAGGTACCAAGTAATTTCTGTTCTTATTTGGAAAATACTTTGTATGCATGCACCCACATAATCTCTTTTTGAGCCCTAAGAGTCCACTGAGTCACAGTCTGGTTCAGGAAGTGTGCAATGCTGTGCATTGAAGAGTTAGTGTATGCATTGCTTATGCCATAATTACACTATTCATATAGATTTCAACTTCGCCTTTCCCTTTGTTCCCAGTTCTAGGTCCAGTCGAGGCTGCACCTGAATACAGAGTCATTGTGGATGCCAACAACCTCACAGTGGAAATTGAGAATGAGCTAAGTAAGTCAGATCATCAGTGCTTGCTTTGAGGATGTGAGTGTGGAGTTAGTAAGGAAGGTTTAGGAACAATAGACCTTCTGCTAACTCTGGTGTGAAGATAGTAGGATGAGAACTTGTGGCTCTTGGATATAGTTGGGCACCAGTTCATCTGATCCCCAGGTAGCCCTGCCAATAGTAAGAAATGGTGAGAACTGTCATTTAGCAACATGTAAATCAGCAGAGGTTTCCCATCAATGCGCTACAGCTCAATAGTTCTGAAATCTTCCTGGGTTATAGTATATCTGGAAGCTTAGTTTGGTTATCTTCAGTAGTATACTGATGATCATTGCTACTGACTGCTTTTATGGATTGCTGGGTTTTGCTTTGGTTTTGCCTTTTTAAACTCCAGATATTATCCACAAGTTTATCCGAGACAAATATTCCAAGCGATTTCCAGAACTGGAATCTCTTGTTCCGAATGCTCTGGACTACATCCGGACTGTCAAGGTATTGTATTTTGTGTCTTAAAATTTGAGAAACCAAATTTTAGAGTTTGCACCGAGAAGTTAGCATAACTGATTTTGAATCAAAATATGTGCAATATGGTACAGCTAAATGTTGAGTTTAGATGCTGGAAACTTGGGTGCCATCCTTAATCAGCTGCAAAACTCACTGGATAGTGCTTAAAAACTAAGTAAGCTAAAATGAGAACACTGAACATGTATTTAGAATATTTTAATGTCATTCTTAAACCAAAAGGACTTCCAGCACGCCTTATGGAATATGAGCAATAAAACATACACATAGCAATAATGATAACCTTAAACTGCAGAGCTGGAAGGGACCCTATGGACCATTAAATCCAGCCCCTGCCAAGGAGGCACAGTGGGGAATCAAACTCCTAACCTCTGGCACTGCAACCAGATACCTAAGCCACAGAACAATAGGAAAGTTTCAGGTTTACAGGAGTATCTTTCAAGTCTCTTTTACTGCAAGAATGTTTAAATACGTAATCTTTGCAGGAGCTGGGCAATAGTTTGGACAAATGCAAGAACAATGAGAATCTTCAACAGATCCTTACCAATGCCACAATCATGGTGGTCAGTGTTACAGCATCCACTACTCAAGGGTAAGTTGGACATTCTGTAGGAGCGGAAGGTAGAATTTTTAAATGAGGTATGGGAGATCAGAAGAAATATACAACGGAAGCGGTCAAATCTACATATGTTGTTGAAGTAGATAGAGTGAACTATGCTGTTCCAGACGGCAGGTGAGGGAACCAGTTCTGTGACTGGGAAAGCATATACAATACAGTGGAACCTCGGTTAACATAATTAATGCATTCTCTGAGACATTTCTTACAGCGAAAATTACTTTAACCGAATTTCCCATAGGAATGCATTGAATGTAATTTCCCATAGGAATGCATTAAAAACCAAAATACTTTAACCAAAAGGCAGTTTCCCATAAGAACGCAGTGAAAACCAATTAATCTATTCCCAAATTTTTTTAAAAAATTCTGTAAACTGAGCCACTATTTTCTATGGATTTCCTTTTGTTATGCGATTTTTATGTTAACTGAGCCGTTTGTTAACCAAGATTCCGCTGTATACCTATTTAAACTTTCTCATATACTGAGAATCTGTATATTGAAAAGGGAGTTTAGTGCATTACCTTTCTCCTTAAGATCCTAATTTAAATTCCTTCTCCCCTTTTAGGGAAATTCTTTTTTTCAAATTTATAGGGAGGAAGGTAAGATTTCCTGAAGTCTGAGATAATACAGCTCAATCTACTACTGTATAATAATTTCATGTCAGAGATTCTGGGTTGAAAGGATTTATACTACTAACTGATCTCTGATCTCAATAGTTTTTCTCCAGTGGATAAATGTTTGGGTTCTAGATTTTGAATATGTAACTTTCAGACCACAGGGTGGTCGTCACAAGATCACTATCATTTAAAGAAAGTGGTGAGACAGGAGGTGAAAGGTGAGATTAAAAGAAAACTGAATGGTTTGCTATTTGGAATTGTACTTAATATTCCTAATTTATTCCTAACCTAAGAGAGTTTTTGAAGCAAAAATGTTGCTTGGTATCACCATACTTGGTTTCACTGAGGATACTGTAAGTGGTATCACGAGGATCTCGCAGGCAGTCCTCTATTGTGATCTTTGCTTCGCTGCAGGCAACAATTGACAGAGGAAGAACTGGAGCGTATTGAGGAGGCCTGTGACATGGCCCTGGAATTGAACCAGTCCAAGCACCGCATTTATGAATATGTGGAGTCTCGCATGTCCTTCATTGCCCCCAACTTGTCCATCATTGTCGGAGCCTCTACAGCTGCTAAGATTATGGGTAAGACATTAATTGGCATACTGGAGTAGAGTTCCTTGTACACTGCAGCAGGAAAATTTAGAACTGTCCTAGTTGGTCAGTGGCAGAAAGGGACATGAAACATCTGATCTTTGATGGAGTGTGTGTGTGTGTATTTTCTCTGAAAAGGTAAAACATCAAGTTTATCCCAGCATGTTTGTATGCTGTAGAATATAAATTTTGTAGTCAGTCTTTCTAGGCTGGAAGCACACAGCATATGTTCGAATTAATGCTGCTTTTAGCTTTGGTGATGGTATTATTGATCATAGATTAGTTTTGTCAGATGTCCATTGTCAGGAGTTACCAGATGAGCCTCTTTGTAAATTTGCAGATGCTTTTCCCCCAAGGATTGGCTAGTCAAAAATCCTGAACTGTCTGGCACTTTATGCTTCATTGACTCAGTATTGTTCTTTCTTACCAAGGTATTGCTGGTGGCCTCACAAACCTCTCCAAGATGCCAGCCTGTAACATCATGCTTCTGGGCGCACAGAGGAAGACTCTTTCTGGTTTTTCCAGCACATCAGTGTTGCCTCACACCGGCTATATCTACCACAGTGATATCGTGCAGTCATTGCCTCCGGTATGACAGGAGTCCGTATGGGTGACAACCTGGGGGATCATTTTCCTAACAGCTACACACAATGTTTTTATTTCATTTTTTGCAGGATCTGCGCAGGAAGGCTGCTCGGTTGGTAGCAGCAAAGTGCACACTGGCAGCACGTGTGGACAGCTTCCACGAGAGTTCAGAGGGGAAGGTGAGAAGTGCGAGACAAAGCTTATATTATACTGTACTGGGATGATCGTGGGATTGGGTGAATATGCCTCTCCTGCATGCGCTCTCAGATGTTTCAGAAGTCTGAATGAGCACATTTAACAGGGCCTTCTCAATACTGGTGCCTAGGATCTAGACCAGTGGTTCCCATGTGGGGCTCAGGCCCCACATGAGGATTTCAATTTCCAGAAGCTTAAGTCAGTATATTGGCTGATCAGTGCTTTGGGAATTGACTTAAGCTTCTGAGAATTAAAGTCCAAAAAGCAAAGCTTGAGATACTGATCTAGAACGCTAGAGCTACTGTTCATGGAGTCTAGTATAGGCATTTCCCTTCTAAAATTCAGCAAAGGAACTATTTGTTGAGATGTTCTTCTCAATTGTCTGATCCAAACTTTGTGTTTTAAATGTTTCTTTTATTCACTTCGTGTTTTGGCTGTGATTGTTTTGTAAACTTGATGGTGTAGGTATCTGGCTATGGAGCCAGAGGCTGGGAGTTTAATCCCCCACTGTGCCTCCCTGTCATGGGCAAGCTGCACAGACCCAGGACACCCTCCAGAAGAAGGGAAAGGGAAATTACTTCTGAGTATTCTTTACTTAGAAAATCTGGAAAGGGTTGCCATAAGCCAGAACTGACTTGATGGCATGCAATTATTATTTATTGTTGAGCCACCTTCAGCAAAATATAAATTAAGTTATCTTACTTAAACACTTTTTAGATAAAACAATGGACACATGGTGGCAGTGCATCTCTGATGTTAAATTAAGTTGTTTGTCTTTGTTGCAACTGATAAAACTCTTGTTAATCATCTAGGTTGGCTATGATTTCAAGGAAGAGATCGAGCGGAAGTTTGACAAATGGCAGGAGCCACCTCCAGTCAAACAGGTGAAGCCTTTGCCGGTACCTTTGGATGGTCAAAGGAAAAAGCGAGGAGGACGCAGGTATGGGAAGGGGGGCAGTCACTGAATTGAGGTGGCAAGGCAGCGATAAATATGTGAGATGTTGTGACCCCCACCTGCTGGTTGGTTTAATATCAAAGTAATCTTCCACTTTTTAATGTGTGGGGGTTTTAGCGTGGTAATTTGTTTTAATGGGGTTGTTCTTGTTTTACGGGTTTTAAGATTGTATGCCACCCAGAGTCTTTGTGAGTTGGGCGGCTTTATATACGGTATATAAAGAAAGAAGATAAAACTAATATGAATACAATTTTTTTTAAAATACATTTTAATAAAGAGTATTCTGTATTTATTGTCTTAAATGTGTTTTCCCCCTGTAAACAAGAGAGGAAAAATAGTTTTTTTAACACTTTTCACCAAGGTATACATTGTAGGTTTTGTGAATAGAAAAATGCATCAGAACATTTAGGAACTAAGTTTTATTCTAAATATTAGTCTGAAAGGTACAGATGAGGTTAGTTGATACTGGTATTCTCAAAGAGGAATTATCTGTTTCTCATCAGTGAACTCAGAAATCTTGGTGTTCTTTCACTATTTGAATTTGCTAACATTTTTGTTCTTGGTCCCCAATCATTAGGGTTTTTAGTGTTTTTCTATTAATATTTAAAGCTCTTTCTTCCTTTAGGTATCGTAAGATGAAGGAGCGCCTTGGTCTAACAGAAATTCGGAAGCAGGCAAACCGGATGAGCTTTGGGGAGGTATGGAATCGTTTATAGTATCCTTGCATAGTATTTAGGACCGTGATGGTGAACCTTGGCACTCCATATGTTCTTGAACTTCAATTCCCAGAAGCCCATCTCTGTGAATCCACACAAATGGATATACTGTGCAGTAAACCCATTTGTGTGGATTCACAAAGACTTGGGCTTCTGGGAATTGAAATTCAAGAACACATGGAGTGCCAAGGTTCGCCATGACTGATCTAGGGCATTCTGGGCTTTATGGAATAGATAACTGAATGGTCCCTGAAAAGGGCAAAAGTAGAAACAAAGATTTCTGGAATCTGTTCCCCAAACTCATTATTTTACAGTAGTTGATATGATTGGGCAGACAACCTATCATCTGCCCCTCATTTAACAACTCTGGCAAAATCTCTTGACTCTCTTACCCTAATAAGTTCTTTGTCTTGATACTAATAAATCCAAACTTTACATTTTTTTCCTTTGCACTTCCCATTCTTTCCTAGATTGAAGAAGATGCTTATCAAGAAGACCTTGGGTTCAGTCTGGGCCACCTGGGCAAATCAGGCAGTGGCCGTGTCCGACAAACACAAGTCAATGAGGCCACGAAGGCACGCATCTCAAAGACCTTACAGGTTCGAGATTGTGTGGTTGTGCTGTTGCTACAGAGATCCTCTTCTATCCTCCAGCTGAAGTACTAGCTTTCTATATACATAGAACTGATCATTTCCTATGTTTGGTAATGAGTATAGGAAGCCAAAGCATGATATCAAAATTCATGCTGTCACCACAGTATGATGTTGCATAAATCATACCACAGTATTATGCTGCAAAAATTATATCAGTCTTGCCCCAAATCTCTTAGAAACTCTGCAAGTACCTTTATGCTGTATATGAGACCACGCTTGAAGACTGTTGAGGCATCCGGTGGCATAGAACTATCTTTTTTGGTTAACATTGTTCACAATTGGTTTAGGATGGCAGAGGGTGAATTTTGATTTTTTCCCCAAAGATGAGTTGCAGTGAGCTTGTGACAGGAAATGAGTTATACTGCAGAAACTGCAGTGCAAGAGATTCAGATATGGTGAGGTGCTTGCTGGCTCAAAATGTGATGGAGTTTGTAGAACATCCTTGATGAACTAAGGCATGACATATGGCAGGCATGACTAGACACTGGAGTGCATAGAATGCTAATTCCTTTACCTAAGCTCTAATGGCTATCTTTTGCATACCTCTTCCCTTACCAGCGCACACTCCAGAAGCAAAGCATGGTGTACGGAGGGAAGTCAACCATCCGGGACCGTTCCTCAGGCACTGCATCCAGTGTGGCCTTCACTCCGCTGCAGGTATGGCCATGGTCTTGGTTTGTGTTTTATTGCTTATAATTCATCTCAAATAGAAGAAGCTGAACTGTATTATCACAAGGGTGTCATCTTGGTAGTGGAGAGTAACTAGAAACAAAATTAATTCTTTGAAGTGGAGGAATTTACAAGCAACTGGGAATAATGGCTTCAAGGAGCGATGGTATGGGATGTGCATATGTTTGTGTATAATGCGTGTATAGTAAAGAAACTGAAGTCAGCTGGATGTCATTTCCCCCTTTTTATAAAGTAGTTTTAGAATCTAGGGTTTATAATGTTAGAATACATAGTGTTTCTGCTGTTACTCTAGCACTGCTCCAAAATGTAATTTGATCTAGGAAGTTGTATTGAAAGTAATTAAATTATACTAATAATATTTTGGATCCCTTTCCCCATGTTCTGCCTTAAGTTTTTGATAATAGGAAATATAGTTCACACATGGAAAAAATGCCTCATTTCCTGCTGTAGGTAAGGAATTCTTATCTGTCTAGGACTGGGTTTCTTGACCTTGAGGCCCCAGATGTTCTTGAACTTCAATTCCCAGAAGCCCTGATCAGCAGGTATGCTGACTTGGGCTTCTGGAAATTGAAGTCCAAGAACACATAGAGGCTCAAGATTGAGAACCCTTGATCCGAGGACATGAAAGCTCTGTGTCTCAGACTTCAGTATCTTTCCCACAGTCAAGAGACAGCAAGATCTCTTCACATATTTCTTATTTGCCCTCTCACACCTATCATTTTTGTTTTCAGGGCTTGGAGATTGTGAACCCACAGGCAGCTGAGAAGAAGGTAGCTGAAGCCAACCAGAAGTATTTTTCCAGTATGGCTGAATTCTTGAAGGTGAAGAGTGAGAAGAATGGCATCATGTCCACCACATAACATTCTTCTTCTTTCCACATATGCATCATCTTTCGTTTGGATGTCTGGAACCACATGGATCATATGCAGGGAAAGGGACTTTTAGATGTGACACGTGGCTTTTGCAAAGGTTCCAAAGACTGTTTGACTTTTCAGAACTCTATTCTGTCGCCTTCCTGGACTATAATAGTATCATTTTTGTTTCCTTAGGCAGTATCAATGGTCAAGAGTCTCCTTTTTGTGCTTGTAGTTGCATAACATAGAAACCCAAGGTTTTCGCCAAGAACATGCACATAATTCAAAATCAGTTACTATTATTCAAAATTAGTTAGGTTGCAAGCCAAGTCAAATTAATTGACATCAACTCTATCATTTTGGATCATTCTTTATATTATTCCCTACTGTTAGACAACTTAAAGCAAGTTGGGTTTGTACAAAAAATAAACTTGTAAATGCAAAGAATGTTTTGAGATAGAACTAGCTTGCTGTTTTGTTTTGTTTTTGCATTTAGTTCAGGACTGTGTCAGGTTGTCGCAAGGCAAGATGAATCCCATCAGTAAACATTATAGGCTATATAACCTATCACCCATTCCAAGAGAAGTCAGTGAAAGTGAAATTTTGAAGTTTTGTGTCTGTTTATATTGAAATGGGGTATCTTGTATAAATATATGGAGAATTGTGATGTTGCACAGAAGTAGTGGGTGACAGTTTGGAAAGACATGTTGAAAATGTAGTAAACTGAATTCCATTTTTCAGTAAATAACTAAAGAGAACAAAGGTTTCTTTCACATGTCTTACTTTCAGGTGTGTGCAAGAAACTTTACTATGAGGGGGAAAAGATACATCCTCTATTTTAATAGCTATATTTCATACTATGTAAGAGAACAGTGAAATGACTAAAATGTGTTATGCTCCATGCTGGAAAATGAGAAAGACTTGGTGTGTAGCCACTTCTTATAAACACCCAGCAAACTAAAAGATAGCATCTGCTCAAAATTATAAAAGATAATTTGTTAAAGGAGTAGTGAACAAGTGTGGCCGAAGAACAAACAAAGCAAGTCATGCCTTATTAACGTGTTCAACAAATGTTAATGGGAATATGTCTAACATCCTATCAACTATAGTGTTTTCACTTAATATCATTTTCTGGATCCCATTTTTAATAGGCATTATTTAGTTTGGATTTCTAAAAGCTCTTGACCAAATATCTCACCAAAAACTAAAAAATTTAGTAATCATGGATTAAGAAAGTAAGTCTTTGTGGTGATTAAAGAATGTGTACTGGGACAAGTGCTTTTTTAATTTTGTTCATTAATTACTTTGATTCTAGGTCCTAGAGCTAGATTACTGATATTAGATCAAATGTATACAGACAAAGAGGCATGGTGAAGAGGTCTCACAGGTTCTACAGTGGGAACATGGCAGTTAAGATAAATGCTTTTTGTTGTAAGTGTAAAGTGATATAGGCAGGGGGAGAGATCCTATCTATATGCATATGCTGGTTGGGTTTGAGCCACTAGCGAAATTATCAGTGTGTGGCAACAGTGAAAAAGGTGAATTTCACAGTACACAGGAAGAAAGTGATCAAACGTAAATTCATTGTGTCGTGGTGTAGCAGTAGTTATCAACCTGGACACCTTTAATAAAACATTCAAACAGATACCTGGCTTCCTGTGGGGGTACCACAAGAGCCTGCTATTTTTTCCACATGCATTTCCAAGAGCGCCTGACATGTCATGAACTTTCATTGATAATTTTCCTTATGCCTGCCTGCCTGATGAAGAGATCTTGAATCTCAAAAGCTCGCACAATGATTTATTTATTTGAGTGATCCAATAAAGGTATCACCTCCCTACCTTTAATCAAGGACCTTATAAATGGAGGAGTCTAGGGAAAAAAAGTCCTGGTGGCTGTTTTTCCCCCCTGTGTCAAACTATAGGGGATAGTTTTTGATCTATTTCCACCTTATAAACCTGGAGACATCTGGTTGGCCAATTAGGGAAGAGACTACTGGACTATGCATGCCCTAAATCTAACACAGAAGGTCAATCTCTGTTTTAAATGGAAAGGCTGCTTGAGTCCTCACCAGTCCATGTGGACAAAGCTAGACTAGATCCGCGCAGTGTAAAGTGGCTTTATCTTTTCTAAGCATGCACGCACACACAAACGAGCACAAAGAGCATTTCCCCCAATGTCCTTTTCTCTTGTATCCTTTTCTGTCTAATTCTAAATCGGTCATGCCACACCAAAGGGAGAAGTCCCACTTGCTTTTTTTTTTTTTTTTTTGAAAACATGAATGCAACCTGATGCTGTTTTCAGCTGGGACAAAGTTGCAGTAATAGATCAATAAAATTTTATCAATTATAAATTTTAAAAAATAATTATCTAAATGAATATAATTATGATGTTAATGCGTTCACATGACCTGAGTTCTATTACTGTATTCTTAAGAGGGTGCCAGGATGGACGGAAGGAAGGAAGGAAGGAATGACCACCTGCAGGCAGGAGAGGAAACGAGGACGCGCCGATGTTCCATCAATAAATACCTGGGAAGGCGGGTCACTCTCTTCTCCTGTGTTACTTATAGGCTGTTGTGGCTTTAAATGACAGGCTTCTTGCACCAATTAGGGCCGGCCGCAGACTCTGGCCACGCCCCCAAACAGCGCTCCAATGAGAGGACAACATGTGCAGGCTCGCTTTTCTGTAGCCAATGGCGTAGCACCGCCTACGCTTATTTTACGGGGAGCAGCCAAACAGGAAAGACCGTCGGCTTGAGTGGCGGCGCTACCATCCAATGGCTCGCCTTGTACCCACGAGGAAAGAGCAAGGCAATCACTGAAAAGCAACATTTTGAGGGACACTTTAGATATCCATTAGGCAGTTCGGGAAGACACAAAGGCCCGCCCCTCCAGCTTGTTTTTCGCGGAGTAGCAGGCGTGGCCAAATTAAACGAATACATCTCAAGGATCTCAGCCAATGAGCACAACAGGATGGCTTGACGGACATCCTGTCTTGACAAATAAATCCCATGCAATGAGGTAAATGACAGCTGCTGCTGCGCCGCGCCAGACCCGCCCCTATTTCCCTCCGCTCTCCCTTTTCCTCTGCAGCCAATAGAAACAGGGAGCGTCTTGAGGGGCGGGAGTTTTAACCAATGGTCTTCAGCGAGAGGAGGGCCCGACTCAAGTAGAGGGGGGCAGGCCGCCGCCATCTTGGATGCCGCGGAGCCCGAAAGAGGGGGGAGAGAGAGGGAGAGAGGGAAGGGAGAGAGAGAAAGAGAGAGAGATTGAGTCCCGGAGACCCGGAGCCGCCGGTGAGAGAGCTAGGAGGAGGGGTGGGGCCTAAGTTGGGGGCGGGGTTTATGTTACCTCAGGGGTTCGGTTGGAGGAGTGGCTAATGGGGTCTCTAGGGGGGGCTCTATAGGGCTGGGGGCTCTATAGGGTACTAAGGATGCTACTCTAGGTCTGGTCTGGGGGTCCAGAGCAGGACAGGGCCTCAGTGAGGGGCTGGATGTTCCTTGAGGCATAGATCCCCGGGGGGGGGGGGACTGGGGAGAAGGGATGGTGGATGATGGGATTCCCTCAATGGGGTTTGCATCTATAGGATATGGGGCCCATAGGGGACAAATGAGTGGGATGCAGTCGCGGCCTATGGGATGTGGGGTTGCTGTAGTCTTGCACAGGCTACTCTGTTGTCTGAGAAAGGGTTGTGTATCCTGTGATTTCCTAGGATACATATATCACTTTTTATAGGGTGTTATGAGGGGCTCCCTGAAGTACTTTGGGGGGGACAGATTATTGAAATTTCAAGAAATTAGCTGCAGAAACAGTGTGTTTCCTGTACACGGCATGCCCAGGCTTGTATAGGATGGACATACAATGTTTGTGGTGTAGAGGGGGAGAAAGATCTGTAGGAATTCTGCCCCAATGAAGTAAGTTTAAAAAGATTGGAGGGTGGTGGTGGAGACAGTTAGCCTTGGCAGGATCAGGTCCTCCTCCAACTATAAGTAATATCAGAGCCATAAGAAGTTGCATTATTGAGAAAATTGGTAGGTAGCCAGGTGTCTAAACAGTGTAAAGTGGAGAATCTTACTTTGTTTCTCTTCTTTTCACTAACAAATTTTGTTTTGCTTGACATGGACAGAGACAAGGAGCTTAGCAGAGGAATTGTTGCATCCTCTTGGCTGGGGAAAGGCCTTCTGGCTTTTGAGATCTCGATAAATCTAGCCATACATTTTGTAGCTTTGGGTGGCTAGAGATTTGCTTCCTGCCCTTTCCCCTTTGAAGCTGACATTTCTAAGATGTAGAATGGCGTGTGCAATGTTAAATTAATATATTTCACGGATACTACAGGAATGTATGCACAGGTTTAGACCATAATGTAGAGACTGCCTCAAAATCCACATGCCAGGCACAGACATTCTGATAGGGGAAACCTCAGGACTGGGGGAAATTCAACAGTTTAGGAAACCAGTTGCTTAATTCATGGTGTGATCCCAGGAAACCAATTTCCTTTCTCCTTCCCATGGTCTCTTTCCAGAAATTATACTTAAAAGTAGGGAACTTTATCCCAGGAACCTGAAACATTTTCTCCAATTCTGTTATAAATATTGTACCATTCAGTTAAGTGGTGGTGCTGTTGCATGACTGGATTTTTGGTTAGATCTTGAGTCACAGTTAAAATTGCAGATCAGTTATATATATTTTTTCTGGGAGGGATGTATTTATTTTATACATTATTTTTTGCTTACATGAGTTGTCCAAAGCATCTCACAAATGTTATAAAATAAACACAGTGCCTAAGAAGGAAAGTGAATAAACAAAGGATGAAACCATGGGGTTTAAAAGTGTCTCTTACTCTTGTAGGACCTGTTAATTCTCCCCCCCCCCCAAAAAAAAAAGTCTTTTAAGTGGCACTAGACATCCCAGTGTAGGAGATTAATGTATCTCTTAAATGAGAGAGGCTTATACCTTATGCTGGTGATACTACAGAGAAGGGTCTTGCTATGTTGCTTCATGCTAAACAGAGAAGGGTGATAATGAAAGTTATGAAGCCCACAGCTGAATACCTATCAGTTGGTTTGATGACTAATCCTCTGGGTGATTGGAGAAATGGCTTTCCATATGGTTATGTTATCAGAGCTCATGATACAGATGTCAGAAAAAACAACATTTTCCCATCATTCTGGCTACAGCTGGGAAGAATGCAATTTTTCATCAGGACATTTGGTCATTTGTCACAATATAGAAGATACCTGTTCAGATGTCATGAAGTCTACCTATTGTACATTGTCTGTGATGTCACTTGTGATGGGCAGTGAACACAGCATGTACCCCTTCTACATGACAGAATTGTCTGGGGGTTGTGCACGGACAACATTTAGCCCTTTAAAAACATACGTGTTAGGAGCCACTAAATATTGGCAATAGCCCTTTCCTTACATTTACATGACAGACTTCCATCTCTTTAGGTTTTTTTTTTAGATTTTATTTTAATACTTGTGTGTTTCTCTTTCCTGCAGTGCTCTCCTGAGTTTTAAAAAGAAAGGGGACCATTTCCTTTGCTTTCTTTTGTTATTTTTACCCTCATATTGCAGGTATCTGGCAAGGTTGAGAGAAAGCTGTTTTCTTGAGGCCACCTTCTGAGTTTGTAATATAGATGAGATTTGAATCCAAGATCATCTTATTTGCAGTATAGTCTCTTAGTTTTTGTGTTATACTTAGAAAAACAAGATTGTTTGTATCAACCAGTCTCACTCCTGATGTATAGGCTGTGGTTACACATTGGATATTGCCAGTGATCGATAAATAGGGCAGAACATACAGATTAGGTGGGAGAGAAAACAGCTTGTTGGCCCACTCCAGTGTGGTGTTATCTTGGTCTGCAGATGGCATCTTTCAAATCAATCAGTTCAGGATTAAGTGCCCCTTTAGCCTTTTCTTGTACTGTATTTGTGGTTTTCTCTGCAGGATGCTCTGCCATCTATAGCTATGTCTTGCAGAGAGAATGCTATATAGAGAACCCCATGTAGAAGAATATAGAGGATGATGTAAAATTAAAAATTTGTCTGGGGAAGGGGGTACACATCAGAGGTTCACATGGGTAAATGCAAGGGTGACTGAGGCTGCTTGAACAGTATGCTAGGAAATATGTTTCTGAACCAAAATATGTTGTGTTGGTCTATCTTCTCAGGACATCCACAGTGGCCACTTGGCCTGAGAAAGTTCTCCTAAGATTGCATTCCTAAGCAACACTTGCTGGAAGTAATTCCCGGAGGATAAGTTGAAGTTAACTTCCTCATCGTAAAGCAAAGAATTTTGGTGCAGTGCAGCTTCACACAGGTCTCATTATTCTTCCTCACTACCCTCTTAAGTGAAGTCCGATCCCTTACAGAGCATTTCTGATATGCAGGCTGTATCTTAGAGCAAATGAGACACCTTTTGGGATGGGATAAATTGACTGATTTGAAGAGGATGTATCTAGATTCTCTTGCAGGACAGTAGAATTCAGTTGGCAGTAGAGATGGAATAGACGGATGTGCTTTGATGTACAACTCATAATAAACTTCCAGATAGAACACTGACCAGTGACTGAAATGAGGTTTTAAAATGCCTAGACTAAGTTGTAGAAAGTAGATATCCATGACTTTCCATTTCATTTGTTAATTTTGCTATTTGAATTTGAGAGCTGTCATGGTATGTTGCACAGCTAGGCAGTTGTGGTCTTTGAGATGTATACAGTATTAGTTGCATTTATGGTTTGTTGCACTTGTTTGTTTTAACTTTGCAGTCATCATAAGTAAGTTTCCACTTCTCTGCAGAGGTGCTACCATCCTTATTTATTCTTTTAAAAAGAATTACTATTGTGCTGAGGCCAGGTCTGTGTACCAGCTTTGCCTATATCCATCTTTCATCAGTGGAAAGATGTTACAAATACATCTGGCTTATTTTCTTCCAGTCTTTCTGTTGTCTCTTTTTTGTGATTGTAAACAAACATAAAAATTAGCATTCTTATCAAGTGTTTCCCACTTTTCCCCAGGATTGTTATCTTGAAAATTAGGGGTATACACTCAGTCTACCTCATACAATTTCCTTCCAAAATAAGGAAAGATAATCTAAGGTTTTGCACCTGGAGGGGGGTGGATTATAAAGACTGAATGAAATAGAATAGACATAAAATCAAATTTTAATTTTAAGAGCTCTTTGAGTTTTTTTTAGTTTTCTATGTTAAAGAATGAGCCAGAGAAAAAATAAAAGTTATTTTTGAGCTGTTATACATAAGTCCACAATAAATCAATGAAGTGCTCTTGTTTTACATTCTTACGGGGGCCTAGAGTGTGCCAAGTAGAAACCGTTAGTTTCACACCTTGTTTCCTTGTAAAACAGGAGAAATCTGTAGTGCCATTGAGCCATAGATGAACAGAAATATTCTATATAGTTGATAGAGACTTTTTAGCATGTTAACATGTACTTGTTCAGGAAGTCTAAAATGCAGAACAAGCCTTGGGCAAAAAGTTGAGCCCCAGTGAGTTCAGTGTTGTACAAAGCATCGTCTTAAATGGCTGAAAATGGGATTTAAGTCAGCTATTTTACTTGGTGAGTTAAATCGGTGATTTTTAACTTACTTGGTTTTAATATCAGTCTGCTTTCATTAAGATTGAACTACATGCATATTGTTGTAGAGTAAATAAGTTCAAAACTTGGGGTTGATTTTTCAGCTTTCAGCTCTTGGGACCCCAATAGTTTTTTCAGCATGCTTATCATAGTTTCCTCTGTAAGAAGATCACAAATAGGGGCCAAAGACAAGAAAGTAACGGATGTCTTCTGTGTCAAAGATTCTTAGTGTTTGTTTCTCCAGGTGTTTTGGACATCAGTTCTTGAATACCTGGCAGGCCAAAAGTTAAGAACCACTGTTATAGATAACATTCTCAGTCCAGAGACAGGGTAAAACCTAATATTTGTGATTAGTGATCCATTTCAATTATTCATGGTATCTAGAAGAAACGGTAATTTGGAACTGTGGGGTTCGTTAGTCATTTATTGTAGAACAATAAAGGTTTCTGACTCCTGATGGTCTAACAATAGCAACAGTGCAAAATATTTTGGCCTTAAATATGATTGATAAAGAAAATCAGAAGGATATTTTTGTGCAAAAGGATTTGAAAGCTTGGTTCTGACATCAATCACATAATTTCTTACATTAAAAGCCTCTGCCTTCTTAATCTGTACCATATGCCTACATGTCTGGCTGGCTCTGATGGGTGGATCATGGTGATCTAGTAAATACCAAAAACTTGGATAGAACCTGCAGCCCATATCCTACAGTAGTGGTAGAGAACAATTGGCGATCTAGCTGTTTTAGATTACAGTGCTGGCTACATTGGCTTAAGTTTTTGGAAGAGGCTCCAAATACAGTATCTAAAAGGCAAAAGGTTCCCTTCCTTCAGCCTAGGGCAGTGATGGCGAACCTTAGCACTCCAGGTGTTCTGGAACTTCAATTCCCAGAAGCCCTGATCAGCAGGAGTGCTGACTTGGGCTTCTGGTAATTGAAGTCCAAGAGCATCTGGAGTGCAAAGGTTCACCATCCCTGGCCTAGGATGTGCTCCAGATTTCTTTTAACCTGGCAGTGGTTCTTTGACAAATGAGGGCTTCTTGAATGTAGAAAGCTTGAACGCTGATTTGTAATTAACAGACCAGATATCACTTGAAATTAAAGTTCTGAAGAGTTGTTCTGCTACAGTGGAAAGAAAATACACTGCTTAAACAAGAAAACTATTAACAAAACCATAGGAAATTCCTCTGATTTACAGTTGCTTTATTAAAAGATAACTTTTATATATCGGCATTTATTCTGTTGCCTAATTTGTTAATTCTAAACCAAATTGGCTCTGTTGTTGAGCGAATTGCTTGTTTTCTTCACAGGGATTCTTTTTATAACAAGGGGAAAGTCTTCTCGCTTAAAAAGGGGGAGTATATGAAAGTTGCAATTCCATAACACTTACAGACTGTTCCAGAATGAGTTACTTTCCCGCACATGTATTCCCAGGAAAACTGTGAAATTACTATAGGATTCCTAGCTTATGCAAAGGTGTTGGCCTATTCTTGAGGTTTTCAAAAGATTATGCAGAAATTGTTTGATAGGCAGAAATTGGCAGGTGAGGCTTCTTGTGACCTGAGCATAGCCATGCTACCTGCTGATGGCTGCAGCTGCTGTTAGTAATATGGGAGCCACATCTGGCTAAAAGAAATGCTATTAGTCCTTTTCCTTTAGTAGTGTGTTTTCCTGGGAGGTTGCTGCTTTCTGTAACTGCTGAGATTCTAAGTTTACCTAGAGCAAAAGAGGGAAAAGAGAGATAAAGGTACCATCTTCCAGGGAAGACATGGTCACTCCACAGCTGCCCACATATTGCTCCTTGGAGACTTAATTCCCTTTGCGCTCAGTAGTGCTTAGTTCTAATTAGTCCTGCATCAAAACAAGCGGTATCAAAACAAGGTAGCTTTAGATCTCATGTCTGTTGGTTGATAAAGGCAATGTTTGGAGGTTTCTGTGACCACCCAGAAATGGGTATCAGTTGGTTTTATGTAGTTATTTATTTATTAAGGAAGGACTTGTGCCGTGATAAAGGGCAAAGATGGAGTACTAGGCTCACAGTTACCTTGGGAATTGTTATTACCATGATAATCTACCAGTTAGCAGGAGAGAAACAGGCAAACCAATACTTTTCTGTTCCCTGAAAAAATAGTGTCATTTGGGAAGTTGAAATTGAGTACCCTTTGAATCTCTTTAGCAATTGAATGGAGCAATCTAGCAAGAACTAATAAAATGAGGTATGCCATTGCAGATGCAAATCATTAAAATGCTCTACTACTTGGTTTCAACCCACCCACCCTAAATGTTACTCAAGTAGATAATTTGGGACCAGACTGGACTTGAACTTGTGTCCCTGTGTGCTGCATCTTTTGAATAGTAAAGGTAAAGGTTTCCCTTGCTCGAAAGCCAGTCGTATCCGACTCTAGGGTTCAGTGCTCATCTCTGTTTCAAAGCCGAAGAGCCAGCACTGTCTGCTTCTGCAGACGTTTCCGTGGTCATGTGGCAGGCATGGAGCGCTGTTACCTTCCCACCAAAGTGGTCCCTATTTATCTACTTGCAATTTCTTGCTTTCGGACTGCTAGGTTGGCAGGAGCTGGGACAAAGACAGGAGCTCATTCTGTCCTGCAGTACTCGGGAATTGAACTGCTGACCTTCCGCCTCCCAGTCAGCGTCTTAGCCAATTATGCAAGCATAATTGAAAATGCTAACCTATCGCACTCCATGCTGCAATGTGCTCTGTTGATTTCTATTGTGTGTTTCATAATTTCTTTACTCTTCGGGACGTGAATGATGCCATAAGCATTAGCTGAGAAGTTCAGAAAGGATGAGAGTAGCTAGGGACTAACTCAACTGTGCAGCTGAATCTATAATATTTGTTAGTTTCATGTATCCAGGTGCACCAAAATTTAATTTATCATGGATCTGCAGCCAGAGAAGAGAAAATATCCACCTGCTTCCTTTTGGGGGACATATTTTTCTCACCATAGGCAAATAAACCAACTACTGCTAAGGTAAAGTTCGCCCTTGCTTGAAAGCCAGTCGTATCTAACTCTAGGGTTCAGTGCTCATCTCTGTTTATAGCCAAAGAGCCAGGGCTGTCTGCGTCTGCAGACATTTCTTTGGACATGTGGCAGGCATGCCTCAGCACCAGAGTGCACGGAACGCTGTTTACCTTCCCACCGAAGTGGTCCCTATTTATCTACTTCCAATTTCTTGGTTTTGAACTGCTAGGTTGGCAGGAGTTGGGACAGAGGCGGGCGCTCACTCCATCATGCAGTACCCAGAAATCGAACTCCAACCTTCCAGTCAGCGAGTTCAGCATCTTGCCCACTTTTGAGCCACTGCAGCTACTGCTTACCATTATGCTAGTGATGGGCCGAATTGCCTAACAGTTTTCTTGTGTCTTTCGTAGCAGTGTGGCAAGGTGAAATTCGTTGTAAAACATTTCCTCTGACACACATGGAAGTAAAAGCTTAAACCGTTGTACTCTTGCTTGGTCAAAAACAATTAAATGTCACCAAAACCCTGCCAGGAAAAAAGTACTGTACTGTACTAGCAATAAGCTCCTGCCAACCTAGCAGTTTGAAAGCAAGAAGTTGCAAATAGATAAATAGGGACCACTTCGGTGGGAAGGTAAACAGAGTTCCGTGTGCTCCGGTGTCTAGTCATGCCTGCCACATGACCACGTAAATGTCTGTAGAAGCAGACAGCATTGGCTCTTCAGCTTTGAAACAGATGAGCACCAAACCCTAGAGTTGGATACAACTGGCTTTCAAGCAAGAGAAACCTTTACTTTAGCAATAAGAGAGGGCTTTTCTAGGCTACAACAATTGTAGGTTTTAGGGTACTGAGATGCTATTTCTTTCCATTTTTCTCTAGTGCGTATCAATAATAGGCTTTCTTGTTTCAGTCCATGCCAAAATCCCTTGGGTGTAAGATCTCACTGCTTTGTGTTGTCTCATGCTTCCCGACATGCTTTCTGATGTGGTGGGCACAATTAGTTGGTGGGGAAAGGTGGAACTCTTTCCATCTGTTACTTATGTTCTTTTCTCACTTGCACAGGAATCTGGCTTGAAGAGAGGCAGACAGCGAGTGCCCGGGGCCACTAGGTAAGTGCAAGCCATGTACTGCCATCTCCAAAAGGCACTGGGCTCCCTATTAAAGACCCTGCCAGTTTCTCAGTCTAGAAATAATGCTGCCTCTCTGCTGAACTCTGAGAATTTCTTCTCATTTTCATGAGGGATATTTTCAGTTGATGTTTCAGGGGAGGCATTAGACAAAAGAAGTTGGTGGATGAAAAAGTAACTAGAGCTGTGATGGCAAACCTTGGCACTCCAGATGTTCTTGGACTTCAATTCCCAGAAGCCCCCGTGAATCCACACGAATGCGTTTACTGTGATTCATCCGGCCCGCGCCACCCTCATCGCTCCTGGAAGCGGAAGTAAAACACGCCCGGTTTCTTCCTCTTTAACATCTGTTCCACAACTGGCTAATATCAGTGATCAGAACCCCTGCTTTTTCCTCGTTACATTCCTGTTTATTAAAATTGGCAGCATTTTGCCGTAGAGACTAAGGGCTCTACAGTATGTACAGACTAAGACAGGGATTTGCATGCTACAACCTTTGGGCCTAATCCTGTCCGCAGCACCAGTTAATCCGGCCCATGGTGAGGGCCCCGGAGCCGCTGCCACTGCTATAGGAAGCCTGGAAAATGCATTGAAAACCCAGTTAAAACATTCTGCCCTTGCTCCCGCCACCATGGGAAACAAAAAACCAGCTGAGATCATGCCATGAAGTCACCCGCCGCTGCCATCGCAACCGGAAGCAGTGGGAGGAACTACGCCTCGGGGCCCCTCACCTGTGTGAGGCGGTATGACCAGTCCGCAGCGCGAAAACGTTGCAAACCCCTGGACTAAGAAACTACAGTATGTGGTATATGAAGTCAATTGGCAAGGCAGTATGCAAGCTCCCTGAATGATTCTGAAGTACAGGGATCCTTTTTTCCGAATCTCCCACCTAGGGTTTTCATTTCTGCCCCGTACAGGATTTCTATGTTTTTATTAGTTGCATGGCAAAACACAGAAAAAGCTTTCCCAAGTGTTGCATTGTCTGTATAGTTGTGGAGCTTCACCTGTTGAACATTGGCCTGTCTGTCAGTACTGGCAGGAAATAACTTTTTATTATACATTATTCATCTCTTTATCTGACAAACTGTCCCACATGTCATTATCTTCCTGATCTTTTCTCTGCACGTTTCAGAGGTCTTCTCTGTGACTTGGTTAAGTTTCCTGCATCAATTTGTTTGGGGCTTTTTATGGAAATCAATGGGTATCATGCAGGTGTAACAATTAAAGCCTTACCTGTAGATTTCTAGCTGTTACAGAGCTGTTCAAAGAAGAAAGAATCTTTAATTGAAAGATGGCTGCCCTCATTTCAATCCTCCTTACCTCCATTTGGCCCCTCCCAGTAAGAGGTACGCATTTTGCCTTCTGACTTGCCTTTCTGATTGTTGTCTTTCAAGCGTTGATGCTCTATAAAGTATGAAGAGAGCCCCCCTATAGTGAAGGAAACATGGCAGATAAGAGGAAGCTACAAGGTGAGACAATCCATTAGAGTTTTGGATTCTAATTTTTACTGGCTTTTTTGGGAAGTGAGGGCGGGCTTTCCAGCAAAACAGGTGGATGAAAGACAGGACTCCTGCATTCTCTAGATCAGGGGTCAGCAAACCCGGCTCTCCGGGTGTTCTTCAACTTCAATTACCAGAAGCCCAATTCAACACTCCTGCTGATCAGGGCTTCTGGGAATTGAAGTCCAAGAACAAGTTTGCTGACCCCTGCTCAAGATGAAGATGGGGTCTAGTGTGTTTTAGTGAAATAAGGCGAAGAACAACAAAATGAGAGAGACATTTTAAATTGAAAATTAGGGTTATGCAGAGTATTAGGGACTAGATACTCTTCTTTGAAGAGAAACTAGAATTTTAGGGAGGGAAGGAAGTGTTTTCTTTCTCTTTGGGTAGAATGGTAAGCATGATAGATCAGTAGGTGGAAGTAGAGATGTTGGATGTTGTATAGACAGTTTGTATCTGTGATTGCTCTCAGTAAAGGATTGTTCCTTTCCCACTTCCCAGGTGAGATTGATCGGTGCTTGAAAAAGGTGTCAGAAGGTGTGGAGCAGTTTGAAGATATCTGGCAGAAGGTAAGAGTTGGTGCTGTTTTCTCCCCTGCTGAGTTATGTTCCAAACACCCCATACTATGCTGATTTGTTGTTATATCATCCTGTGTTGGTTCTTTTTGCCGTTTCTACAGAGGCTTCTGTTCTTTGTTTTTCACCTTTTCAACAGGGTCCTTTTGACTTCTTACTTTTGCTATCCATGTTGACCTTGTCTGCACCTCCATGATGCCTGCCTCCATTTTCTCTTTTTTTTTCTTTCTCTCACTCTCTGCGCTACAGCTCCACAATGCAGCTAACGCCAATCAGAAGGAGAAATATGAAGCTGATCTGAAAAAGGAGATTAAAAAACTCCAGGTGAGAGTTTTCAAGCTCTTTTCAAGATTCTTAACAATCAGAAGAAGAAGAAAAGGCATGTTGTGAGGAGGGGTCCAAAAAGCCAGGACATGGAGGTCCTTGAGGAGAAGAAAGAAGATAGGAATCTTTATTCCTGTATTCTCACTGGTCTTCTGTTGGTTAAAAACAGACGGCATGGTTGCCTTGAAATTTGGGGGGCTGTGTCATTTGGGAGGTTGGAACTCAGAAGTATTATAAGATGTGTATCTAGTGCAGGGGTTTGCACCCTACAGCCTTTTGGCCGGATCTGGCCTGCGGCGCCAAATTCAACCACTGACTTCACTCCAGCCACCCCAGCCGTTGCTGGAAACAGCTGGGTGGGCTGTAAATGAGTCCATGGCTGTAAATGCATTTATGACAGGCGTGGACACATTTTACAGCAGCTTTTATGGTGGGGGGAACCACCAGTCCAGCCCACTCAGCTGTCTGAGGGTCCGGCCCGTGGCTGAAAAATGTTGAGAACCCCTGATCTAGTGGCTTTCTTGCGAGGTTGGGAAGCAGGATTCCTTATATATATATATATATTTAGAAGCTTCCGAAGGTTACATTCCTTCTACATCTTTAGATAGGTGCATCTAAAAGTGTTAGACTACAGTTCTTATTATTCCTAGCCGGCTTGGCCTTTTAAAAGCCACCAGGTTGAGAAAGCCTGTGAATGATATTTTTTTAAAGGTATCTGGATTCCATTAGAAAAATGGCTGGTTATTATGCCACAAAGAGTTAACTACCTTAGTCCCTCCTTCCTGTCAACACCTGTAGTGCCAGTTGCTTAAAATAAGCTGCTCCCAGCATGTTTCTTCTGTTGCTTTGACCACTAGCTTTCACTGCTATGGGTGGAAATTGAGGAAAGATCTCTTGGCCAACAAACTCCTCTTCTCAACTCTTCTCTTCTTTCTTCTGCAGAGATTGAGGGACCAGATCAAGACGTGGGTTGCATCCAATGAGATTAAGGACAAAAGGCAGCTAATAGACAACCGGAAACTCATTGAGACGGTGAGTTTGTGCTGGGATCTCCTGGCTGCTGTCTATTAGCAAGATGCTCAGTTTATTGGAATTTTTTTTGTGGGGTGGGGTTGGGGGTGAGGATGTTAGCACTCTATTGAATATGTAATAGAATAAATTTTACTGTATTTAGTAAAGGTTTTTTGAAAATTCAAGCAAGTTTGGGTAATTGACCTTGCCTTAACTGGTGTGTTTGCAAATCGTGCTTTACGCTTTCACTTATTTCACGTTTTAATTGTGTTTGTGCTGTTTGGGTGGTATCGAGTAGCAGGAAGAGTATAGATCAAACGAATAAGTAAACATTCTTAGTTTTAGTGACTCAACTAGCTAGCTTGTGATTTTTATTCACCTATAGGTAACTGTGTAAATTGAACTTTGTTTAGCTCCTCCCCCAAGGTGTTGTAATTGGCTACATGGCTGTGTGACTTCATAAAGGTGAGCCAGCTGTCTATTACAGACTAGAAACAAGCTGGAGGGAAGAAGCAGGTGATTCTGTAAAGAGAGTCTCTAGGATCCCTTCAGGAAGCATGGGTTAGATGGTGAGAGATGGGCCACTTAGGTTTTGAAGATTGTTTCTAGGACATGTTTTGTGGGGGACATCTATTGAACTGTGAGGCTCATGAGTCCTTGAACAACTTGATTTTAAAAGCTATGTTTGCAAGAGACAAGTTGAGTTTTGTGTTTCCTGTAACAGCCTATACTAAGCAAGCCTTGAGGGGTGTGTGTGTGTGTTTGTATTTTGCACTCTTGCAAACCTCACAGTTATCGTTTTCTAGTGCAAGAGTATCAAACACTGGTGTTTTATTTTACTGTATTGTATTCTATTTTATTGTATTGTAATTAGATGTATTGTGCTTGTTGTTAGCCGCCTTGAGTCACGTAGCCGAGTTGGGCAGCATACAAATCCAATCAATCAAGCCCTGGTGCTATGTGTTCATTATGGTAGGGCTAAAAATACGGTAACTGGCCAACAGTTTGAAGTAATACTTTGCACAGGCAGAAAACTTGTATTTGTTAGATCTTCAGACTGGAGGAATGTCTCTTTAAGTAGAATGGAGCCCTGGTGGCACAGTGATAAAACCACTGCCGTGCAACCAAAAGGTTGTGAGTTCAATCCTGACCAGAGCTCAAGGTTGACTCAGCCTTCTGAGGTCAGTAAAATGAGCACCCAGCATGTTGAGGGCAAAATTCTAATTAACTTGTTAAGTGCCCAGAGAGCTCACTGAGCCCTATGGGGCGGTATATAAGTGTGATTGCTTTGCTTTTTTAGAATGGCTGCATACATTGCAAGCTGTGTGCATGTGCAGTTGGCATTAGCAGTCAACCGCAGCTCCTCAGGATAAGATGTAAGCCGAAAGATAATATTTGTGTACATACATGCTAAGCATGGGTAACATGAAAGCCCAATACTCTGTGGGAAGGGGTTAGATCTGCAAAATGAAGCAGCCCTCCAGACTCATTTTGCCAGGTCCTTTCCTGTAAAAGGTACGGTTTCTATTGCAATCGAACCATGTTAATTATTTTCACCAATTTTGCATTCTTCTTTTAAAAACTCAACAGTATCTTTAGTGGTGCAAAATCTGGTAGTTGTTCTTCTGCTGTGTCCGAATCCAAATATAGGCGATCATCATGGCGATCAGCCATGAAGACTGTCTTGAGAATATAATGCAGTGGCCTTTCATCTGCCTTCTTCATCGCAGCATCACACTCGTACCACTGATCCAGTTTCGTGAGTCACTTGTCTGGTCCTGAGCCCTTTTGGCACACAAAGTCCTCCTCAGCCCCAGGCCAGTATTAATGAAGCTGCTGCCCTCCATCAAGAAGGATTCAAGTGGAGTTTAATCCACTTGGGGACCATCATCCTTCCCTGTGGACTTTGGCACGCAAGGCTGTTAGTCCTCAGGGTTGTCAGATTAGTTAATCGCTGCCTGACACTTGACGTTGAGTCGCTGGCAGTATGGTCTACTCTATTATCATAGCAAGATAACCTGGCCAGACTGTTCACATATTTTTTTTAAAGGTTGCGGACTAAGGTTCTAATCCTGGTTAATTCAGTAAAGGGCAGGGCAGATGTTTCCAACCTTTGGTTGTTCATTCTCCTGGACTTCACCTCACTGAGTCCCTTATTATAGGACATGAGGAGTGGTGCTTCTGAGAATCGAAGTCCAAAACAGCTGGAGGATGAAAACAACTGAATTAGCGAATCAGGGTTTGTAATTATTCAGGGTAGGCAGTAAGATTCTTACATGCCAAGCATCTAGAATCCTGGTATGATAGAATGGAATGCACTAATTCAGATGACAGAGCCACGGAAAGATGCGTCGAAATTTAAAAAATTAATAAAGCTATTTGTAAGGTTGACCCATTCCAATGTTGTTGTGCTGGATTTCTGCTGGCTGTTCTGCTAATATGAGAAGCAACTAGAAAGAGTTAATCTTTAACTGCAACCTTAGGCATGTAGTTCATTCTAACTATACTTAGCAAGTGCTATGTGTTTATTTTGCTATATGTGGTTCCCAGGCTGTCTGTACAAACTACCCCAGTCCGCCATTAGTTATTATTTTGTTTTAAATGATTCCCAAAAGGTGGGACAAATAGTTGTATTTCTGTCCTGGTCATGGAGGAAAGTTTCTTCCTCTAGAAGCGCAATTGGTGTTTTTATCTTGGACACACAGGAAGGGTAGGGCATTTCCATTCTTGCTAGCCAACCGTAACTCATTTGCCTGTGTTGAATTCCTGGTTGCCTGTGCTATGTAGTTTTATCTTAAGTGTTGTTGTTTTTTTGTTGTCAACTGCAACTCGTATCTGAGAATGCATTTTTTCCTGAAGCAGGAAAAATGTCATTGGCGTGAATTTGTTTAAGGTGGATCCCAGCTTGCCATGAAGTGATCCACACACTATGGTCACGGAGCCATCTCCTGCAGCACATATGCAATGAGACATGCAGGATTTTACACCGGGACTGCAATGGACTGTTGGAAAAAGTAGCCCAGTTTCCATGACACAATTCCATTGTGGATTTAAGTCAGGGTTATTTCATGACAGTACTAACTTTCCATTTGTGTTTGGTAAATACCTGTCATAGGTTTTTAGCTGCTTCCCCACCAAAAACAGAGTGGAAAATTCCCCCTTTTCAGGCAAAAAAACTATTCACAGTGTCCATGAAAATAAGTTTGATTTTTTTTTAAGTTCTCTGTCTTTTGGTTGCCACTGTGGTCTTAAAACTGTGTGTTGTCTCAGACATTCATTGGCAAATATATGCTAGTGATTGTTGGACTTCTCCGTGGTCCTCAAATGGTTTCCTTGCCTTCTTTCCATGAGTCCCTCTCTTCTGTCTTTCCAGCAAATGGAGCGGTTCAAGGTAGTTGAACGTGAGACCAAGACGAAAGCCTACTCCAAGGAAGGGCTGGGCCTTGCACAGAAAGTGGACCCAGCCCAGAAGGAAAAGGAGGAAGTTGGGCAGTGGTTGACGGTGAGAAGAAAGAGGATCTAATTGACAACTGAAGAGTGATAGTGGGACATTTTGTAAAGCTTCTAGAGCAGTGGTTTCCAACCCTTTTTTTGGACATGCCCCACCTAAGCTACTCTAAAATCCTAATACACTCCCCACCCCCAGTGACATATAATTCTTATTATTCAAGAAGTGAACTCCTGTACAAGTGGAGGAAGCCTAAAAGGCCATATTCACTGATAATAACTCATTCTCCAATTGCCCCACCTTAAAAATCAAATTGCCCTATGTGGGGTGTGTGTCCTAGGTTGGCAACCATGGTTCTAGAAGCAGTGAAAAGGGTGAGGACTTTATGGGCACAGATTTAAAACATCTATTCTTCAGGGCAGTTGAAATAGTGGGTTGCTTTATGTTATACAAATGCCTATTGTTCTTAAGCCAGTCACTCACTTGTAGTAAGTTTGCATTTTAGAACAAGTCCCCACAAACTCAAGTAATAGTAGTGACTGATGTGAGGTTTATTGGCTTTTAGAGGTTTTTGAATTGGCATTCTTAATCATAGTTTCTTTTTAGTATTGTTTTAAAAAAAAAGGTTTAGCCTATAGGGTGTCAAATGGACACTGGTGAGCACAAAATCAATAAAACCCAATTTGACTTAACTTCATAAAACAATTAACGCTGTTTGAAATCAACAATGGTAAATCAGAACCAGGCACCCAGTTGGCTCTAACGTGAAGCCAATGTTGGCAACTGCTAGGCTTTCATGCACTAAGAGTGAGGTTCCTGTAACCAGAGTCCCTCATCCAGGAAGGTTCACTTTCGTTTCCACATGTTCCACTCCTGACTGTAGTTCAGAGGCTATCCCTCTAAGCAATGCCTGGCCAGACATGTACAGAGGAAAAGCTTACTGGTGGAAACATTTTCTTGGTGTTTCTGTTTACCAAATAGGCTCCTTAAATGTGTCCATGCACACCAGAAGCTGACTGAAAAATAATCTGTCTCCCTCTCCTCTTCTTTCCATCCTGCCTCTCAGAATACAATAGACACCCTGAATATGCAAGTGGATCAGTTTGAGAGTGAAGTGGAGTCCCTCTCTGTCCAGACACGCAAGAAGAAAGGAGATAAGGATGTGAGTTGATAAAACACCTTCCTGGGAGCTTGTATGATTTATGGCAGGGGTGGCCAAACTCTTCACACCGCCGGCCAGACCACGGACAGCTGAGTGGGCCGGTCATGTAAAATGCCGTAAAATTCTGCCATAAAACCCATCTGTGGCTGTCGTAAGCACGTTTATGACAGCCGTGGGTGCGTTTATGGCAGGCGCGGGTGTGTTTATGCAGGCGCTGGTGTATTTTACAGCTGTCATAAATGCGTCCACTTCCGGTAGTGGCGAGGGCAGCAGCAGGCCACATGAAATGGTGCTGTGGGCCGAGTTCTGCCCACGGGCCGTAGCTTGATCACCCCTGATTTCTGTGAATCATGATTATAGCTTGGTTTCATGTATCGAAAAGATGCTGGGGACATGTATATGAACTTCTCCAATCTTCAAAGGTAGAATTTGACATCCTGGCTAGAATGAGTGCAGATCTAGCTATACCAGAGAAAAGCTTAACATGCAGTACATTCACAGCTACTGAGATAAATCACCAGATGAACACTGGGCACTTAACTTTGCAAGAGACAGTTTATGTTTCATTTCTGTGTTGGGGTTTAAAAGGAAGGATGTAGTTTTAAACAGAGTCCTGAGTCTGCAGTCATTTTGATTGCACAACTTGTCTCAAAAGCATAGAGATGGGTAACCTTAGAAAATGTGCACACATAGAGACATACCATGGCTGGTTCTCCGAAGAGGAAAACATTGGAAGATATTAGAGCAGGCACTGAAACTCCATCTCCTCATGTTTTCTTTGTCCTCGCTCAGTATGCAGATGATATTGTGGTAGCAACCAGTTTTTGTCCAGTCTTGAATGCATCGAGTCTTGAATGCATCGAGGAAAAGGTGGTTTATGTCAAGCTCAGATAATTGCACATGTATGTGATAGTTCTGCACCAGTTAAATCATCTCTAGACTGGTAGGGTTGGGGATTTAGAAGTCAGGTCTCCTTGGATCTCAACACCATTCACACAACTATGTTTTTATGCTCTGTCCGTTCCTGTGCAAGGAATTTAAGGCATCATATACAGTTTTCTTCACATCATTCTCTATCGTGCTGTTGTATTTTTAGTACCAGTTTAGTATAGTGGTTAAAGTGTGGCATTGTGGTTTTGAAGACACATGTCTTGCTTGCTGCTGAATTATGAAACTGAGTGAAATTGGGCTAATTATACTTTCATTTGCCCCTACCCGACAGTGTTCTTAAGAATAGAAGTGGAGGGGATTAGAACTACGTACACTGCCTTAAGTTTACAGGAGGAAAGACAGGATATATATGTTATTTATTTACTGTATTTATATTGCCGCCTCCCTCACCAAAGCAACCCCAGGCGGCTCGCAACAGTATCAAAAGTTCAAAATAAAATAATTGGTCAAAATAGTCACAGTCATATTGATAATAATGTTATCCTATCAATATCTGTATAAGGAATCTAGGTTGGGAGAATGATTTGCCCAAAATAGGTTTTGTGGCTGGAAAAGGAGGGTTGAAACCAAGTTTCTCTAGCTCTAGTCCAACACTCCTAACAGCGATGGTGTTACCTTGTTCTCTTTTCTGCCTTTCTCCACACACTCAGAAGCAAGATCGGATAGAAGGTCTGAAGCGGCACATTGAGAAGCACCGGTACCACATCCGGATGCTGGAGACGATTTTGCGCATGTTGGACAATGATTCCATCAATGTGGACTCTATCCGTAAAATCAAGGATGACGTGGAGTACTACGTAGACTCCTCGCAGGACCCAGACTTTGAAGAGAACGAGTTTCTTTATGATGACCTCGACTTAGAAGACATTCGTAAGTGTTGGCCAAGGCGCGATAGTTCTGTTTAATTGGTGGTGTGTGCTTGGGACAGAAATGGACTTGGGTCTCAAGAGGCTTGTTCCTGGGGGAAGAAGCACTATAAAGCAGTGGTGGAGAACCTTGGCACTCTAGGTGTTCCTGAACTTCAATTCCCAGAAGCCCTGATCAGCAGGAGTGCTGACTTGGGCTTCTGGCAGTTGAAGTTCAACAACACCTGGAGTGCTGAGGTTCGCCACCACTGCAATAATACTAACTGCAGTCTCTGTGAGGGCACAAGTCCCTGTTATTTCAAGTCTGCTCATCCTTCCCTTCCAAGGACGCTTGTAGTCCAAGATGTTATCATCAGCTTGAGAGCAGCATTTTTCTTATTAAGCACCTGCATCCAGAAGTCCCCTGCTGCATTTGTTGGACAGGTTATGCCTCACAATTATTATGGCAGCAGACTTTATAGTTGATGAGAGCCTGCTGTGGTTCTGTCTATTACCAGGTATTTTTTTGACAGAGCCAGTGTGGTGTAGTGGATAGAATGTCAGACTAAGATTCATGAGATTTTGGTCCAATTCCCTACTTGACTATGGATATCCACTGCAGGGTTGCACTGGTAACCGCATACCTTAAATATCTCGCGTGCTTTGAATGACCTGATGGAGATGCTATGTCAGATTCTGTATAACCTGTTGGGATGTAGTAACAAGATGGTCACTGCTTTGTTTCACTGCCTTGAGTTAAAGATGATCAGTTATGGCTGCAATGGAATTATTGAATAGAATCAGATTTCCAAGCAGCAGGTTTCTTTTTTTTCAGTTCCTAAGAATCTGCCTTTCAAGGATGCCAAAATAAAGAGTTACTAAGTGCCATAGCAGTAAAGGTCACCCTTACTCGAAAGCCAGTTGTATCTGACTCTAGGGTTCAGTGCTCATCTCTGTTTATAGCCAAAGATCCAGTGCTGTCTGCATCTGCAGATATTTCCATGGACATGTGGCAAGCATGCCTAGACACCGGAGCCCACAGAACACTGTTTACCTTCCCACTGAAGTAGTCCCTATTGATCTATTTGCGATTTCTTGCTTTCAAACCGCTAGGTTGGCAGGAGCTGGGACAGACACGGGAGCTCATTCCATTGTGCAGTACTCGGGTATTGAACTGCTGACTTGCCGCCTTCTAGTCAGCGTCTTAACCACTTGAGCCACTGCAGTCTCCTGCCACAGCAATGAACCTTCCCAAATATTGAAATCCAATTGTTGGTGCCAACTAGAATTGTGCCATTTAAGTACAGCTTGGTTTGTGATTCAGCAGTCAGTTTTCTAGCTGAAACTGGCAATTTGATCCAGGTCTAAGGGCCTTGCTTTGGTCATGCTGTGTAACTACACACAGAAATGTATATTTTTACTACAGAATATCCTGGCCGGCGCAGGTCATGGTTGGGATAGTCTGGAAGTTGTCCAAAAATATTTTTGTTCTCACCTCTGAGCAACTTTGCCACTTGCTGAGTTGGGTTGAAAACGGCTTGTTCTATGACCTCTTCCTGATTCATAACCTCCCTCTTCTTGGCCTTGCAGCACAGGCCCTGGTAGCCACTTCCCCGCCCAGCCACAGCCACATGGAGGATGAGATGTTCAACCAGTCCAGCAGTACACCCACCTCCACCACCTCCAGCTCGCCAATCCCGCCCAGCCCTGCAAATTGCACGACGGTAAGGAAGCACTTGTGTTGTTGTGATTCAGTGGCACTCTTTAGAGCTTATGGGAATAAGAGCCAGTCGCGTCAGAGTTTTTTCAGCTTGCAGGCTTACTCTGAAATAATATGTTTCCTCTTCCAGCAGCACTTACTTGAAACTTTTTGTCTTTAGGAGAACTCTGAAGATGATAAGAAACGGGGACGGTCAACAGACAGTGAAGTAAGCCAAGTGAGTTTGGAGTCCTGGTCTTTTGGAGAGGATCTTGGGACAAGCAGGGTAAAGTTAGTGGAGGAGTGGACAATATTGGAAGGAGATGGTTAAGGGCATGGGTGGACAATATTGGAAGGAGTTGGTTACAGCCATGGGTGGAAGGGTGGGCAATATTGGAAGGAGTTGGTTATGGCCATGGGTGGGCAATATTGGAAGGAGTTGGTTACAGCCATGGGTGGAGGGGTGGGCAATATTGGAAGGAATTGGTTATGGCTATGGGTGGGCAATATTGGAAGGAGTTGGTTACAGCCATGGGTGGAGGGGTGGGAAATATTGGAAGGAGTTGGTTATGGCCATGGGTGGAAGGGTGGGAAATATTGGAAGGAGATAGTTACAGCCATTGGGGGTTGGGATAGGAAATATTGGAAGGAGTTGGTTTCAGCCATTTATTAGATGTTGCTTCTGGTATAGTCCTTCCATGGAGGCTGTAGCACTTTGAGAATGCATGCAGGAGAGTTGCTTGTTTCACAGGCAACAGTTCTTTCCGAATTCCTTTGCATACAGAAGCATCATGCACTGATGTTATGTGAGGCGATGCTATTCGTTAAGAGGAATATGTAGGAATAGCAATTACACTACTGCACCATAGCACTTAGTGCACTCTCTGGGCAGTTCGCAAGTTAATTAGAATTTTGCCCCCAACATGATGGGTTCTCATTTTACAGACCTCAGAAGGATGGAAGGCTGAGTCAACCTTGATCCCAGTTATGACTGAACTTAATGTTTTGGCTACAGCAGTTTAACCACTGTGCCACCAGGGCTCTTAATATATTGCATTAAGATTGAATTGTTTCTTCAAAGAAAATAGAGACAGGAACTATGACTGGGGTGGGGTTGTTCTTTGTCCTTTCCGATAGGGAGAAGTAACGATCCTCAATCTTCTCTTCCCCTCTTTCCAGTCGCCAGCGAAGAACGGTTCAAAAAGCCTCCACAACAACCACCACCAGCCACCTCCCGCCATCCCACCCAGCTACCCGATGGGCAGCAGCTCCAGCACCTCGTCTTCACTAGGGAACGGACCTGGCTCCAACAGCAACGGATCCGTAGCTAGCAGCGGGAACACGAGCAGCAAAGCTAACCCTCCAGCAGGGCACCCACCCACCACGCCAACCCCTTATGCCCAGGCTGTGGCACCCCCACCCGCCAGCACCAACACCTCGCAACCCCGGCCTCCCAGCACCCAGCAGAACGCCAGCAAGCAGAACGGGGCGACCAGTGAGTCTACGCTGGGGTGGGGGCCCTGGGGCGGGGAGGGGCTGTTGCTCAGGTCTGCAAAAAGATTCCTGGAAAATAGATATGTTCTTCTCCTACAGAGTCTAATCCCATGATGGCAAACCTTGGCACTCCAGGTGTCCTTGGACTTCAGTTATACAAAACCCAAGTCAGCACTTCAGGGCTTCTGGGAAAGGAAGTTCGGGAACAGCTGGAGTGCCAGGGTTTGCCATTACTGTCTAGTTTGTGAGCCTTTCTTCTCAAATTCCTGTTGTGCATCCTGCTTTTGCAATGGATAGAGCTCTTCTTTGCTTCCTCTTTTAACCCATTGGGTGTCGAGGGAGATGCAAGGTTCTTGTTCTGCCACTTCTAGCAGCCTCCACCAGCGTTGTTTGGTGTTCTTGTATCATATCTTTGATGTTATCTCTCCACCTTCCTCTGGGTGTTCCTCATGGTCTTGGTCATTCTCCTCTTTCCACATATGCCTTGTAGGGTATGAAATTCCAAGACATTCTCTCCAAACGGGCAAACCACTTTATTTGTTTCTGCATGTAGTTTAAGACTGGTTCTATTCCAATTCTTTCCCTTATAATCTCATTCCTGATTTTATCCCTTCTAGTCACTCCAGCAGCCTTCTTCATATGTCTTATTTCTTTGCTGATATAAATAAAGAACAACCATAGAGGCTGTGACGCGAATAAGAACTTTATTACAATATATTGAATTAAATAGATTTCTATTAAACATAAGAAAACCCCGAGGAAGCGATTTTGAGAAAAGCTATTACACCGGATTAGCTTCAGCTTTCTTGATATTTTGTTACCTGAAGTAAAGGAATTTGTATTTTATACAAGTTAATAGTATAATAAACTGTATTCTTCAAGACGGATTTTTTGCTATTGCTATCATTGGATTCTACCGTCTAGCCATTTCTACTGCATAAATAAAGTTAGAGCAGTGGTTCCCAACGTGGGGTCCATGCCCCACAGGGGGACTTCAATCCCAGAAGCCTAAGTCAGTACATTTGCTGATCAATGCTTTGGGGAATTGACTTAGGCTTCTGGGAATTGGAGTCCAGAAGCCAAAGGTAGGAAAACACTTGAGTTACAGCATGGAAATTTTGCCTTCTTTTAGTTAGCCAACCCCAGAATTTCCTATCCAGCAAGGCATTGACCATCTTAGTTTGGGGGGTTCTAGTAACTAGTATAAACAAGTAGATTTTCCAAGAGCCAGAGCTCAGCATTTAGAAATGTGCGTATTGTTGGTTTTGGACTGTATTTACTTAGGTGCGTTGGAGAGTTCTGGGAGGTGTCGTCTGAAAACATGTATCTCTATACATTTCTAAACAACAACATTGGAAAGCAGTCTAGACGAGGAACAGGCTCAAGGGTCTAGCGTTGGCTTCACATGTGCCAGGGCCCTTGTTCGGTTCTTTTCCCCTCCATTTAAAAATCAGCACAAGTAGCAGACGGCGAGAGAGACCCTGGAGTGGCATTCACTAGCCTGACCTGGTGCCTATGCTACACAAAGATGGGTTCTTTGCCCAGACCTGGTACTATCTGAGGTTTGAGAGTAAGGAAGGTATGTAGAGATATGGGGAAGTTGGAGTAACACAGGACAGATGGGAACAGATGCAGGCTACACCTAAGCTTAATCTAGGATTAGGGTGGGTTTTATTTTTAGGGGAAAAATTATTGATAAAGAAGTTACTACAGGGCATTTAAATTACCACCGACAGAGGTGGACTACATAAAAATTGAGGACACTTTAAATAAATCCAAAAATACAATTACATGTCTCAAGAAACCATTTTTATTTAGAATTAGGCAAAGTTCTCCCTTGCTTGAAAGCCAGTCGTATCCGATTCTCGGGTGCAGTGCTCAGCTCCATTTACAACCAAAGAGCCAGCTGTATCTGCAGACGTTTCTGTGGTTATGTGACAAGCCTGACTAGATTCCAGAGTGCACGGAATGCTGTTACCTTTCCCACCGGAGCAGTACCTATTTATCTACTTGCAATTTCTTGCTTTTGCAGTGCTAGGTTGACAGGAGCTGGGATGGAGCTCATTCTGTTGTGCAGTACTTGGGTCTCGAACTGCATACCTGCCAACCTTCCAGTCGTCAAGTTCAGCATCTTAACCACTAAGCCACTGCAGTCTCTCATTTAGAAATTAGGGATAGACTAACAAATATGATTTTCAAGCAGAGGCTTGAAGAAAGAGGTTGTTTGGATGGGTGGCTGTGGGTTTTCTCCCCCCCTTCCCCAACCTAAATAAGAGGTTTGTTTTTAATTCTTTGATTTAAAAAATCATCTTTAGTTTTTGTCTGGGGAGGAGGTGAAAGGGAAAACTTTGCAGAATTTGTGCATGAATAATAAAGATTTGACAAGAGTCTCCTCCTGCTAGTAGCTATGGCTACTCCAGGCAGCCAGACACTGGCCCTGTTGAGACTGGAACAGGTGTGCCTTTTTCCATCATCCTGTTTCAGTGATGGGGAAGCTATTGCACCTGTGCCATGCTCAACTTCAGAAACCTTAAAGTGACAGGAACCCTGTTTTGGATGGCCCTAGATTTTGCTTTAGAGGTTCCCACCCTTCCCCGTATTTCTCGGATCCTATTTTCTTCTTCCTACAGATGTATTATTCTTCCCTCACCCCATTTTTTTATTTATTTAAGGCTTCCTATGAGCATTGGCTTTTCTTGGGTGCAGTAGAAGTACCAAACAACAGCCAACAGTTCCATTCCAGGAATTGGTTCATTCTCAGTTCTAGCATTGCCCTGCTTGGATCTCGCCTCTGCAGCTGTGGCTTGTTATCTATCAGTGGTTTGCTCTGCAGATAATAGCCAGTACTGTATAATGGATGCTCTGGTCTGTGTCAGGAAAAGTTTGAGCCAGCAAACCCTTGCCAATCAAACGGTTCTTAAATGCATCAGAGCAGGACGGGGTTTCTTGTTTGGTGGTAGTCTTAGTTGTAATGTCAGGAGGGAGAGGCAGATCCCGATGTATGGATTGGGCGGGCATGGACTTCAAGCCAAAGATTTCATGTCTCCTGTCTGTCGTCCAGGTTATAGCTCCGTGGTAGCAGACAGCAGTTCAGAATCGACACTAAGCAGTGGCAGCCAGTCTTTACCCAACCAGACGGCATCGCACAACCCGCCCAGCGCTTCCACGTGAGTTTCTTCGCCGTTTCCTTTCAAAAATGTGAGATTTCTCTTTAAGCCCCTACAGTCAGACCAGATAATTCTGATTTTCTACTAACTTCATCAGTTATCTCTCCAGTTTCTGGTCTTAGTTTAATCCTTGTGTATCAGCATGAGACATTTTAATCCCCACCCCCCACCCCCACCCCTGAGTTGCGCTTGGTTGCATAGAATTCAAACAGAATCACACTTTAGTGTATGTTTGAAGCAGTAGCCGTGTTAGTCTGTACAAGCATATCAGAGAGTAAACAAAACAGCAAAAAAAGAGAGAGAAAATGTTGTGGCACCTTAAAGACTAACTGCTGTATTTAAATGTGAGCTTTCGTGGACCAAGCCCACTTCATCAGACATAAGAGTGAGGCATTATGGCATGAATTTATACACATCAGGTACATGGGCACTCAATGATTGGCCAGCCTAACAGAAAAGTAACATTGCAGCTTATTGCAACTGACAATAACGGAAAATCCCAGGTTACTCCTGCCGCAAAGCCTGTTACAAATTGTTGCAAAACAAACTTCTTTTGCAAGCTGATGCATCACATCCAAAGGGTGGATGCAACAAATATTGTGGCATTACACATTTGCTAGTGAGTTAGCACCTCTCGACAATGGTTTGAGTGACCCAAGTAAAATTGCAGCATATAACAACCTGTTAGTTGTGGTGCATCAAATTTGATAATGTCCCAGAAATCCCTGACTGATAGTCAGACCCCTGAGTGCGTGAACAGCATATACATGTATTTAATCTCTGCTGCCTCTCATTGGATTCTAGTCTTCCGTGAACAATTGTAAGCAATCAATGCTCCTGAGCTGCGGTCATTAGCTTGTGTCATTTAACCATTTTTAAATGCTTCCAATTTTTTTTTGCTTTTGGTTTTTTTGTTTTGCCATTGGGCATTTTTATACCCACCAGTACAATTGTATTAGTGGAAAGATGTCCTATGCTATTTTGTCACAAACAAGAACCAGAAGTGACATAGTTTGTTTATGAGTTGGTTGATCCAGTGTGTGGGGGTGGAGGCATACCTGGAACACTCACTGGGCTCAGGAAATGCAGGTGAACATTAAACTCGACTGCTAATCTTACTGCTAACCTTCAGCACTTTGGAATGTCACCCAGCTCCCCTGTAGGGGCTCAAAATATTGAGACAAAAAAGTTAAATTCCAACTACATCTATCTAAAAAAAAATGCAGCAGTTTAAAATCCACACACTGCCACACTTCAGCAGAAGCCATGCTGAAACAAAGATGTATTTGACCATTTGAAGCCCCATAGAAACTGGGTTGTGTGTGTTTCTAGAGAAGAGAGTTCAATAGATGTGGGCCCACCAATAAAAGGTCCTGTTTTTAATATTCAAATAAACTTTACAAGAGCATAGATTCAAAGGCTTTGAAGCCTGAATAATAAGAATGTAGGCTGTCTTTCAAATGAACTGGTTCCAAACTGTTAGATCTTTAAAGATTAAAACCCAAAACAAATGATAACCAGTTTACTTGTACTGTATTAGCCTAATATGCTGCATGTCTGTTCTGTACCAGTTTGAAGTGTCTTCAGAGACAGCTCAATGCAGAGCATGTTACAGATTATAGTTGCCTCGTCTGGCTGTAATGAGACTGTGTGTCGCTGAAACAGTGACTGCTTTTTCCAGATAAAGCTGGATTGTCACTTGCAGCTCAAAGCAACGAAAGGCCCCCCAAGGTGATTTTAATATGCTGTTCTGCGAAACATATTTCTCATTTCACTGGGCTGGGGGAAAATGGGTACCTAGGCTTAGCAGCTTGAAAACATGTAGCCAATGCCTGTTGAAATGCAGGAAACCTGAAATGTGCTAGTTAGGTTATCCTTCCAGGATAACAGCAGAACAGACATTTGCAAAGATAGGTTTGTAGACTGTGTACATTGCCATGGTGAAGTTGTATATCGCAGAAATGTTAAGTGTGGTTCAATTTGTTATTCAAAACTGGCCAAATTGGAGAAGTCTGTCCCATCAAATCTATGTTGTTAGCATAATCTGCTTCTATTCACAATGTGTCCCTCTGATTTTAAGTGTTGTGTTGGTTTGTGATTCTGTAGTCATAAACAAGATAAGTAGAAATCATGTTGGAGTGAAAGCGTCTTTTTCCCTTTGTCCAGCAGTTTTTTGTATTTGGAACATTAATTTCTCATCTAAAGCAATATTCCAGTTTCTTTCCACCAGACTGCCATTTTTGAGACCATTTAAATCTACTTTTTTTGTACAAGCTTGTATATAAAAATGAACCTGTTGTGTAAAACAAAAAAAAAGTATAAATTATGCAACATTAGTCATTTTTATGTTTTTAAATTGTTCTGTGAAATTTTAGTTGGGTATTGGTAATAATTAGGATTGGTCTAAAGCCAGTTACAATAATTGAAAATCTTAATCAAGACAGATCTCTAAGATTTTGCAGGTATTGTTCCCTACAACACTGCCAAATAAATCTTTTTGCAATCGTGATATGGTATGGAAAGATTTACACCAGGCATATGTTGTTCGATTGTAACTCCCATTATCCCTGATGATTAGCCACATTGCCTGTGACTGATGGGAACTGGAGTGCAGCAATATCTGGATTGCCACAGGCTCCCCACTTTACATCTACAGTAAAAGCATAAAGAAAAAAAAGTTGAAGGTGCACAAGAAACTATATTCTGAACCTTGAAGCATATTTGATGCTTTCTCAAGCATATTTGATGGGTTCTCAACTTAAAAGAGGGATGGACAACCCTATCCAGGGCCTGTTATGCTTCCCCTAGGGACATACAAGCCACCCCAAATGCCAAAAATGTATTGTATACTCACACACCCCACCAAGTTGGAAGTAGCTATAAATCTGGTTTTCAGAAACAGATATTTCTTGATGTTAAATGATACAGAGAAGGGGTCTGGATCTGTTTAAAAAATATTTCCAAGAGTGGAATATATTTTTCCAGTTTTGCAAAAACAAAAACAGTCTTGCACTCATTCCAGAGTCATGTTTTATCCATCTTTGCTTTAAAACATTAGCTAGAACTGTTGGTTCGCTTTGGGTTCTTTCATAGCCTCCTCTGGATTGATGAGAGTGGGTGGGTTCCATTTGGACAGGAGTTCGCAACCCAGCGCCTGACGCTGTTTCATTCAGCCTGCAGTGGCAACCCTGGAAGCGGACAGCTGTAAACGCGCCTGCGCATGCAGAAACACACCTCGCATGCGCAAATGCGCACACCACGGTTTACGGCTCGCTCAGCTGTGTGAGGGGGAGTTGTTCAGCCTGTGGCACGAAAACCTTGAGAACCCCTGTATTTGGAGGACCAGCTTGCAGCATTGAGAGTTGAATCTGCTTTTTTAATGGGTCCCAGTGATGCAGTGGTTAAACTGCTGTTCTGCAGCCAAAACATTGTGAGTTCGATCCTGACAGGGTGCTCAGGTTTGACACAGCCTTCCATCCTTCCAAGGTTGGTAAAATAAGGACCCATCATGTTGGGGGCAAAATGCTAATTAACCGGTGAACCACCCAGAGAGTGCACAAGTGCTATGAGGCAGTATATACGGTAAGTGTAATTGCTAATGGCCCAGAGAGTGCATTAAGTGCTATGGGAATGGTATAGAAATGTAATTGCTATTGCTTTCTGACATAAACCTATCTCCTCTCCATCCATCTGATCTCTTCCTCCCAGGAAAGAGCCCAGCTCAGCTCCTCAGCCTCCGAGTGCTGGCAACAGCACGGGATCCAGTCTCCTGGTGCCTCTGACTGCCAACCCGCCTGCGTCACCCACACCCAGCTTCTCTGACAGCAAGCCAGCCCAGACGCTTCTGAATGGGCCACCCCAGTTCAGCTCCACGCCGGAGATCAAGGTGAGAGGGGGCCTTGCCCACTTCCTGTGCCACACAGAGAATAAAACCAATTCTAGGCTTGCTAAACCATTGGGTTGTGGGGTGTACTTTAAACTTAGGCTTTTATAAGATCCCCACTCCAGCAACACTCCTGTAAGACACTTGTGCCTGGTATGATGTGGGGTGATATTTTTTTTTTAAAATGTGTCATCTAAAACCCTGCTAGGTGCATTTTCAGGAGAAATAGTGACTAACCAGTTTTCTCAGAACACTTTAGTCATTCCCCTTTCTATAGTGGAATTGGAAAAACCGCTGTTCTGCACCCCCTTTCCTATGGTTTTACCTCTTGCTCTTCAGGCACCTGAACCCCTAAGTACGTTGAAATCAATGGCAGAGAGGGCAGCTATCGGCTCTAGCATAGAAGACCCAGTACCATCACTTCATCTTGCCGAAAGGGGTAAGTGAAGGGAAATCTCCCCTGTAAAGCTGGTCGTTCAGAGAGACATCTGAGGATTCTTTTTTAAAACCACTCCACAGTTCCAGTTCTCATCCAAGTCCCCTCAGGAAACCTCTTGCAGCCCAAGGACTAAATTCAATTTCAGCCGACCACCTTATGCAAAAGACAGGCAGGGATAGAAATAATTAGTAAAGATGTAAAAACCTCCCTTGCTCAAAAAACAGCATTGTCCGACTCTAGGGGTTGGTGCTCATCTGTTTACAGCCAAAGAGTTAGTGCTGGCTGCATCTGCAGATGTTTCCGGGGTCATGTGGCAGCCAGGACTAGACGCCGGAGCACACTGAATGCTGTTACCTTCCCTGCCAAAGCGGTACCTCTTTATCTACTTGCAATTTCTTGTTTTTGAACTGCTAGGTTGGCAGGAGCTGGCACAGAGATGGGAGCTCACTCCGTCATGCAACACTCGGGTCTCAAACTGCTGACCTTCCAGTCATCACATTCAGCATCTTAACCACTAAGCCATCGCAGTCCCTTAGAAATAATTAAATGAGTCTAAATTAGAGATGATTTTATTTGGTATTCTTGTAGCTGATACTCCAAAATGAAAAAAGACAAAATGTTGTTTACTGTACTTAGAACTGAACTTCATATAGGCAGTAAAAAACACTCTGTGAGGATGTAGGTAAGTATAATCAGAGCTTGGAAAAGTTTTCTGCTTTGTACCTCAACCAATGTCAGTGCTGGCTGTAGCATCCCGGGAGTGATAATTCAAAAAAGTAATGTCCATTTTTCTTGGATGAGTGCCAGTCTGGCCGGCTTATCCTGCTATGGCAATAGAGTAGACCATACTGCCAGCCACTCAGTGCCGATCAGGCAGTGAACTAACCTGACAACCCTGAGGACTAACAGCCTTGAGTGGAGAAGTCCACAGTGATGGTCCCCAAGTAGATTAAATTCCACTTGAGTCCATCGTGATTGAGGGCTGCAGTTTCATCAAGACTGGCCCAGGGCTGATGAGGACTTTGTGTGCCAAAAGGTCTCAGGACCAGAAAGTGACTTGCAGAACTGGATCAGTGGTACAGGTGTCACACTGCAGTGCTAAAGTCAAATGGAAGGCCAGTGCATTATATTCTCAGGACAATCTTCATGGCTGATGAGAGCCAATATTCAGAATCAGATATGGCACAAGAAGAAGAGTGTTCTTCTGTGCCTAGGCCAGACATGAAACTGCCAAAATGAAACCAGCTTTTGGTGAATTCATTCCACAATGACTTAGTGTGAGAAAGGTTAGCCGGCACAACAATGTTGCTGTTGCCTAGGGTACGCCTGATTGTGGTTCAAAAATACCAGAATCTTTAAGGAGGCTCTTTCTGTGTTCCCTGGGAGGTGTGTTAAGGGCTTTCAATGCTAAATGCTTCTTTCCCTTTTCTTTCCACTCCAGCTGATATTTTAATTACCAGCACAACCTCCCAGCCCACCTCAAACCAGCCTTCTATTCAGCTATCTGAGGTGAATATCCCCCTCTCTCTTGGGGTGTGCCCGCTGGGGCCCGTGCCTCTCACCAAGGAGCAGCTCTACCAACAGGCCATGGAGGAGGCCGCCTGGCACCACATGCCTCACCCTTCTGACTCCGAAAGAATCCGGTAAGTAGGAAAAAGTGGGTGGTTAAGGTTTGGTTGGGTGAGAAAATTCCTGTCACCCTCTAGTACAGTGGTGGCAAACCTACAGCACACATCCCAGAGGTGACACTCACAGCTCTCTGTGAGCATGTGTGCCATTGCCCTAGCACAGAATTCACCCCACCCCTCTGCCCAGCAGCCCCACTCTCTAAAAGGTTTGCCATCACTGCTCTAGGAAAAAGCAAGTCACTTGTGTATTTAAGTTTTTTAAAAATTCCAGAGTCTGGATGTCTAATTTTTTTAGGACTTCAAACTTTGGCACAATTTTTGTTATAACACAACTCAGAATCATCTCTGTAGTTATTAAAAATGATCCAAAAGGGTAGGCAAAGCTGCTACCTCTCATCTCAAGCACGATATGTTAAAGCTGATCTGTTATCTGCCTTGGTGACAGTGGGGAAACTGCTGTGCTGCATCCAAAAGGTTGTGAGTTTGATCCTAATATGGATTAAGGTTGACTCAGCCTTCCATCCTTCCGAGGTTGGCAAAATGAATACTCATCACGTTGGAAGCAAAATGCTAATTATGAACCACCCAGAGAGTACACTGAGCGCTATGGAGCGGTATATACGTGCAATTGCTTTTGCTAATTGCTTATCTCACTCTGAAGATTATTTTTTGGGGGGGGGGATAGAGCAGGGGTGCTGGATAATCAAATTTAAAGCAGGGGTGCCCAAACCTTTTGGGCTGCGGGACAGTAACATGGCTCATGGGGCTGGTGACTATGGCCTAGGGACTGGATCTGGCCCCCAGCGCCAATTGATCTGGCCCACAAAGCCCTCATTGCTCCCGGGAGCGGATGGAAAATGTGCCTGTACAGGCATGTTTTACTTCCACTTTCAGGAGCAACGAGGGCTTCATGAGCCAGTTGAATTGGTGTTGGGGGCCGGATCTGGCCCCCGGGCCATAGTTTGGTACCCCTGCCTTAAAGCAAGGGCTTTTATTTAGTGCTTTTATCCAGTGCTACAGTACTAAAAACAAAACAAAACCACCTTTGTGGTGTTTCTTCCATTTGGCATCATCTTCCTTATCAAAAAAAAAAAAGACATTTCTCTTTCTTCTTCTTGCCGCATCCTACAACCTTGGGTTGCTTGTATTTAAAGAAAGACCAATCTTGCTTTTCTGAAAATACAATTCAGCCAGTCATGAGGAGAAGGATGTTGAGCAAATTAATTGATTTTTCAAAACCTTACAGTTGTAGCTCTTGCCCTGATGCTAAAGAGCTGAGCAACACGTTACTTGGGCACTCCTTGGTCTTGGGAGGCTTGTCTTGTAGATATACGGAAGAACATTTCATTCCATCATCAGAAGAGACCTGGGGGCCAAGAGACTTTCATTTTCTTGCAAACTCATTCTTGCTCTTCCTTTCCACAACCCCACAGACAATACCTTCCTCGGAATCCCTGCCCGACCCCTCCGTACCACCACCAGATGCCTCCACCACACTCCGACACTGTGGAGTTCTACCAGCGGCTCTCCACAGAGACACTTTTCTTCATCTTCTACTACCTGGAGGTAATACATCAACCCACCCACCCCCCTTTTCAGTGGCTACTAAGCAATATTATGCCCTTTCCCCAACCTGGGGCATTCAAGCATACCAATTCTACCCATATCAGAGAAGAAACAAAACAAAAACATTGTAGTACTTTGAAGACTGTTGTACAGTAATACCCCAGGTAACGGAAAACTTTACTTATGGAAGAAAATTCTGAGGAAATCACGTCCCGATTTACAAGGGAAAATCATGTTACTGACAGTTTTTTGGGGTTTTCTGATGCTTCGAATGGCAGTGGGAGGGTGTTTGGAACATTTACACTCTGGTTTTGGAATCTTTCGTCGCATTTTGCCTCTGACAGAAGCTCTTAAAGCAACCAGAAAGTGCCGGAAAATTCCTCCACCCCCATCAGCTGTTCAGCAGCATTTTCCATGCAATTACCAGGGCTGGCAACTAGATGGCAATGTAAAAAAACGTGATGAATATTAATTGAAAATTTAAAAATAGAGGAATTCCCCCCCTCCCCCTATTTCAAACTCTTTCAAAAGGGCACTTTGGAATTTTTCACTGTGTTTTCACCACTTTAGAAAGAGTTTTCAACAAAAATGATGGGTTATTGTCTCTTTTCTAATCTCCGGAACATTTTTTGGTTTTCAGTGCATCCCTATGGGAAACCGTACTTCACTTCATGGAAAAATAAGTATAGGGAAAACCCCTTGGAACAGATTAATTCAGTAACCCGGGGTTTTACTGTATTTTATTGTTAGCTTTTGTGGATCTTTGAAGTGGACTTGATCTATGAAAGCTAATCTTAACCTATAAAATCGAGGGTTAACCATTGAAACTTTGCATAGGCTCCTTAGCCAGGCCCTAATAGCCCGCACTCACCATTCGTGCACACGCCCGAACTGGGTATGCAGGTAAACGTAAGATTGAGAAATGCGGCAGTGGGGCAAGAGCCCCACAAACGCGGAAAAAGGGAAATAACTTCATTTCCCAATGTTCTTTGCGCCACGCCACAGCCAATCAGGGTGAGAGGCGTGACCACAAAGAACAGTGAGTAATGCACCGCAGCCAATCAAAATCAAGCCGCAGGAAAAAACGCACCACAAATCACAAACCCATAACTACAAGCCCCAGAGTCCTGCGCGACATGAGCGCGCAGGACGCTGAGGAAGCCGGCACCCGAAAAATTAGCGGTTTCTTCTCTTTAAAAACGGAGTTGTTTTAGGGGGGGGGAATCAATCCACTCTCCCTGGTCTCCTCGGTCCAGAAGGGTTGGGGGGACATACCCCTTTTGTCCCCCCAAACCTCACAACCCCAGGGGAGCCAGCGGAGAGGGGGGTCGCAACCCCCCACCCACTGATATTAAAGGGGAAACCCCGATCTACTTTCATGACTCCACACAATCAAAGCACCATAACACAATAAAGCCCCCATCACCTAGCCCACCCTTCCTAACCCCCAAAGACCACGCCCCCCTCCATACCACCTAGCCCACCCTTCCTAACCCCCAACGACCACGCCCCCCTCCCCACCACCAAATAAATAAATATTTTTTTAAAAATTACTAAAAACACAGTCAAAAACATGCAAAAAAAATCCAAAAAACAATACAAAGTAAACAAAAACAATCAAAAACAAAAGAGAAAAAATACAAATTCCAACCACCACCACCACCACCCTACATACACACACACAAAAGAACAAAAACAAGCAAACTTACCAAAAGATGTCCTACCTCCACGAGGACCGGAAAAGAAATGAATAAAGAAAGAGACTACTTACCAGAAGAAGCTCCACCCAGAGGCCAGGAGAGAAAAAACAGTCAAAATACAATAACCCCTACCAGCACCAACTGCTGGCCACAATAGTAAAAACAATTCAAAAACACAAAACAGCCCCAAACAAAAGGCCACAAGAGTAAAAGCAAATCAAAAACATAACAAATTCACAATTTTACACAAAAGGTCACACCAATATAAACAAGTCAAAAAAATTACACTAAAGCACACTTTAACACAAATCACAAACATATGTCAATAAAATACAATAGAAACTTTTAAAAATCCTGTGCTGAGTTTTAACACAAATTAAAACACAAAACATCTAAACACATTTTAAAAACATTGAATGTAAAAAACATTTACTTTTACATTATTAAAATTATTACCTACGTACAACTAATTAAAAAAATTCAAAAAAACTAAAACATTCGCTTACATAAAACAATTTGAAAAAATTATATCATACTTTGTTCTTTTATTAATCCTCAAAAAACAAACAAAAAAAGCAGATCACAGTTAATAACAGCCAAGCCAAAAAATTTTTACATAAATAAACATTTTAAAAATTAAAATTACAGACTAAGCAATTTTTAAAAAACATTAACACAATTTAACCTTCCAACACAATTTAAAACAGCCCGGCAACGCCGGGCAACCTCTGCTAGTATTAAAATATAACAGTTAGTGGCTTAGTGGTTAAGAAGCTCGCTTTGTTAGCTAGAAGGCTAGCAAGTCGGCAGTTCGAGACCCGAGTACTGCATGATGGATTGAGTGCCCAGTTCTTGGGAACATAAAAGGAGTCTCATTTGGGCGTTCCCTGAACAGTTTCTTCCGCAAAAATCCTTTCAATCCAGAATAATTTCTGACATGAAATTATTATAGTCTTCAAAGTGCTACAATGTTTTTGTTTTATTTATTCTCTGATATGCTTGCAATACAGACTAACACGGCTACTATTAAAAAATAATAATTCAAGATTTCTATCCACGTGTTCTCTCCTCCTGTGGACAATATATATCTGATAATTTCAGTTTTTCTGTCTCTTTCCCACTTTGAAGGGCACGAAGGCACAATACCTGGCAGCAAAGGCGTTGAAAAAGCAGTCGTGGCGTTTCCACACAAAGTACATGATGTGGTTCCAGCGGCACGAAGAACCCAAGACCATCACGGATGAGTTTGAGCAGGTGAGGGAGAAGAAGAAGATGGTTGCAAGGATGTCTTGTTAACATGTTTGTCTTGTTAACACTGGCAGAGCCAGGGATTTTCACCTTCAGGAAAAGAAGGAGGTGGGGTGGGGTGGGGTTCTTGGATGGCCGGGCTATAACGTAGCTTCTGTGGTTTCTCTCTCTTGGCAAAGGAGGAGAGAAATTATATGCTTACAAACTGGGGATTTTTCATCTTTGTCGTGGCGTAAATGCTGGATGAGTCACAATAGATCAGGGGTGCCTAAACTACGGCCTGGGGGCCGGATCCAGCCCCCGGCCCATTGTCACCGGGCCCCTGAACCACATGACCGGCCCGCGGCCTGAAAAGTTTAGCCACCTCTGCAATAGATAATAATAGCAATCGCATTTATATACCACCCAAAAGTACTTAGTGTGCTTTCTGGGTGGTTCACAAGTTAATTAGCACTTTGCTCCCAACACACTGGGTACTCATTTTACCGACCTTGGCAGGAGTGAAGGCTGAGTCAACCTTGTGCTCCCATCAGGATCAAACTCACAGTGCTTTGGCTGCTGTACAGCAGTTTAACCACTGTACCACCAGGGCTCTTTGCATGGCCAGTTTGTCTTTCTAGCAAATACAAAACAGTGGAGGTACTTGGGACCTGTTGTTGGTGACAAGTTTGACAAAGAATCACATAATTCCTAACGGTTGCACCTCATTTTGCTAAAAGGAAGGTTGTCTTCTACACTGCTGTTTGTCCTGTAGCTCCCTGCCATGAGAGGGCTTTCTGTCCCCTAATATAGTGTTTATTTATTTATTGACTTTATATACTGCCTATCTGGGTTATCTTCCCACTCTTGAGTGGTGTACAGCAGTTAAAAACAATATGCAATTAACATTCAACAACTAATCAATGACAACTGATGGCGTCTGAGACTGGCAACCCAAATATTGTTGTTGTTCAGTCACATAGACACTTTGTTAGCCCACGGACCACAGCACGCCAGGCTCCTCTGTCACCTGCCATCCTCTATAGCCTACCCAGATCTACGGCCACTGCGTCAGCAATGCCGTCTAGCCATCTCATCCTCTTCTGCCCTTTCTCCTTTTGCCTTCGATCTCTCCAGCATCGGGCTCTTCTCCAGTGAGTCCTCTCTTCTCATTTGGTGGCCAAAATACAGTACAGTACTTGAGCTTCAGCTTCAGCCCTTCCAAGGAGCAGTCAGGGTTGATTTTCTTTCCGGATGGACTAATTTTATCTCCTTGCAGTCTAGAGGACTCTCAAGAGTCTTCTCCAGTTTGAAAGTATTCATTCCGCGCTCAGCCTTCCTTATGGTCTAGCCATACATTACTGCTGGGAAGACCATTGCTTTAACTATGGGGACTTTTGTTAGCAGGGTGATGTCTCTACTTTTTAGGTTAAAATACTAATTGGCACTGGGGAGAATATCCTTAAATGCCTTTTTCAAAAAGTGATATTTTCAGCTGGTTATTTATTTATTTATTATTGTTTAATGTCCAGCGATGGGGCCTGGTGCAGCTCCACCAGCAAGAGGCCTTCCAAAGTGTTGTTTCTGTTTAGGGGCACCATAGGCCCAATGCTCAATGGGTTGGCATTTAGCCACTCATTGCTGGCTAATCTGTGGTGGCTCAAGTGGTTAAAACACTGAACTTGAAGACTGGATGGTCGAACTTCGAGACCCAAGTACTGCACGACTAGGGTTGCCATATGTCCTGTTTTTCCTGGATTTTCCTGGATTCAAGCTAATTGTCCCAGCCAGTTCAAGAAAAAACATGTAAAAGTCCCAGATTTTAAAATTCGAACAAAGGAAGCAAGATCACACCACCACCACTACCAAGGGATTTTTGCAAAGAGTTAATTAATTGCCTCCAAGCCTTTAAATTATCTTGCTTGCAAACGGTGAAGGCAAAACAGCACCCTGAGAAGCCCGCTGGGAGGGGGAGATGCTTGCAAGCGGGATAATTGAAAGAAAGGCAGGGAGGCAGTAAATTAACTCTGCAAAAATCCCTTAGCTCACTTTGAGCAATGGCACAGGCAAGAGGTGTGCTGGAGCACCAGCTCAAAGAGCTCCAGCTCATGGAGCCACTGAAAAAAGGGGGAAAAGATGGAAGCTGCCAACCCCAAGTGGGGATTCTGTGGGGTCTTAGAGTCGTGGCCTCCTCAACAGCCCCATCCTACGCATGCACAGTTTGAAGAATACAATGACATCATGTGGTTGTCCCGGTTTGGTGGGAAAGAATTATGGCAACCCTATACACGACAGTGAGCTTTTGTACCTAGTAGTTCGAAAGCAAGACATTGCAAGTAAATAAATAGGGACCACTTTGATGGGAAGGTAAACAGCATTCTATGCACTCTGGTGTCTAGGCATGCCTGCTACATGTTCACAGAAACATCTGCAAAACGCAGACACTGGCTTTTTGGCTATAAACAGAGGTGAAGACTGAACCCTAGAGTAGATACGACTGGCTTTCGAGCAAAGCTGACCTTTACCTGCTGGCTAATCTGTGGCTTTAAGCTTTCGCTTGATCAAGAACATGCACATCAATGTGTTCATTTTGTCCAGACAAGAGGTAAACTTCACCATATATACTTCTGCTGTGTCTGTTTCCGTACAGGGCACTTACATCTATTTTGACTATGAGAAATGGGGCCAGCGCAAAAAGGAAGGTTTCACCTTTGAATATCGCTACCTGGAAGACCGGGACCTGCAGTGATGCTCTGGGGCCAGCCGGGGGTGCCAAGCCTTTCTTCCAGAGATAGCTGCCGTGCGGCCAAAGGAAGATCAACTTTAACCCCTCAACTCACTCCATCTCCCTCCCACACATCACAACCCTGGGGGAGGGAAACAGGGCCAGCCGCACGTTTAAAAAAAATGCATGCAAGTTTTAAAAGTGACCGTGGGACGGAGAAGGGGCAGCGGCAATGGGAAACCTTTCCTGCCTTTTCCTTGCACACTCTGCCTGGGGTTCAAAGAGGTCAGGAAAAAAATGAGGAAATAACTCTTCACGTACACCAAAGTTCAGGTGAGAAAGAAGAGATTAAAAATAATAATAATAATTTGAGAATACTGCCAAAAGAGTGACTTCCCCCCAATTTCCATTTTTGTGTGTATTCTAGAGCAAAGAATTTAAGCCCTTTTAACCTGTTACAGCAAACTCTAGACATCTTTCCCCCCCCCCCACCAGTTTATGATTTGCTTGGCCAGACATCACAAGCCCTGTTCAGCTCCCATAATATCCCCGGGGATGGGGCACAGGGGTTTCCAAAATCTCCTTTCGTGGTTAGTAAGCATCTCACGAATGACATTTCTCAAGCCACCTGTAAATGTCAAATTAGTAAATGATGAAATGGATACAAATGGGGGGGGGCACCAGCCAGAAAAGAGGGCCACCTACAAGAAAATATTTTGAAGGACTCGCACTAATTTAAGAACTGCCATAACTTTCATTATCTTTATTTTATTTTTGTGGATATGAGATATCCAAACCTGACCTCATACTCTTGGTTTGAAAGATTCCTGAAGTTTCTTTTCCTGACTGGAACTTTGGACGTAGAAGTCTACTGACCCACCAGCTGCTGTTTTTCTCTTCCTTTCTGACCCTTTCCAAAATCCCATTGCCACTCTGAAATTTGATATGAGCTGGTATCTAATCGGCTGCTCCTCCCGCAGAGAGACCTTCTCCCTTGACGAACTTGCAGTTTATTCCTGATTGGAGGGGAAAGATTTGGGGAAACCCAGGGGGAGGTGGGGAGAAGTTAATGTTCCTTCCATCTCCTTATCCATCCCCCCTGAACTGGAGCACCCCACCCATGCCGCTGTTAAGATATTTTTTCGTAAACCTATTTTCGTTTTGGAAAATATTTATGAATAAATAGTTTTATATGAGTGTTCTTCTCTTGTGGAGAAAAGGGAAACAAGGTACTAATAATAATTTCATGTCAGAAATTATTCTGGGTTGAAAGGATTTTTGCAGAAGAAACTCCGCTCGGGATGGCCAAATGAGGCTCATTGCATGTTCCCAAGAGCTGGGACAGAGATGGGCACTCAATCTGCCATGCAGTACCTGGGTCTTGAGCTGCCAACTTGCCAGCCTTCCAGCCAATAAGGTGAGCTTCTTAACCACTGAGCCAAGATACTAAAACTCCACCTAGGGTGGGAAGTGGGACAAATAATGGGACAAACTTTTTTCTTTGCATATGGAAGGTCAAGTGCAATGATGACTGCATTCTGATATTTAAGGTGAACAGTATCACACCTTAGGACTAGAGATCTTCCTGAAGAGTTTGATTGTGCATGGCAGATACTGTGAAGATACCCTGTATAACTCAATACAAGGCTGCTCTTAAAATCACTTTTATAGTCCCGCCTGTGAACACCGATGTCAGTTTCAAACAAATGTTAAAGCATAGGGGCAAGAATCCAACTTTTAATATGCCTACTGACCTTTATCATGTAGACTAGGAGTTCTCAACCTTTTTAAGCCAGAGGCCAGGTCATGCTCCTTCAGACAGCTTTGGGGGCCGGAGGACCATTTTCCCCTTCCTCCACCACATCATGGCACTGCCTGGTGTGGTAGGCCACAGAAAATGGTGCCATGGGCCGCATCCAGCCTGAGTGACTCCAGTTGAGAATCCCTGGTGTAAACAGTGCTACTGTTTGAAGGATGCTCTTTTGGCCACGTTCAGTGGCTAAACCATAGTCTATGCAAGCAGCAGCTGCTGGTTTAAACCCTGCAGAATACATTTATAAAAAACGGACAAACTGCCACAGCCAAAATATCAATGGTCTGCCAGGTTCTGAAAATGGGGGAAGATATTTGGTGCAGGATGGGTGATCATGTTTAGTATGGTAGGACGCAGCTCCTTTGACGTGGGAGTTGTCAGGGGTCCCAACACCCTTCACACATACCTAAACATGTGCGTGTTTAGCTAGCCCTTCCCTGACTAAACCTTGTCAAACAGGACTCCTTGCCTTGCCCTCCTACGACCGGGCTAGCTCCCACTTAAGACTATTCTCAAGGACCAGCGCAGGTCTCCCAAGACTCCACGGAGAAGTCTGCTTGACTTCCAGAGGACTACCAAAGCTGCCTGAGATCTACTACTATAGAGAGATCCCAGAGGAGGGTACATGAAGTGTATTACTTCAGTAGCAATGAACTAAAGACTGGCGTCCACTCTTTATTAAGACCCTTTTTAATAACCACACACAGTTTTAAAAAACCATTATTTAAAACTAGCTTGGTACCCAGTTTTGCCCGGGGGAGTATTTATCGCCTCTGCTCCGATCCCTGCCTACGCCTTTGCCCTTCCATCCCTGCAGCATCCTGGGCCGGCCGGCCTCTCCGGCACATTGTCCTTTTGGGCTGTGCACTGCCGACCCCACCTGTCTCTTATCCCCTCCCCCAGGCGTGTCACCGGGTATTCTGGCCCCGGCCACCCCTCCACCCCCAGTTGGCCCCCATTTACCTGTCGGGCTCTTGATGGCTTGGCCTGGCCGCTGTCCCTGGCTCATCGTCCAGGTGGGCCCCACAATGGCGATGTGGGGTCACCTGCTGAAGGAAGCTGCCCACTACTGCGGCTACAGCCGTGTTCAGCTGTAGCAGCTGCGGCCGCAGCACCACCACTGCCCTCAACAACCCAGGCCTCACCCCCGTGCATGCACATTCCGGCATGCCGCTCCTGAGTGGCTGCGCCGTTGGTGCCCGTTGCCACAGCTCCCGTGGCAGCGTGGAACGGTGTTTTGTTTTTCTGCACCCAAGGCATCCTGGGTTTTTTTCCCACGCAAGGCACCATGGGGTTCGTAGATCCCACTTCATATCCCTTTGGGGGGGGGCCGCAAACCCCAATCTGGGACGCCGGACCCCTCCAGTGCCAATCCAGCATGCTCCCAAGTACATGTGTGACAAGTTGCAGCATGATAGGTGTCGGGGTGTAGATTTGTATTCAGCACATACAAGGCGGCACCTCTGTTTTATATACATTATTCCATTTTCGGTTTGTCTGATATGTGTCAGAAATGTGTCCAGCTGGGTTCAGTATTTGGCACCAGCCTAGGGATGAGGGTAAGGGCGGTGGCGTTGCCATCATAGCCAGGGAGTCACTGGGAGTCACCAGGGCCACCGCTCCACAAATTCTGGGTTGTGAGGCCCTGCTTCTGCGTCTGGGCTTTAAGGGTCAGTTGGGAGTCTTACTCCTGTACCTGCCCCCTTGCAGGGTAAGGGACTCCCTGCCTGAGCTCCTCGAGGCCATCTCAGCGTTGGCATTGGAGTTCCCTAGATTGATGGTTCTGGGGGACTTCAATTTGCCTTCGCTGGGGACTGGCTCCGGGGTGGCTCAGGAGTTCATGGCTTCCATGGCAGATATGGACCTGATTCAGGTAATTCAGGGCCCGACCAGGGGCAGTGGCCACACACCAGATTTAATCTTTTTGTCGGAGCGGTGGCAGAGTGATCTGAGACTACGGAAATTAGACATAACACCTGTGCCATGGTCAGATCACTATTTGGTGGCTCTAGACTTCCTGGGTGCGACGCTTCATCGTAGGGAGGCAGGGCCTATTAGAATGGCCCGCCCCCGGCAACTGATGGATCCTGATGGATTCCAGAGGGAACTGGGGGATTTCCCTCTGGATCGGCAACACGATTCGCCCGAGGCGCTGGTTGACCTGTGGAACAGGATGACAACAGCGGCCTTGGATGAAATCGCACCACTACGGCCTCTCAGAGCTCATGGAGCTAGGTCATCTCCGTGGTTCACAGATGAACTGCGGGAGCTCAAACGGGCAAAGAGACGCCTAGAGCGCCGCTGGGTGAAGACCCAGAGAGACTCCGATTGGACACTAGCTAGAGCCGCTATTAGGGCCTATCTAGTGGCGATGGAGGTGGTGAGGCGGCAATACTTCACCACCCTTATTGCCTCCGCTGACAATCGCCCGGCCACCCTGTTCCGGGTTACCGGGTCTCTCCTTGGTAGGGGGACCCCGGTGCCTGGTTGGCAGGGGTCGGCTGAGGACTTTGCTGACCATCTAGTGGAGAAAATCGATCGGATTCGCTCTGGGTTTAATTCCGGCGTGGATGGGGAGAGTCCGGAGGGAGCTGGAGTACAGTCTTGCCATACCATCTGGGACCGGTTTGATCCAGTTGCCCCTGATGAAGTGGACAGGCTCCTTGCAGCTGTGCGCGCCACTACCTGCCCATTGGACCCCTGTCCCACCTGGTTGGTGAAAGCCTCCAAGGCGGTGACAGGTGACTGGGTTGGGGCTGTGATCAATGCATCATTGCGGGAGGGGGTGTTTCCTGCACCTTTAAAACATGCTTTGGTGCGCCCCCTCCTGAAGAAACCTTCCCTCGACCCAGCTGTCCTAACCAACTATAGGCCTGTCTCTAACCTCCCCTTTTTAGGGAAGGTGTTGGAGAAGGCAGTGGCGTGTCGGCTGCAGGGGGTGCTGGATGAAGCGGATTATCTGGACCCCTTTCAGTCAGGATTCAGGCCGGGATATGGTACCGAGACGGCATTGGTCGCACTGATGGATGATCTCTGGCGGGAGCGGGACGGTGGTCACCCATCCGTCCTTGCTCTTCTTGACCTCTCAGCGGCTTTCGATACCGTTGACCACGGTATCCTTCTGGGACGGCTCCGAGGATTGGGAATCCAGGGTAATGTGTGGTCCTGGTTTTCCTCATTTCTGAGGGGTCGTACCCAGTCGGTGTGGTTGGAGAGTGAGAGGTCCAGTCCTAGGCCCCTCAAATGGGGGGTGCCTCAGGGCTCGGTGCTCTCTCCTCTCCTATTTAACATCTACATGAAGCCGCTGGGTGAGATCATTCGTTCCCATGGGGTGCGGTACCATCAGTACGCGGATGACACTCAGTTGTACATCTCGGCCCATGGGGACCCCAGTGATGCCGTCAAAGTCCTTTCCAGATGCCTGGAAGCTGTGGGGGTCTGGATGGGGGCTAACGGGCTACAACTGAATCCCAGCAAGACTGAGTGGCTATGGATAGGGGGTTCTGCATTAACCCGGGAGCTACCATCGTTGGTTCTGGATGGGGCTATTTTGCCCCAGACAGACCCAGTGCGCAACTTGGGGGTCCTCCTGGATTTGCGGCTACTGCTAGAAGAACAGGTGGCGGCTGTGACCAGGAGGGCTTTCGCCCAACTTCGGGTGATCCGCCAGTTGCGCCCACTCCTGGACCGGGACTCCTTGCTCATGGTCACTCACGCTCTGGTTACCTCCAGACTAGATTATTGCAATGCGCTCTACATGGGGCTGCCCTTGACGACCATTCGGAGGCTACAGCTGGTCCAAAATGCGGCAGCCCGGGTGGTGATGGGGTGTGGGCGTTATGCCCGTGCTTTGCCACTGCTCCGGGAGCTGCACTGGTTGCCAGTTTGTCTCCGGGTGCAATTCAAGGTGCTGGTTTTGACCTTTAAAGCCCTATATGGTAGTGGGCCGGGTTACCTAAGAGACCGCATCGCCCTGAGGACGTCTGTCCGTCCAACCAGAGCGGACCGGAGGGGCTCTCTAGTTGTTCCATCAGCCAGAGGGGCTCGCCTCTCTGGCACAAGGAGGAGAGCCTTCTCCGTGTCTGCACCGGCCCTCTGGAACCTCCTGCCAACAGAGCTACGTCTCCGGACGGAATTGCTGCCTTTCAGAAAAGATCTTAAAACCTGGCTGGCGGGTCAAGTGTGGGGTGCAGGTGGAAGGGTAACCGCCATTGGGTGGTTGGTGTAGAAGAACTCTTCCCCATGGTGCCTTTGGATCCTGCAGCCCTTGTTTTTAGGGGGTGGGTAGTTTTAACTGTTTTAACTGTTTTAACTTGTGTTTTTAATTTTTATTGTGAACCGCCCTGAGTTGGCTTTGGCCGAGTGAGCGGTATATAAATGTGACAATTAAATTAAATTAAATTAAATTAGTACAAACTAACAAGACTGCCACTTCAAATAGTTAACAGAACTATAAGGGTTTTTTATTTGCATTAGTTGGTCAGCATGCATTAATACAAACAACCTTTCCAAGACTAGGTAACTATCACATGTTTTTCCTACATAAGGCCTGAATACAGATGAGTTGGTAATACTTTTCATGAAGTTTGACTTCATCATTGTTGCAACTTTGAATGCTTGCCTCTCATGGCTAGCAAGCAGGCTAAAATTAATTCTAGTTGTACGTGTTGTGTTGGAAATGAAGAGAATCTAATCACAGCAGCAAATTTGGCCAAGGAAGCTGCTCCTGATCTCACCCCATAAGCACAAGTAAAATGATTGTGTTAGGATGGGTAAAGCAGACATAACATATGGAAAGATCTTCATTTTCCCAACTGTTGTGTCTGTCGGCTTCACAAATCTTGAGTGGATGCCTGTGGATGCCTTTCGTGTCCTCGTTCCTGTCTAACATTAAGCATAATAGCCAGAGAAACCTTAAACAGCTACAGTATTTAATTCAGTTTCCATATTTTATGGCTTCTTGTTGAGGACTCCTAGAAAAAAGCAGTTTTGTTGCATTTGCATAATGAGTTGAGATACATAGGTGAAAATTGTCAGGGTATCTTTTTCTTTCTGTAAGAATGGAGGTAAGTAAACCTTTGGAGCGAAGTACACAGCCACAGTCCATAAGCTGCTAATACCAATGCAGTAAAAACTGATTTATTTAGCAGATTATCCCTGCCATAGCCTTCAACTAGAATTAAGGTGAGTATGAGGCATTAAAGGCCACCCAGAGCGAATTTTCAGCACTGTTCTGCTTTCAGCAGATAAGGTAGCCACACAGGATGTTGAAATGGTCTCCTGCCAAGTTTCAGCTGGAGAAAAAGTTGTTGTTTTTTTTATCCTCTTTGGGCAGGGGTGGCAGACCTTTATATACACGGGCCTGACCACGTCCCTGGATGTGTGCGCATTTACGGCTCTCATAAATGTGCCCACTTCCGCATTTATGACAACCATGGGCGCATTTATGCATGCACGGATGTGTTTTATGGCTGACATAAACATGTGCTTCCACTTCCGGGTGCAGTGGTCCAGGTCTGGCCTGTGGGCCATAGTTTGGGAACCCCTGCTCTAAGGTAACAGTGTATAAGAGAGAAAAAGCATGCTCTTTCTCTGTGTCCATGGCATCCTTGAAATGGGTTGCTGTCTTCTCATCCCACTTCATTGTGGGTCCCAGACCCTCTTCCTTGCAAACTGGGGATTGAACTGGGAGTTGTAGCTACGTTTCCTTTCATCAATTTCCTCTTCCTCTTCGGGTTGCAGAGTCCCAGCTGCCTGGGCCAGAAGACTCTCGGCACGGGTTCGTTCTGCCTGCTCGCGACGCAAACGTTCCTGGCGCAGCTGCTCTAGAGAGGATGAAGATGGCAAAGACACAGTAGGCCTGTGGAAGGGAAAGGGGCAAAGGGTGGAGAAGAAAGAAACAGGCATTTCAAGTGATCTGTGAAAGTCCAATAGTCCTCTGCCTTCTAGCTGGATCAAGCTATAAACATTCAAGACCAGCCACGTTTTAAAACCAATAATTGCATTGTGCTCATCTGTTCTACCTTCTCCATGCCACTGGCTACCTTTGAAATGGATGAGTCACACTTCCAGTGATCATCGGCTCTGATGGCTAGTATGGATAGAAGTTGCCATCTCAACAACTTTGGGAAGACTTCTTCAACATGCCCACTTTTGCTTCAAAAATTAAGGAACAGGTGTTGGACTTACATGCTAAGGGACCTGTTTTGCTAAATGATCCAGAATTTAATTTGCCATCTTTGTTAGAGTCCAACCATTAAGTGATGAGAAGGACCTTCATATTAAGTGAGACAACACTGGGATAGGTAGGAATACGCTTTGGCTGCCTATAAAACGCTCCCCCCTCTAGCAACAGATCTTTCACAAACTAAAAATATAGCTACTTCCAATAATTCATTACATTTCTACCTTGATCTTCTTACAACTCAAGACGGCATTTCACAGAGATTCCAGAAAGTGGAGACAACTCGTCCTGGACCCCAATCCTTTAGGCCTCAGCTAGATTAGTAAAGCTAAAGGTCGCTCTTGCTCGAAAGCCAATCGTATCCGAGTCTAGAGTTCAGTGCTCATCTCTGTTTATATCTGAAGAGCCAACACTGACGTTTCTGTGGACACGTGGCAGGCATGCCTCAACACCGGAGTGCTCGGAATGCTGTTTACCTTCCCACCAAAGTGGTCCCTATTTATCTACTAGTAATTTCTTGCTTTTGAACTGCTAGGTTGGCAGGAGCTAGGACAGAGACAGGAGCTCACACCATCATGTAGTACTCGGGAATTGAAATCCGACCTTCCAGTTGTCGAGATCAGCGACTTAACCACTTGAGCCACCGCAGTCAGCAAGACTGTGTGCGTTCAAAACATGCCCAGGAGGTTGAGCCTTTGTGTACCTGTGCATAATATACATTAAATGTTCTTTTTTCTTTTCAGGGAATCAGATAAATCTATCAAATACACAAGTTGTGCCATTTACTTGTGGGTCTTCCTTTTCAGCCTAGGTCTGATAATTTCTTGCCTGAAATTTCAGGCTCAACTAGTTTGTCTGAGTGTCATGGGGAAAATGCAGTCAGCATCTCTTGCCTATGTCCTAATCTAAGATGAAAGAAGATATTATCTCTATACCCATGCCTAGATATACATACCTGACTGCTGCGTTTCCTTTCTGTTTTTGCTTCCTCTCCCCCTTCTCCTTGTGGGACCCTTTCTTCTTCCGTAGGTGTCTTTCCATCTCAGCCAGCGGATCCAATTTATCTTTCAGCTTCTCATCCTTGGCAACAGTTTTACCATGTTCTGGCATTTGCTGGTACCAGGGATAACGGGTCTGGGCTTCTGCAGCACTCTGGCCCAGGTAAGTAAGAATCCCCATAGCTTTTTCCTGCCGCTCCTGGTAGGAGTAAATAAACCCCGAGTAAATTACTTTTCTGTGCACTGTCAACATAACACCCATAAGACATGCTCACTGGAAATCCCTTCAATCTATGCAAAGCTCAGTAGTTTCCAGTAGGCTGTCATTGAAACATCAATACCATGGTTTGGGAAAGTTAGTTTTTTAGACTTCTGTTTCTAGACTTCTCCAGGTAGCCACAGCTAAACATGGTTGTGCTCAAATACCATTAACGTCAATGCCCATGGCTTCCTTGACTAAATCCACTGCTAAACCTGTAAGTGAGAATCTTATTTATGCCTAAATTAGCATAATAGTATAAACTGCCTCTCATCAACAAGTTGTTGTTTATGTTTCAAGTCATGCCACTATGAATATGACAGCAATTTGCTAATTAGAAGCAATTTGCTATGATGATTTCCTATTGCACTGATGCTGGCACAAATCCACAACAGAATTCTAATCATATTTTATTCCTATTAGTCTTTGAATCTAGTCACTAACAGATCACTGATCAGCCTCCACTAAATACATGGAAAGAAGGGAAAATTTGCTTGCACTGTCCTGACAGCAAGATAGGTTGGGCTGTTAATTGATGTGTTTTATCATAAAGTAATAATTTATCTTTCTTTACCAGGTATATAATTTTTCAATTCAGCCTTACAAACAAATGTTCATAGAGCAGTCTTATGGGGGCTACAAATAAGGGAGAGAGGCCTGTACTTTGTGCAAGGAGAAAAGTGCTAATTTTAAACCCTTTGCCAAACTAAGTGATAGGCGAATAATGCAAAAATCCTGAATGTTTACACTAGTAGCCTTCCATGTTTTGATCTCATGCGACCAGATACAACCTACTGACCATCCCATACACTGTCTTGCTTTCTGCAGAATTAGCTCCATACTTCATGAAGCTTAGCTCAGATAAGAACCCTCCAGTTCATTCGATTTGTATTTTCGCTACCTTCATACAACCATCTTACCTTTTCTTGTCTCTTCTCTTCCTCATATTCTTTGTTGCCACTCTCTTGCGCCTCCTGAAAGAGGTTCAGATGGCGTGAAGACCCTTCTAGATCTAAAGGGACAAGGTCTGTGCTGCTAGCATTCCTCCCAAGGCGTGCTTTCTTGCGCAGGAATTCAGTCCGAGCCTAGAATCACAGAATGATCACAGAATGGCATTTGGCCCTAGAATTACTTTCCCATCCTTATCACTTCCCTAGGGAAACCACTACAACAGCAATCTCCTTTGTAAAGGTAAAGATCACTCTTGCTCGAAAGCCAGTCATTTCTGACTCTAGAGTTCAGTGCTCATCTCTGTTTATAGCCGAAGAGCCAGCGCTGTCTGCTTTTGCAGACGTTTCCATGGACATGTGGCAGGCATGCCAAGACACTGGAGTGCACAGAATGCTGGGACAGAGATGGGAAATCATTCTGTCATGCAGTACTCGGGTATCGAACTGCTGACCTGCTGCCTTCCAGTCGTCAAGTTCAGTGTCTTAACCACTTGAGCCACTGCAGTACAATCTCCTTTGTACACATATCTAAATTATGGTGGCCCACTATCTTCTCCTTCCCACTTTTTCAATCTCTTGCATTATTCCCTACAAATCTGTTGCTTGTTGAAGGACAGTCAACTGCAGTTATACTAAGAATAAATCAGAACAATTCATCTGAACAGTAACCATTTAATTGCTTTTTAATTCAGGCAATTAAATGTGACAGTGGATTGAACTAGGTTGACAGCAGCCAAAAGCAAATGTTATTTTTGCAGAAGCTTTGTACTTAAAACAAAGCTTTCTTCTTTAGAAAATGATGACATTTTCTTCCTCAACATGTTAGGCTACTGAACAAATACAGGAACATATAAGATTTATGTAGAAGCATATGCAGTAAAAATTGCCATAAAGCACTTTAAGAGCAATCAAATTCAACCTGGGAGATGTGAACCCCGGCCTCTGCATGAATTACTATCTACATCTGGCAATGTACAGGTGAAACTCGGAAAATTAGGATATCATGCAGATGTTCATTCAGTTCAGTAATGCAATTTAAAAGGTGAAACAAATATATGAGATAAAACTCCTTACATGCAAAGCGAGATAGCTCAAGCCTTACTTTGTTATAATATTGATGCTTATGGCTTACTGCAGTGGCTTAAGTGGCTAAGATGCTGACTGGGAGGCGGAAGGTCAGCAGTTCGATTCCCGAGTACTGCAGGACGGAATGTGCTCCCGTCTCTGTCCCAGCATTCTGTGTGCCTCGGTGTCTAGTCATGCCTGCCACATGACCACAGAAACGTCTGCAGAAGGAGACAGCGTTGGCTCTTCGGCTTTGAAACAGAGATGAGCACTGCACCCTAGAGTCAGATACGACTGGCTTTCGAGCAAGGGAAACCTTTACCTTATGGCTTACAGTTTAAGAAAACCCCAATCTCATGTACCCCATAATCATCACATAATCTCATGTACACTGTACGCCATGATCATAACAATTATAACATCTCTCGCTTTGCATGAAGTGAGTCTATCTCATATATTTGTTCCACCTTTTAAGTGAAATGAATGGACATTTGCACGATATTCTAATTTTCCAAGTTTCACCTGTATGTACGTGTGCACACTTAGGTGGACAGGGATGTATAGGAAAAAGGGATTGGTGGATCACTTCTGAGTACTCTATAACTGTATATAGTAGTTAAGACTTTCAGGTGCTACAACGTTTTGGTTGTTGTTTTTAATTTCATCTCTGAGTTTTGCAAAGGCTAAAAGCGGAGGGTAGGAAAACCTTAGTTATTAAAAAAAAAGTACAAATTTTTAACTAGAAGTTTCCCACCCTCTAAAGGGGAAAAATGTAACGGCCGCTTAACGCCACATAACGACCCACTCGCGTTTAATCGCTATAATAATAACTCATGCTAGTGATGAAGGCGCATGCGCGACTCAGCCTGCCTGATTACGGCGGTTTCGCGCATGCGCCGCAGAAGCAACTTGCCTCCTGTTCCGCGAGCAAAGCCCTGGCTTCTTTCTTTTGCCGCTCCGCCTCGGCCTCCGCTTCGTCCCTTCGCACTTTGGCCACATTGTCCTTGTTCCGGACATGCCAGGATTTCTTGGGGAGGATATTCATCCTTGCACTGGTCTCTTCCGCTCTGAAGGACCTGTAACTCGCACCCCTTTTCACTTCGCTTCCGGGGTCACCATCTCGTTATCCCATTGGTGCAATCTAGCCCCGCCTTTGGCTTCTCATTGGAGGCATTGCCTGCCGGTTTTCCCACGGCGCCTTTTACGTTATCACGCCTTCGCCCGGCTGTAGTCAATGAGTCTCGCACCTAGCCCCTTGATGGCGAACCTTGGCACTCCAAATGTTCTTGGACTTCAATTCCCAGAAGCCCAAGCTCCCTGTGAATCCACACGAATGGGTTTACTGCGATTCATCCGGCCCGTGCTGCCCTCGTCGTTCCCTTTTGTAATGATCCGTGGGAGTAAAGGTGCTGAATTCAAGGAAGGCGAGGAGGGGCGAGTGTATGGTGGAAAAAGCCAGTCCCGAATCCTCGGGTTGTCTGTATTTATTCTATTCCTGGATCTCACACGCACAGCCTGTGTGAGACCCCGTGACAGAAGGCTTGTTTTCCTAGCATATTATTGGCTAAGTTCATTTGCCAGTCTAAGAAGTTACTGCGTGCCTAGGTTAGCCATGGGTATGCTAATCAACAGGAACAGTGGAACTGACTGTTCTTGCCTATCTGGAGTTCTTGTAAACATTAGGCATCTTTGCTCTAGTTGTTTGGTCTAACTGTGGTTTGGTGTCTCCTGGGATGTGAGTAATCTTCTATGTGCTGTTTACTAGTCACTGCGACATTTGGGTGACACTTAACCTATATCCACTCAGTGCTCCCAGCCAAGGAAATATGGAGTTACTTCTGCTAATGCACTATTAGCCCATACCAATTTCCTCTCCTGTAAAGGCCGGTTGGTTTTCTGCTCGTGTGCAAGCTAGACGACCCAATCGGGAAAAGTAGCTGACCAATCAGTGACCTGGGCTACCCACAGTTCCCGGAAGCGGAAGTAAAACGCGCCCAAACGGCGCGTTACCTCCGCTTCCGGGAGCGACGAGGGCAGCACGGGCCGGATGAATCGCAGTAAACCCATTCGTGTGGATTCACGGGGGCTTCTGGGAATTAAAGTCCAAGAACATCTGGAGTGCCAAGGTTCGCCATCACGGGGCTAGGTGGAGGTTCAGAGTGGGCAGTTGGTATTAGAGAACAATTTTTAATAGATATCTACGGCTGAGTAATTTTTAAAATTTTAAAATAAAATACAAAAAAAAACACAAAATAAATACTGTATTTTCTAGCGTATAAGACTACTTTTTAACCCCGAAAAATCTGTGCCAAAGTTGGGGGTCGTCTTATAGGACAGGTACTTAACTGCAGCTTGTTTCCCCTTGCTTCATATGTCCGGCGCATATGGTGGGGGGTGCCGCGGCCGAGTCCCTGCTCTGTGCGGGGAGTATGAAGCAAGGGGAAGCAAGCTGCACACATCTTCCTGTACCTGGAGGAGGAGAACGTGAGCGTGGATTGGCTCTCCACCAGAACCTGCCCATTCGACTCTGAGGGCTGCGTGTCTTCGGGTTGAGTGTGGGTTAATTTTTATTAAAATGGTGTGCATTGGAAGAGAGGTAGTCTTATATGGCAAGTATATTCCAAACTCTATATTTTAACTGGAAAAGTTGGGGGTCGTCTTATACGCCCGAAAATACGGTACATTCAAAACAGCTACAAAAACAAATCTTAACAAAATTACATATAACTGCTACCCTGACACCAGTGGGACGTTATAAATCTTGATAAACTATTCTCAATATCCTTATATCAACCCAATCGTTCCAAAAAGATAATATATCTTGCTCTGGCCTAGCCTCTTTCCCTTATGCATGATCTAAAATTTCTCCCTATCTTTCTCTGCAGTCCGTTTTTTATCTTTAACTCACATATTTATCATTTCTAGCTATATTCCATATCTCTTTATGCCAACCATCCAGTTCAAATTCCCAACCTTTCTATTTTTTTAATATTCAGTCTCAAAGCTATTACAAATTTAGCAGTCTTTCTTATTCTATCTGCATGTTTCCCCTGTCTGGCCTGACATCCCGCTACGGTAATGGAGTAGACCATACAGCAAGGGACTCAACGCCAAGTGTCAGGCGGTGGTTAACTAACCTGACTCCCTAAAGGGGCCAACGGCTACGGGCGGGTGAGCCCCTTTACGTAAGGTGATGGTCCCCCTCAGTGGAGGAAATGGCACTGGAAACCATCAAATTGGGCCCAACGGCAAAATGAGCAGAGGAGGAACTCTGATTCCCAATGGTCATGGAGGTGGAAGAGGTCATGCCAGATGGACTGGCTGTGAAGGCGCACCTTGTCTATATCCTCAAGGCTGCGACGGTCCATTGCAGTCCCGGTGTTAAATCCTGCATGTCGCGCTTCATATGTGCAGTGGGTGATGGCTCCAAGATCATAGTGTGTGGGTCACTTCGTGGCAAGATGGGATCCACTTGAAGTAAATTCACGCCAGTGACATTTTTCCTGCTTCAGGAAAAAAATGCATTCTCGGATATGAGTTGCAGTCAACGACAACGATACACATTTCCAAAACTCCATTAATAATGCTATTTTATGACGTTTACAATTTTATACACAACATTTGATTGATTTCCCCCCCAAAAAAACAACAACAACAACAACAACCCAGCACTATTTTGCATACTGAGTAATTTTAGTGGTAAATAATGGTAATAAAAGCCTTGCTTTCCCTTTGCACACCTGAAAAAGAAAGGTCATTTTCATTCATCCTCTTAATTCCTATGGAATACGTAGGTCTACCACCACATTTTTAATTGATAGTTTGGTTTGGTCTGTCTTTGAAAAAATCATCCTGAGATAGCTAGGTCTTCATAGCTTTTAATGTCATAAGTGCAAGGTATTTTCAGAAATGTTCATATTTTATTATTACTTGTTTTTCAAATAGCACTTCTGAATACAGTGGAACCTCGTATAACGAATGCATCATACAACGAAAAAATCGTACAATGAAGAGAATTTTGGAACAAATGGGTGCATCGTACAACGAAAATTTATATGGGAAAAACCGTACAACAAAAATTTTCTTTCACGATTTTTCTCATAGAGATTTTGTTGTATGATTTTTCCCATGGGGATTTTCGTTGTATGATTTTTCCAATAGAGATTTTCATTGTACGATGCATGCATCATACAACAAAAAAAATAAATCGTGTAACGAGGTACCTTGTGGAACCAATTATTTTCATTATACGAGGTTTTACTGTACTAGTTAAATATATCAATCTCAGCCATTGATTCTCATGGTGCCGTTTATATAAATTATGTAGCATTCACGTCATTTACAGCTCTTAAAGGTTTTCCCCAAATTAATACATTATATAATACATTAAAATTATATACCAGATACAAGTTTCCATATTATATAGCTATTTTCCATACCAGTAATGCCACTGAGACTGTTATATTATGAGAAGGCAAGTTTCTCTGAGGGAAAAAATAATGCTGAGAAAGGTGGAAGGCAGCAGGAAAAGAGGAATGGGAATATCAAACATGAGATGGGTTGACCACAACCCGTACAAAGAGAAATGCTACATATAAAAGCTACAACCCAGAAAGGTGGTATCTTCAGTACAAGCATCTAGGGCAGTGATGGCAAACCTTGGCACTTAAGGTGTTCTTGGGCTTCAATTACCAGAAGCCCAAGTCAGCACTCCTGATGATCAGGGCTTCTGGGAATTGAAGTTCCAGAACACCTGGAGTGCCAAGATTCTCCATCACTGGTCTAGGGAAAAGATGTTATTCTTTTTCTCTTGTCCAGCAGATTTGCCGAGAAATATTTTGACAGAATTCGGGTGGCAGCATTTTGATGGTTACGAAGAGTAAGAGTAAGAAACACGGACAATGATATCTTGAAAATTCTTTTCAATGAGAAGATGAAACATCTTGTTATACAGTTCTTTTTTGTTTCACTGACTCAGCTCAGAGATCTTTTTCACTAGAAAGAGCTTGTCCTGGCCCTCCTAAGTGAAAGAGAAAGAAAGAGAAAATTCAAAACCACAAAATATATATCGTTCATTATATTGTGTTCAGAATCTTCCCCCAAAGTGGCCTCCATTGTTCTTGACTGGCTAAAATAATAAGAATTATCCAACATATGAGTTGGGATAGGAGGAGGTGCTAGGTTAGGGACAGCTGCTACCTGCCAAATCACATTCTTCTGTCTCTGATATGCTTGTACAGACTGACCCGGCTACCACTTCAAAAATGTCTCTAATCTTGTTTCACTACCTCATCCATTTATTTGCAATAACCTGACATAGGACATGATTGAATTATAAGGCTTCACACACACCCTCTGGCCAGGAAGAAAGCTATTAGCTTCCAAGAAGGCCATTCAAAGGGGCCCATGGCTTCCTACCTTTGGATTTAAAAAGATACAGCTTGCTGTGTTTCTCCCATTCAACATCTAACCAGCCTGGCCTTTACACCATGCCATGTACATTTGCCTGAAGAAGTGACCTGTGTGTTATGAAAGCTTGCATTGTTTTTATTTTTTGAGTGACCTTATAAAACAGTTATTTTCAACATTTTCAGGCCGTGGGCCTGACCACACCTCCTCGGGCTGATCACGTGGTTCCTCCCATCCAGGAGCTGAAGTAAAACATGCGCAGAACACATTTAGCAGCATTCTGCACATGCACGGCGCACATTTTACTTCTGTTTCTGGGAGCGGTGAGGGTGTCAGGGGCCGGATGAATTGGCTTCGAGGACCGGGTCTGGCCCGTGGACCATAGGTTGCAAATGCCTGTGTTATAAAAGGTATCGCCTTTGTTCTGCAGTTGTTTGATTGTATGGATGGGTCACACAGCTTAATTTTGATAACTGACATAGGTTGTTGCTAACAAGTGGAGATAAAAAAATAGAAGGAATACAAGGGAAGGAATACAATCGTTCCAACATCAAATATGTTTTTCTTTTTCAGTGTTAGCATCCCACTGTGGAACACTGGGTACATTCTAACTTTTTCTGGCATCAAATAAAAACCTCTGCATGTATCTAGCATTTAAAAATAGATTTAAGATCTTTAATATTTAGCACTTCCTGCTGGTTTTATTATTTACATTGTACTGCAGTTGGCTTTTCTTCTGTTTTGAGTGTTTTGTTACTTTTATTTTTTATTGTTAGCTGCCCTCAGGATTAGGCAGCATAAACATGTTGTAAATAAATTGTGTACAATAACAGTTTCATAAAACATGGATGCATATATTCCATTGTTCATCTTTTCTGCTTGTCCCTCTTGAACCAGCAACTCCTGGAGTTAGATTTTCATCACCCATCCATCACCCCCTACTCTCATTCTTTGATGATGCCCCTTACAAAGCACTCACCAAACGGAGTTGCCCTTTGAAGCCTTTCACCATGGAACTATATGAGTCAGCCAGAGCCTTGAGGTAGAACATTACGATGCTAGAAAGAAAGGAGGTTTTTTTAAAAAAAAGGATATAGGAGAGGAAGCAGATTTAAGAACATACTGCTAATGTGATGTTCCAGGAATGCTGTTTACCTTCCCACCAAAGTGGTCCCTGTTTATCTACTTGCAATTTCTTGCTTTCAAACTGCTAGGTTGGCAGGAGCTGGGATAGAGATAGAAATTCACTCCATCATGCAACATTTGGGTCTCGAACTGCTGACCTGCCAACCTTCCAGTCATCAAGTTCAGCGTCTTAACCACTAAGCCACCACAGTCCCCATCTTAACAGCTCCTAAATGTAGCAGCTTAAATGTGCTAAAACTTTCCCTGTAGCTATGTCTTATACATGCTACATAGTCTTGTGGTGACAACAGTTTAACAAGAATGGAGCCCTTACATGCTTACTTATTTATGCAGGATAAATAATAAGAGAAACATCATTCAAATATACTGTGATTTGTAATTCCTGCATTGCATTACTCCTAATGATGGGAAGAGCTTGGAAATCTTTTTGGATAGCAAGTTCCAGAATCCCCCAGCTTACATAGATATGACGAATTTATGGGAGTTACAGTTCGACAAGCTCTGGTCTGAATCTCAGCAAAGTAGCATCCAGATCAGGTGCTGAACCCCTTCTTACCTTAGCAGGAGGAATAAGGGCACAGCAAATTTCAAAGAGCCCAAAAAGTTCAGGAAGCTCTGAGTACTGTGGGGTAAATTTGACATAGAGCTGATGACAATGTTCCACATGGTAGATTCACCCTGGAATGGGCCACAGGCTTTTGAAGGAAGTAACCTGTGTGATGACAAAACACCTTTGTTATGGGTTAACCTTTCTCACACTGGGTCAGACAGAGGGAACTGCAGAATGAATTCACCAAAAGGTGCCTTCATTTTTGACAGTTTCACGTCTGACCTAGACCACAGAAGAAGAAGAAAAAATAGGAGGAAGAGAAAGCATAACGAATATATTAGGCTAATGTGTAACATCCCTCTTGAATATCTCTGATCTTGGGGACATAAAAGGAGCCTCATTCAGGCGTCCCCTGAGCAGTTTCTCCAGCAAAAAAATCCTTTCAACCCAGTGTAATTACTGACACGAAATTTGTTTGTCACTAATCCTTGCCTTATTGGAGATTTCTTCAATGTAGCTGCATAACTTTGTAAGTGAACCATCTGTCAAATATGCTTTGATTTGGATTCCTGCATTGAGCTGGGGTTGGACTCAATGGCCTTACAGGCCGCTTCCAACTCCATTATGTTATGACCATGATGGCGAACCTTGGCACTCCAGATGTTCTTGGACTTCAATTCCCAGAAGCCCCCGTGAATCCACACGAATGGGTTTACTGCGATTCATCCGGCCCACGCCACCCTCGTCGCTCCTGGAATCGGAAGTAAAATGCGCCCATGGGCGCATTTTACTTCCGCTTCCAGGAGCGACGAGGGTGGCGTGGGCCGGATGAATCGCAGTAAACCCATTTGTGTGTCATTCATGGGGGCTTGGGCTTCTGGGAATTGAAGAACACCGCCATCACGGTGCTATGATATACATATGAAGATATGAATCAGCTTTATCCAGGTGCAGATCCTTTGTACTAACAAACTAGCACTGACTGCCCTCAAGGGCAGCAGGATCTTGACAACCTTATGACTGTTTTTTAAGCAGCAGTTTGGCACAAACTAGCCAAGTAAACATCAGTTGGACACAAGTTACGTCAAGGATGAGCAACTCCGGCATATTCTGTCAAAACATGTAGGTAGTAAGAGCAAGTAGCTCTGTGTCCTCCCCCCCCCCCGTGTGTGTGTGTGAGAAGTAGAGGAAGATGTTATTAAACTTACACAAACATGCTGTATAGTGCAGGGACACAGGAAATCACCAGACCCAGGAGCAAAACCAAAAGAAAGAAGAAGTTGGAGCTGGAGGCACGGAAAGTCCGTTCGGCTGGACAGCAGTTGGCATAAAGGGTTAACTAGAACAAAATGGGGAAAAAACATCCACATACATAGTTAAAGAGATGTCGAATTAAATTGTCCATAACAGTTTTAGTCAGTGACTTGATTGAGCTAAAAATACTATTTCTGAAGCATTAAGAACACTTTATTTCTTCTTTAAGAACAGACTGCGGCTTTTATTGTATTAGCAATATTAAATTTACTCTTTATGACAGCAAAGGTCATCTTGAAAGAAGGAGAAGAGGAACGCCTGCTTTTCAACCACGGTTGTTCTAAACCAGTTCTCAACCCTTTTAAGCCGAGGGCCGGGTCACCCTTCCTCAGACAGCTTCAGGGGCCGGACAGCCATTTTGCCCTTCCTCCACCACACGGCACTTCCTGGTGTGGTGGAGGCAGTGGGGGGGCACATGAAGTGGTGCCACGGGCCGCATCCAGCCTGCAGGCTGGAGGTTGAGAATCCCTGTTCTAAACAATCATGTTAATTCCTGATTAATCGGTGGTAAATTGGAGTGACTGTCTCGGTCAATTACAAACCTTTTAACTGATCAGTCTAGCCTAAAAGTTAAACCCTGCAATCTCATTTTAAATATCCAGAAGTGGCCAGGGATAAACTAACAAGGGCTTATCCTTCTTGCTACTTTGCAAGCTCTGTTATTTTCTGGCCCTTGTCCTCAGACTGCTAGAAATAATTAAGGTTCCAGACACCGCAACTAGGAGTCGGGTGAATCACAAGTCTGGAAATTGAACGGAAATAAGAAGTGGGGGCTGCCATGTCCCTGGCTACCCTGGAAGATCTGAAGATGTATGATGAACATTTTCCGCCTTTTAAGTCTGGCAAATGAAGGCTCTATGGCAGATCTAATCAGGAAGAAAGGTTTAGGTCAAGGTCAAGATGTCCCTTGCTCAAAAGCCAGTCATCCAACTCAAGGGGGGTGATGCTCATGTCTGTTTACATCCAAAGAACCAGCACGGTCTACAGTAATGATATCACAGGCATGACTAGACCTTGAAGAGCACAGAATGCTGTTACTATTCCCGCAGAAGCGGTACCTATTTATCTACTTGCAATTTCTTGCTTTTGAACTGCTAGGTTGGCAGGAGCTGGGACAAACGGGAGCTCACTCCGTCATGCAGCACTCAGGTCTCGAACTTGCTGATCTGCCAACTTTCTGGTTGTCAAGCTCAGTGTCTTTAACCACTAAGCCACTGTGACCCTAAAAATGTTTACTCAAGAAAAGTTTACCTGAGGGTTAAAAAAAGGCCTGATAATTTCTGCATTGGATTGTCCCCAAAATTAAGAGTCTTTCTCCCTATTCCCACTCACTAGGTTTACTCAAGGACTACCCACCTCCCAAGGTGTATGCTTTCAGAGCCATCTGAAAAATCACCTTTTTTAGGTAGAAGACAGCAATGTATTTGATGGTGTTAAGTACAGGCAGCAGAGGGCAGAAAAGAGCTCCCGTCCAGCACAGGGTCTGTCCATAAACAAGGTCCAGAACATTGGAAGGCACTAAGAATTCCTGCTGCCCCCACCATTTGAAGAAAATGCATGAGGAACAGTAAGTAACCAGCATTCTAGAAAGAAGCAGATGTTTATATTAGAAGGGGAAAAACAAATGACAGAAGATGAGGTGAAATACTAGGTAGAGTGAACCCCCCGGTTAACGACGTTTCTTGGTTCCCAAAATCGCGTCGCTAACTGGGAAACATCGTTAACTGAGAACTCTTGGTTAACGTCAAAAAAAATGGCTCCCTATGGAGACCTCCCGGTTAACGACGTCGTTAACCGAGAGGTGAAAAGGACACCCCAGTTAACAACGTTGTTAACTGAGAGGTGATGGTCACTCCCGGATAATGGGAGGGGACGTCATTAACCAAGAGTGTCCTTTTCAAAAAAAGATGTGTCGTTAACCGATAACGTCGTTGTCTGAACGTGTCGTTAACCGGGGGTTCATTGTATAGGTAAAGGTCTCCCTCGCTCAAAAGCCTGACTCTAAGGGGAAATGCCCATCTCCATTTATAGCCTAATAGCCAGCGCTGTCTGCATCTGCAGACGTTTCTGTGGTCATCTGGCAGGCTGGAGTGCACGGAATACTGTTACCTTCCCAGCCAAAGCGGTACTTGCAATTTCTTGTTTTTGAACTGCTAGGTTGACAGGAGCTGGGACAGATAATGGGCACTCACTCTGTCGTGCAGCATTTGGGTCTCAAACTGCTGACCTGCCGACCTTCTAGTCAACAAGCTCAGTGCCTTAACTAGAGTGGAGCAGATTTGGAGGCTTTTACTTTCCTTTTCACCTCTGCAGAACCATTTTACAACTTAATATGAAAAGGAATTAATAACAATAGTAATAAAAATGACAATATGGATGTAATCAGCAGTGAAGCCCCGTTCCCCACCATATAGCAATTGAAAACTACTGTCTATAAGGCTACTCTCTCTTCTTCTTTTTATAGTGGGTGGGATGGGTGGGTGGGATATGGGTTTTTTTAAAGTGGGTGGGATATGGGGCTTTTAAAGTGTTTTTATGTGTTTTTAGAATTTGTTGTAATGCCACCCTGAGTCGGGTTCTGCCTGAGTGGGCGGCATATATAAATATGACTATTAAATTAAATTAAATTTAAATTACTACCATGCTGAACAGAAAGCAAGTAGAGGCAGAAGCTGGAAGAAGAAATATTCTGACACGGTAACACAAAAAGTCTCAGTAGCTTTTGGTAATCCATGTTGGACAAAGTGCTGATGCAATGTTATTTGAAAATTAAGACAAAAAAATAACCAGAGAACCATAAATCTAGGTTTTTTTTAAAAAAAATGTAGAACAGTCCCCTGAATATCCGATTGTGATGGGTTGGCCAAAAAAAGCAAGTGGACAGAATAAGGTAAAATTTCTAGAAGAAGATGCTAGTATTGATGCCAAATGAACAAGTCACATATGCCTAATTCCATCCTTCTCTCCCCACCCAATAATTTAATACTATCTAGGGCACAGGTGGCCAACCTTTTTTCCCTGTGGGCCTGACCATTCCCCCCCCGGGACAGCTGAGCAGGCTGGACCATGCCCCCCAGAAGCGAAAGCATTTACAGTTGACGTAAATGTACCCACTTCTGCTTTTATGACACTTGCGGGCAGTTTTGCGCATGCACGGGTGCATTTTATGGATGGTGTAAATGCACCCGCTTCCGCTTCCGGATGTGGCAAAGGCAGCAATGGGGTGGATGGGATTGCATCCGGGGCGGGAGCTGGCCCACGGGCCGTAGGTTGGGAACCCCTGATCGAGGGAGCTATTCTATGACATGGATAATGTAACAGAGGTGATATAAAAAAACTTACTTTCTTGGAAACTCCACAAACAACATAATGAGTAGTGTGATAAGCAAGTCAAAGATCATCAGCTTGTACATTTCCTGCCCCACAGAGGTCTCCCAGCACTGAAGGGATAAAAAGACTAATATCAGATCCTTCCTGAAACAAGTCATATTGAAACTTTAATTGTCTTTTTTCCCGTCCAAGCACTTTTCTAAAATAAACCAGGAACCTATGGTTGCCAATTCCCCTCCTCCTCCTCCTCCTCCTCCTCCTCTGGAGTGTCTAGGGAACATTCGTTCTCTAACCTACCTGACCGTACTCTATTGAACACCATTCCAGAGTCTGGAAACTATATTTTTTAATTTCAGTTCCTGGAATCATCTAGCAACAAAACCTTGCTGATAGGGCATTCTGACAGTTTTAGTCTAAAAAAGTTACTTTCCCAAACACTAACTTTTATTTGAGCAAAAGGAAGGCTTAAGAAAACTAAGCTTCTGCTAGGGCAGTAGTGGTTAACGTATGGCACACATGCCAGAGGTGGCACTCGGAGACTTTGCTCTGCCCCTCTGCCCAGCAGCTCAATGGGAGTGCTTCCTCCCTCCCCCAGCACAGACTTCACCCCACCTTTCTGCCCAGCAGCCCAATGAAAGCATTTCCTCCCTCCCCCAGCACAGAGTTCACCCCACCCCTCTGCCCAGCAGCCCAATTGGAGCATTCACTTTCTCCCCTGTTGCTGTGTTGGCACTTGCGATAAATAAGTGGGTTTTGAGTTGCAGTTTGGGCACTCGGTATCTAGGAGAACCAAGGTCTAGTCTCAGTTTAGCCTGTTTCACTCTTAAACCACAGAATCCAAGTCTCTTTCTTTCAAAACTCACCGGGTGAAGGTGGTTATTGTAGCCACAGTTCTGACATTCTGAATTATTTGGATCCCCATTGCAGGTGATTTGGGCCCAGAGTGAAAAAATGACAACCACCAAGCTTGCAAGCCGAAGGAAAACATTCCTGTCATGCAGAAATGTAGATGTTCAGGGTAGCCAAGCAAAGATGAAGTTAAAAGCATACCACTGCATAGAACTGCTCCTTAGAGTGCAGTTCTTCCTCTTTTACCCCATCGGGCATTGAGGGAGCAGATCAAAATAAAGAAATCAACTAGTGATGCTTTTCTCAGCACAGATATAAATATGGTCTAATTTATTCAAAACAAATGTCTTTTACCTACCTGATAAGTGTGATTTTGATTTCAAAACTGAGAGGGTATTTCTCTCGTTGAACGATGACCTCAAAGATCATGGGGAAAATAAGATTGGCAGTTGTGATGACAGCAGATGGGAGATATGCTACAAGTAGCTCCAGGAAATATTGACCTTTGACTGGGGAATCTGACTGTAGAAAGTGAAAGAAAAATTAAATGTCTTTGAAGAAGTACCTGTGTTAGTCTGTGCAAGCATATCAGACAAATTGGGGTGTTTTTTTGTCTGACATGAAAATTAACTGTGACAAGATAAATGTAATAAGAAGGGCAATCGGCCATTCCTATTTCAGTAATGGAGGGGGTAGAATGGAGTAGTAAAAAAAAAGAAAAAAAAGAAATGGAGTCTCCTATTTGTTTTGCTTTCATTTCACATTATATCTCACATTTCTTCCACAATTAAGACTCACAAGATTAAAAACAGTACAGATAAAAACCACAAAAAGTTACAATCTTAAACTACAGTTAAAGAACATGTAATAGAGGTTACCTCCCCTCCATATCTGCAGATTCAGTATCTGTGGTTTCAATTATTCACAGGTTTAAAAATATTCAATAAATATCCCTCAAATACATAATATACAGAGGGTGCCAAAATATATACACATTTTAAGCAATGTTATGTATGTCTTGCTTTTCAAAGTTGAATTGAATTATGGTAACAATGTGTAGTATGACATTCAATAGAAGGAATAAATGCTAGAATCACTATGTGACAGGCAGGATAGTCAAAGAAAATTGCCGCAGCACAGTTGTCGTTTGAGGAGCATAAAATCATTTTGAAATGGAATTTGGCATTTGGGGACGTTGTGGAAGTGTGAGGTGTAAGTATGCAGCAGAACCTCCAACACACCTAGCAACTGCACACATTCATGATAGGTTTGAGACGCACGATACTGTGTGTAATTGTGCACAAGAGAAGATCTGGGAGGCCTTGCACAACAACAAGTCTTGTTTCTTCTGCTATGGGTTGGAATGATTTACACAACACAGAAGTCTACCAAACAATATGCACAGGAGACAGGAGTTGGCGGAACAAGCATATAACACATTCTTAAAACAGCAAAATGCTGCATGTGTAGTGATACAGGTGGACACTTTGGTCAACAATGCTCAAACTGTACTTTGCTGTAATCAGAAGTATCTGGATGCCGATGGTAAACTAAGGGCCATTTCCTTACATTTCCTAGCAGCCGCTGGGAATAGCTTGTTGCTTGATAGATGCAATAAAAGGATCCTCCCAGCAGCACCAAAACCAAGACATTGAGCATGCCTCGAAGAGCGTAGAGGTGGATTCGTTGTGCTGTGGTCTGCTCTGCTTGGCGCTTACGCAAAGCTGCCTCCTCCAGGTCCATCTGAAACAGACAGGAAGTGGACAGCGATAAAGAATTTAGCATCTCAGTGTCAAATTGGATGGGACATTCTTGGAATAAGTGCTTTCCCACTTGGTGAAAGATGTCTCTTTGTCACAACATGTGATTTTCCTCAGCTTTGTAGCTTGTGATTTACCATCCCTTATTGTGATTGGTTACTGCAAGGTAAACACAAGCTTAATTTGCAAATCTGATTGCTAATCTACCCCATTGTCTGTGTCCATCCTCCCAGCTCCTGCCAAGCTAGCAGTTCGAATACAAAAAAACTTCAAGTAGATAAATAGGTACCACTTCAGCAAGAAAGATAACAGTGTTCCAGAAAGATAACAGTGTTCCATGGGCTCCAGTGTCTAGTCATGCCAGCCATATGACCACAGAAGCATCTGCAGATGCAAACAGCACTGGCTCTTTGGCTGTAAATAGAGATGAGCACTACCCCCTAGAGTTGGACACGACTGGCCTTCAAGAAAGGGATACTTATAGAAGTTCTGTTGTTGAAGGGGAAATGTTTTAAATTCTAAAGCAGGTAATTTCCCTTAAATTCTAATTGATTTTCCCCAAAGCTGAAGGAAGCTAATCAATCTACAATCCCCAGAAGTTGTTGTTGTTATGTGCCATAAAGTTATATCTGGCTATGGTGAGCCTGTCTCCAAAACGTCCTGTCCTCAACAACCCCACTCAACTCCTGCAAGTTATAACCTGTGGCTTCCCTTAGGCACAGTGATGGTGAACCTTGGCACTCCAGCTGTTCTTGAACTTAAATTCCCAGAATCCCTGATCAGCAGGAGTGCTGACTTGGGCTTTTGGTCATTTTAGTCCAAGAACACCTAGAGTGCCAAGGTTCACCATCACAGCCTTAGGGAATCAGTCCATCTCATGTTTGGCCTTCCCCTTTCCCTGCTGCCTTCAACCTTCCCCAGTATTAGTGTCTTTTCCAGAAAGTCTTGCTTTCTCATGATGTGCTCCAAGTAGGACAGCTGTAATTTAATTATTTTTGCCTCTAGATGCAGTTCAGACTTGACTTGCTCTAAGAACCACTCATTTCTCTTTTTGGCAGTCCAAGGTATCATTGGAGCTTCTCCTCTAGCACCACATTTTGAACAAATCATCCCGCCACCCCATTAAAAAAAACAGAAGTTAACTCCTGCCTAAATTTTAATTTACATTTTTTGAACACTGATATTAACTAAAAGCAGGTAGAGAAGGTAGAAAAATACATTGGCTGAAATCCTGCTGAAATCCTGTTGTGTATTGGCTACTGGCCATTATGCTTACAGTACAAGGAGTTCTCAACATTTTTAAGTCAGGGGCAGGGTCACGCTCCCTCAGACAGCTTTGGGGGCCCATCCAAGTTTGTCCTTCTTCCACCACATGGCACTTCCGGGTGTGGTGGAGGCGGTGGGGGGCCACATGAAATAGTGCCATGGGCCACATCCGGCCCACGGGCTGCAGGTTGAGAATCCCTGCTACTGTAGCTACAACTGTGCTAAGGTGGAAGTACTATAAACACAGCACTTCCGCTAATGCATTTCACAGCTGGTCATGATGGGACCTATGGGCAATCTGTGTTGCCTGGGCCAGATGTCTGGCAAAGTTACATGGCAATAAACTAGATTCTGGCCATTGTGTGACTTACCTTGGCGATTAAAAAACATTGTGATGAATTAGCAACTTCCTCATTTTTTGTGACTGAAAAACCTTTGTCTCATTTTTCACTCAGACAGAGCAGAGGAAAGATGTGACAGTCAAAGTCCAGCATACTGGAGATACACATGAAAGGCAAATGTTCCTTTCATTAAATTTCATTGCTGAATCGCAATAAACACAAATGCTTTATTTTGGCTTATTGGGAGGGGGAAGCTGTTTCTTCCATGTCTAGGCCAGACGTGAACCTGCCAAAATGAAGGCACCTTTTGGTGAGTTCATTCTGCAGTTCCTTTCACCTGACCCAAGTGTGAGAAAGATTAGCCAACAACACAAAGTAGCTGTTACCAGGGTACGCCTGATTGTGGTTCAAAAATACCACAATCTTTGAGAAGGTTCTTTCTGTGTACCCCTACATATAGATGGCAAATATAATACTAGAACTACTAGCACAAACCCAGGTACTTTTCAGCCTAATTTTTGCTTCATCTGAATATTGAGCTCACTAATTAAAGTTTGTGCTTCCTGACTCCATATTTTTATATTTCGCTCACTTAGTTAAATTTCTAACTATTTTCATTTAACTCTCTTATCTCTGTCCATTACTTAACAGCAGAAGCAATTACACTTCTGCTCTCTCTGGACGATTCACAAGGTAATTAGCATTTTTGCCCCAAACATTTAATTTGTTTAACTGATCTTGGATAGATGAAAGGATGAGTCGACCTTGTGCCCCATTAGGATCAAACACACAACAGCAGCAGTTTTAGCCAGAGTAAAGCAATTTACCCACTGTGTCACATGGGCTCACCTAATGTACCGGCATAAATGTGTAGTCTGCGACTGTCGTAAACAAGTCTGTGGCTGATTCTGGAAGCAGAGGCAGTGCTGGCTGGAGCAAGGGTGGGGGCTGTATTATTTTTTATTTAATTTTATTTAATTTTATTTATTATTTATTATTTAATTTGTATGCCGCCCCACTCTCAAAGCGACTTTGGGCGGCTAACAAAGAACAAAATAATCATAATTACAACTACAAAACCTAAAAATTACAAAAACATTTCAAAAAGAAATACACACACACATCCCAAACATAGTCACAAAAAAGTCTTGTGGCGTCAGCGGTGGTTTTATGGCCAGGCCCGCCACGCAGCTGCTGCTGCTCCTCACCACTCCTCCCTCCAGGCTGGGGCCGGCCAAGAGTGTCCGGTGGTGGCGGGGTGTCCAATGGCGGCGTTGCTGTTCTTATGGCCAGGCGAGCCGCACAGCTGCTGCTCCTTGCCGCTCATCCCTCAAGGCTGGGGCCAGCCAAGGGTGTCCAGTGGCGGCGTTGGGGTTCTTATGGCCAGGCCCACCGCGTAACTGCTGCTCCTCGCTGCTCCTCCCTCCAGGCTGGGGCCATAGGTTGCCTACCCCTGACTTAAAGCCCGGTCCATGGAACTTGTAGTGAATCAATGTGTTTTCTATCCAGGCTTCCATCCACAAAGGCACTGTCCTAGTAAAGTCCTATTGAGCTTGTTATGTCCTGTCTTCCCTGGACCATACTTGAAACCATTAGTGGTCTCTGTTGTGGTCCCCTAAAATCATATCTCACCGGTATATCCTAAAATCTACTCCCAACCTTACCCGCAGTTCATAGCGAATATTCTTCTGCCTTAATTGCACCATTTTCTGCTGCATTAAGCCAAAATCCCAGCCAGCGAAGACCTTGTTGCTGTAGGATCCAAGAGCGGCATCTTCACTAACCAGGCTGCGTTTGAGACAATAAACTGACCTGAAAAAAGATTGCCGAGTAGCAGGTGTTTAATTGGAAAAATCCTGAAGAAAAATGTGGTGAAAGATGTCTTAAGTGTGAAACTAGACTCACCTTCGTACAACCAAGATCAAGCAAAACAGGAGATAGAAGAATGCTGTGAGCAGATACCCAAGGGGGACGTTGTACGAAAAGTCAATGAAATTAACAGCTGAATTCTTGTAGTAGCCATAAAATAGGTAGGTTTGCTCTATGAACCCCTGGAAAGAAAAATACATTCACAAACAATGGAGACACAAGTAACGGTGGTAGCCTTCTGAAGCAGGGTTCCCAATCTAAGGCCCATGGGCTGGATCTGGCTTGCGGTGCCATTTCATGTGGCCCCCACCCCTCCAAGGACATTTGAAAAACAAAATGGCCATCCCTTTGAAGCTGTCGGGACAAAATGGCTGCCCCCATCGTGCAGGCAGGGCAAAATAGCCATCCGGCCCTTGAAGCTGACTGAGAGAGTTTGACCCGGCCACCAGCTTGAAAAAGTTGAGAACCTTTGTTCTAGAGTTTGCTTTATGGGTGATGCAGTCTTTTACCTTGCCTGTCAGAAGATCCATGACATATGAAGGGTAGCTGGCCAAGCCTTGGGGAATGGGGTTGTAATGCAGGCATGATGCATCCCCTGGAAACAAAGCAGAAGAGGGGTTTAACTGTTCACTTTGCTTCTACATCCATGGTTCCCAACATGGAGCACATGCCCCACAGGGGGATAGTTTAAGAATCAAGTGTTATTAACAGTTAATGGCCTTTTAGGCATCCTCCATGTGAGTAGAAGTTTACTTTTTGAATACTGTAATAAGAATTATATGTCATGGGGGGAGGGATCTGGATTTTAGAGATGCTCCTGCACAACCTAGCAGTTCGAAAGCAAGAAATTGCAAGTAGATAAATAGGGACCACTTTGGTGGGAAGGTAACAGCGTTCTATGCACTCCGGTGTCTAGTTATGCCTGCCACATGACCACAGAAATGTCTGCAGAAGCAGACAGCACTGGCTCTTCGGCTTTGAAACAGAGATGAGCACTGAACCCTAGAGTCGGATATGACTGGCTTTCGAGCAAGGGAAACCTAGGTGGGGCATGGCCAAAAAAGGTTGGGAACCACGGGTCTTCATCCTCATTAAGGATTTAGGGGGAGGGTAGTTTGTAAGCAGTTTTTAATCATGTTTTTATTATGATTGTGAACCGCCCTGAGTTGGCCTTGGCCAAGTGGGCGGTATAGAAATCGAAATAATAAAATAATAATAAATAAATAAATTGAGTCCAACTTCCATAATCAACCCTGACTGTTCCTTGGAAGGTCAAATAGTGAAGATGAAACTAAAGTACTTTGGACATCAAATGAGAAGAGAGGATTTACTTGAGAAAGCCTTGATGCTGGGAAAGGTTGAGGGAAAGAGCAGAAGGGGGCGGCAGAAAATGAGATGGCTAAATGGTATTGTTGATGTAATGGGTACAGAGTTGGGCAGGTTGAGGAGAATGGTGGAGGATAGGGGTGCCTGGCAAGCGAGTGTCCATGGGGTCGCAAAGGGTCAGAATTGAGTGTGTGTGTGTGTGTGTGTGTGTGTGTGTGTGTGTGTGTGTGTGTGTGTGTGTGTGTGTGTGTGTGTGTGTGTGTGTGTATACTAGCAAGGGTTGCCCGGCGTTGCCGGGCTTTTTTTGGTTTTTTTTTTTAAAATATGAAAAATGGTGTTGGATGATTTTTGTTGTATGTGTATTTAAATGAGTTATGTTATTTTTTTAAAATAATGTTTTTTTATACGTAGGTAGTGTTTTAAACTGTTATAAAAAAAATTGGATTTTAAAAGAGGAAAGGTTGATATAATTTTTTTTCCAATAATGGCATTTTTAAAAATAATGTGTTACTATGTGGTTTTTGGTAATAGGTGTACCTTGGATAAGAATTTTTTAAAAATGTGTAAGTTTATGTTTTTTTAAATTCAATGTTTTTGACTGTGTTTAGATGTTTGGTTTTTCTTTTAGTGTGTTCTTATTTATTTATGTTTGAATAATTTTTTTGTTTGGATATTTTTGAATGTTTTTAAAACTAATTTCCCTTTTTTAAATTCTTGGAGATTAAGTTGAATTCATTGAGTGTCATTTTTCCTGTGGCCACTGGGTGGTGCTGTTGCATAATTTTCTAATTTTAACTGTGTCCTGGCCTGGTAATTCTTCCTGTTCTTTTGTCATTTCAGTTGTGGACCTCGTTGAGGCTGGAGGTTTAAGGTGTGTGCTCTTTTCTGTTAGGGGTGGTGGTGTTGGGATTTGTGGGGGGTGGGGGGTTGTGTTTGTCCTTGTTTATTTTTTTTGTTTGTGGATGTTTTTGTTTCTAATTTTTATGTTTATTATTGGGGGTTTTTGTGGAATGTTCTTGTTTGTGATTTTGGTGTGGGTATTTCTGTGGGCCGGCCTCGGTGGCTGGCTGGCCCATTGAAATACCATGTGGTGGTAGGTTGGGGGTATTTTCACAGGCCGGCCACATTGGAATATCCACGCCGCCGGCCCGTGGGAATCCCCCCATTGTGTTTGTTGGTTTGTTTGTTTTGGTGGGGGTGGGGGCTTCGCGGCTCGGCCTTGGTGGCCGGACTGCACAAATCCCCACGCCGTTTTTGTTTTTGTTTGGGGGGTGGGGGGGAATCCCAGCGTCGGGGTGTGTGTGGGCTTTCCTTCCTGGGGGCTGGCTTCTGGCCCGCAGTAAGGAAGCCCAGTGGCAGGGTGGTGGTGGTGGGCTTTCCTTACCGGGGGCTGGATTCCCTGGGCGGGCCGCAGTAAGGAAGCCCAGCGGCGGCGGGGGGGGGGGGGGCTTTCATTACCAGAGGCTGTGTCGCTGTGAGCCTTACCGGGGGCTGGCTTGCGGCCCGCGGTCAGGAAGCCCAGCGGTGGGGTGGGTGGGTGGGCTTTCCTCACCAGGGGCTGGCCTCCCTGGGCGGCCCACGGTAAGGAAGCCCAGCGGCGGGGGTGTGTGCTTTCGTTACCAGGGCTGTGTGGCTGTGCATTTTTTATTTTTATTTTGGCCGCGCCGGCTTTCCCAGAGTTCTGTGCACTCACGGCATGCAGGACCCTGGGGATTGTATTTTTCCATTTGTGCTTTCCCTTTGTGCTCCGTTTTTTTCATGCGGCTTGGTTTTGATTGGCCGCGCCGTGTTTCCCCAGGTTCTTTGTGCTCCCGCCTCTCAGCCTGATTGGCTGTGGCGCAGCGCGGCGCAAAGAACGTTGGGAAATGAAGTTGTTTCCCTTTTTCTGCGTTTGTGGGGCTGTTGCCCCACTGCCGGTTTTCTCAATCCTTCGTTGACCTGCGTACCCAGATCGGCCGTGTGCACGAAGGGTGAGTGCAGGCAAGTAGGGCGAGGCATAGCAACCTATAGCCAGTTCCAACGGTTAACCCTTGGATTTATAGGTTAAGATATAAATGGGTTGGATTGTTCTGTTTCAACATTTCATCCCATGTGATCCAAAGGATAAACAAAAACCACAGAATTCCTGGCCTTGACACTTTTCACCTGTTCAGTGAACCATCACCAGTTTTTCTGGCAAAACTGCCTATGTTGTAGTTAGATAGTTTTATACAGTATTTTCATTTTAATTATCCTATGAAAATCATCTCTTAAATAATAATATGTATTTATTTATATATTTCAGATTGTATTATAGTCCCTCTCACCTGTATAAATGGAAATGTGTATTGTTTCATGTGCTTCAAAATACTGCTTAGAGCAGTGGTTCCCAAACTTTTCGAGCCATTGACCCGTCACGTGATTCAGCGGGCCGGTCACATGGTTCCTCCAACTGAAAACAGAAGTAAAATGCACCCGCGCAAGCGCAGAATGCTGCCCTAAATGCACCCACGGTTGTCATAAATATGTTTACGAAAGCATTGGTGCATTTACGGCAGCGTTTTGCGCAAGCGCATTTTACTTCCACTTTTGGGAGCGGTGCAAGCCAGATGAATTGGCATTGGGGGGTGGATCTGGCCCATGGGCCTTAGTTTGGGCACCCCTGGCTTAGGGTAACAGTATTATGTAGTGTTTTTACTCTGTTAAGACTAGGAATTAGGAGCTTTGGCTTCAGAGCCCCAAGAGGCCACACAATTTACTGGGTGATGTTGTATTAATTTCTTAACTTGAACTTCCTCATAGGCCTCTTGAGAGGGTAACAAGGGGTGGAGAGCCATTTATACCCCAATTAGTTTGTCAGGTCAGAGAGTCATAAGTTTGAACTCTTTTACCATGATATGTGACCTTGCTTCTAGATTCGGCTGAAGCAATCTAATTATTTTGTAGTGATGTCTAATAAACTTCTGTTTAAATCTCATTTCTATAACACAGAAAAAAAATTCAGGATTGCACCTTACACACACACACCCAACAATTTTAGTACTCCATATATTCAAAATGTCACGTCTGTTCCAGCCCCTGCCAACCCAGCAGCTCGAAAGCAAGAAATTGCAAGTAGATAAATAGATACAATTTTGATGGGAAGGTAAACAGCTTTCCATGCACTCTGGTGTCTAGTCATGGCCACCACAATCTTTTGTACAGTTGTATTTTGTTTAGGTTTTGTTGGGTCGATAAGTGGATTTTCAATCTCATTGTTCTGTGCAGGACAATGACAATAAAGATCTATCTATCTATCTATCTATCTATCTATCTATTTGTCTGTAAACCAAGATGAGCACCGCCCCCTAGAGAGGGACATGACTGGCTTTCAAGCAAGGGCAACCTTTACGTTTTATTCACAGACTCACCTATACTATTGTTTTGCTGACTTATCCAACTGAGATGCAGGGCTTCAAATGCTGCATTCGGAGCAACTACGAATCCCACCACCAGCAGTGAGGCGAAAAAATTCATCAGCACCAGGAAACGCAAGAAGTTAAAATAGGACTGGATCCCGGTTCCAAAGTCCCCTTGGAGGTAAGAACATGAACACTGAAGAGACAAGACCAGAAATCATAACCGCTCATACCTACCTGGTGCTGATTCAAAGCCCCTCCTCATACCTTCAATGTTGCGCAGTGCACTTCGCCAGATCTTAGCATTCGAGAAGACTGTGTCCATCTCAACCTTGAGGCGCCGTAGTGTCCGCCGTTTCTCAACACGCCACAGTTCCCAGCCATTGAGTCTTTTGACTGCCTGCTCCTGTAGCACTCTTGAAAAAAAATGGAGGAAAAAAACCAACAACCATATGACTTAATAGGAAGTTAAAATGGTTAAAATCAATGGCGACAGTCCTTGTGAAGATATCAAACTGTGGACCCTTCAGTTACCAAATTGGAAACACAAACCCAACACATCAATTGGCATTTTTATCTAGGACTCATCCAATCATTAGGGAGAGTAGGGTCATGGCCTCAGTCATCAGTCTGAACTCTGTAGTTGTTTCTTTCTGCTTCACAACTTGCCCTGGACTCTCTAAATCACCCCAATGCTTTGAGTGTGTTGGAGGCTCTTCCATTGCCAATACTGGGATAAACTGGAACTTCCAAATTCAGCTGTTTCTTGTGCATGGAGATGGGGAAGGAATCTCATCTTAGCCTCTCCTCAGGCAGCAAAATGTCTTGGGCTGTCCCTGGTTTTATATAATCATGTTTCCTAAGAGGGGAATATCTCCTGTATCAATCTGTGTATCTTCCCCATAAGACCCACCAGATTTAGTATTGTAATCTCTTCCTAGTTCCGTCAGAATCCCAATGTCTTTTCTTTCATTCCATAAAGGCCTGTAGAAAGCCTAAAGCAGGGGTTCCCAACCTAAACCCAAGGGCCAGATCTGGACCATGGCATCATTTCATGTGGCCCCCCCACCCCACCAAGTGCATTCAAGAAACAAAATGACCACCCCTTTGAAGCTGTTGGGACAAAATGGCCACCCCCATTGTGCAGGCAGGGTAAAATGGCCATCTGGTCCTTGGAGCTGACTGAGAGAGGGTGACCCGGCCCCCGGCTTGAAAAGGTTGGGAACCCCTGGTCTAAAGTACTCTTCAGACATCTTGGACTACAACATGCATCATCCCCAGCCAACACATCCAACTTGGCAGGCTGAGGCTGTTGGACATTGCATTCCAAGATATCTGGGAGGGTTGCCAGGCTAAGAGAGGCTTCACTTCAGAACATCTGTCCTCTCCTTCACTTCAGGACTTCCATCCATTTTTCTACCTGAGCTTTCGTTTCTCCTGAAGGCAAAGGGGCAACTCTCTAAGAGGTCTACTGTCTTCCTCTTCCTCTCCCAACACAAATTCTGGCACCAATTCCTGAGGGTCAATGGCTTCCGCTTTCCAAGCGGCTCCCCAAGCTGCTGCCTTGTTGCCACGGAAACGTAGGGTCTGGTTGCTTGGTAGCTGGAGAAGAATTGATGGAGGGCCACGGCGTCCCCAGCTGGATCCTTGGGAAAAATACAGAAAAGGTCAAATCTGGGATCGGCCAACATAATTTATGTATAGAAAGGCAAAGGTCTGCATCTGCAGACATTTCCATGGTCATGTGGAGGGCATGACTAGACCATACCCATCAAGCGCGGCTCTGGAAAACACAGGAAATTACTGTGCTTGTGCAGTGCATGCTCAGTAACCCATTTGTGCATGCACAGAACCCCTTTGAGCATGCACAGAACCCCTTTGCGCACAGAACCCCTTTGCGATGGACGCGCATGCGCAGTAACCTCTTTCCCCACCGTTCAAAATACGGGATGGCAGCAGGAAAGGGGAGGAATGAGCGCTAAAATACGGGAAATCCCGGCCAATATGGGGTACTTGACAGGTTTGGACTAGACGCCAGAGTGCATGGAATGGTTACCTTTCCCACCAAAATGGAACCTGTTTATGCATTTGCAATTTCTTGCTTTCGGACTGCTCGTTTGGCAGGAGCTGGGACAAATGACAAGAGTTCACTCCATTGCACAGCACTCGGGTCTCAAACTGTTGACCTTCCAGTCAGCAAACTCAACGCTTTTACCTCTAGGCCACTGCAGCCCTCAATTTATGTACAGCATATTCAAGGGGCCAAAAAGTCATATATTTCCTCTAGGACTAGCCTATCGTAGTCTTTTTGGGATTGCAGCTGTCAGCCAACCCCCTTTCTTCCAGCCTAGTCATGCCAAGAGTTAAAAAAAAAAAGGAAAACCCAAAACACTGCATTTCAAACCAGTGTGTCATCGAAGGGGTCACCACAAAGTTTGTGACCAGTGTAGCTATGCCTGAAAGGATGGCTAATTGCAGTTTCTTAATTATAGTTCCAATTGGGAGAAAACTTATTTATCCTACTTTTCTGTCTACGAGTAACATTTAACTGAGTGAAACTCTTTGTGTGTTTCTGACAGTCTCACTATATCTTGTTTTACTTTCTCCCACCTCGGCTTAAAACCTTGTAGCCTTGCTACCATACCTAAATACCTATGTACTTTTTCCACCCCCGGTATTATTATTAGTATCACCTTTTGCTTCTCACTTTTGGATCCCTTTAAATGACGATCGCTCCTTTGTGACCACAGCCACATTCTGTTGTATTAAAGTCAAATAATTTACAACAGTCCTTCCTCTCAAAAAATAACTAGTTGTAAGGATATGGGTGCTGTAATCCCAACAAAGCCAGAAGGCACCACATGGGGGGGGGAGGCTGATTTATATAATTTTCTATAAGGAAATGAACAATGGATCCCCAAAGGATAGCTTTCTTCTATAAAGTCAGCTTTTTTGAGAGTTTCACATCTGGCCAAGACATAGAAGAAGAAAGGCTTGATGCTATGTATTTTTTTTTTGTGACAGTCGTTTTAGTTCCAGTGGAGCCTGTTCCTTTTGAACAGGCTCTTAATCAAAGCACAATTCACTCCCTTGTCCAAGATTGTTCGCAGAATTGAATAATGTGCCTAGATAGGGGTTTTCTGGCAAGACACCTGCTTATGTAAGAATTACCCACCCAAAAGTTCTAGTGAATTTGTAATCCAGCAGTCCCTAATGAAACCAGCAACGCCTAAAGCCATAATAATTTCTATTACCTGTTTCATCTTCTCCGCTCCTCGCACTGCTTTCCGAATCATCGTCCATGGCTGCAGGTTATGTTTATGTTTCTTGCACAGTGCACTTTAGGCTTGCCAGGACAGCGAACAAGGAACAAGGAAGTAAGAAGGCTGGGCAGATTATTCTTTGAAAGGCCTGCCCATAAACAAAGGCAGGAGATTGGCAGCAAACAGATTAGAAACCCAAAGTTATGGCTCTGATAGAGTTCATTTTACTATAATTCCTTGCAGCCTCTGGAATAAGACTAGGGTTGGTTGGTGTTAGGTTGTAGGGCGATTTATTTTGCTTTGGCCTAAACACAAATTAATGTTGAATTTTTCACACATTATAAAACATCAAACCTGGGTTTGCTAGCAATCACATCTTCCAATATGTCAGTGGTTCTCAACCTATGGCCCGGGGGCCGGATGCAGCCCACACCATTTCATGTCCCCCCCCCCAGCCTCTGCCACACCTGGAAGTGCTATGTGTGGCAGGCAGGGCAAAATGATCGTTTGGCCCCTGAAGCTGTCTGAGGGAGCATGACCCGGCCCTCAGCTTGAAAAGGTTGAGAACCCCTGCAATGTTTTAATTTTATTCATAGTGGAACCTCATACAACAATCGCCCCGTATAGCAATGAAATTGCATAACTATTAGGTTTTGAAAAAAATGACGTCTCTCTATGGAAAAAAATCGTTCAATTTTTCAATGGGAAAACCACTTAGCAAAAAAAAAAAAAAAAACATTGTACGATGCATCCCATAGGGAAAATCGCTATACGATGCATGCATCGTATAGCAATTGTTTCGTACAACAATGAGCCCCGTGGAACGGATTAAAATCGTTGTATGAAGTACTACTGTATTTATAAATTATATACAGTACTTGAGAATTTATTTGGATGAACTGTCTGAACAAATGAAATATAAAAAAGGCCAAAACTCATAAAAATAATCCTGGGGCTTGTCAGGCAGAAAATTATGGATCAATTTGGTTGGTATAAAATGAATAATGGTTATGTCCAGTGCAGCCTAGTGTTTGTATGAACAAGATGAGACAGATAAGATTGGACTCATAATAACAAATCAGGACAGGATTTGTAGGACTAGTTTTCATTTGATAGTTGACAGCAGAAGCACCAAGATAGCAAAATAAAAACTTTTGAAGTAGTTGGGAAAAACTAGAAGTGGTATATGAAAGGGGAGCGCACCGGTTTCTTTCACTTCTGTTAGCATCATCCCACTTTTCAATTCCGTGCTGCAATTAGAATGTAATTGTTTGCAAGAACTGAGAGGTCATCCTTTTCAAAAATCTGTGGCTTATTCTTTACAGCCATTTGTAGGATAAACAATGGACTGAACACGTCAGAGTATTCTTAACAAAACTTTTTATTTTTCATTCAGCACTCCTGATAAAATCACATCAGCCTTGAACACAAAGTACGCTTACAGAATTCCATGTTTGGTCTTCCCTTAAGATGGGGTGCCCAAACTTTTTGTGCAAGTGGCCTGACCATGCCCCCAGAACAGCTGAGCAGGCTTGACCACACCCCTGGAAACGGGCACGTTTGCACATGCGTGTTAGGAACCACTCCCAGAAGTGGTTCTGGACTTATACTGCAAATGCATCCCCGCCACTCCTGGAAGTGGTTTAGGAGGCACATGTGCATTGGTAGGGGCGTCCCCCATCCACTTCTGAGAGAGGATAGGGTGTTGGGGGCTGGATGAATTCGCGTTGGGGGCCTGATATGGCCCATGAGCAGTAGTTTGGGCACCCCTGCCTTAATATATAAAGAAATTATCCTCCTTGAGGCTGGCACAACTACAAGAACCTGATTTTGGGTTCTGCTATGCAAAACTCAACATTTAAGAGTCATACCTGAAAACAACTATTTCCTTCGACACCCGAAGGGGTAAAAGAGGAAGTAAAGAAGAAGGACCTGAAAACATGTATTTTCAAAGGCTATGTATGGATCCCAAAATGTAATTTTGCAGAACAAAATGCAAATGTCATGGCTCAAAGTATTTCCATTATATTCAGTACTGATGTACTTAACTGTAACAGTCTTTATGTGCACAACCTCTTTTAACAGAATATTTCCTATTAGATAAGCAAATATTAGTTCTGCAGTGTCATCCTTTTGCTGTTTCAGGGCTGGAAATGCCTTTTTATCTCCCAGAATCTCACCTCACTTAGGTCCATGATGGCGAACCTTGGCACTCCAGATGTTCTTGGACTTCAATTCCCAGAAGCCCCCGTTAATCCACACAAATGGGTTTACTGCAATTCATCCGGCCCACGCCGCCCTCGTCGCTCCTGGAAGCGGAAGTAAAACGCGCCAATATGGGTGCGTTTTACTTCCGCTTCCAGGAGCGACGAGGATGGCGTGGGCCGGATGAATCGCAGTAAACCCATTCGTGTGGATTCACGGGGGCTTCTGGGAATTGAAGTCCAAGAACTGGAGTGCCAAGGTTCGCTATCACTGACTTAGGTGGTATCACTAATTCAGGGCTTGACCAGAGTCTGACAAAACCTCACTATGCAAGAGTAATGTATTCACAAACACACTTGAACCATCTGTGGCTTTTCTAACTCCAACATCCCTTTCCAATTTCCAAAACCACCACATACACAGCACTAGAAAACTATGAAGGCGGAATGGAGTATTGATGAGCAGCAGACAGGAGAAAGAGCTCAGCTCTTTACTGCAGAATCCTAGGTTTTCCCCATATAAAACTGCCGAGTTGTGGGAGTTTGCAAAGAAATCTGCTTGAGAGACGCTACAAACCAGAATTCTCAAGTTTTTTGGGAAGGAAATGAAACCTTGAAAGAATATTTAAGCACGTAAAGGGATTTTACCAGTGATTCCCAATGTGGGGGGCACAGGCCCCACAGGGGGACTTCACTTCCCAGAAGCCTAAGTCAGCACATTGGCTGATCACTGCTTTGGGAACTGACTTGGGCTTCTGGGAATTTAAATCCAAAAACCAAAGTTTGTGAAACACTGGAATAGATATTAAGCATTCTGAAATTCTTCCACTCTGGAAGCCATAGTCGTGCCATCACAAACAGCAACAATTTCAGGATTCATAAATCTTTTATAAGAACAGGGATCTTAAGACTCAGCTCCTGGTTCTTTATCTTGGTTTCATAACTAGTTTCAGCAGCATAGCGGTTTTTTAAAAGTCTGTAGAATCCTGGCCTCCAGGGCCCATGGAAGTGCTTGCACGGAGGGCTTCAGCCTCGTCATTCCTGCCGCCGGGGGTTCTCCATGGCTCCATCTTTGACTTTTTGGGAGCTCTGCCCCCTCCGAAATCCCAAGACCTTCCCCAGCAGGAAGAAGGCTACTGCCCCCACATGGACGCAGTAATAGATAGAGCTCCAGTAGCGAACGGTGTCCTCAAAGGTGAGCAGCACAAACCCCATGCACATGTAGTCATAAGCCCTCATCTTCAGGAACCACTGCACCCAGTCACCACAAAGACGGCCAGAAGTGGAGAGGTGTTTCATGAGCCCGCTCTCCATTGCTCCCTCAGCCGCGAGGCACATGGGGATAGTAAGGAAGCTGAGGTAGTAGCCAGGATGGATCCCATGCCAGTAGGCAGAGATTAGCATAGTCCAGGCACTCCTGAGAGGGAAGCATACCGTTAGTCCAGGAATTCTGCCAACATGCCCCTATCCCATAATACTTCATATCTCTTGTTTTCCTATTATCAACCTATCACTCATTCACTGATGTCATTAGGTTAGAGGCTGCGGTGGCTCAGTGGTTAAGAAGCTCGCCTTATTAGCTGGAAGGCCGGCAAGTCGGCAGTTCAAAACCCGGGTACTGCATGACAGATTGAGTGCCCGTCTCTGTCCCAGCTCTTGGGGATATGAAAGGAGCCTCATTCTTGCGTCCCCTGAGCGGAGTTTCTTCCGCAAAAATCCTTTGAACCCATAATAATAATAATAATAATAATAATAATAATAATAATAATAATAATAATAATAATAATAATAATAATAATAATAATAATAATAATAATAATAATAAGGTTTAGCTACTCTGTCACTCCATTTTGTTTTCAACTTACCCCCTGTTGGTTGAAGATCTTTTGAAATTAGAGCACTGGAGTTCCTCTCTCCTAAGACCACATCCACCCTGCTATTTAGGCCATGTTCCACATTCTTAAAACAAGCTGTATAAGATACAGTACATTCGTTGCAAAACACCATCCTATGTTTTATAAATAGGTCTGCCTTGCTTGAAAGCAAGTTGGTTCCGACTCTAGGGTTCGGTGCTCATCCAAAGAGCAGGTACTGTCTGCATCTGCAGCCATTTCCGTGGTCATGTGGGGGAAAGAACAGATGCTGAAGTGCATGGAACACTGTCACCTTTCCTGCCAAAGCGGTACTTATTTATCTACCTGCAATTTTTTGCTTTCAAACTGCTAGGTTGGCAGGAGCTGGGACAGACGACAGGTGCTCACTACGTCACGCAGCAACTTGAGTCTCGAACTGCTGACCTTCCGCTCTTCAAGCTCAGCATAACCACTAAGCCACCATAGTCCCTGTTTTACAATACTCCTTGCTAATTACCTGCTCCATCTAAGCTACTGTGCATTGCTGTACCTCTTAAAGCAGCCATCGTATACTTGGTGCATAACTCATTTTTTTTACTACTTTCTCCTCAATCAATCTTGTCTGCATATATGTTTCATTCCTCCTCATTCCAAATAGCTGCTGATAACTTCGAGAATTATGCATTGTGCCAATCTCCATATCGCGGATGCCCGGGTGGTGACGGGGTGTGGGTATTATGCCCGCGCCTCGCCACTGCTCCGGGAGTATGCCCCCAGGTGCAATTCAAGGTGCTGGTAATGACCTTTAAAGCCCTACATGGTAGTGGGCCAGGATATCTAAGAGACCACGTCTCCCCAAGAACATCTGTCCATCCAACCAGAGCAGACCGGAGGGGCTCTTTAATTGTACCATCGGTTAGAGGGGCTCGTCTCTCTAGCACAAGAAGGAGGGCCTTCTCCGTGTCCGCACCAGCCCTATGGAACCTCCTGCCGATAGAGCTACGGTTGAAGACGGAATTGCTGCCCTTTAGGAAAGGACTTAAAACTTGGCTGGCAGGGCAGGTGTGGGGCACCGATGGAGGAGAGACCCCTGCCTGCTGGCTCGTCTGAATAAATAACCAGATCCTCCCTCTCTTTTATGGATGGGATGGGTGGGTTTCCTTTTAATGGGGGATGGTTTTAAATGTTTCTATTGTATTTTTAATGAGTGTTTGTATGTATTTTAATTGTGAGCCGCCCGGAGTCGCTTTGCCGAGGGGGCGGCGATACAAATGTAAAAAATCAAATAAATTTAATTTAAAAAATCAAATCACCGCTGTTCCAGAATTTATTCTCATAGCAACCCAAGCTATCTCCAAACTTCACAGCTCACAGCAAAGCCATTTCATTTACTATGAAATATGTTCTCTATCCTAAGCTTTCCTACCTTTCTTCCACCACTCCTCCGACTCTCTACTCACCTCATGACATAGGAGCGGACAGGTGCGCTCTTATAGATATATTGTGCCAACCACCACTGAACGCTCATATTCCAATAACGCATGCCATCTTTCACCTTGACACAGAAGTCTGTGCCATGTGGATCAATGTTTTTGATTGTCTCATAATCATAGCTGATGCTGGATGCTTCCTCATCACTTGATTTGCTTATAAGAGAAAAAAGGAAGAAAAGCAAAATAATAATAATGAAGTCATAATCTTTAGAACTGACCATTGTAATGCATTCCTCATGAGACAGAGCTTAAATATAGTCTGGAACAATGCGCATTAACTAGTGGACACTCTTCTCCAAGAGAGGCCTATTGGACTTTTAAAGAGGCATGAAGATAGATATTCAATGTTTAAGATAGTTCATGCCACTGGATCACTGTAGCTTGTCCACCCCAAAATGGTTCTCTCCACAGCAAGGAGAGAACCACTAGATATTTTGAGTCAGGCCGAGTAGATTTGACCTCGCTAGGTAAATCCAAATGGGGTTGTAGAGTGCAAATTTTGTTCTGCAATGAACAACAAAGACATAAAATGTATGAAGGAAATCATATACAGTTTTGCTATAGGGAAGCAAAGTTCTGCTTGTTTTTTAAACAACACTCCATCCTAAAAAAAGTAAGAAATAGATATAGATAATGCTTAAGGTAAAGGTTTCCCATGCGCGAAAGCCAGTCATATCCGACTCTAGGGTTCAATGCTCATTTCTGTTTCAAAGCCGAAGAGCCAGCACTGTCTGCTTCTGCAGATGTTTACGTGGTCATGTGGCAGGCATTACTAGACACCGGAGCACATGGTGCGCTGTTACCTTCCCACCGAAATGGTCCCTATTTATCTACTTGCAATTTCTTGCTTTCGAACTGCTAGGTTGGCAAGAGCTGGGGCAAAGACAGGAGCTCGTTCCATCCTGCAGTACTCGGGAATCGAACTGCTGACCTTCCGCTTCCCAGTCAGCATCTTAGGATTCTTTTTCTTCCATGTCTAGGCCAGATGTGAAACTGCCAAAATGAAGGAACCTTTTGGTGAGTTCGTTCTGCAGTTCCTTTCACCCGATCTAGTGTGAGAAAGATTAACAGGCAACACAAGGTTGCCATTAAAAGGGTACACCCAATTGTGGTTCAAAAATATCACAATCTTCGAGGAGGCTCTTTCTGCGTTATAAAAGAAAACCTGCAGAATGAACAATATAAAACTGTACACAAGGATTTAAAATGAGAAGTATATTTCAAGGACAGAATTTGGACACACGGGAAGCTTATATTCCATTGCCCATAACCCTCTGAGTAGCAAAGGGCTGACATCTGTAGAACAGAAAGACACTATGTTGTATTTCTACTAAGTTTAACTAAACCAAGGCTACTTCAAAATAGAGATGGAACTCCAACTGGGGAAAGGCATGTTGGCTCACCTACTGAGTGGCTCATATTCCACAGTGGGGCCCCCACCGGACCGTGATTTGGCAGCAACTGGGTAAGCACCAAAAGCAGCCGCGATGCAGCTGCATTCTGCACACAGCCAGGCCACGTAGAAGCGCATGCGGAAGACAAAGAAGATGGGCACCATGTAGAAGAGGCGGAAAGGAAGTCCTCGTTCATAGAAGGCATCGCTCCGGACGTAGTTCAGAGGGAAGAAGTGAGACACCACCAGGAAAAAACCACCAAAAATTGGGATCATTTTCGCTCTGGAAAGCAGCGGTTGCCAGCTAGGGATAACTGAGGAGTCAGGCTGGTTCAGCCAATCATAGTGAGTACGATAGCGGTAAAATGGGCCTGGTCAGATAAAAATGAGATTTAGTGAGTAAACCAGAGATGATTATGTTCCAAAAGAGAATGTCCACTGTGCATTTCAATAAATTAAGGGCAGATGAGGAAATATTACTTTTTCAGGCTATATTCTAGAATCTAGCACTTAGTACAACCAAAGTCAATACAGGCTAAAGGATTCTCAGAGTGTTGTCGAAACAATACAACTTTCAAAAACTCTGCTTATGGGTATATGTGTAGGTGGTCTCCCCTTAACTGCAGGGGATATATTCGAAGACCTACTGTGGATATCTAAAACAGCAGATAACAAGGAACCCTATATTTTACATTAAAGACAGTGCCTATCTCAAGTAATGCACCATAGTAATACTGTACATATATTTTATTTTATTAGACCCACAAATAACTGAAACCATGGATATTAAACCTGCTGATATTGGGGTGCCCTGAAACAGCGAAAATTCAGACAAGGCAAACATTTCATAGTTCTCTAATCCTGGAATCTTGTGATATACAATAAGCAGAACTTGTAGGAACTTAGCATTCATTCTAAGATTCTCATCCTCATGTTTCTGGCAGAAATAATATATGGTCATTCTGTAAGGTAAAGGTTCCCCTTGCTTGAAAGCCAGCCGTATCCGACTCTAGGGTTCAGTGCTCATCTTTGTTGCAAAGCTGAAGAGCCAGCACTGTCTGCTTCTACAGATGTTTCCGTGGTCATGTGGCAGGCATGACTAGACACCGGAGCACATGGAACTCTGTTACCTTCCCACCAAAGTGGTCTGTATTTATCTACTTGCAATTTCTTGCTTTCGAACTGCTAGGTTGGCAGGAGGGTCATTCTGTACTGCTCCCATAATGGGGGGAAAAAAGTAAAGTGTAGCAGGTGTAGCTGGCAAATTAAAACTTTATGTACAATTGGCTAAAGGGAAGAATAGTAAATGCTTGAGATAAGCATTTGGGGTCAGACGTTCTCGCTAAAGTGAGGACTCACTGACACACAGACCACAATATCAAAAAGACAACAGATATGGCTGGTCAGACAGGAAAGGTAAAGCATTCTCCATCAATTCCTTCTTCTCATTTCTTAGCACATTGTAGTCAGAAAATACAGTGACAAATGTACAGTCACACTGTTAAACAACAAACAAAACCCAGCCGATATTTATTTATACAGTAATACCTCATATGAAGTCCGCTTCATACAACATCGAATTCACACATCGCCTAATTTTTTGAAAAAAGTTACCTCATACAAAGTCGCTCAACTTTGTATAAGGCATTGAGGTTTTCCCAGGTTGCATTGTGCCTGGGCAGTATAAAAGGCAGGACACATGCGTGCATTGCTCTTGTGAGTTTTGCATGAGGCGAAGAGTGTTTAGAAGTGGTTTTCAGCATGATTTTGGATTTTTTTTGAATTTTTTCATCAGAATTTTTAGAAGCATTCCTGGGATTTTTGCAGCATTCTTCAGGTTTTTGGACAATCAGGATTGTTTGGCATGTTTTTTGTAATGTATTTAGCCTTTAGACAATGATTTCTTAAAGTTCTGTCAGTTTCCTGTCTGTTTCCTTGACTTTGCCCTGAAGTCTGTGCTGTTACATTACAATGTATCTCTATGAAAATGATGTTGTACGAGGCATTGCGGCAAGGATTTGGACGTTGTATGAGGCATCGCGGCTAGGATTTTGCATGCCTCATACAAAGTCCAAATCCGTATAAAGTCCAAACTTGTGAAACCAAGTTTGGACGTTATATGAGGTATCACTGTATTATCTATATGCTGCCTTTGCATGCATATTTCACCTTGCTCTTTTGATATCAGTTTGGTTGTTCGGTAATTTACGTACCTGTCATATGCCCCACATAGCAGTAACTGTAACACAGTATCTCCACCAATCCGGGCATTTTGGGGATCACACCAATCAAGGAGGACTTGGCAAAAGATGTCATTTCCTGTTTCTTTGCCGCTGTGAATTCTTGGACCTCATTGGCTAAACTCACCATCTGGCAAATAAAGATTAATATGTCATGAACTACAAACCGCCTAGTCAATAAGCCCACTGCTTAACCCATTTGTCTACCTAAGCACAACTTTTACCTTGAGGGTGAGTAAAAGTTGGATAGCATTGGTGAAAGGTGTTGGCTCTGGGAGGTCAAAGAAGGTTACTGTGCGGAAAAAGAACAGGTAGGAAAAAGTCCATCCCAGTGTCAGATAGTGGCAAGACCTGATAGGGACAAATGGAAACATGAAGTGAGAAGCTGAGATTTCAAGATATTCCTGTCAGGAAATGAGTTTACTCACGAGTAGGTCTTCTTGACCACCAGTGGATGCTTCCTGTTTCTGAGATACCGCCTTCCTGGCTAAGCAACCCAGGCAATTAGATTAGTGTAAATAAGTTAGTAAATAGCCAAGTAAACACTCCAGGCATCCTTCAGGTATTTTAAAAGTATATTGTAATCAAAGTAAGTTACAGAAGGAAGTTTATCAAAAGTTCAGAAAGCACATCAAAATAAAGAAAGCTGTTCTATGGGGAAAGCCCAGCCCCCACCCTCCAACTTTCTGGTAAAAGAAGCTACATGTTTGCAGTTCACCCTTAGCCACAGATGTCAAGTATCCCGTTTTGGCCGGGAAATTACCGTATTTTGCCCCTCTTTCCCGCCACCCGTATTTTACCCGTATATTATCTTAACCTATAAAACCAAGTGTTCACCGTTGGAATTGGCTATAGGTTGCTATACGTCGCCCTACTTACCCGTTCCCTCCCTTCGAGAGCACGGGCGAAGTGGCTACGCAGGTCAACGAATAGTTTAAAAAAATCGCGATTGGGGCATCAGCCCCACCAATGGCAAGAAAGGGAAACAACTTCATTACCCGAAAAGCATTGCGTTTCGCCGTGTTTCGCCCACTGTTATCCAATCACGATGATAAAAACAACGGAGACAGTCTTTGCGTTACGAGCCGCAACCAATCCAAAATAGCGTATCAAAACCATGCCGAGCGACGGACGACAGAAACTAAACACAAAATACATATCCCAGCATCCTTTACTCTCTAACACCCAGAAAGGTCTTCTGCTGCAGCCAATGAAATGCTTCGGAATGTACGCGTCATCATTGAAGTAATCCACAACGCTACAAACAGAAAATAATTGCAATGCAAAACTACTTACATACCTACTTTCATTTCAGCATACTGGTAGGTAGGTTAGTCCATGGCAATTTTTGGAAATATAAATTAGAAATTCAAACACATAAATTCTAAATACTACATTGCGTATCCAAAACCTTGCCGATCGACTGAAAAAAATTAAAAAACTACATATCCCAAACTCCTTTTCACTTTAAAGCCATATAAGGAGTTGTGTGAGTCATCAGTGACGAAATTCACCAGGCCATTAAAAAGCCATCATTCCGAGCCAAACCAACTTAGATTCCTGCTATTACTTCAGCGTAGATGTAGAAATCTAAAGCCTTTTGCGAGCTTACGGTAGAGACCGCAGTGATTTTTCTAAATACTACATTGCGTATCCAAAAGCTTGCCGAGCGACTGAAAAAAATTAAAAAACTACATATCCCAAACTCCTTTTCACTTTAAAGCCATATAAGGAGTTGTGCGAGTCATCACAAGGTTCAGTACTGGGACCCCTGCTTTTCAACCTCTTCATAAATGATCTAGAGGTAGGAGTAAAAAGCAAGGTAGCCAAATTTGCTGACGACACTAAATTATACAGGGTAGTGAAAACTGTGAGAGATTGTGAGGAGCTCCAGAGGGATCTCTTGACACTGGGGGAGTGGGCAAAACAGTGGCAAATGAGCTTCAACATTAGTAAGTGCAGAGTGATGCATGTTGGGGCAAAGAACCCCAATTACATTTATAAACTGATGGGGTCTGAACTCTCTGCGACAAACCAGGAAAGGGACCTTGGTGTCCTGGTGGACAGCTCAATGAAGGTGTCAACCCAGTGTGCCTCAGCAGTGAAAAAAGCAAACTCAATGTTAGGGATCATAAGGAAGGGTATAGAAAATAAGTCAGCAAGTGTTATTTTGCCTCTTTATAAATCTATGGTGAGGCCCCATCTGGAATACTGTGTACAGTTCTGGTCGCCATACCTCCAGAAGGATATTATGGAGTTGGAGAAAGTACAGAGGAGGGCAACCAGAATGATTAGGGGACTGGAACACCTTCCTTACCATCTGAGGCTGCAACGGTTGGGCCTTTTCACTCTTGAACGACGGCGTCTAAGAGGTGACCTGATTGAAGTTTATAAAATCATGCACGGTGTGGACAAAGTGGATAAGGAAAAACTGTTTTCCCTATCGCACAACACTAGAACTAGGGGACACTCCATGAAACTTTTGGGTACTAGTTCTCAAACAAATAAGAGAAAGTACTTTTTCACCCAGAGGATTACTGGTCTATGGAACTCCCTGCCAGAAGAAGTGGTGACAGCTGTCAGTCTTGACAGCTTTAAGAAAGGATTAGACAAGTTCATGGAGGACAAGGCTATCAATGGCTATAATTATGGCTACCTAAGGACAACCTCCGGGTTGGAGAGATAGGCAGGATCTCTCTCAATGCCATTTCCAGGGAATCCTAAGCAGGTGAAGGCATCTCCTTGGGAATACCCTGAAGGAAATGGTGAGCCACTGTGTGAGACAGAATGCTGGACTGGATGGGCTGTGGCCTGTTCCAGCAAGGCTGTTCTTATGTTCTTATGTTCTTATGTTCTTATCAGTGACAAAATTCACCAGCCCATTTAAAAGCCATCATTCCGAGCCAAACCAACTTAGATTCCTGCTATTACTTCACCGTAGATGTAGAAATCTAAAGCCTTTTGCGAGCTTACGGTAGAGACCGCAGTGATTTTGGGAACGAAACGAGTCCCGTTCAAAAAATTACTCATACTCCAAACGAGTAATTACGGAATTTATTCGTTTAAACACTTGAAAAAAAGACTAACAACGCAAAAGGTTGCTGCCAACTGTACTTTGAGCCGTTACGCAATCCGTAACGCGCTACGAATATTTAAAAAAAACGGCCTAATGAACTTTACGAAACCTAAAGATAATTGAACGCAATTAAAGTTACATAATATTTACGATCAGATATCTAAAAAACTACACATTCTGGACAAAGCTAATAGAAGACGTTCTTAAATAACAAATGCAATACAGCGTGTTAACTTTAACACGAACAGGGGGGAAAAACCGTTGGAGAGGGAAACAGAGACCAGTATCATTTGCAAACAAAATAGTAACTAGCAAAGGAAAATAAAACATTATTCATACTTCAAAAGGGAGAATAATCCTAAAATAATAAATATATTTCATAAAAACACAGAAATCCACTGAGCAACAATACACAAGGTCAGACACTAAAACACTGCGGAGTTCATCTTTCAAAACCATGTTTTGCTCACGGACAACTATATGTTGCATGCTCACGCGTTGTTGCTGCGCAAAACCTATTCATACTAGCAGAACATGACCAAACCAAAAACATCGTCTATCAGCAAGTTTTGCAGAAAGATGATAAATTATAAAAACAAACAAACATAACGCCATACAATCATCACATTAATGCGAAAAATACATAATGAAATAACTGGGGCTCAATTGGGAACACATCACGGATAACTAATTAAATAAACGCAACACGAATACATGAAAAAACCTTACTCAAACGTCGCCGATCTAGCGAATCCTAAAATCATATTAATTGTAAGCCCAACATAAATAACAATAAGTACAATTATAGAAATCTAAATATAAATATCAGGGATAAAAAAAACCAATCAATTACATACATGCCTTCCGCGAAGCCCTATAGTACAGCTTAAAAGATACACACCTCCAAATATGCAAATCGCACTCACTCGCAAAGCACTTCGCAAACCAAACATCAGCGGAGGAGAAGAACCCGATCACGAGGTTCTTTCAAAAACACCCGGATTCACGCACCTTTAAAACGAAACCACATCACTCAGCAGCGACAACTCAAACTAGAAAGGGACATATAGCCATCGTCCCGATAGGAAATTTGATCAAACAATGGAGACAGAAAATAATAAATCGCTTCCCCAGGAAGAAATTGCAAGAGACACACAGCATAGAGAGAACGAAAGCACCAACAGAATAATCCAAGATATTAATAGCGAAACCCAAAACAAAATGCAAAAAGATAAACCCACCAAGTTAATACTGCCATGGAAAATGCAGACGACAGAATCATCAAACAATACCTACAAAGCAACACAACATCAGGAAAAAACCAAAATGGACACTCAAATTGACCAAACAAACGAAACACAACATCAAAATACAGAACCAGAAATAAACAAAACTAACTTAAATCCACAAACAAAGAACCAAAAAACTGTGCTGCCTTGGAAATTACAAATTGAGGAAAACTCAATGAAAAAGGAGTCAGAATTCAAAAATCTTACAAATAACAACATGCTGGAAAACAACAAGGAACCAAAAGAAATTCAAATAGTCAGAAGAAAAGAAAATCAAAAAGCAACACCGCAGACACCACAGAATCAAACCTTGGAAGAAATAATAAAACAAATAAATAACAAACAAATACACAAAAACGGACAACCAAACACTAGCCAGATGAAACAACAAAAGAGAGAAGACCAACAACAAGAACAGAAACAATCTTTAGAAGAAATCATAAGGCAAATAAACAGCAAACAAACAATACAACAGGAACATAAGTCTCCATATAATGTGCAAAATCAACAGAAAACCCAACAACATCAACAACAACAAACAAAATCAGATAAAGATAACCAAAATGTCATCACTATTGACAAAATAATTCAGAGACATATTCATATCATGAAAAATCCACCATCAAACTACAATCAGGAGCTTGCTGAATTAATGCTGAAGCATTTCCTTCAAATAAAATCTAAAGAGATCCAGGAAAAAAAAGGTGAGTATAAATAATATTTTTACAAACTCAATTTGTAAAAAAAATATTTATTTATCTTGGTCAATTATATCTTTAAACAGGAAAATCAACAGAACAAACATCATCACAATGAAGCATGTAAAGGATGATATCTAACAATGAAGGTAAATAAATTATAAAAAGCTGAAAAATATATTTCACACAATAGAAATGTAAGCAAAAATAAATGAAAACATTTATGCACACTTAAATGAAAGAAATAATAATATTTTAAAAAAAACAAAAATCAAAACCAATATCAATAACAATCATTTCATATTATGTCTTACAGATAAAGAAGACACTTCAAAACATCAGAAACAACCACAGTTATAAAACAATTTAGCTAAAAAAATACTTTGAAATATGTTTTTAATAGTTTCATACAAAAATTTTAACTAATAAGCAACTTAAATTTTCAAGTTACATTTTTGGATTACACAATGTTAAAAATTATATTTTTCAAAAAAAAAAGTTTACAAATATATAACATCAAAATGACCTTGCATAATGCAAATATTCTGTTGACATACTGTTTAAAAACTTTAACAAATAAAAAAAAATTTTACCAAAAGAAAAAAGAATTCATTGTCTTATATATAGCACAGGGGGTAAACAGCCCGGCAACGCCGGGCAAACTATGCTAGTTTTATTATAAAACCAAGGTGTCATGAGGTATGTTCCTCATAACAGAGCCAGGGAGGAGGAGTTGGGCTCCGGGGGGGGGGGGAGGAAGCACCCCCTAGGCACTCCCCTTAGCACCACTGCTGCCCCTCACGGGGAACAATACAGCAAGCCAGCCCCCACTGGCAAGCCTCAGCTGCAGTGGAAGAAATAAATACTGTAATTTTAAACCCCTTTCCCCATTCGCTCCTACATTATTTCATAATATGGTTATTTTTTATGGAACTGTTTTTTACACTTATATCAGTTAATTGTCTACTGTCTTAGCCGTGTGTACCTCAATTTCATTTTTTAAAAAATCTGTGTTTAAGACAGGACCACCGAAATATCCTCTTTATGTTGTATACAAATATACTTGAAGCCGATTGGCTCATTGTCTCTTCTCTCTCTCACTAAGACACATACTCATGCAGCTGGGCTCCAAAGAACTCAGGAATGCCAATTTTCCTTATTTTAAAGTCCAAAACATGACAGGTATGCCCTTAGCTCAGAGCCATGGATCAAGAGAGTGTCTTGCTTCCTCCCTCTGGGTTATATCTCCTCCCTCAGGGTCCACCTCCTTGCCATTCCCTTAAAGGAATCCAGCCAATGATCATACAGCATGACATCTCCATCACACATTAGGTTTCATTTCTTACAACCCACGAGGACAGCATGTTTACACATTCCAATCCCTTTGGTATGTGTTAAAGGTTCTCCCCCAAATTGAAATCTCCATCTTAGATGAGACTAAAACCAGGGCATAAATTCTGCCCTGACAATTCCTATTCAACCCATTATATGTATAACCACCCCTCTGAACTAGATTTTGTAGCTGGATTGTACACCAAAAACAAAACTATGAGTCCAGTTTGTGGTTGCACTTGATAACAAACCACAATTTCTTTGTGAGAATAGAACATAAACAAGTTGTAACAAACCACAATCTATTTAACAATTATGTATGAGCCTGGCCTATTTTTGATGTGCTGTTCCCTTCGACGAACATCATTATCTTGTAGACCCCTTTTCCTATTTTCAGACTCAGAAGTCTTGACTCTAAACCCGTGGTTCCCGACGGGGGTGGGTGGGTTGCTTTTTTAAGTGGGGCAATTTGAGAACGAGTTATTAACAGTGAATGTCTTTTATGCTTCCGCCACATGAATAGGAGCTCACCTTTTGAACAAGAATTATATGTCACGGTGGGGTGGAGGTGAGGGTTAGGATTTTAGAGATGCTTAGGTGGGGCATGGCCAAAAAAAGGTTGGGAACCACTGCTCTAAACCTTTATGCTTAAGTTGTCATCGTTAAGACAGTTAACAGGTTGCCCCTTATACGTCTTGTGGATCAGTGACTGCGGCAATTTTGGTCACTAACTGTTTAATTACATCCTAAAATTATAATTGTCTCAATTTTAAAAATCCATTGTTTTCATTATGTGCTATCAAGTTGTTTCTAGCATTTTTTGTCGCCAGCAGCACTGAGTTTCGGTTCAAGAAGAATTGTGGGAAATAAGTCAAATAGATCATCATCACTTATCCACATCTGGCCGCTCCAGATGCCCAGAAACCCCAACCACCCCGAAGTCCCACATTTCTATTCTAAACAACCAAGATAGTTCATCTTAGTAAAGGTCTCCCCAAAAGCCAGTCATATCTGACCCTAGGGTTTATTGCTCCTATCTATTTATAGCCAAAGACGTCTGTAGACGTTTCTGTGGACTTGTGGCAGGCATGATTAGACACCAAAGTGCACGGAACGCTGTTTACCTTCCCACAGCAGTGATACTCATTTATCTACTTGCAATTTCTTGCTTTTGAACTACTAGGTTGGCAGGAGCTAGGACAGAGATGGGAGCTCACTCTGTTGTACAGTACTCGGGTCTCGAAATGCCAACCTTCTAGTCATCAAGTTCAGCATCTTAACAACTAAGCCACCACACTCCCGTAGTTCATCTTACAGTTACCCAACAGTTCATCTTACAGGCACTCTAAAACAAATACAGAATCCCCAACATTGTCCTTCTAGTTAATCAGACTAGAGTCCCTCAGGTTTGTTTATTTTACCTGGGTGAGATATTGATAATTAGCCATGTTCCCAGGATTGTGATGAGTGAGTGGAGGGTGTGAATGTGGCAAGTGGCCAATGTCAGCACGAGTCCTGCAGCTGCCCCTCCAAACTGCTTTAGCTTCGGCCCTGCAAAGGAAAGAACGGGACACAACTCATAATTACAAGCATTACAGCAACACGGGGTGGGACTTAGAGTTAGGGATTGCACTAAAGGTGCACAAAGTACCCACAAGGTGGGCAAAACACATGAACTCACAGCCCTTGCCAGATGAACTCACAGATGAACTCACAGCCCTTGCCAGAATAATCAAGAGGAAGGAATGCTGGGAGATGTAGTCCAGCAACAAAACTACCCATAAGCAGTACTGAAGTAGGCAGAGAAATACTTTCATCAAGCAGCCTCTTCTGTGGAATACGTCTTGTTCTTTTTTTAACACCCCCTTTCCCACAAAAATAAACCCCCAAGTTTAAAATTTCATACAGAATAGTGAAGGCAAAGTGTAGCCATTCTTGCAACCCCTGATCACCCCTCACTTCTCTTTCCCCTTAGCAGAAAAGGTGAAAGAACAGTGAATCATCTTCAATGCAAGGCAGAACTTCTCAACCTTTTAAAGCCGAGGGGCGGGTCATACTCCCTCAGACAGTTTCGGGGTCGGACAACCATTTTGCCCTTCCTCCACCACATGGCACTCATACCTGTCAAATTTTGGATTTGAAAATAAGGGAAATTTCCTGGCCAAAATGGGAAACTTGACAGCTATGCTTATCCTATCCTGACCTCCAGTGGCGGCATTAAGGCATTGCAGCCCAACTAATATGGGAGGACGGCGGGAAAGAGGGTAAAATACGGGAGTTTTCCGGCCAAAGCGGGATGCTTGACAACTATGTCCTGGTGTGGTGGAGGAAGTGTCGGGCGACATGAAATGGTGCCGCATCCGGCCTGCAGGCCACAGGTTGAGAATCCCTGATGTAAGGTAAGGGTCTCCCTTGCTCAAAAGCCAGCTGAGTCTGACTCTAGGGGTCAGTGCTCATCATCTCTGTTTATAGTCAAAGAGCCAGCGCTGCTTGCATTTGCAGACGTTTCCGTGGTCATGTGGTAGGCATGACTAGACACCAAAGCACATGGAACACTATTACCTTTCTTGCCGAAGCGCTACCTATTTATCTACTGCAATTTCTTGCTTTCAAACTGCTAGGTTGGCAGGAGCTGGGACAGATGACGGGCACTCACTATGTTGTGCAGCACTCGGGTCTCAAACTGCTGACTTTCCAGCTGTCAAGTTCAGCATCTTAACCACTAACTCACCATTTTGCAAGCCCATCTTCTAAGTAGGTCATATTTAACACTCAGATGTAATTTTCCAAACTGAAAGTAGACTCCTTGGCCCTGCCACTACTTCTCCTGCCATAACAGTTCAATGACAGCAAAGGTCACAAAAAGCTACCTAACTCTTCTCCTGCAAGTCCCATCCTTATGACCTAGGTCCGTGATGGTGAACTTTGGCACTCCAGATGTTCTTGGACTTCAATTCACAGAAGCCCTAGCCCCTGTGAATCCACAGGAATGGGTTTACTACAATTCATCTGGCCCATGCCGCCCTCGTTGTTTCCGGAAGTGGAAGTAAAACGCGCCCGTACGGGGGAAGGGTTAACCTGGAAGAGTCTTAACTGTACTGGCGCGTTTTACTTCCGCTTCCAGGAGCGATGAGGGAGGCGTGGGCTGGATGAATCACAGTAAACCCATTCGTGTGGATTCACAGGGGGCTGAGGCCTCTGGGAATTGAAGTTCAAGAACATCTAGAGTGCCAAGTTTCACCATCACTGAGGGTTTTTGACTACCCTTCAAGCAGAGCAACAGAAGGCTTTATTGCTTAACCCAAACTCCATGACAGTTCCTCTTTACTAGTACTTACCCCCTTTCTTGAAGGCAAAACCAATGGGGATGGAGATGAACAGTACGGTCAAGTAGACAATTTCATCAGGTGACATTATGGCTGGCTGCAGAGATACAAAAACAAAATAGGTTTCACTGATTAAAGCCAGAAAAACCAGAAATACCAGTCAGAAGACTTCATCTTGACCCTGCAGCCAATTAAAAATTAACAGTTAGGGAAGGAGAGAATGGAAAGAGAGTCAGCTTTGAACTGTAAATCAATGTGATACAGAAGCATAAAGCAGGGCTGGCAGGAAACCTGGCTTCTTGCATCAAAAGTCTGAGATCTTAGAGAGAAGGTCAAAACAATGTCAAGAGACATTATTGTTAACCCGGGAGCATGTGTCTCACTAGGGCAGTTTTCCCCAACCTTTGGTTTTTCGACTTCAATTCCCAGAAGCCAAAATCAATTCCCCAAAGCACTGATCAGACAATGTACTGACTTAGGGTTCTGGGAATTCAAGTCTACCAGTGTTCCGTGGAACATAGTTTGAGCAATGCTGCACTAGAGCAGGGATTCTCAACCTGTGGCCCACAGCACCATTTCATGTGCCCTCCCCACACCGCCTCCACCACGTCAGGAAGTGCCATGTGGTGGAGGAAGGGCAAAATGGCTGTCCGGCCCCCAAAGGTGTCTGAAGGAGCATGACCGGACCCTGGCTTTAAAAGGTTGAGAACTCCTGAGCTAGACCATTAGGAATGCTGGCCTGAGGAAATTCTGGAGTTGTAATTTTTTAAAAAGCAAGTTTTCCAAATTTTGCAGAACATTATATTTGAGGATGACCTGGTGAATGGACAGGCCATTTAAGGCCACCACCACCCTTTTTGACTCACTGGCAGCTATTGCAGTAGATCACACCCATACCAGTTTCTACATTATTGCAGAAGCTCCTCCACTCCACACTGCTTTCTCCCAGTGGCTCTGAACCATGTCCTTGTCTCCTTAATCCAGTATATCGCTTCTCACCCCATACGCTCTATATTTAAATAGGAATCCTTCAACCAGATTAAAATCAAGTGCCTCTCTAAAGATACCACTAAGACACACACTCATGCAGCTGGGCTCCAAAGAACTCAGGAATGTCAATACCTTCCCCTGTTCTATGCCCTTCCCTATCCAGAGAGAGCGGACTCTTTTTGCTAAAAGATCTTAGATTCGAGATGGCAAACCTTGGCACTCCAGATGTTCTTGGACTTTAATTCCCAGAAGCCCAAGCACCCTGTGAATTCATACGAATGGGTTTACTGCGATTCATCTGGCCCACACTGACATACGGGTGTGTTTTACTTCCGCTTCCGGGAGCGACAAGGGCAGTGCAAGCCAGATGAATCGTAGTAAACCCATTTGTGTGGATTCACAGGGTGCTTGGGATTCTGGGAATTGAAGTCCAAGAACATCTGGAGTGCCAAGGTTCACCATCACAGTCTTAGATCCTTTTGTCCAAAACTGTCCCCAGCTTCTGAGTGAGTTATGTGGTACACAGAAAAAGCAGAGGTGCCTTCTTCTTCTTCCATGTCTAGGCCAGATGTGAAACTACCAAAATAAAGCCACCCTTTGGTGAGTTCATTCTGCAGTTCCTGCCTGACCTAGTGTGAGAATGATTAGCTGGCACAACAAAGTTACCATTACCAGGATACATCCAATTATAGTTCAAAAATACCACAATCTTCAAAGAGGATCTTTCTGTGCACCCTATCAGAGGTACCTGAGATATGGGGTTTGTAGCAAGAACTATAGGAAAGGAGGGGGGGAAATAAAAGAGAATTGAGATGTGAATAAAAACATAATTATTCCTCTGCCCCCACTACAGAGAGAGCACTATGATCCAATAAACGTTTGTGGGGGAAGCATACTGTTTGGAGCACAGGAAGAAAAGAAAGGTTTAAACAGAAAAGCACGAAATAGGTGAACTGTCAAGAACATTTGCCTAAAGCGGGGAATGAAGGTGAAACTAGATACTCCTCTATTGGTAAAACATGCAAGGAATCTTGAGTAAACTTAAAAGAACGTTTGGTAAACTAATGCACTGTTTCTCAACCTGCAGTTAGGAAATACAGTAATCTGAATTTACTGTGGAGGAAGAGAAGCACTGTAATTTCTCAGCAAGTGCCTGAAGTAGAAACAGCATGACAGTACAGTACAGTACTTGGGTTATTTTCTGAAGGGGAAAACCCGACGATGCTTAACATATCTGCTAAAAATATGTGCCTTACATATGCTGAGGATCCTTTCTGTGAAATGCAATGACAAGGCCATTTTGACACCTGCCCGACTCTTGCTTGCTGGTTTCCCATTCTGGTTAGAAAGTGTGCTTCAACTTAAAGGGTTAATGATATTTTATATAAAAACTAAAAAAAGTCTCCCGGCCTCCTTGGCAAAGTAATTTTCAGAGTTTTTAGCTAAAACAGAATATAGCTCAGTAAGTTTCTTCTTCCATGTCTAGACCAGACATGAAACTGCTAAAATGAAGGCACCTTTCGGCGAGTTCATTCTGCAGTTCTTTTTGCCTGACCTAGTGTGAGAAAGATTAGCCGGCAACACAAGATTGCCATTACCAGGGTACACCCAATTGTGGTTCAAAAATATCCCAAACTTTGAGGAGGCTCTTTCTGTGTTAAAGTTTCTGGTTGTTCCAGGGGGCCCCCAGAAAAAGAGAATGGTAAACTCCTTCTGCATGTTCTCTACCTAGAATCCCTGGAAACGGTCACCCTAAGTCAGAATCGACTTGACAGCACTTGATTATTAAGGCAAGGCTTTATATAAGAATATCCCACCACTAATAAGAGGAGGAATATCAATCAAATTCCTCAGGTGGAGCAAAAATTACTTTAACCGAATTTCCCATAGGAATGCATTGAAAACCAGTTAATCCATTCCCAAAAAATTCCATAAACCGAGCCACTATTTTCTATGCATTTCCTTTTGTTATGTGATTTTTATGTTAACCAAGGTTTCACTGTACTAAGAAAGATGCTTGCAGCCCAGTAAAAATATACAGTATTAAAATAGTTTCTGAGGAATCATGGGGTTTACCAGCCCAAAGCCAAGAGAATTAGAACAGACATTTAGAGATGTCAAAGGTGCTGTCAACTTGTCCATCTCCTCTAGCCACTCACTATTTGACTATAATGTTATCCAGACATTACATAGGACAGAAAACATTATCAATACAGTAGCAGGCACATTAAAGCCTTATGCAAAGTTGACTGAAACTGCTAAAATTCGCATAGTCAAAGCAATGGTATTTCCAGTGGTAATGTATGGGTGTGAGAGCTGGACCATTAGGAAGGCTGAGCGCAGAAGAATAGATGCCTTTGAGATGTGGTGTTGGAGGAGAGACCTGAGAGTCCCTTGGACAGCAAAGAGAACAAATAGGTCAATATTGGAAGAAATCAATCCTGACTGTTCATTGGAGGGACAAATAGTGAAGATGAAGCTAAAGTACTTTGGACATCAAATGAGAAGGGAGGACTCACTTGAGAAGGTCTTGATGCTGGGAAAGGTGGAGTGCAAGAGAAGAAGGGGGCATCCAAAGATGAGATGGATAGATGGTATTGTAGACGCAATGGGCACAGAGCTGGGCGGGCTGAGGAGGATGGTGGAGGATAGAGGTGCCTGGAGGAAAATGGTCCATGGGGTCGCAAAGGGTCGGAATCGACTGTGAGACTGAACAACAACAACAACAAAGTTGACTGAAGGGAAGAACATTAAGTTCTTGAGATAAGCATTGGGGGGTCAGGTGTGCTTGCTAAAGTGTGGACACACCTATCCTACACTGAGACACACCTACCACAAAATCAAAGAGATAACAGATATGGTGGGCCAGACAGCAAAGGTGAAATATTATCTGTTCTCTAGATTCCTTGTTCTCATTCCTTAGCTCAGAGCAATGTACAGTCGGACTGTTAAAAACAAACAAACCCCAGCCCATATTTACTTATTTATATTATCTATATGCGACATTTCTCCCCACAGGGGACCCAGGGGAGCTTGTAACAACTAATACTGTAGTGTTGTTTTTTTGGAATAGAAGTGGTGTTAGTCTGTGGTTCAGGCATATCAGAAAAAAAACAACAAAACAAAGACACTGTAGTACTTTAAAGACTAACTGCTATATTTTTTACTGTGAGCTTTCGTGGATCAAGTTGTCTGAAGAAGTGGACTTGATCCACTAAAGCTCACAACAAAAATATATAGCAGTTAGTCTTTAAAGTACTGCTGTGTTTTTGTTTTCTTTTCTAATAGTTTTAAGTTCTAAAATACAATATAAATATTACATATAACAAGATTAAAGCCAGGATTAAAAACAATTCTGAAACACATTATTAAAAATATCTGTTAATAAAGAAAGCATCGCTGAGCCCCTTAGGGCTTAAAACCCTTTTTTTCCCTCCTCCTCCAACTCCTGTGTATAGTGTATGATACTGTTCCAGAAATAGATAGATAGATAAATCTTTATTGTCATTGTCTTGCACAGAACAACGAGATTGGCGCAGCAGGTCGCCTTTCCTAGGCCTTTGCTTGTCAAAGATTAATCACACACTTACACATACACACACCTCCACTCACCTCTCAAAAGGCCCCTTCAAACACGTGCATTGTCCAAACGTGTGAACCCGCTGGAAGAAAGGTGGTGGTAGGGGAAATAATGGAGAAATTTGGGGAGAAGGCAACCTTCAACCTTTTGCAAAGCCCATTTCTGAGACCGGCAGAGAAGCCACCTTACGAAGGGTTTCTCAACCTCTCCGCCTCCGCTTCCTCCCCTTTGCAAAAAAAGGAAAGAAAACGAAATCCGAATTGGAAGGCAGAAAGATTCCTGGGTTCTTTTCTTTCACCCCCACCCGCCCCGCCTCGCCTGGCCGTGGCCGCTCTCCTTCGCGTGCATCTATTGGTCGACGCGGCCGTCATTCCAAGGTCTCCGGCTGAGACCGCGGAATGATTGGACGGTTCTACAGACCAAGGGGGCGGAGACTAAGGGGTGGGGTGGGGGAAAGCCCGGATTCCCGGGCTCGCACGCGCAGGGCATGGAATGGAATGTATATGAAGTCAAGTCAGAGAGCGCAGCAAGGGAGGGAGGTGGGTGGGTGGGAAGTGGTTTTGTTTTTTTAGGGGGAGCCAGACTTTTGCAATATCCTGAAGTTGAATTAACACCCCCACCCATCATCTGCTGTTTTGGGGGATGGTGGGAGTTGTAGTCTTAACGCGCAAGGAAAGAACCAAAAAGTGGAGGACTGGAAGCTTGGGGGTGTATTTGGGAATATATTTAGGAAGATCAGGGTTACAGACGTTCGTGTGAACGCCCAGCCGGATCGGAAGCAGAGTTGCTGGGCATTAAGAACCCGTTTTCCTCTTTTCACGAGGAGCTCGGGCTAAACACACCTTGCTTGGAGGTCAGGCCCCACTGAATGTGGCATCGTGGCTGGTAAGTGTGTGCAATATTACAGCCTGTGTGCAGAGTCACCGTGCATAGTTTTGGTTACTCGAGTCTCCTAGGTGTGGTTACTCCAGCAAACGCTCATCACAGACAGTGTGGACCCGGACGACGGTGGTGTCCACTATTCTTCATTATAGGGGTTCACACGTGGTTGAGTGGGCCGGTCATGTGGCTCCTCCCACGTGATATACTGCTCTCCAGATATTTTGGGTTATTACAAATTACACCAGCTGTAGGAATTATGGTTAGTGGTCAGAAATTATGGGGCATGCTGTCCAAAGTATTTTAAGAAACTACCTTATCTTTAAGATAGTCAAGATAAAGATTTCCCTTGCTTGAAAACAAGTCGCATAGGACTGTAGGAGGTGGTGCTCATCTGCGATTACAGCCAAAGAGCAGGCACTGTCTGCATATGTTTCCGTAGTCATGTGGCAGGCATTAGACACTGAAGCACACAGAACGCTGTTACCTTTCCCGCCTTTCCCTAAATTACTGATATAAATGCCCATACAAATAAGAATATGCTTTTTGCTGGCCCAGTGGAATGTTGTAATATTTATTTGTGTTCCATTCCTCTTTCAGTTTCTCAGGGCAGCACCAGTGGAGGGCCAGGCATGATCAAAATCCACATTCTGGAGGGAAAAGCATTTGTGTGGAATTATGCAGATGCGCGGCGGATCCGAGAGGAGCATCGCATTGTTGGCACATTGGTTGGGGCATTGGTTCGGAAACCCCGGCAGAATGTGAGGCTGGGGCTTCCTCTGCAGTTGCTCCCGGAAGAGGCCCGTCTTCTGGTTGAAAAGGGTTTTGCAACCTTGCGTAAAAACCCTGTGTCCCAACCCAATGACACAATCCAGGTGACGAATTCTCAGATTTTGTCTTCTTAAACAGGAAATGTTCAATAGCCTGGGATAAAAGTCAGAGGATGCATTCAGAGAGATGCACAATCTCTTTAACTAGAGTGGGGAATGCATGGCCCTCTGATGTTGAACTACGATTCCCATCACCCTACTTGGAGAAGAGGCCATGGGTCAGTGGTATGCAATGTGTCCTTTGCATGCAAATGTTTGATCCCCAGTTTTTCTCTTTCATGTTTTGCAAGAGATGACACTGTGAACATTCTGATTTAATAGTCATTCTCTCCTCCTAGGGCAGTGGTGGTAAACCTATGGCACACATGCCAGAGGTGGCACTCAGAGCCCTCTCTGTGGGCGCCTGTATGGTCGCCCCAGTACAGAGTTCGCCCTGCCCCTCTGCCCAGCAGCCCAATGGGAGCACTTCCTTCTCCAGCACAGAGTTTGCCCCACCCCTTTCCCCAGCAGCCCAATGGGAGCACTTCCTCCCTTCCCCAGCACAGAGTTTGCCCCACCCCTCTGCCTAGCAGCCCAATGAAAGCGTTTCCTCCCTCCCCTGTTGCTGTGTTGGCATTTTGTGATAAATAAGTGAGTTTGGGGTTGCAGTTTGGGTACTCTGTCTCTTAAAAGGTTCACCATCACTGTCCTAGGGAAGTCTAAGTGGAAGTTCAGGGAAGTGACCACAGAGATTAACAACAACATTCTTATATTCCTGCCTTTCTATCATACTCCTCATGGCTTATATAATTTCCATCAATAATAATTGTGTGCCATCAAGTCAATTCTGACTTATGGTGCCAATCTTTGCTTTCCAAGAATGTTCCAATCAGGGAAAGGATGGCAGCTAAAACCAGTGCATAATTTTTCTGAACATGTAGTGTAGAATACTTCTACTCTTCCTTTTGCTTTATATTATTTCTTTACATTTAAAAAAGCCCCAGGGGCAGTGGTGGGCATCAGCAGGTTCGCACCAGTTCGCCAGAACCGGTAGCAGAAATTCTGGCTGGCCCCGCCCATCCAAATTTTGAAATAAAGTAGTCCTAATTCGGGTGCAACACAGGGCTTTCCTCTGGCCTCGGCCACCATACCACGACCACAGTGTGGTAGTAAAAAAAATTTGAGCCCACCACTGCCCAGGGGTGACCTCCCTTATGTCAGATGCAGGTGTTTTGCCTCCTTCAAAACACTAGTTTTATTATGCTAGTTTTCAGCATGCAAGTTTTTTCCATGAGAGTGACACCATCTAATCAACTATCTCAGATCTGTTACATTTAGCAATCCTGGTTTCACTTGGGAATTGGACTGTTTGGAGCCTGAGGGAAAGGAGAAGGGAATGGTGGTGTGGTGTGGCTGTTGATCATGTCCGTGTGGGCCTGCAGGATCCCTCAGCCCTGCAGGAGGTCACTGCTTATCATAAAGAGCTAGAGGAGAGCTATCAGGAACAGCTTCGGCTTGCAGCTGACCACAGGAAAACTGTACTGAATACACTCGCAGAACGTATAGCTCAAGGCCGGGCGAAGAAGTGGAAGAAGAAAGGGGAAGAGAGAGGTGAGTGACACGAGTTTACTGTGCAGGAAGTATTACATTTGCAAGGGCAGGAAACCCCAAGAGGTAATGAGAATAGCCCATTGCAGCCTTTCCCATCATGGGTCAAAATTGTTGTTGGACTACACCTGCTATTATCCCTAGCCAACAGCAGGGGATTGTAGTCCCAAAATATTTTGGGGTAGGGAGAGCTGTTTTCAAAAGGCAGTGAATCTTGCGTTTTTCTAGAAAGTGAAACATACCAGATGTGTTCAGACAATGTTACATAAAGTTGCTTTTGACTTATGGTGACCCTAGTAAGGCTTTGAAATGTGGAAGAGGTCTGAGGAATAGAGTATGAGACGCAGCCTACACAGCTAAGAGTCAGGGATGATGGAGCTTTTAGCTCATCTTGGTGTGGAAGGCCTGCTTTAAGGAAATATTCACACCTATCGTAGCTGAAAAACTAAAATTTATTCTATTTTTAGTTAATTATTTACATTTATATCCTACCTTTCTGGGATATTTTCTCAATCTAGGTGGCTTACTACACATTAAAAAATCTTTCGAATAACAATAAGAGATTAAACAAACCAAACACAATTATAAGTAACAACAACTGTGTATTAGTGTGGAAATTTGCTATATAAAGCACGTTTGTGCACTATTTCATGGATATTGTTCCACTGGTTTTGTAGGAGCTATGAGTAACCATTATATTGTGTCCTGTACTTACAGATCTGTTGTCTCAGGAGTAGCTTATTTGGTTCAGAAAGGGATTTTGTGCCGCATATAAGTTTCTTAGTGGTGGGTAAATAGCTCTTTGTCTTCCATTCCTCACTGCAAATTTCAATGTAGAGAGGCCATCCGCCGGTTTCTGATTATCTCTCTGCTGTGGGTCAGAAGGACACATCATTCATGCAGCTCCAAGCCTCAAAGGACTACACCTACCTGGACTCACCTGACTGAGGATGCAAGGGCATCTATTTCCGTTTACTTTGTCTTGTATAATATTTCAACTTTGTTAATGATTTATACAGTAAGCCAGCTAAAACACCACTGTCCGTCCGTCTACCTGAAGACTCAAAGAACGGAAGCTAGTTGGGATTCTGGCTGCTCCAAAACATCCAATTAATTCTATCAGTCCTCTTTATCCTGGTTCCTTTGAACTACAACTCTCATTATCCTCACCCATCACTCCTGGGATGCAGATAGTTTACCTAGGTTCTTATCAAAGAGTAAATAAAACAAGACCACAAATGTTGTGGCACCTTAAAGACTAACTACATGGACTTTATCCACAAAAGCTAACATTGAAATACAGTAGTCTTTAAGGTGACGCATTTGTTTTATTTTATTTACTCTGATGGGGTACACAGAAAGGGCCTCCTTGAAGATTGTGGTATTTTTGAATCACAATTGAGTGTACCCTGGTTAACAGCAACCTTGTGTTGCCAGCTAACCCTTTTCACACTAGGACAGACCAAAGGAACTGCAGAATGAACTCCCTAAAGGTGCCTTCATTTTGGAAGTTTCACATCTGTAATAGACACTGAAGAAGAAATTTACTCTGATATATTTGCCCAGACTAACACGGCTACCACTTCAAAAATCAACTACGTTCTTATGAATTCCCAAATCACATCTACCTTCATCTCCAGATCCTCCTGTGAACCCTGCAGACTTGGAACCTGGTTTTGTCCTTCCTCGAGAATCAATGATGGTTCAGCTCCCAACAGAACGGGTTTGTCCAGGCCAAGATGAGGAAGTAGAATGGTGTGTGCCCTCGGAAGATTGGCCTTATGCTGGGCAACCAGACCACGAGATGCGCTACTGCATTTTCCTGAACCTGTGGGAACGAGGCTATTACATCACCAGTGGGAGCAAATTTGGGGGTGACTTCCTTGTTTATCCAGGTAAAGGCAGGTTTGGACGGTCTTTCAGAAGTGAGGGTGGGGTTGGGTTTCAGATCTTGCCATCCTCAACAATCTTCAAGTAAACTAAGGGTGCCCAAACTATGGCCAGTGGCCAGATCCATCTCCCAGTGCCAATTCATTCGGCCCATGCTGCCCTCGTTGCTCCTGGAAGTGGGAGTAAAATGTGCCCGTATGGGTGCATTTTACTTCTGCTTCCAAGAGTGATGAGGTGCGGAGCGGGCCAGATGAATTTGTCAGGGGCCGGATCTGGTCTGCAGGTCATAGTTTGGGCACCTTTGGTTTAAGCAAAGAAAATGGCAGTTTAAACTATCTCATCCTGTTGCAAAACAGGTTGCAAGGAAAGTTTTACTTCCGCTTCTGGTGGGAGGAACCACATGACCAGCCCACGGAACCATGCCTAGACTAACACGGCTACCGTGGCACAAAAAGTTTGGGCACCCCTGAAGTAAAGAATTGAAATGTCATAAGCTCTCCATGAGCTTAAATTAAAAACAGCTGGAGAGCCATTTCTTCCTTTTTATCGTGCCCATAGTGAACTGAATTTGCATCAAAACAAGAATCATCTTGTTCACTGCTCAAAGGGTGGGCAGGCGATATTTATAGTGAAGTCCGGCCAACCTGTCTTCTTAAATCAGGAGTTAGCAGCTTGCCACCTCAGCTTAATTCCATGCACTTGGGAAGAGGAGAGTATGAAAAAGGAGGAAATGTCAAAATGGATGGGAGGAAAAGAGATATTGTTCCTTTCAGCCCCCAAGCGCTGCCAGGTTTGCTGGACAGATGAGGTTTCAAGATATCATCCTTCTAAGACAGGGGTTCTCAGCTTGCAGCCTGTGGCCCACATTGCCGCCACCAGAAACAGACGTGTTTACGACAGCTGTAAATGCGCCTGCGGCTGTTATAAATGCATTTACGACAGCCATGGATGCGTTTTACGGCAGCGTTTATGGTGGGAGGAACCACCAGTCTGGCCCGCTCAGCTGAGGTGGCGTGGTCTGGCCCACGGCTTTAAAAGGTTGAGAACCCCTGTTCAAAGTCAATAAAGTTCCCCTCATCCATCTTAAATAAATGCCCATCTTGAACACTGTTTTAGCTCGGACTTTTCCCCCCAGCCCAGCACCATTAAATATGAGCTTCCTTACCAACTCCTGCATCTTTGTGGGAAAGCCTTTAATGAGACGTGAAATGGCCGAGATAAAGTGCAGCGGTCAAAGAGAAGACAGCAGGCTCCCTCGAATGAGGTTGGCATTTTTCCTATGCCACTGTCTCAGCTAGCATCTTGGGCGCTGAACAGGCCATGCATAATAGGGGCTATAGATGTGATGGTGAACCTTGGCACTCCAGGTGCTCTTAGACTCCAAATCCCAGAAGCCCAAGTCTCTTTGAATCCACACAAATGGGTTTACTGTGTGTACTGGGCTTCTGGGAATTGAAATTCAAGAACAGCTGGACTGCCAAGGTTCACCATGACTGGGCTATAGCATAACACCCAGGTTTGGGGAAGGATGACACTGGAAAATTACCCACTTTATTTTAAGAGAAATCCATTTGCCTTTAAGACAGGGGCTGGGCCATGCACTCAGTCAGCTTCAAGGGCCGGATGGCTATTTTGCCCTGCCTGCATGATTATTATTATTATTTTTTTGGGGAGGGGGGTGCCATTTTGTTCCAACAGCTTTTTGTTTCTTGAATGCCCTTGGAGGGGGTGTGGGGCCACATGAAATAGCACAATGGGCTGGATTCGGCCTGTGGGCTTTAGATTGGGAACCCTTGCTTTAAGATTTCTTTTCATAGTGTCTATGGATCACACAATTGGGTTCTGTGCCTGCTCAGAGCCTTATTGTGTAATGTTTTACAAACCTTAATGTGAGACTACATTTCTTCTCAGCTTTAGCTAGCATTAGCAGATGCTTGAAATTAGATTCCAATGTGCAGGGTGGAAAAGTTTGCCTTTCCTGATACGGAAGGAGGCCACCCTGTGCTAACTTTTCTTCTTTCCACTCTCAACAGGTGACCCAATGCGGTTCCATGCTCACTATATCGCCCTTTGTGTTTCTAAGGATGAACCCCTCTCCCTGTGTGACATCATCAGTGCAGGACGTCTTGGCACCAATGTCAAGAAGACTGTTCTGCTTTGTTCAGTGGACCAGGATGGGACAGCAGTCTTTACGTCCTTGCAGTGGAGTGGGATGCAGTGAGAACAGATTGCCCACCCCTGGCAGATAGAAAGGAAAAGAGGAATGGCATTGATAGTCTTGGGTTTGAGATCCGTGGTCATTGCTGGCTATGCGGTCCTTTGTTGGTTCTCATCACAACAGTGTACATCAGGGATTCTCAACCTGCGGCCCACGGGCCAGATGTGGCCCCACACTGCCTCTACCACACCAGGAAGTGCCATGTGGTGGAGGAAGGGCAGAATGGCCATCCAGCCCCCAAAACTTAGGGAGCGTGACCCAGCCCCCGTCTAAAAAAGGTTGAGAATTCCTGGTGTACATAGAGATGCACAGACTGTAGTCCTTGTGTACTTGGACTGCAAGTACCAGCATCACTCATTCTTTCTTCCTTTTGGCTACAGCTGATATGTTTTGCAGGCCAGCAACCCGAATGGTTACTCCCAAGTCCTGGTGTCAGTGATTTGTCATGAGTCTTGTAAGAGTGGCATAGTATCCCTTCCCTGCTTGGGGGATGATGGAAGTTGTAGAGAGCTTAGATGAGCCTGGTCGGGAAAGCTGCTCTAGAAGACATTGGATGAGCTTGAACAGCACTTCTACAGTAGTATAAAAGTATTTTTTTTCAAGTTTCCTTGAACTGTGTGTTGGTGTCTCTTCAGAACTGATAGAAACAAAGAGCTCACAGTATTCAAAAAGATGGGATAGAAGGGCTGAGAGAGGTGTGGATGTGATGTTCATTTGACTTTCATAGCAAATAAACTCTTACACCAAATAAACTCTTCTGGTATAATCCTAGCTCCAGCTTTCTGATTTAAATAGCAAAACTCACTGTGATGCAAGATAAGTGTAATGTAGTCTGAGAAAGAATTGATCACAGGATAAAATTCTTCTAAAATAATTTATATTCTTCTAAAATAATTTATATTCAAACATACTTCTTTGCAAACTTTCCTTCTTTCAAAATTGCAAGACTCGTCACAGGCTTCACAAATGATACAGGTGAAGTACTAATATGGGGCAGGTGAAATGGTGCCTTCTGTTAAGACTACAATTCCCAACATCCCTGTCCAACAACCAAGGAAGAACTCTGAAATTGTTGTTGATAAAACAGGCTTTTCTGATCATTATCATTCATTCATTGGAGGAGATAAAAAAGGATAATGACCTCATCAAAAAACTGCAAAGGGGCCATTCAACAATTATGTGATCCTTGAAGGGGGAGGGGGGGCTGCCATCTGAATTACGGAAAAATTATTTGGGGGGGTGGGGTCAGGTCAAAGATTACGTAATCTATTTCGGAGCTGTTGTGCATTAGGCACCAATAGTGAAAAGCTCTAAAAATTAAGTTTCGATACAAAAGCTCTGGATTACGTAATTTTAAAGGGGGGAAGGGGTCAATTTCCCCCCCAAAATGGATCACATAATTGTTGAATGGCCCCAAAGCATAGTCTAGGCCAGGGCAGCCACTCTCAAAGCAAAAATAATTGGCAAGAGAGCAGAAGGTCGGATTGATGGGGTTACAGACCACTCGACAGGAGGCTGAAAACACTCAGGGCATGTCAGCCATTTTGACAGCCTCTCCCTCAGACGCTGATGGTTCGAAAGACGTTGAAACCAGACAAGGCTGTGGTGACGAGGGTTCCAGGGCACTGGGGGTGCCAATGCAGTTCCTTAATGTCATTCTCTCCCTGATGAACAAACAGCAGCTGGGGCGGGATGGAGGCCAAAGCCGGGTCCTCAGCCTCACTTTCCCCATCTCGCTCCACTGCCAAGTCCCACTGGGTCAACTGGTCGTCTGCTCCAGAGGCTGCAAATACACCACTATCGGTCGGGTGCCATTCAACGGACGTGATGGGTGCCGTGTGTTGCTTGAAGGTGGCCACAGCTAAGCCTTTCTACAGAGAGAAGTATGAAATGAGTGCAGCCCTCTCACTTTAAAAATAATCATTGTTGCCCTTGAGAGGGTGTAAGGACATGATGGCGAACCTTGGCACTCCAGATGTTCTTGGACTTCAATTCCCAGAAGCCTCCGTGAAACCACATGAATGGGTTTACTGCGATTCATCCGGCCCACGCTGCCCTCGTCGCTCCTGGAAGCGGAAGTAAAATGCGCCCATATGGGCGCATTTTACTTCCGCTTCCAGGAGCGACGAGGGCAGCGTGGGCCGGATGAATCGCAGTAAAACCCATTTGTGCAGATTCACGGGGGCTTGGGCTTCTAGGAATTGAAGTCCAAGAACATCTGGAGTGCCAAGGTTCGCCATCATGGGTGTAAGGACAATTCTACCACATTTTGAGAGGCTTCTCAAAAGTTACATTTTTTTAAAAAAATGGCTACTGGAGACTGCTACAGTATTTTCAAGTTAGCCTCCCCCCCCTCCCCCCCGAATTTGCAGATGTGGTTTTGGTTTACAACTAAATTCCTAATGCATAGCTGCTGGGGGAATTTGGGGAGTTGTAGTCCAAATAATCCACACCTAAACATTTACTGACCCCATTTTTAAGTTTAAAAAAATCCCCCAACACAAAATGAATTTTTGACAGGCATTTTAAATTCTTAAACCAGGGGTTCCCAACCTAAGGCCCCCAGGGCCAGATCCAGTCTACAGCACCATTTCATGTGGCCCCCCACCCCTCCAAAGGCATTTGAGGAACAAAATGGCCACCCCTCTTGAAGCTGTTTGGATAAAATGGCCGCCCCATTCGTGCAGGCAGGACAAAATGGCCATCCGACCCTCAAAGCTGACTGACAGAGCGTGACCTGGCCCCTGGCTTGAACTAATGAACACAGACTTTGGCAACTATTTTTGTCCTATAGAGAAGACAACGGAAATAGGTGGCCAGGAGAAAGCTCTGTGGTAGTTGCATAGCAGTTCGAAAGCAAGAAATTACAAGTAGATAAACAGGTACCACTTTGGTGGGAAGGTAAACAGCGTTCTGTGTACTTTGGTGCCTAGTCAAGCCTGCTACATGTCCACAGAAACATCTACAGATGCAGGTAGCGCTGGCAATTTGGCTATAAACAGATGAGCACTGAATCCTAAAGTAAGATACAACGCTTTTGAGCAAGGGCAACCGTTACCTTTATATTTTAAAAATTCTAACTCCAAGCTCTGGGATGAGAAAGACTGTGTTTATACATTCGGCAGTTAAGAAGCCATGATCTAACCTTGAATTGACGTAGGTCCCAAATCTTTAGAGCTCCATCATCACCACCACTGACAATGAAGGGCTCATTCCGGTTCCAGCTAATTACATTGACATCTGCATCATGTGCCTGGTTGGCAGTCAGCATGCAAGCTTTTCCAGGTGCTGCCCGTGTGTCCCAGATCCGGACGGAGGAATCTGCTGAGCAAGAAGCAAAAACCTAACCAGAGAAGACCACAGGTGGTTACTCAAAACATGGTGACAAGTTCTTCTGTCAGACTTCAGTATATTTGCATAGCCCCATTTTCCTAGTTCTGATCCATATCCCTGCAAACTAACATCGGTTACACCAGAATTTAGGCTTTGTGGTTCTGAATCAGATCTTTTATCTAGGTCTATGTTGGAGGATCTTGGCACTCCAGGTGTTCTTGAACTTCCAACTCCCAGGAGCCCAAGTCTTTATGTATCCACACGAATGGGTTTACTGTGCGTACATGCAGTAAACCAATTTGTGTGGATTCACAGAGACTTGGGCCTCTGGGAATTGAAGTCCAAGAATACCTGGAGTGCCAAGGTTCACCATGACTGATCTAGGTAGACAGAATCTGTACTCAGAGTAACATTATGCAAAGTAAAAGTGAATGTGTTTTGATTTCTTTGAAATAAATAGTCACCAAGCCTTTAATAACAAACCCTTGCAAAATACACATTCTTCCACCAACCAGAATGGGAGGAAAAAAGACAAACAAAGAATTGGACCACAAAGCACAAAAATTTCCTTGACTAGCAGCTTTTGGGGCATGGTTACATTCAGATTTTACACCACTAAAAACATGGGTTTGGAAAAGAACTGCAGAGTAAACAAAGTAGGGTAAAAATGAACTGTCCAAAATGCCCGTAGAAGAGGGTGATGTATAATCCTAATCCCCTCCAGCCAATGCATCGTGTACTTTGGATAAGAGTGCAAAATGTGCATTGTGTTTTCATCACAAATTCACCCCAATATGTTCCATGCTGCTAACCCCCAAGTATGTATGGCCTTATTGCAATCTCACAATTTTGTTGTTGTTGTGTCTAATCAGTTTTCAAATTAAACAGGGTTATCTCTAACTAAGGACTGCAGCGGCTCAAGTGGTTAAGACACTGAACTCCCTGACTGGATTCCTGGGTACTGCATGATGAAGTGAGCTCCCATCTCTGTCCCAGCTCCTGCCAACCTAGCAGTTCGAAAGCAAGAAATTGCAAGTAGATAAACAGGGTCCACTTTGGTGGGAAGGTAAACAATGTTCCGTGCACTCCGGTGTTGAGGCATGGCTGCCACATGTCCACAGAAACGTTTGCAGACGCAAGACAGCACTGGCTCTTTGGCTATAAACAGAGATGCGTAGAAAAGCGGCCAGGGTGTAACAAAGTAGAAAGAAAACTTCGAGAAAACACTCCCAGAAGAATTAGCAAAGTACCATTAATTTTAATAACAACTATGTGTAGAACTCTACTATTGGTTCGCTAAACTACTAACTGAGGGGTCTGACAATATCACTACATATACAAGGGCACATAAAGTATGCAGCGTTAGTATCCGTAAAGAAGGAAAAATACCCTCCCTCTCCCACGAGTTCCCGTGTGAGCCAAAAAAGTTCATAAACAGTAATAGGTATCCACGTGTGACCAGCGCTTGTAAATAAAGTCACCAGACCATGATGGCGATGTGACGCAGTGAATGAGTGTAAAGTCCTCGAAGGCTCAATACTGCTGCGCGGACTGGACCATGAGACAATTAAAGCTGGTATCGGGGCGACTCAACACAGGGCAAGAGAGTACGATGTTCAGCAGTTCTGATGTCCCTCCGGTAAGAAGACATTTCGAAAGACTTCCTCAGAGTCTAAAGCATACAATGACAGAAAGAACACACATACACATAGTTGTATGTGGAATTACTCAGCTGATGAACATTATGCAATATGAGCTTTCCGTCCAAGGTATTTAAACCAGTACCTCAGTAGTTTTAGTCCAACGCGAGAACACAATAGGAATCAACTAAAGAGGTTTATGCGCAAAATAATCAACACTAGTAGGTACGTCCCCATCCGTTTTTCTTTCCTTCTTTCTCTCTCTCTATATATACATGTATCTATATGTGTCTATGTTATTGTTGTCATGGTTGCATGCGATGGAACACGGTTCCATCTTAATTTCTGGCAATAAGTGATCGGTCTTGCAAACATTGTATGTGTGTTCTTTCTGTCATTGTATGCTTTAGACTCTGAGGAAGTCTTTCGAAATGTCAGAACTGCTGAACATCGTACTCTCTTGCCCTGTGTTGAGTCGCCCCGATACCAGCTTTAATTGTCTCATGGTCCAGTCCGCGCAGCAGTATTGAGCCTTCGAGGACTTTACACTCATTCGCTACGTCACATCGCCATCATGGTCTGGTGACTTTATTTACAAGCCTGGTCACACGTGGATACCTATTACTGTTTACGAACTTTTTTGGCTCACACGGGAACTCGTGGGAGAGGGAGGGTATTTTTCCTTCTTTACGGATACTAACGCTGCATACTTTATGTGCCCTTGTACATGTAGTGATATTGTCAGACCCCTCAGTTAGTAGTTTAGCGAACCAATAGTAGAGTTCTACACATAGTTGTTATTAAAATTAATGGTACTTTGCTAATTCTTCTGGGAGTGTTTTCTCGAAGTTTTCTCTATAAACAGAGATGAGCACTGAACCCTAGAGTCAGATATGACTGGCTTTCGAACAAGGGCGACGTTTACCTATCTCCAACTAATGGAGGCACTAAATTAAAATTTCTCCACGCATTTGGGTTCTTACAACAGGCAAGAATATCTGCAAAACTGCAGTATATCCAACCAAGTGGATACAAATACATTTTTAAAATGGTCTTTTAAAATTCAAATCAGATTTTTAAAAAACAAATTAGTGATATATTTTTTGTTCTCAAAAACAGAATGTTTTCCCTATCTTTGCAGCTCAAAGATCTCAGAGTGAAACAATTAAATATTCTTATAAGTTTTAATTGACTATTATAACCCCAATATTTTCACATATTTAAAAAACTTTTTTTTGTAAGATATCACAGTTCTTGGATGAGACTTCTATTTTATGGGGTTCCATGGGAATTCTGTACAAGTTGTTGGGTTAATCTGTCTCTCAGAGTCCACAGTGTAATATGGTTTTGCACTTCCAAATGGGGTTTGTGCTTCCATAAATATATAACTGTTAACAGCAATGTATTAATCTGAGAGCTAACAGACCCGAACCCTTCTATTGACCAGTTTTGAATGAAAATATTCCTGGAGCCGCCACCACCCCATCCCTAAAAAGCTCCAAGAGTATCTTCAGTAAGTTCCTTAATAGATGCTGATACCTTTGGCACAGCAACTTTATGGAGTTAACAGGGACCAACGAGACTGCAAAAATATCAATCATGAGAAATATGTAAAGGTTGTCCTTGATCAAAAGCCAGTTGTATCTGACTAGGGTTTGGTGCCCATCTCCGTTTATAGCCAAAGAGCCAGTGCTTGTCTGTATCTGCAGTTTCCATGGACATGTGGCAGGCATGTATAGCCACCAAAGTGCACAGAACGCTGTTTACCTTCTCACCGAAGTGGTACCTATTTATATGCTTGCAATTTCTTGCTTTCAAACTGCTATGTTGGAATGAACTGGGACAGAGACGGGAGCTCACTCTGTCGTGCAGCACTGTCTCGAACTGCTGACCTGCCGACCTTCCAGTCATCAAGTTCAGCATCTTAACCACTAAGTCATCACAGTCCCTTGTAAGCAAGAATTCACTTTTTCAAGGGAATCATATGATTCGTTAAGTCTCTATTCACAAAGATTTGAGTTGAATTGATTAGAATCAAACCTAGCATAGCACCCAACTGACCGCAACTCACCGTAGCTTCATTTGGGGACCATTGCAGGTCTTCCACAGATGCTGTATGAGCTGTGAAAGGCCGCTGGTCTACAAACCATGAACCATCCTCCTTGGGTGTCCACAAATGGATATTCTTGTTGCAGTCGCCTGTCAGAAGAGTACCTGGAAAGAATGAGATCCAAAATATCTTGAACTGCAGACCATACATTCTACCCTCCTCTACATTTCCCCCCACTTTTGAATGGCAGAATTGTCTCTCCTCCTCAGCTGATCACCTGGTTTCTTGAGGGACCAGTCCATCGCAAACCCCTCCGTCATATGTCCAGAGAATGAGAAGATGGGTTTAATCTTGGCTTGTTCTTCTCGTAGAAAGACTGCCATGGCTTGAGAGTCTGACACAGCTGCTAAGGGGCGCCGTAGGTCATAGATGGCCACCTGCCCCTTCTCAGACCAAACAGCAGCGATCTGTGATTCGCCCAGTTCTGTCACCTACCAGAAGACAAGAAAAATGATATGAAATACTTTTTTAGTGGAGAATCTTGACACAGGGAGCAAGAAGACGACCAAGTATTGATCTGAAAAGACACTTATTCAAATCCCTATTTGGTCATGAAACTCTTTGGGCGACCCCTTGGGCCTGTTACTCTATCTCAGCCCAACCTGCTCTCACAGGTCAATTATAAGAGAAAATGGGAAGGAGGACAATGAATTTGAACTCCTTGGGAGAAAAGTAGGATATAAATGTGTAAAATAACAAATAAGATACCCGAACTCTGTTAATGCCCCCATAATGGGGAACCATAGCCAGTTCCAGCTGGGGGTTCTTCCCTTCATCATCTTCACTGTCACTGCTTTCTGATTCTGAAGAATCCTTGTTAGTTTGTTTGGTCCCGTGGAGATTGTGCATCTTCATCACCATCAACCTATGGCGTTAGCAGAGAAGGCTATAGTACCAATTTCAACATGTGATTACAGTATTATTGACTTGCTGGAAGCCAAGTTTACAGCAAACTCTCACCTATTGGCCTGGGCACTTTCTGCCTGAGTTCCAGCACAGAGGTAGAGGGTGAGCGGATAGGTGGTTCGATCCTCTCCAAGAGCATCTCGCAATATATCAAAGCTCAAGCAAGGTGCACCTTTGGGGTGGGAGTAACAGAAGATGAATCTTTAGCACTTATCTTTACTACAAAATGAATTATCCATGTATCTGCTATACTACACAGCTATAGCAGTTTGACACATCTTAAATTGGATGATTCCTTCCTTGAGAATGTTGGGATTTGTAGTTTTTCCAGATTTTGCATCTTAGTCAATGTGACTGCAATTCTAAGGAAGTAGGCTTAACAGTAAGGGTTATGCTTTTGTTAAGTAAATGTTAGCATGCAGTCTCGTTCGCCTGGAGGCTTAAAGTTCATGCATAGTCCACACACCCAAAATATAAGCAAGTTACTAACCTCTGCTGCAGCTTCTCACAATGGCTGAAATGAAAGACCTTATAAACCAACTTTCTCCAATCAGATGGGTCAGATTACAACTCCCATACTGCATGGCCACTTAGCTGGCTATAACAATACTTGTAGCCTAATACAGCATCAGAGTGAGGATGGCTGCTCTATCCCAGGAGAGGATAACATGTGGTCTTCCAGATGTTGAGATACAACTCCCATGATCCCTTACCACCACTGCCAATAGTGAGAAATGATGGTAGTTGTAACTTCTGGAGTCACAATTCTTCATCTACGTTCTACAACTTTAGCAATGAGCTCATCCTTGTAAATCCAAGCTTTTTGCGACTTTCCATCGTACTCTACGAATCCCGAACTACATTTTGTTATTGTTCAGTCGCACAGTCAATTCCGACCCTTCACGACCCTATGGACCATTGACCTCCAGGCACCCCTGTCCTCCACCATCCTCCTCAGCCCGCCCAGCTCTGTGCCCATTGCATCTACAATATCATCTTTGGTCGTCCCCTTCTTCGTTTGCCCTCCACCTTTCCCAGCATCAAAGCCTTCTCAAGTGAATCCTCTCTTCTCATTTGATGTCCAATGTACTTGAGCTTCATCTTTACTATTTCACCTTCTAAGGAGCAGTCAGGGATGATTTATTTTAAGATTGGCCATTTGTTCTCCTTGCTGTCCAGGGGACTCAAAACTCTCCTCCATCACCCCATTTCAAAGGCGTCTATTCTTCTGCGCTCAGCTTTCCTAATGGTCCAGCTCTCACAACCATACATTACCACTGGGAATACCATTGCTTTGACTATGCGGATTTTTGTTTGCAATGTCATGTCTCTACTTTTCATTATGTTCCCCAGGTTTCTCATCGCTTGCCTCCCAAGAATCAGCTTGCCTCCCTGAACTACTTCCATGCAGCCAGTTCCAAGCAAAGGTCCACCTTAAGTCTTCCATGCCTGGCATTTCTGAGCCCAGTCTATGTAGACGTTTCTCCTTTACTTCTCGTGGAGTATCTCCAACCACTCAAAAATCATACCGTCCCCAGAAGGCTCTCACCTGTGCCTGCGCGATGATAGAGTCGATAGGCACCTTCATCCATCACCAGTTCTTCTCCAGGCGCTGGAGGGAGAGCCTGCCCTGGGATGTAAGTCCCCACCTGAGCCTTCGCTCCTTCCTTTTCCTTCTCTCGCCCTTCTTCCCCCACTTCCATATCGTCTGCCTCCTCATCGCTACTACTGGAGCTGCTACTCCCTACATCCCATGTGTTCGAGTCCGCCATCTTGATGAAGGGCGCAAGCCACGCCTACTTTGCTTTCAGCAGCCCTGACTTCCGCTTTCGTCATTTCAAGCAAATAACTAGTGAACCTAGAGACATCAATAGATAGGGGGAAAAGTAGAGACCAGAACCATTTCTTGCTTTAAGGGAATCTGCATGAAAAGGGGATATAATTCCCACTGCATCATTTTAACAGTATTTTAACAATCCGGATTCTTGGAGTTAGCTCCAATATCACGTGGTTTCCTAATTATTTAGTAAGAGTAAAGTACCTTGCAAGGCTATAAACTTCAGAACCTGAGTATTTGAAGAATGGTGAAAGTTTTAAAACCTAAAGGCATTCTTTTGAAGCTGAACTGCCCTTCTGCCTAGTTGCAGCCGCCCTAATACTTGGGGGGTTTCTAAGCAGTCCCCCCCCCTCTGTAAAGGGAGAACGTGAAGCGAGAATTACGAGGGGAAATCTTTTTTTAAATTGATCATTAGACTTAGTATTCGATCCGTGCCAAATCTACCACACTTAATCTCCACACTCATGTTGAGACGAGACAGAAAACATAACCATATCGAGAAAGGGCAGCCTCCCTCCCTATGGCTTCACCTATCAGTGAATCGATGGTCAAAGAAAAGCAATTGTCAACGTTTTCTCTTCATATCTTGAAATAAAATTACAGTAAAATTTCCGTTTTGTAGCACTCATATCGTTTTACAGAAAAGAAAGTATTCATAATTGCTGATATTTATAATTTATTCAATTTGCTTAATATTTTTATTGTAAATATTTTTTTAATATGTTGTACGCCGCCCAGAGTGGGTAAATATCCGAGATGGACGGGATATAAATGCAATAAATACATAATTTCAAAGTGTAGAAGGAGTTCCCATCTTTGTTAAGGGAAAGCCATTCCATTCTAAAAAATGAGACCAAGCGCTTATACTTCCTAAGGAAATTGTGCCGGTAAACAGTCCGTGTTCTACAAATCTGTTAAATTCTTCCGTCTTTGAAAACGGCCGCGCCATTTTGAATGTGGGCAGTTCTATCAGCTGCCATTTTGAGATGCTTTTGTCCCGAATGGTCGCCATGGTCGCCATCTTAAAAGAGGGCAATCGCTGACTCTGTTTCAAAGCTCAAAGATTTCGTTTTTTTGAGAATATTCTTATATAGTTTTAGAACGCGTAATATTCAGCGTGGTATCAGAAAGCAAGTGAAATGTTGAAGAGGGGGGATGTCGCCCTGCTAGCCCCCAAAACCATAACCCTTTATCCTGAATCGCCATTTCAAAAAAGGGCAAAAATTGTGATGCTATGGTAACCGAGCATTTATACCTACCATCTAGATTTCGCCTTCAATTTGATTTAAATTAAAAGCGCTGTTCTATTGCTTAGTATCCCTCACTAAACTGTCTCGTAGATCTTACTGCTCTATTATTCTCCTATAAACATTTGCATTATATCACTTCTGTCTTATTGTTTCTTATGTCAGAGAGTGTCTTATTTTTCTTTAAATTATTTCAGTGCCAATCTAGCAGTTCGAAAGCAAGAAATTGCAAGTAGATAAATAGGGAGCACTTCAGTGGGAAGGTAACAGCGTTCTGTGTGCTCCGGTGTCTAGTCATGCCTGCCACATGATCACGGAAACGTTTGCAGAAGCAGACAACGCTGGCTCTTCGGCTTTGGAACAGAGATGAGCACTGCACCCTAGAGTCGGATATGCCTGGCTTTCGAGCAAGCTTTACCTTTTACCTGATTAGAAAAAAAGCAAAAGCAATCGCATTTATACACCGCCCCATAGCGCTCAGTGCACTCTCTGGGCAGTTCACAAGTTAATTATCATTTTGCCCCCAAAACATGCATGCCAAGACATCCACGGCAGAATGCAGTTGCAAATAATAAAATTACTGTCTAAGATTATAAGGGATTAGATAGATAGATTAGATAGAATGGAGTTAGCTGAATGTTATAACTTTGATGTTCTTTTTTCCTCCTCCCCCCTTTTTATGTTTTATATTGCCATATTATTTGTATGTGTATGATTTAAAGTTAATTAAAAATATTTTTAAAAAGAATGGAGTTAGCTGCATGAATGGATGATAGACAATGTGTCTGAATTTTGATATGTGGCATCATGTTGTACTTGATTTATGACCCTAATTGGGGTTTTCAAGGCAAATTAGTTACTTAAGAAGTGTTGTTAACAGTACTGCCCTGAAGTTTGTTTCCATGGTCAACCAGCAATTTAATTCCAGGTCTCCTGATTCCTAATCTTACTTTTTGAAACAGTAGTCTGTGCAAGCAATATTAGATAAAAACCAAACAAACATATTACAGACAAAATGTTGTGGCACTTTGAAGACTCACTGTGATATTTTAATGTGAGCTTTTGGGGACAGTCTGAGACTCTGAGGAAGTGGACTTGATCCATGAAAATTCACATTAAAATTTAGAAGTTAGCCTTTAAGGTGCCATGACTTTTTGTCTGTCGTGTTTGTTTTTTCTTTGTTTGTTTTGGTGTAATATATGTCCTAGTCTGACAGACTCTCTGCAACCAATCTAAGTTTCCACAGTTGTATCCTGGACATTTAGATTTGAGGGCAGGGAATCTTTGAATTCCTGCCACACATAACCATGATAAAGACACAAATTACTTTCCCCTCTTTTCACCATTGAAACAAATCCCCCCAAATAAGCAGTCAGGATCAGCTGATGTACTCTTTCTCATAACAGCTTGATTTAATTGGATTCTTAAACATACGGTACCTAGATGGGAATTTATTGAGCTCAATAAATTTAATTTTCAGAAGACATTAGGAGTATGCTATTAAATCCTAAATTTTATTTTATTTATTTATTTTTCTAATTTGTATTGCCGCCCAACTCTGAAGACTCTGGGCGGCTCACAGAAAATAAAACCAATAGCAATCTTAAAAGCAATTTAAAAAAACCATTAAAAACTATTGACAAAAATAGATAAAAAGCTTAAAACAGAGAGAGGGTGTGTTCTACTAAATTAGTTCTACTAAATTAACCAGTAGGCCGGGATTACCATGTCACTGGTGCCCCACACCTGCCCTGCCAGCCAGGTTTTAACCCTTTCCTGAAGGGCAGCAACTCTGTCTGGAGATACAGCTCAATTGGCAGGAGGTTCCATAGGGCCAGAGCAGATAATGAGAAGGCCCTCTTTCTGGTGCTAGAGAGACGCACCCCTCTAGCAGATGGAACAATGAGAGAGCCTCTCCGGTCTGCTCTGGTGGGACAGACATATGTGCTTGGGGTGACGTGGTCTCTTAACTATCCTGGCCCACTACTATGTAGGGCTTTAAAGGTAATTACTAGCACCTTGAATTGGGCCCTGAGGCACACTTGCAACCAGTACAGCTCCCGAAGCAGTGGCAAGGCACGGGCATAATGCCCGCACCCCATCACCACCCAAGCAACTGCATTCTGGACCAGTTGCAGCCTCCAAATGGTCATCAAGGGCAGCCCCATGTAGAGCACATTACAATAGTCAAGTCTGGAGGTGACCAGAGCGTGCGTGACCATGAGCAAGGAGTCCCGATCTAGGAACAGGAGTAACTAGCGTATAACATGAAGTTGTGCAAAAGCCTTCCTGGCCACAACTGCCACCGGTTCTTCGAGCAGGAGTCGTGAGTCCAGGAGGACCTCCAGATTACGCACCGAGTAAAATAGCCCCAGAACCAAAGATGGTAGCTCTCAAGATAACGCAGGGCTCCTGACCCACAGCCACTCAGTCTTGCCAGGATTCAGTTGTAGCCCGTTGTCCCCCATCCAGACCCTTACAGCCTCCAGATACCTGGATAGGACTTCAACTGCATCGTTTGGATCACCACAGGCCGAGATGTATAGCTGAGTATCATCTGCATATTGATGATACCCCCCCCCAAATATAAATGTCCATCCAAATAACTCCAGCAGGAAATATAGACTAAGAAAACTGTCTGCAAAAGGAGAAAAAGGAGGTGTCCATTCTTGGTGAATCATATACTAGAACAGTGATGGCGAACCTTTTAGAGACTGAGTGCCCAAACAGTGTGGGAGAGCCTCCGCTGAGTGTGGGAGAGCCTCCGCTGCCGTCGGAGATGCGGCCCACGCCATCCTGCTTCCGCGTGGCCTGGGCGCCGTCCTTGGGTCTCGATGAGCGGTCTTGTCCCGCGGAACGGTCTGCGGAGCTCCTCCGGGTCTCGCGCTTCTTCCTGCACACCTTGGCGATGTGCCCGCGGCGGCCGCAGTTGTGGCACTTGGCCTTCCGGAACGGGCACTTTACGCGGTCGTGGGCCGCTCCACAGCCGTCGCATCGCCGGCTCTCCTTCCGGACCCTCCGGACGTCCTCGTCGTCGCTGCTCTCTGTGGACGACCTCGAAGTTCGCCGGGCCGCCTGTACCGGAGCCTCTGCCTTGCTCGACTTCGGCCGCCAGTCCTGGAGTTCTTGGACCCCGGCCTTCGTAGCTTCTGCGGCCTGGGCCGCTCTGACGACCTCCTGCAACGTGGGAGGCGGCTCTTGGTTCATTAATGTGCGCTGGGTCTCGGCGTCGTTCAGGCCGCACAGCACACAGTCCCGGAGGGTGATTTCGGCATTCTCCCATTTGCACGGGCCGGCCGCCAGCCGCAGGGCCGCCGCGAAGGCGGCGACCGTCTCCCCGGGCGCTTGGACTCGCCTCCAGAACGCACTCCGAGCGGGAAACATCGCCGTGGCGGGCCGGACGTGCTCACGCAGCATCTGCATGAGTTCCTTGGCCTTGAATTCGCTCACCCTCCTCGGTGCAATCAGGTCCACCAAGGTCCTTTTGGTTTCTTGTCCGAGCATCCTGGTGAAGATGGCCCTTTTCTTTGCCTCTTCCGTGACTTCGGACTCGATCAGTGCTGCCTAGAAGTCCATCTCGAAGATCTCCCAGTCGCCCGGTTTCCTGATTTCGAAACCGGCGCATGTCTTGGTCCTGTGGGCTGCCATATCCCACCTTCGTCGCCAATTTAGTGTAAGGGACCAAAGACAATGAAACAGCCGAAGGGTTGGCTTAACACAGGTTTATTGCATGATGATCCGGAGGAACATGTGGTAATGGCGGATGAGTAGCTCAATATATACAGCTGGCTATACATTTGAATGTGGCTCGTCGACAGACTATTGGTTGCTGCCTGCGTGACGTCGTAGAAGGTCACGCCCTTCTTGACCAGGTGAAGAGGTGGCGGGGAATCTTCCCGCGCTGCTGAACCAGGTGAATCTGAGCCATGAGAGCTGGACGCTCGCTATTGCCATCTAGTGGTCACTAGCTCGCGTCCCCTTATCAGGTTTACATTGATACAGCTGATGGTTATAATGTTGCACACAGAAAGGTTACATTGTTAACACATGGCAAAGGTACATTGTTAAAGGCACAGCTTTACAGAACACAACAGGTGGGGTAAACTCTGTGCTGGGGAAAGGGGTAAAGTGCTCCCATTGGGCTGCTGGGCAGAGGGGCAGGATGAAGTCTGTGCTGGGAGGAGGGAGGAAGCGCTCTCATTGGAATGCTGGGTAGAGGGGCGGGAAGAACTGTATTATGGGGAGGGAGGAAGCACTCCCATTGGGCTGCTGGGTAGAGGGGCGGGGTGAACTCTGTGCTGTGGGAGGGAGGAAGCGCTCCCATTGGGCTGCTGGGCAGAGCGAACTCTGTGCTGGGGCAACGGTATGTGTGCCATAGGTTCGCCACTACTGCACTAGAAACTTAAAAAGAAGCTGCAATCCATTGTGGGTGTGTCTGAGTAGTAAGATTTAGAGGTTATTGATGTGAAAGATACTTTAAGTGTCTATTGAAAGATGATGACCAAACTCTATGGTGGGGTGGCCAACCTTTTTACATTGTGGGCCTGACCACACCCCTGGACAGCATTGTGGGCCAGACCACGCCCCCAGAAGTGGAAGCGGGCACATTTATGGCTGATGTAAATGTGCCCACTTCTGCATTTACGCCAGCATTTGCACATGCATGGGCACGTTTTACAGATGACATAAATATGCCCGCTTCCACTTCCAGGTGCAGCGGAGACAGTGATGGGCCAGATGGTATGGCGTTGGGGGCCAACCCACGGCCTGTAGGTTGGGAACCCCTGCTCCATGGCACGTCATAGGCTAGTTTGCATGTTGCTATTATCTTATTTTTCTGAACCTTCAATATCGGGGGGGGGGGGGATGAAAATAGAGACCCAGTTCTGGACCTGATTCTTCTTCTTCTAGAACACTACTGGAAGTTCTTCATTACAAGTCTAAACATACAGTTGATGACCAACTTAACTGAAACGATCCATAGGAAGCATTTAGAAGTGATACATCCCATTCTGTAAAATAAACAACCAGAACAACATATGCCACGAATCCAGAAAAATTCCTGACTATCTCATACAGATTGACCTTTTGATTTTACATATATAGTATTGTTTAGGGGAAAACAAAAATCAAATGTTTTCCTTCGATTTTATAAAAGTCTCATTGTTTGATGACAAGGAAGCAATTCTAACTCACTCCAGTGATCTTTCAGTAACATTTGCTGGCTTTTAGGTAAAAGTTAAGTGATCAGACTTAGATTTTTGCTGCTAGGTGTTATCAAGACACTTCCAACTTATGGTGACAGTAGGGTTTCAAGGTTTGTGAGATGTTCAAGGAATGTTTTACCATTGCCCCACCCCCTTCTGAGTTTCAAAGACTGAACAGGGATTTTAATCCAGATGTTCTGAGTCCTAGTCTAACATTCTATTCATCACGTTGACTCATATGTTTAATGCTTCTTCTCCCTTCTTACATTCACTTTGGTTGTTGAGGGAGCTACTAGGTTCTTGTTTTTACACTTCTAGCAGCCTTCACCATCGTAATTGGTGTGGCTGTAATATGTATTTGATATTATCCCTCCATCTTCCTCTGGGTCTGCCTCATGCTCTTTGTCCTTCTCCTCAATTCATATATTTCTTCTATGGCATGTAATTGACTCACATGCTTGGAGCAGAATACTGAAATTCACAGTTTTAATAGGTCTGCTCTAAATCTGAATCCAAGTACAGTACAGTAATGTTAAGCTCCAAAGGAGTACTTCTCCTAAATCTCACTGCTTCTATAAGCAATAATGATTCATACAACCACCAATATACCCTAAAATCCTGCATCAGAGGAGTGGGAAAACCCTGGAGCAGGCTTTCAGCACTGAGAAAGGTTCCAATTCTGCTGGCACTAAATACTATAATTGGATCTTGGCTCAAGATGTTCCTTTATGTTCTGCTTACATGAATTGTAACATAATAAAACGCTGGACACTGTTGAAATGCTTCCTATGCCAACAGTTTCTAAAGCCTTTCTAGATCAAGTCCAAGGTGGACAACATATGAACTTCCAGATGTTGTTAGATGGACTGATTGCCATTAGCTATGCTAGCTAGTACTAATGGGAAGTACATTCCAGTAACATCTGGAAAGCCTTAAGTTGTCCACTCTTCAGCTAAGTTCTTTCCACTTACCTCCATTATACAGTACATAATATTATAGGAACTCTTGAGTAATACAGTAATTAGATACAGTCCTAATTAAAAAAATTGTAGCACTTTTGAGAATATCCTCTATCGTCTATCCAAAACATGACAGATACAAAAGGCATTTAAACACTTGGACCCTGGGAAGCTTGGCCTTCCACCCAGCATTCCTGCCCTTCTGCTTTTCCTCTGAAGATCACTGCCATCCCTATTCCTTACAAGTCTCAGCCCTGCAGGCTGCCATCTATTCTCAGCGGGATCATAAATTGCTAACAAGCGTGTCCCGAAGCCTGCCGGCTGCCACAACTCAGCCAGAAACCTGCCCTGTGCAGTCGAGCGGGAGGGTTGCATCCCATAATGTGACAAGGCAGGTTCTGATAGCGGCCAGCTGAAACTGGCTGCTGGTGGCGGCGGCAGCAGGAATCTGATAGCGTGATTCTAAGCGAGCATTGAATAGGCAGGAAGGAGAACAACAGCTAGAGAAGAAGGATGAGTTGGAAACCTTCAGTAGGGTGCAGCCCTAAGTAAATAAAACAGGAGCGTTGCTGCTTTAAGCAGACATAACTGTGGTAAAAGACTTTGTTTTTGAGGAATGATAGATTTCGCTACATATTTGTTAGAATATATGGTGCTGTTCCAGGAGGCATACAGGAGCTGACAGATTCGAAAGGTAAAGGTAAACTAATCCAAATAAAGATGGAGGTGTCCTTTGCTCGAAAGTCCGTTGTGTCCAAATAAAGATGGAGGTGTCCTTTGCTCGAAAGTCTGTTGTGTCCGACTCTAAGGAGCGGTGCTCATCTATGTTTATAGCAAAGCACTCTCTGCGTTTGCAGACGTTTCAGTGGTCATGTGGCAGGCATGACTAGATGCCATAGTGCAGGGATGGCCAGACTATAGCCTGTGGGCGGGATCCGGCCCACGACACCAAATTATCCAGCCCACACCACCCTTGCTTGCTCCTGGAAGCAGAAGTGAAATGCACCCTCATATGCACAAAACACTGCTGTAAATGCACCCGTGGCCATCATAAATGCATTTCTGATAGCCGTGGGTGCATTTATGGCCGTGTTTTGTGCATGTGTGTTTTACTTCTACTTCCAGTGGGAGGAACCACATGATGTTTGGGAACCCCTGCCATAATGCATGGAACATTGTTAACTTCCCCACCAAAGCAGTACCTATTTACTTGTTTTCGAACTGCTAGGTTGGCAGGAGCTGGGACAGACAACAGGAGCTCACTCCATCACACAGCACAATTGCCCGCTATATTTTAGGTTAGCAAAAGTGGCTGGTTTCTGACAGGTTGGGCATCAAAGAGTTCAAGCAATGTTACACAGCTATCAGAGTTGGACACATGACATCCACCCTGGTGAGACAGCAGTATTGTGATCTATGGATCTTTTGCCCTTGAGGGCAGGCAGCAAGCCTCCTGAGAGTGCAGAGGTTTGAAATAGCCTCTCACAGTCAGGAGAGACAAGAATTTCTGTAGAGCAGTGTGTACTTGCTCGTGTCTGCATGTGTAAGGGGGCAAGTGATTTCTCTCTTAAAGCGACCCTGATATTAAGCCCGATTTGATTGCTCCATACATGAGTTAATCCTCTCCAGCCCTGCACGGCAGGCCTTGTTAGGGTTTTCTGAATCTTCATGGCAACTGCATCTGAATTCCCACCTGGGCTTCCAGTCTGTGACCCCCGAGCTATAAGCAGAGTGCTTCTAATTTGTGCTTCTGTTCTCAAGGGAACTGCAGCAGCGCCTGACTCAGACTTGGATTCCTTTGAAGTATGTGAACGTTAGGTAAAGAACTGGTATCTCTGTGAAGTTGGTACCCTATAGCTGATAGCTTACCTTCCTGAGCACACAACACTTTGTGTCCAATTAGGGTGAACCAAGGAATAGTTTTGTTCAAAACAGGAACAAAGAGTTAGGTATTACAAGAGGAATACAAAACAAATGTGTGGAACAAAACAAAACATGTGTGCAAAATTTGGTTTACTGTGAAAGTCCAGCGGTTACTTTTGAGCATGATTAATGTGTGTCCATGCATATGTGTGTTGGAGAGATGAGATGGGAAAGCTGAATTCCTTCACTTAACAGTAAAGACATTTATTGGTTTTATCACAAGCCCTGCATGAAATGTATATGGAAGATATCCTGCAGTGTGTTTGGGATATGTGTAATGGGTCAGCTCCACATCGTGTTGGGTTACATATCCCATCATTTCTAGCCAGAATGACTTGTGGCCAGGGTGACGATAGTTATAGTCTAAACTACATCTTGGGCAGAGTTTTAGGAATCTTCGACTCTAGGAATCCTCTAGCCCAGGGTTCCTCACACTTGGCTCTCCAGATGTTATTGGACTTCAATTCCCAGAAGCTCTGATCAGCAGATGAGCTGACTTGGGTTTCTGGTAATTGAAGTCCAAGAACACCTGGAGAGCCACGTTTGAAGAATCCTGCTCTAACCAATGGTCATGATGGCTGGTGAATTCTATTATAGTCTAATAAATGCAACACTTCTTACTAAAGATAGGTTAAACCTATGGAGAACAAAAACAGCAAACTTTGCCAAATGGTTGAATGCCAGAGAGTATCTGCCACCAGAATAAGATTCTGGCTGGACCATCTGGAAGTCACTTAATAGACTTTGAAGCGGAGTAGGAAGTTCAAAGAATAATCAGATAAAATGGGGAGATTTGGATCCTGGACAATTTTTCTGTGAATGTGAAGAAATACAATTTGTTGTTGTTGTTCAGTTGATTCCGAACCTTCGCGACCCCATGGACCACCACACTTCGGACACTGCAGCATTTATATGCATGCAATTTCTGCCCTACTCCAATGCTATTGAAATAGCCTGCTTCTGATCAATTGTGGTCTAAACATTTTAATTTATTTCAATTTCATCTATATTTCAAATACATTCCTAATTTTAAAGCATTCAACACTTTGCTATGAACAAAGAAGAAGAAAGTCCAAAATATATTTTTTCCTACGCACGCACACACCTCTTCTGGAGACTGCCACAACCTCTTTTGGAGATTGCCACAAGGTCTCCATGTTAGTCTCCTCGATATTCTCTTTGTTTAATTTGCTAAATCCAGCAGCACCCCTACCTGTGCCAGAGGGCAAAAACGCCATATGCCTTGGCTGATTCCCGAGACATCGGCCAGAGAATGACTTCACTCTCATTTTTCAAATACAGGCTTCTTGCCCACCTGAGTTGGCAAGGAAACCTATCAATTAAAGAGAAAGGACCAGATTCCTCTAGCCACCTAAGGAGTGAGAGGTAACTGAGATATTACGGAAAGATGGAGGAAGATGACCATTGGACAAAAATAACATTAAAGTAGGATATAGCTGAGGAACTCAACCTTCCATTTGTCACTTGGAGGACCCTAAACAGGCTGAGGGTTGGAGTCATACCTGCCAAGTATCCTGTATTGGCCGGGATTTCCCGTAATTCAGCGCCACTTTTTGTACTTTCCCACCCGGAGCCACCGCCATCCCGTAATTTGACGGTGGGGGAAAAGTAGTTACTGCGCATCCTCTTCTGCGCAGAGCCCTTCTACACATGCGCAGATGGCTTCTATGCATGTGCAGGAGGGTTCTGCGCAGAAGGCTTCTATGCATGTGCAGAAGGGTTCTGTGCAGAAGCCTTCTGTGCAGAAGCCTTCTACACATGTGTAGAAGCCTTCTGCACATACGTAGAAGGGTTCTGCGCAGAACCCTTCTGCGCAGGCCCGTATTGTCCAGAGCCGCACTTGACAGGTATGGTTGGAGTCCCTAAATGTAAGACCAACATGGTCAGGTGGGGGCTACTGGCGGATAACAACATATTCTGTAAATGTGGAGAGATACAGAACCTGACTCATTTACTGGTCTGCCAACTACTACTAGAAACAAGCAGCAATGAAGACTTAATTTTGGCCAATGACAAAGCCAAGAAAGTAGCTTCGTTTTGGCAATCCAAAGTTTGACCTGGACAGGAAAGAAGAAGAACCTCAATTCTCTTGAGGTGGCTGGTAGCAGTTGAAATTGTGACGATATGAGTGAACATTTGAGGCAGCGCTATAGTCCACGGCCACTAAGTGGCACTCTGGTTTCACAACCATAGCGCCCATGAGGACGGCTTGAACTCGCATCCTGGTGTGCATGCCGCATCCGTGGCAGCTGACTACTTGAAACCTCTGCAGTGTTGAGGACAAAAGTCCCATCCGTCTCAAACATGGGCCGGCTTTACCCTCTGCTAGTCCCACCCACCCCCACAGAGCCATAAAAAAAAATCCAGCCCGAGTTATTTCCCCCTCCCCTTTCATTTTTCACAACTCCTGCAAGCCTTCCATCTCAGTGTCTCATAACCAAAGTGTTTTATGGAAGCCAGCCTGTAGCCTACTGGGTTAATTTAATGTCTTCCCCTAGGGACTGCGGGCTTGTTTATATTGTAGCATTTCCGCTGATTTCCTAATTTGATATGAAAGCTAAATTAAGCAGTGGCATGGCTTGCAGGTCTCGCCATCCTGCATACCAGGGAGGCGCGGGCACCTTGTGGGCTTGCAATGGGCCTCCCTGGGGAGTTTGCCACCTGTCAGGGCAGCAGCCTGCGTGGAAATTAACACCCATCACTGGATGGCCTGCAAAACAAGAGGTAAAGGTGAAACCACCCTTCGTTTCGGTGAAATGCATGGCAAAAAGGAAGGAGGGAGAAAGAGAGGGAAGATGACGTGTTTGAAGGCACTTGAAGACTTATAGAGATCTGGGATTGCAACAGAATTAGAATCATGGTTCATATGAATGAATGGCTGTGCTATAGAGAAGCCCATAGGGCTGTACGCAAAGGGTGTAACACCAAGGAAAAGGTATAATGTGCAAAGGCGAAAGAAGCCATCACCTCCTTTTGTTGATTCCACTCTGTCAGGAATGCTTTCCAGGGATTATGCTTCAAGAGTTCACAGCTTGTCAAGGTCAACGTCTCTCTTGCTCGAAAGCCAGTCATTTTCAATTCAGTACTCACCTCTGTTTACAGCTAAAGAGCCAGTGCTGTCTGCATCTGCGGACGTTTCCTTAGTCATGTGTCAGGCCTGACTAGGCACACGAAATACTGCTGCCTTTCCTGCTGAAGCGGTACCTATTTATCTACTTGCAATTTCCTGCTAGCTTGGCAGGAGCTGGGACAGACGACGGGCGCTCACTCCATCTATGCACCACTCGTGTTTCGAACTGCAGACCTGCCAACCTTCCAGTCAAGTTCAGCATCTTAACCGCAAAGCCACTGCAGTCCCTTCACAGCTTGTAAAGTAAAGGTCACCCTTTCTCGAAAGCCAGTTGTACCTGACTCTAGGGTTCAGTGCTCATCTCTGTTTATAGCCAAAAAGCCAGCGCTGTCTGCGTTTGCAGACATTTCCGTGGGCAAGTGGCAGGCCTCACTGGACACCGGAGTGCACGGAACGCTGTTTCCCTTCCCACCAAAGTGGTCCCTATTTATCTACTTGCAATTTCTTGCTTTTGAACTGTTAGGTTGGCAGGAGCTGAGACAGAGACAGGAACTCGCTCCATCATGCAGCACTCAGGTATTGAACTCCAACCTTCTAGTTGTCAAGTTCAGCATCTTAACCACTTAAGCCACTGCACTCCCCATGGAACACAGCTTGTAGTTCATAACAAAAGAAGAAGGAGTGAAAAAGAAAATGGCAGGGACATCTTAGGCACCATGATGGCTAACCTTAGCGTTCCAGATGTTCTGGAACTTCCATTCCCAGAAGCCTTGATCAGCAGGTGTGCTAACTTGGGCTTCTGGTAATTGCAGTCCAAGAACACCTGGAGTGCCAAGGTTCACCATCACAGTGATCTAGAGCAAAAGCAGAAGCAGCATATCACCCACTCAGCCTCCTCCAGGCCTGTTGGTGCCTTGTAATGTCAGTTACTTGATGCAAATAGCTTTGTTTGGTATCTTTGCAAAAGATGCCCAGGGCTCTGAGAGTCAGGTAAAATCCTGGTTCCCAACCATTGTCTAAGCTCTTTACCCTAGGACCGTGATGGCGAATCTTGGCACTCCAGATGTTCTTGGACTTCAATTCCCAGAAGCCGAAGTCCCCGTGAATCCACACGAAGGGGTTTACTGCGATTCATCCGGCCCGTGCTGCCCTCGTCACTCCCAGAAGCGGAAGTAAAACGTACCTGTACGTGATGAGGGTGGCATGGGCCAGATGAATCACAGTAAACCCCTTTGTGTGGATTCACGGGGGCTTGGGCTTCTGAGAATTGAATTCCAAGAACATCTGGAGTGCCAAAGTTCACCATCACGGCCCTAGGACTTCCCAAGCTAAATTGATAACACATTTTTAACCTGAAGACATTTTTCTTTGTTCATATCTGAGCCTTGCATAATTTATAATTCTGAAATTACGTATGTGAAATATTGGTAACATGTTTCATGCATGATTGGGCACTACAATTGTTGTCTATATGTCACTGTGGTGCATGGATGTGGCTTTTAAGTGGGTCATATATTTAGAAATTATACGTGTGTATTAAAAAGGTTCTCCCTTGCATGAAAGCCAGTCATGTCTCCATTTACAGCCAAAGAACCAGCGTTGTCTGCATCTGCAGACATTTCCATGGTCATGTGGCAGGCATAGACATTGGAGTGCATGGAACGCTGTTACCTTTCCCGCTGAAGAAGTACTTAGTTATCTACTTGCAATTTCTTGCTTTCGAACAGGTAGGTTGGCAGGAGTTGTGACAGATGACAGGAGCTCACTCCATTGTGTAGCACTCAGGTCTTGAAGTGCTGACCTGCTGACCTTCAGGTTGTCAGGTTCAGGACCTTAACTACTAAGCTACTGTGGTCCCATAATACTTGTGTATTCTACAAATAAATATATCTTTGATTTTTTTACTGTTGTTAATATTGTTGGAGCCATTTTCTTGGCACAAAATATGAAAGATGATGTGTATGTTTCACATATGTCATGGTGTTTATCTCTTTTTCAGCTGTAAGATCAATTTATCTATGGTACACACATTTGCAACGTGTTGCTATTATGATGAGTGTATTCATTTGTATGTCTGATGGGAATAAGGTGCCACTATGTCCAAAACATGCGTGATGTTTTCATTGGCTGTCGGGAGTCTCACATACTCAAACTGTGTTTCTGTCTCACTCTCATTTACACCTGGAGGTTTCCAGGGAGCCAGCAATGAAGCTGACTCTGGGGAGAGGGCAGCTATCTCTCTCTGTCCGGGAATCCCATCTTTCATTGCCAGGCTCCCTGTGAAATAACTGCAATATTCGCCTGCATCAGCAGGGAGAGAATGATGGAGGGAATCATTTTCTGTCTCTGAGCTGATAATAACTTTGGTGTCTTGCAGCCAAGAATGTGGAGATCTTGAAGATTTAAAAAAAAAAGACAAGAAAGGCAGAAAGAAAGGCAAAGAAAGAAAGGAAGAAAGAAAGAATAGATGTTCTCCTATGAGGAACCGTGCAGAAATAGAAGAGGTGATATATCAGGAGTCCTCAACCTTTTAAAGCCGGGGGCTGGGTCATGTTCCTTGAGACGGCTTCGGGGGCCGAATGGCCATTTTGCCCTTCCTCCGCTTCCTGGTATGGTGGAGGCGGGGGGGGGGGCACATGAAATGGTGCTGTGGGCCACAGGTTGAGAATCCCTGTGGTATACAGTTGCTTGTCCCTCTCTAAGCCCTAATGTGACAGAGGTGACATATCTATGATTGGTATATTGCTTTTCAAAGTAAAAGAGGGCAAGATGATCTAAAATCTCCAGTCCTACCAAACCTTTTGGCTAAAATCCTGTTTCTTGACATAATAAGTTTCACAAAAGAAGGCTCATTTCAGTCCATGGAACATGTTTAGGAGATCTCAAGAAATTCATTGGGACTGCACGATTGTGACTTAATACACTAAGCAACAAGATTCAGCCTTTGTCTCCTTTACATTTTTGATTAAAGTGGGGAAGAGACCTGACCTCTTGTTCGCTATAAAGCCAAGTGCAAATTTATGGCACTATGTAGATACAATTGTTATCATCATTATCTTGTATATGACATGGACATCTGATGTGCCCTGAACAATGCATCAAGCAAACAAGTTTGGATTCAGGCGTGTTTATAGCAATAAATATGAAGATCTTGAGCAGTATGGAGTAATTTTACAGAGGAGTTTCCTTCCTTCCTTCCACTTGCTACTTTTACCATGTGTGGTCTATCTACATCTTTTGCCATATGTAGTCATGAAAGATCTTGGGCATATTCTTAGTCCAAGATGTGGAACAAGGATGGACAAAACCGTCTAGCTAGATGTGGGTATCAAAACATCTCAGTCCAGATCTTCTGCTAGGTGGAGGGGTTGGAAACAATTTAATTTCAGGAATGTTTCAGTCAAATAACTGCACAGGACGTCTTGTTTAAGCATGTTAACGTAGGCAAATATCCTAAGGGTTTATTTATTTATTTAAGTAGTGTTTACCTAGTTTACCTATCTGCAGAAAGAAAAAGGTGTCTGAAGCAGTTTATGTATCAGGAATAAAATGTTATACAGTAGTTCAATAATCCAAGAAGACAATGACACAAAAGTTAAAAAGAATGGGAAAGGAAAAAGTTTGTAGCAGAAAAAGGCCTAATGATCAGCTGAAATTGAAAATACTGATGGCTACAATCTGGATATTTTTTTAGCTGTAGCCTGAAAAAAATGAGCTCTGTGTACTGACAAATATTGGAGGGTGCTGTTAGTTTGTTATAATAACCATATGTGGGACTGTGGTTGCTGTTATGTGCCATCAACTTGCCTCCAATTTGTGTCAATATATGTTTAGTTACCTTTCATTTTCCCCTGTAATTAGGCTTATCTATCTATATATACAAAGCAGAGGTGTCCTCTTGTATGTGAAGAACACAAATCTACACCCCTGCACCGATCATGCTGTAACATGGCACACATGTACCTTGGGCATGCTAGATAGTCACTGTGGGGGTCACGAGCCCCATGGGGGGGTTATGCCCCTAAATTGATCTGCAAAGGGAAGTATACTTGACAGGAGGGTGTGTGTGTGTCCCAGTGGTAGTATCCATAGTGATAGCCCCAGGTAGGTCACCCGACTGTGACATCATCGTGATGTAATTGAGCTGGGCAGGGGCCTGACACAGGCGGCCAGACACATAGTGATGCAAATGTCATAGCCCCAGGTAGGTCACCTGATTGTGACTTTACCGTGAGCTGGGCAGGGGCCTGACACAGGTGGCTGGACACATGTATGGGGGGAAAAACCCGAGTAAGGCCGGGTAATCGGCTAGTTAATCATAAACTGGTATGTGTGAGAGAGTCTGAATCATCCAGAATCACATAGAACCTTAAAGGAAAAGAAGCAACTAATATATAGGGTGGCCCGTAAGTCCCTCTAAATTTGCCACTTATTATATCCAGGGTGTCACCAATATTCTTGCACTCATGTTGTCACAATGCATTCTTCAAGTCTGCATTCTGTCAGCCATATTTCACTGGAAAAAATATAATTGAATATAACATAATAACATATGGATGGGTAGGGACTTACGGGCCACTCTGTAGTGGAAAGGTGATGAGAAACATGAGAGAGACTAAACTGGTAAAGTGGGGAGGAAAAATTTACTGACAGGAAAGCTAAAGGAGCATGTATGTATCTGTGGTGAGGATTCATGTGAAATGGGTATCTGTATGCATATATAGATCTCATTTGTCCCTTTGAATTGATTTAACAGCCATTCTTATTACTCAGGAAACGCCTCTTTGTCTTTAATCTGTTGAACATCTTTCAGCCTTCTGTGCCAGGGCTGATGCTCCTTTCGCCGTTTCTGAGCAAAGTACAATACTGTTTACTCGGGCAAAAGGCAATGCTTCTCCTTGATCAGAGTAACCTTCCCCATCTCTAAGTACCATTCAGCATCCCTATGGACAAGACCAACCTAATCCTTAGACCTCAGTCTATAGTTTTGTGGCAGCATGAAGAGCAGCAAATTGTTAGTTACTGTATTTGATGTGAAATTATTTTTCCTGTGAGGAAGGCAGATGCTTGTGAAAATTTCTGCCTCGTCATAATTTGTCTGGATATGTATCTTGACTTAGGTGGATATTTGTCTCTGCCTCAGACAGCAAAATTTCTTGGCCAGGATTTGTTTATGGCAGGGATTCCCAACCTAAGGTCTGTGGGCCAGATCCGGCCTATGGTGCCATTTCATGTAGCTGCCACCTCTCCAAGGGCATTCGAGAAACAAAATGGATACCCCATTTGTACCTGTTGGGTACAAGATGGTCACCCTCCCCAAAATCGTACAGGCAGGGCAAAATGACCATCCGGCCCTCGAAGCTGACTGAGATAGTGTGACCCAGCCCCCAGCTTGCAAAGGTTGGGAACCATTGGTTTATGGATTGGCCACAAATCTGTGTAATTCGGAGGCTGCAGAATGAGATTAAAATGGCAACTTCTAACAGCAAGAAGGTTTGTTATTATTTCCTCAATCTCCCCCTCCAATATTCTGATTTTCAATGACCCTGGATCTACTGTTTCGTGTAGGTCCTTTCCACCTTCAGCAGGAAATAACCAGACATACTATGGTGTGGGGGTCTCATGTTGTCTTTCCACCCCCTTCATTTCTTCTTGAATTGAATCTAGAGCAAGGCCTGGCCTGGCTTTGCTGTCACTGTCTGCTGGAGAAAGATTCCCATTTTAAGGCAAAAATTGGATCGGTAGCTTGTTGCAACCCTGGAGGGTTGTTTACTAGAAAGTTAGAAACAAAGACAACATTCATTGATTTTCCCCGAGTACTGCAGGACAGAATCAGCTCCCGTCTTTGTCCCAGCTCATGCCAACCTAGCAGTTCAAAAGCAAGAAATTGCAAGTAGATAAATAGGGACCACTTCGGTGGGAAGGTAACAGCGTTCCATGTGCTCCGGTGTCTAGTCATGCCTGCCACATGACCACAGAAACGTCTGCAGAAGCAGACAACGCTGGCTCTTCGGTTTTGAAACAGAGATGAGCACTGCACCCTAGAGTCAGATACGACTGGCTTTCAAGCAAGGGAAACCAGATAGATGAAAGAAGGATCTTTGTAGTGGTGGGCTCCAAAAAAAATTACTACCACACTGTGGGAGTGGTATGATGGGTGTGACCAGGGAGGAAGACCTGTGCCGCACCTGAATTAGGACTACTTTATTTCAGAACTTGGATGGGCGGGGCCAGTCAAAATTTCTGCTACCGGTCCTGGCGAACTGGTGCAAACCTGCTGATGCCCACCACTGTGCTATGTCTCTGAGGAGAAACCAAGAACCAAGTATTACTGGTTGCTAATTTGCATAGCATATGTTAGTTAAGCCACTCTACAGGGTGGCTCATAAGTCCCTACCTGGCCCATAAATCCCTATCCATCCTCTCCATGGGAATGTGCCCCGCCCCTCTGCCCAGCAGTCCAATGGGAGCGCTTCCTCCCTCCTCCCAGCACAAAGTTTACCCCACCCCTCTGCCTGGCAGCCCAATGGGAGTGCTTCCCCACCCCCACCCCCAAGAGCCCTACTCTCTTTGTGGTTTGGCAGGGATTTATGGGCCACCCTGTAGAACCACATTACCAAATGTATAGCTCTCAATAATGTGAATTGTGCCCAAGTTAATAACAGCAACAGTTGTCTGGGCTGTATATGAGCTCTCTCTCCTACCTCCTCATCTCACTTCTGGCTCGGCCATTGAACATGTCATGGAAGTAGAGTAAACACAGATGACCACTCAAAGAACTGCAGTTACAGGTAAAGAACCTGTTCTTATATGTCACCAAAAAGAAGAAGATGCATGATCAAAAATGACCATCTTCTCTAAAGGACGATATATGGCTACATATCTGGAATCTCGAACTTCCTCTGGTGGTTCACAGGATGATGGCACAGCAGGATGGCTCCAGTAAGGATGCTGCTGGAATTGCAGGAACTTGATGATGGACCACCTAAAGACAGATCTAAATGCACATCTTAAATTGACAAGCATAACAGGTGAAGAAAGAGGAAGGAGGAGTTTCTTCCTTCCTTTTCTCCCCTCCTGTAGAAAAGTGCTAGTGGGATTTTCTGCCTTAGGTAACAAAACAAGATGGCTAACCTTTGGGTATTTTGCATTGAAATTGAAGATGTAGTGTTATTTGCTGTTCTGTGTTGGGCAGCAGAATGGGTTGAATCTGCTGTGGATATTGGAGTATGTCAGCCCCACCGTGGATCAGACCAAAGATATATTTAATCTAGAATCTTGCTTCTGTCACTGGCCATAAGTAAATGGCTTCAAAAAAGCTTCCTGATGCTTCATGAAAACAGTAAGAGATCTCCCAAGGGTTGTCTGACTTCAGGTTGCCAGCTGAAGTCTCAGAAAATTGCTGTATTTCTCCAGGTCTCCAGAGAATGAAATAAATATCGTGGCAAGTGAAGAAAAATGGTTTGATATGAGTGCAAAACCTGGTTTTAAAGTCCAGGTAGTGCTTCTCTCCCATCTGGCACAGAGCTTACTTTAAAGATGTTTGCTTGGATGTTACATTAGTACAACATCATTATCCAAAAAGATAGGAGCAAGGTAACGGGACTTCTTCTTTTTCTGTCACATCCGAATATTGGTGATCCTCATGGTGATCAGCTATGAAAATTGTCCTGGGTACATTATAATGCAGGGATCTTCCATTTGCCTTCCACATTGCAGCGTGACACTGGTAGGTACCACTGATCCAGTTCAATGAGTCACTTTCTGGTCCTGAGCCCTTTTGGCATGCAATGTCCTCCTCAGTCCCAGGCCAGTATTAATGAAGCTGCTGCCCTGCATCAAGATGGATCCAAGTGGAATTTAATCCACTTGGGGACTATCACCTTTCCCTGTGGACTTCAGCACCCAAGCCATTCATCCTCAGGTTTGTCAGGTTAGTTAACCACTGCCTGACACTCGGCATTGAGTCACTGGCAGTATGGTTTACTCCATGGGTTCCCAACCTTTTCGCGCCACGGGCCGAACAACACCCTCCAGACAGCTGAGCAGGTCAGTCATGTGCTCCATGGCTGTCATAAATGCGTTTACAATACCCGTAGTGGATTTATGGCAGTGTTTACGGCAGGTGTGGGCACGTTGACGCATGCGTAAGCTCATTTTACTGCTGTTGAAAACCCATCTGCTTCTGGTAGCTGCAAGGGCGGGGTGGGCCACATGAAATGGTGCTGTGGGCCGGTTCCAGCCCTCGAGCCATAGGTTGCCCACCCCTGGTCTACTCTATTACCATAGTAGGATAATCTGGCCAGACTTTGGTGAGTTGAACTGGTGCGTACATGCACTTGAACCTATTGTGACATTTGCAAAGCAATTTATCATTTATGAAAAAATATTAATTTTTCTTTGTCTTGTTTGAAGGACTGATTGGAAAACCTCCCACAGCTGAATCTCTCCAATCTCTACCTATTCCTTCCTAGCAAAAAGATCTTAATCTCTAGCCCAACTCTGCCTGCAGGTAACAAGGATCCATCATGGAGGATTAGTATCACAACTTGTCCCCTTTTTGTTAGACAAGCACTATTGGCAATTCTGCAGAGCCTGGGGGGTTGGGGAGCAGAGGAAGCCCCCCCCCCACCGCAAGTTTTCAGATGATGTGTTTCCTGGTTAACAAACAGATTCAGCCCTGGTGGTGCAGTGGTTAAACTGCTATCCTGCAAACAAAAGGTTGTGAGTTCGATCCTGACCAGGACTCAAGGTTGACTCAGCCTTCCAGCCTTCAGAGGTTGGTAAAATGAGTACCCAGCCTGTTGGGGGGAAAATGCTAATTGACTTGTGAATCACCCAGAGAATGCAATAAGCACTATGGGATGGTATATAAGTGTGATTGCTATGATTGCTATGCTATGGCCCATTTAGCCAGATTCGTCTGAGACCTGTTTCCATAATCAGGTGGCTGAGAACCAGTTCTAGTCAGTCTCTCAACCATGGCTCTGCTTTTTGGCATCAGTTTTGTCTCCAAAATCATGGGGAATAGAATGATACTAGCTTCGTAGCCTTATACCTCCAGTAAGTATCTTGTGATGCCATACTGCAAATTTGCCCCGACTTGGTGTTCTCTGTATGTGTTGCATCGCAAACCCTGCCCCTTATCTCCAGCCAACACAGTTGTCAAATACACAGGAATGGAATGGGTGGGGGGAGGTTAGCATATTGCTTCTAAATCAGTGTTTCCCAATGTGGGGCTCATGCCCCACAGGGGGACTTTAATTTCCAGAAGCCTAAGTCATTACATTGGCTGATCAGTGTTTTGGGGAATTGACTTAGGCTTCTGGGAATTGAAGTCCAAAAAACCAAAGGTTGGGTAACACTGGTCTAAACATAAAGATCCTGTGTGGCTGTCATGGATGGTAACTGTTAATAGTCTTCTGTGAACTTCCGTAGCTGATTTTTAAAGCTTTATCAGCTAGTGGCCATCGCCACCACATCCTTTGACAGCAAATTCTATGAATTAATTAAGCACTATAAAAAGATGTACTTCCTCTTGTCTGCCCTGAATCTACTGCCCATCAATTTCATTCATGACCCTAGTACATACTACTATTATTACAAGAGAAGGGAAATTTTTCTCTACACCATTTCTTTCCCAAATGAGATTAACTACAACTTGCCATAGCTCTACCCACTATGATGGTTAAATGCCTCCAGAGATTTAGCCTTTTCCTTTGGAAGGATTGTTCCCAAGGTACAATAGTTTTGGTTATTATTTTCTACATATTTTTCACATCTATGGGTTGGGGTAATAATGGCTGAAGTGATGTATATAAAGGTAAGGAAAGGCACCAATTTGAGCAAGACATTGCTGTTCACTGTGCAAAAAAAAAAAAGCTACCAATTCTTTCTGTTTGCTATGTGCTTTCTTACTCCTGTCTTCAGTCAGAAAATTACAAGACAGCTAAAAGCAATATAGTCCTTAAGCCATACATTGTAGATGATATAACATGAAAGGAAAGGAAGGAGAATAAACAAGCAAAGCTAGAGAGTTACAAAGTTTTTTTTAAAAAAATTCAAAGATGCAACAATATTAGTCAGTTTCAATGTACCAAAATAAGATTGGAAGTAACCCCTTGGGGTCAGAAGTCTGACTTCCTGTAATGAGGAGCTTAAATGGAAAGAGTTCAAACTCATGATATGGTCTTTTATCCAAGTTGATGAAGTAAAACCATTGACTTTGCTAGAAATCCACGTATCTGTGATGGCCATACACTCATAAAGGGAGAATTGTGGTTACAGTAAAATGTATTTCCTCTCCCTGTAGTAAAACAACTATATCTGGCTGGACATCCTGCTATGGTAATGGAGTAGACTGTACAGCCAGCGACTTAACACCAGGTGGTGGTTAACTGACCTGGCTCCCTAAAGAGGCCAACGGCTACAGGCAGATGAACCCCTTTAGGTGGGGTGATGGTTCCCTCGGTGGAGGAAATGCCACTGGAAACCATCATATTGGGCCCAACGGCAAAATGAGTGGAAGAGGAACTCTGATTCCCAATGTTCATAGAGGCGGAAGAGGCCATGCCAGATGGACTGGCTGGGAAGGCACACCTTGTCAATATCCTCGAGGTTGCTGCAGTCCATTACAGTCCCAGTGTGTGGATCACTTCATGGCAAGCTGGGATCTACCTTAAAGAAATTCACGCCAATGACATTTTTCCTGCTTCAGGGGAAAATGCATTTTCAGATATTGAGTTGCAGTCAATGACGACTACAAGTAAAACAATCATATTCCAGCCAGGGGGTGGTGGTGGTGGCAACTGTGTATGTATGGGAGAGATTTTAATTTGCAGAGAGAGTATGTGGGTGTACCAAGACCAGGAACCCGGAAGGTATAAAGTGCACAGGTCACAGGCTAATATGGTGTGCATTCAAAATATCTCTCTTTTAGGATATACAAGAGAAACCAGCGTTTTTAATGCAATCAGACAGGCATTTAGCTCACTGTTTGTTCCACTGCAAAGATATTTCAGCAATCACATAACATAAACCTTGGAGCAAACCAAATCATCCCCAGAGCATACTTTTCTGGCCCCTGTCAGGGCTTCTATTTGGTCTCTAGTTTGTTCTTCTGTGATTGCTGGGAAAAGTGAGCCTTCTAGCTGTCAAGGCTTCTTCCAGTTCAAAGTTCTAATATAGGGGTACCCAAAACATTTTGGCTGTGGGCCAGTCACGTGGTTCAGCGGGCTGGTCATGTGGTTCCTTTCATCGGAAGCAGAAATAAAATGCATCCACGCATGTGCACCTGTGGTTGTCGTAAAAGTGTTTATGACAGCGGTGGGTGCATTTACGGCAGCATTTTGCGCATGCTTCTGGGAGCAGCAAGGGTGATGCAGACTTGATGAATTGGTGACAGGGGCCAGATCTGACCCACAGGCCATAGTTTGGGCACCCATGTTCTAATATCATGAAACAGCTTAATTGAGCCATTTCAATGATAACAGCAAATTGAACGTTTCCTTTTTTCCTTGGTGGAGGGGCAGGGGAAGTGAAAAGACAGGGGAAGTAAAGAGGCCAATTGGGAAACCACCCACAGTTAAATCTCTCCAGTATCTCCCTATTCCTACCTAGCAGAAAGGTCTGCATCTCTCGCCCAACAATGCCCGCAGGGAACAAGGAGTCATCGTACATAGAAAAATGAAAGTCTGACAGGTTGAAAAATCAAAGTGGAGGTGTCTGGCTGAGCTCAGCAGAGGGCATTAAAAACAGCCCGCCTCCACAAACCTTAGCATTAGCATACAGGCACTTGTTCTCCCTTATAAATGGGTTTTATGAAAGAGAAGCTGGGTTAGCAGGTTGGAATCATCAAAAACTGCGGCAATGCTGGTCACAGGATTTTGACAGCAAATTTTTTTAAAATTATTTTGCAAAGTCTGGTTATAACATAGAAGATCATGAAATAGGGCTTCTGATTTCTCACAGATGGTTTTAAATGGAGCCATTTCCTCTTGTTGGTTTCGTTCCACCTAAGTCAAGGAGAGAGGTAGCAATGGATGTCGAGAGAACTAAGCAAGAGAATGAGCACTGACATCCTCTAAATGGATATGAGCCTCATGTCCGCTGGCTCAAGATCAAGAAGAGCTTTATGGCCAGAACAAACATTCTTGGGTGTGCCCAAGAGCAAAACCAAATTAGAAGATGGAGGAAGGTGCTCACTGGATAAGGAACAACAATAAAGGAAGATGTGGCTGAGGAATTCAACCTCACCTATATCACTTGGAGGACCCTAAATGCAAGACCAACATACTCAACTGGAGGCTGCTGGTGGATAACAGCACACTGTGTGAACGTGGAGAGACACAGAATCCATCGCATTTGCTAATCTGCTGATTACTACCAGAAACATGCACCAATGAGAACTTAAGTTTGGCTAATGACAAAGCCAAGAAGGTGGCTTCATTTTGGCAGTACAGGTTTGATTGGGATGTGGAAGAAGAAGTGGAGCCATTGCTTCTGGGAAATGGGATTCCAAAGTGTTGTTGAGGGGTGGACACGTGAAACATAAATTATACTCTAAAAGTCAGTTACAGAGCCAGCACTTCCGTTAGGTAGAATAAGGCAACAAACTCACACAGCAAATGCTCCAATGTGCCCTCACCTACCCCTGCCATTCACCCAAAGGACAGAGGCTTAGTTATGTGTAATTTTGCTTGCCATACTCACCTCAGCTAAGCTGGCTGCCCTCAGGTGTAGTTGAGAATGACATTCACCTGCCCATGTTGAAGTAGCATTCAGCTTCCACAGAACAGTAGATTTCAAGCGGACCGCAAGGCTCATCTTATCCAACCTCCTGCCAAGGCTAGGAATCCACAATCAGAGCATCCCTGGCACATGACTATTTAGCTCCAAAGAAAGAAGAATATATGTGTGTTTGTTTGTACATAGGTGCCCAACACACTTGCTGTACTGATAAGCAGCTCTTGTTGTCAGTGCTTTCTAATATTTAACTCATGGGTTCCCAACCTTTTCAAGCTGGGGGCAGGGTCACGCTCTCTCAGTCAGCTTCAAGGGCCAGATGGCCTTTTTGTCCTGCCTGTATGATGGGGGTGGCCATTTTGTTGCAACAGCTTCAAAGGAGTGCCCATTTTGTTTCTCAAATGCCCTTGGAGGGTGGTGTCCACATGAAATGGCACTGCAATCTGGCCTGGAGGCCTTAGGTTGGGAACCCATTATTTAATCCATCTACTTAAAATTTGCATCTGAATTCTTCCTTCTTGTAATTTAAATTAATTTCCTCGGGTCTTGTTTTCTGGAGTGGCAGAAAACAAGTTTGTTTCACCTTCTGTGTGACAAATCTTTCAAATATTTGAAGATGTCTACTATATCTGCAGCGGCTTAGTGGTTAAGATGCTGAACTTGATGACTGGAAGGTCAGCAAGTCAGCAGTTTGAGACCTGAATGCTGCACGATGGAGTGAGCACCCGTCTCTGTCAAGCTCATAGCAGTTTAAAAGCAAGAAATTGCAAGTAGATAAATAGGTACCACTTTGGTGGAAAGGTAAACAGCATTCCATGCACTCTAGTGTTTAGTCATGCCTGCCACATGTCCATGGAAACGTCTTCAGACACAGATAGTGCTGGCTCTTTGGCCTCCACATTGAGGAAGATTAGGTCAGTATCAATTTTCCTAGACCTCAATGCTACAGTAAAACCCCTACTTACGTTAAAAAGTCTGTTCCATAGGCTTTTATGTAAATTGGGTTTTTACTTAACTCGAAGCAGCCCCATAGGAAATTGTGTTATGTAAATCAGGACATTTATGTAAATGGGGACATGGTTTTAGTGCAAAAATCATTATGTAAGTCAAATTTTATGTAACTCGAGTCATATGTAAGTCGGGGTTTTACTGTAGTTTGTTTCTGCCCTTTATTGTCACTGGGGTTTTACTGTAGTTTGTTTCTGCCCTTTATTGTCACTGGTTATGCAACAGGCAAAGGAGGAGATGGTCAAGAGACAACAGGTGATCTTGTGAATTATAACTGAAGATGGTGATAGCCAGGACTCCTGGGTTTCTTTCTATCTTTCTTCTTCCCTCCAGCTCTCACAGCATAACCTTTCCTACTCTACAGAGAGCGGCAGAGCCTGTGATGGGTTTTTTCAAGCCATCTGCTCATCTTGTTAGGCTCTTAATTAACAAGTAATTACGCACTGCATATGCAAAGGCTGGGCTGGCTTTGTGGTGAGGGCTTATCTGGAAATGTGGGGGTCATCGGCAAGGTGTCTGTAGGGTGCGATTGAAAGATCTTTACCCCTGCATCCAGTTCCACTGCAGTTCCTTTAAAAAAAATGAAGCTAACCTTTTGTTTCTTTCTCCACTTGCTCGTGCGAGCCATTCATCTTACTACTTAATTTGTAAAACGATAGGTTCTGGGGCCAGTGCCAAAGCTCAAGTCATGCCCTCCCTCCCAGGAGCACCAGCCCCAGAGGCATGGCAAGCAAACTGGTAGCTACTCAGTTTGTTGATAAATAGGCACTCTGTACATGATTGGATGTAGTCTTATTTTCCTCATAGTTTCACATCTTCTGGGACTCAGCCCTGGGATTTAAAACAGTTTCTAGGGCAAAATCTTGGAAAGCATCATGTTCGAGTGATGGACATTGAACATGTCACACATACGTTGTTTCGGTCTATCCAAGTAGCAGGAAAAAGTCTGGCCAGGTTATTCTGCTATGGTAATGGTGTAGATCAGGGTTGCCCAAACTACGGCCTGTGGTCCGGATCTGGCCCCCAAAGTAATTTCATCTGGCTCCTGACGCCCTTGCCGCTCCCAGAAGTGAAAGTAAAACATGCATGCATGGGTGCCAAACACACCCACACACCGAACACTGCCGTAAATGACCCACGGCTGTCATAAATGGGTTTAGCCAAATAGAAGGGGGGGGGGATCGTTTGCAGTGGCAGTGTATAAAAGCGTGTTTAATGAAATCTTAATATAAATCTTGAAGTTCCTTTATTGGAACTTCAAGATTTATATTAAGATTTCATTAAACACGCTTTTATACACTGCCACTAAAAATGTTTTTCCCCCTCTATTTGGATTTCTCCTTACCGTTTGGCCATATTTGGATTGTTGTATATCATAAACAGGTTTACAACAGGCACGGGTAATTTATGGCAGTGTTCTGTGCATGCACAGGTGCATTCGGCACCTGCATATGTGTGTTTTACTTTCGCTTTTGGCTGGGAGGAATCACGTGACCGGCCCACTCAGCCACATGACCACGTGACTGGCCTGCAGCCCGGAAAGTTTTGGCACCCCTGGTGTAGACCATACTGCCAGCAACTCAAAGCCAATTGTCAGGTGGCGGTTAACTAACCTGACAACCTTGAAGACTAATGAATGACATTGGGTGGCGAAGTCCACAGGGGAGGGTCCCCAAGTGGATTAAATCCAATTTGAATCCATCTTGATGGAGGGCAGTAGCTTTCATCAATTCTGATGAGGACCTTGTGTGCCAAAAGGGCTCAGGACCAGAAAGTGACTTGTGGAACTGAATCAGTGGTACGGGTGTCGCGCTGCGATGCGGAAGGCAAATGGAAGGCCACTGCATTATATTGCTCCCAGGACAAACTGTATGGGCATGTTTTACTTCCACTTCCGGGAGCGACAAGGGCAGCGCGGGACGGATGAATCGCAGTAAACCCACTCATGTGGATCCATAGGGTGCTTGGGCTTCTGAGAATTGAAGTCCAAGAACATCTGGAGTGCCAAAGTTCGCCACCACGGCTATAAACTAAGTGCTTTGAACTCGTGAAATGCATTTCATCATTAAAGTTACTGCTAAGAATCCCTCCCTCCCACCATATCTGCCTTCCACCTGCCCGCTCTTCCTCCTAGATGCTGGATGCGTGCCACTTTGGGATTGTCTCATAAATACAGGCAGATCTCTATCCAAGGTGATTGCCTCAGCGCTGCTTTTAGCGAATAACGTATTGCCAAGACTCAAGGACTTAGGTGTCATGTCAGAATTACTTTCTATTTATCTTGCTCTGACTTGACCTAGATGACCGGAGAGATTGAGGTTGGGGGTTTGATACCTGAGCCAGCAAGTCCCAAGACTTCTCCAAGTCTGGAAACAAGTGACTACCATTGACAGAACCCCATGGTCAACATTACCAATAGCCAAGGTTTCTGGAAGAATAGAGGGAGGTTTTGTTATAAAAGTAACTGTTCCAGAATTTGTTCCTGACATTGCATGCGGGAGAGTTAGGAAGGCGCATGCATGCTCTCTCTACACCAGATCCAGTCCCTCAAAGTGTTCTGCCTCGAGTGTCTCACTGTTCTCTAGCCTCTGACTGGCTCCCTCATTATCTCTAACGAGTCACTCTGGCTGGGCTTGGGCAACAAATCCACCCCTAATGAAGCCTGTAATCCTGTTGCTTTGGGAAGCTTTTCTGGATGACTAGGCCTGGCATTTTGCCATCATGCTATAACCCCAGCATTGTCTGGTTCATTCTTGGGGGAGCAGTGACTCCTAAAGCTTTTGGGAGAAGATGTAAAGAGCTTTGCTGCAGGACAGGAAAGCAATGCCTAGGAATCAGTATGTGTCAGTGGGTAGCGTGAGTCTGAGGGATGCCATTTTGAAGAAAGAACAGAAGATGAATGGGATAAATGAATGAATGGGGTCAGAGCTGTAAAAACCTTCATATTGTCTGGCAGGTCTTTGTGGAAGGGGTGTGTGAAACCTTTGTCTCTTGTTGCATTTGATCAAGGTGTGTTGTGTGTCCAGAGACCATAGCTGCAGGTGTCGCTTCAACAAGGGATGGGTCTAGGACAGAGGTGTGCCACTACATCTCACCAGATGTTTTTGGCTCGCCATGTCCAACATCCGTGGTCAAGGTGGAAGATTTTGGGAGTTATGGTTCAAAATTATTCAAAGGACTAGAGTTGCTTTGTTGTTGTTCAGTTGCACAGTCGATTCCGACCCTTTTGCGACCCTATGGACCATTGACCTCCAGGCACCCCTGTCCTCCACCATCCTCCTCAACCCACCCAGCTCTGTGCCCATTGTCTCCACAATACCATCTAGCCATCTAATCTTTGGCCGCCCCCTTTTTCTTTTGCTCTCAACCTTTCCCAGCATCAAAGCTTTCTCAAGTGAATCCTCTCTTTTCATTTGATGTCCAAAGTACTTTAGTCTCATCCTTACTATTTGTTCTTCCAAGTAGCAATCAGGGTTGATTTCTTCTAAAATTGACCTATTTGTTCTCTTCGCTGTCCAGGGGACTCTCAAAACTCTCCTCCAACACCACATTTCAAAGGCCTCTATTCTTCTGAGTTCAGCCTTCCTAACTGTCCAGCTCTCACAACCATACATTACCACCAGGAATGCCATTGCTTTGACTATATGAATTTTTGTTTGCAATGTGATGTCTCTACTTTTCACTATGTTCCCCAGGTTTCTCATCGCTTGTCTCCCAAGAACCAGTCGCCTTTTTATTTCGTGGCTGCAGTCACCATCTGCAGTGATCTTAGATACTAAGAAAGTAAAATCTGTCACTGTTGCTACCCAGATGCTTTTTCTAAAGTACAAGAGCAGAAATTGCTGGAATGTTAATGAAGCAGAATAATCAGGTGCAATTGAAAATAGGGGCTTTTGCACCTTTAATATAGCTTATCTTCTTGCACCTCAGGATGGTTCAAAAATGCTGCAATTGTCAAGATGTTTTATTTCTTGTGTAACCTTTTCCCCTTTGTGAATTTATGCTAGGCTACAGCCAGGGGGTTCAAAACCCGAGTGCTGCACAACGGAGTGAGTTTCTGGCTCTGTCCCAGCTCCTGCCAACCTACCTGTTTGAAAGGAAGAAATTGCAAGTAGATAAATAGGTACCTCTTAGGGGGGAGAGGTAACAGCATTCCATATACTCTGGTGTCTAGTCATGCCTGCCACATGACCATGGAAACATCTGCAGACAAAAGACAGCGCTGGCTCTTTGGCTGTAAATGGAGATGAACACCATACCCTAGAGTTGGATATGACTGGCTTCAAGCAAGGGCGAACCTGGGGGTTTGCTTCCAAATTCTACAGTTTTATCTGGAATTACCATACTTTGTCCACTCAGTCATTTTGGAAAATCTTCATAATATTATTGCTAAATTGTTAGATTTCAGGGTTTTTGTGTGTTGTATTCTTTTGTTTTCCCCTTAGGCCTAACTTGTTGGTTACTACCACACTGTGGGCGTGGTATGGTGGGCATGGCCAGGGGGAAAGCCCTGCGTTTCACCCAAATTAGGACTACTGTTTTTCAAAACTTGGATGGGCAGGGCCAGCTAGAATTTCTGCTACCGGTTCCGGCGCACTGGTGCGAACCTGCTGATGCCCACCACTGGCAATACATACATAACTGCAATGCTAGTTGTAGCTCACTCTTTATAGGTAAACTGCTAGTGTTCTTTTAGGGGTTAATGTGCCGTTAATTGAAAGCTTTGTCTTTCCAGACTCCTCTTCATTGTCGTTGTGGGTCTTGATGTGTTGCCCTTTAAGCTTCTTGTGCAGTTACTGAAGCTTTATTAGTTTCCTTTCATTCTTCCTGTTGCTTTTCTCTAGCAAAACAGACTATTTTATTTCATTGCACAAAGAGAAGAAATCATGAGAGAAAACAGTAACTTAATACCTCTGCCAGGGGTAACAAAATAAAAAGGGAATCATTCTCTCATCTCCTGAACAGAAAGCAAGAAAACCAACTGAAGGATGGAAGAGGAAACTTTTAAGTATTGTTGCAGAAGATTTTTTTTCCCCTGTGGGAATTACCTGTGAGTAAATATTGCAAAACGATCCTGCCCAGAGGGAAGGGCATTGCTGTATAAAGTGTTTATGTGAAATCTCTGTTTTATTTTCACTTGTAAATAATGGCAGGAAAACAATGTCTCAGCCCCAACAACAGATTGTAGTTTGAAAGCAACCTTCATGAGGTAGGTGGGAGGGTTGATGAGTCACTACAGAGTAACAAGCAGAAGTCAGAACATCTGAACTGGAGTAGACCAGATGCCAAGGAATTCCCTGTTGTTCATAGTGATTGGAAAGGCTTTTCATGTGTTTCAGGAGCACCCTTTTCTGCACAACCTCTTATCATCTTTACTTGCAAAGCAAGCTTTGCCCTTACCCAAAGAAGGTGATCCTGGCCTTGCTGTGTTCATGCCTTAATCACAACTCAGACAGATTTCTGTAATGGGGTCTCTATGCGGCTGCCTCTAAAGCTGATTTGGACACTTCAATTACTTCAGACAGCAGCTGCTAGACTATTAGCTGGCGTTTGTAGGTTAGATCCCACAGTTCTTGTATTGATCTGACTTCACTGGCTTCTACTTTATCTCTGGGCTCCATTCAAAGTGCTATCTTTTAGAGGATGGACAATTTGAGAAAGAAGAAGGAGGGGGGGAATCTTCTAAAGCTCTAGGCTGCTTGAGATCAGGGCAGAAAACCAGCTTTTCTCTATCTTGAATTCCAAAGTTAGTTTACTTTAATGGTCAGAAGTATGTCAGATGGGCATGAGGAAGCAGGTCTTGTCTGTTGTGGTACTAAGTGTGTCAAACATCTCCAGAAGTTGCACCCCTGCTTGCCTGTCAGTGGGCAGCAAAATTACGATTATTCCAGTGGAGTTTTGGAATGCCCTTTAACCGATTTGATGCTCTGTATTAAATAGCATGTTGAGATAGTCTTTTGGTTCTTGTTTGCAAATATTATATTTTGTGATGGCGAACCTTGGCACTTCAATTCCCAGAAGCCCACGTACCCTGTGAATCCACACGAATGGATTTACTGCAATTCATCCAGACCACACTGCCCTTGTCGCTCCCAGAAGCGGAAGTAAAACGCGCCCATATGGGTATGTTTTACTTCTGCTTCCAGGAGCGACGAAGGCAGCGCGGGGTGGATGAATCACAGTAAATCCATTCGTGTGGATTCACAGGGTGCTTGAGCTTTTGAGCTTCTGGGAATTGAAGTCCAAGAACACATGGAGTGCCAAGGTCTGCCATCACGGTGATGTGTCAAATTACTGTTTTGGGCACTTCTGGGTGTAAAGGACAGGTGTATTTTTAATAACATTTTTTTTAGTCATGGTATTTGGTATTTTATAGCTACTCTGAATTTGTTTAAAATAGAAAAAGAAAGATAAAGTTGGTAAATTGATACAAGAGTAGAATGGTGATTTAAAGATTAGCATGAAGCAGAGATTGGAAAAGTTACCTTATTGGCCAATGGTTCCTAAAATCCTTCTCTACTGGCTTGGGGACTCTGGGACGTGTGTTCCTAAAAGATAACTCTTTCTGGTATGACTTGAGCTGCAAGTATATGGTCAAATATTGCGGGACTTGCTTTGCTTATAAAACAGGTGAAATTAAAGTATTTTTATTGAGCAAATGACACAAAAGCTAATTGTTCCCCCGTGCCACAGGTGGGGGGCAAGGGTGGGGGGCATTTACTTTTTCAAGGTTGAACAATTTGAACAGGCTTTATCCCATGTGGCTAGTTGTGATAGTTCTTGGAAAGATGAGAGGACATATCTGTAGTAGGGGATGTTTGTTGATATATATCTAATTTCGTTTCAGAAATTATTCTGGGTTGAAAGGCTTTTTGCTGGAGAAACTCTGCTCAGGGGACACCCAAATGAGGCTCCATTCATATCTCCAAGAGCTGGAACAGAGACTGGCGCTCAATCCGTCATGCAGTACCTGGATCTTGAACTGCCTACTTTCCGGCCTTCCAGCTAACAAGGCGAGTTTCTTAACCACCACAGCCCCTTTGCTGATATAGGCAGGTGGGATGTGATGTTTAGAACCAGGGGCACATGCCCCTACATTTTTCTTTCCCTTTAAAAATAAAAAAGCTTACATGTATGAGATTAGTTCTAGATTACCCTATTGCTTTATTGCTGAGCCATTGCTATTATTTCTTCCTGTATTTTTGCCTGTGTCAATTCTCCAGACAATAAAAGAATCAGCAGAGGTGGGACCAGAGGAAGGAAATCTATAAAAGGATCAGCAGAGGTGAAATCAGAGAAAAGAGAGAATGAATGGGATGGTCTTGGGCTAGAATGTGAGTCAAATTGCATCTAGTATGAAATCCTGAATCAACCCACAGCCTCTTTGTGAACACTGACTGTAATTTCATACATAATTCAGGCTGTGAATCAAATCGGAGTATAGTCTAGTGATTTCCATGTGATATAAGGCAGTTTTCTGTACTCTGTTGTGAGTTGGGAATTAAGGTTGTGATTACACTGACAACATTTGGGATTTGCTATGAAAGTAGAAGGATGAATTTGAACTTTCTAAAATTGATCACATGACACAAAGTCCAAAGCAAATCAGCCAGGTCTCTTTTGTTTTGTTTCCAATGTGGAGCCTTTTCTCTTACCACTGGGTGCTTCTACTTTTTAAAAGCTGGAGTGATTTGAACAATATTTTTTCCTGTGTGAGCAGTTATTTCATTCCCCAAAAGGATGATGTGTCTATGTGACTCTGGGTGTGACGCTTTCAAGAGTGGGAACACTCACCTCCACAATCTTTCTTCCTAGTTACCCTGAAGTATTTTTTTAATTTAATGCTAGATCAACTTATCACTGCATTGCTACATTAGTTTTGCTTCTAGATCACTTCTGTATGAACTAAAAAAAGTGCTAGATGAGATGGAAACCCCTCCAACAAACTACAGTAGATTACTGTGTTTTCATATTATGCGTGAATGTGTTTGTATGTTATGGAGAATGTCAGAAAAGTGTGTCTTTTCTTGAACACCTGCAACACTTTAAACAGCCCACTAGCTTTACAGTGAACCATAAAAAAGAGCTAGTGATCAGCAGAGGATACGATAGAACAGGGGTCGCCTGGCTCTCTAGGTATTCTTGGACTTCAGTTACCAGAAGCCCAAGTCAGCACACCTGCTGATCAGGGCTTCTGGGAATTGAAGTCCAAGAACATCTGGAGAGCAAAGTTTGCTGACCCCTAGGATAGAAGAAAGGGGACCATGGTATGGATCAAACTGGATTGGATTTAGGGGCCACTGCAGACACACTGACACAATCTGAAGTCTCTGTGTAATCACCTAATCCAAACAGAAGCATAGCAGAAGCGGCAAATCAAAAGACAGCAAAGCCAAATCACTCTGATTTGCATTGCCAGTGTAGTTGTGGTCTCAGATTTCTTAAACCCCAATTTTTCATGAATTTGTTTCCCTCGTCCTTGTACATATCCTTTACATCTATTTTCATTCCTGTTTCCTTTATCCTGAGAGCTCTTCGCCAACCAGTTAATAAGCAAACCTGGGTTGCTGGAAATTCCTCTCCCACATACACACATATCTTGGGCATCTGGAGGAAAGGATATCTGATTGATCTCATTAAGATTTCCTCCCTGGTAGAATGGAATTTGACTAGACTTTGAGGGCACTTAATTAAAGGCCAAGTATGGCTGTTGGCTAGTTCTCTTTCCTCTTGCTTATAGATCTCTTAACATTTCACAGCGATGCCTTGCTTGCTAGACCAAGGACTATGAGACAACTGGGGAAGATTTTAGCCAAAGGATATAGAGCAAAATTAAACAATATTGTATTGACACAAGTCTCCACTGTGTTGGTGGGTGAGGGAGAATAATTCAGTTTCCCTTGAAAATCCAGTCTTCTGGGATTTCAAATACGGGAGGTTTTCTAGAGGTGTTGATGCTGTTTGAGGATGATGGGAACTGTAATCTGTCTTATCTAGGAGGGTAAGGAGGGTAAGGTAAAGGTCATCCTTGCTCAAAAGCCAGTCATATCTGACTCTAGAGTTCAGTGCTCATCTCTGTTTTTACCCAAAGAGCCAGTGCTCCCTATTTATCTACTTGTAATTTCTTGCTTTCTAACTGCTAGGTTGGCAGGAGCTGGGACAAAGACGAGTGCTCAGTGTGCCATGCAGTACCTGGGTCTCAAACTGCCAACTTGCCGGCCTTCCAGCTAACAAGGCACACATATGTGTAAAATGTACGTGTGTTTACATCCTCCACCCCATCTCTTTGCCCTCCTCCCAAGAAATCTCCCCCCATATTAGTAGGTAAACACCAAATGTAAAAGCCAACAAATGCTACTTGCTTGTTAGCTTGCCTGCAGGGAGGCAGTGGTAACTTCCAAAATACTTCAGGGCTACATAGGGAGCAGCTAGAAGATGCTCTCACCTAGATTTAATGGTATTGAAGGCTACAAGATAGAATTGCGCAGGGCACACAGGAAGAATCTAAGGTTAGGTGTGCATAATGGAAAACAGCCCCAGCTGATCTGATACATTCGATTGTTGTCAAGAAGCAAACATTGACGTTTTCATCTTATCATATATATTTTTAGTGGATTAAAGGTTCTTTGTACTGTGGTGGTCTTCTATTGATGGCTCAGTTCTAAATTATATTTTAGGTATTGGTTTAATACGTTTATCAGGTTAACCCAAAGGATAAAAACTGCATGAAAGCTGTCAAGATTTCCAGATCTCTTCCTCAAGCAACATGCTACAGTTTAGGAGTATCTGGAGGAAGGGGACAGAAAGACTTGATGATATTGAATTCATGATATTTGGCTCAGATGGGATGAACAGATACTCAAATGATGTTCTTATTATGAAGTGATGATTTCAGGTTTTACTTAGAACAGGGGTTCCCAACCTAAGGCCCATGGGCCAGATCTAGCCCACGGCACCATTTCATGTGCCCCTCCCACCTCTCCAAAGGCATTTGAGAAACAAAATGTCTGCCCCTTTGAAGCTGTTGGGGAAAGGGGTTGCCTCCATCATTCAGGCAGGGCAAAATGGCCATCTGGCCCTCGATGTTGACTGAGAGAATGTGACCCGGCCCCCGTTTTGAAAAGGTTGGGAACCCCTGACTTAGAATGAAACTCTAGAGTGATTGGGAGCAGGAAAGGTTCGATTGGGAACCTTAATCAAGATAGACCTGCTTTTCCACATTTTAAATTTAAGTGGCATTAACCCAGCTTTTAGAAATAGAACCCGCAGCTAAACATAGTGGAAAAGTTTAAGAATCCATTAACATGGAAAAACCAGTTGTAAAGTCAGAGATGTCTCCATGCTGAGCAAAGCACTCATTTTGACTTTCTGTTGTGTTGCTGGTCATCGCCGTCGGATGCTACTCGTATCCGAGCATACATTTTTCTTGGAAGTAATTTTCTCAGTTGATAAATGTGTCTCTGGTGATTCTCTAAACTGATCCTGGCATAAAACATGCAACCAAATACTGTGCACTGCATAGATGGTGGAGGGCGTGTAGTTGAGTTTAACAAAGCCTCTGTGCTTGTCACTTAGCCTCTTCATGTCTGCGGCATTCTCCTTTGAAGTGTCCGGTAGCAGCAGAGATGGTTTGGTGCCAATGTGGGCGATCAATGATCACTGATTCCCACGTTTATTTTGGGTTATGTTTGACACCTTCATGGTTTGTTTCAGCTGGTCCTTCTAGCGCTTTAAAGGAGCTTCGCGAGGCCTTGTACTGGAGCTAAGTTCCCCATTAAAAAATGATGAGGAAGCCTGGAAACGTCCATACAGCGGACATGCCCTATCCAGCTAAGATGATGGCCTATGACAGAGACTTCAGTGCTATTTACATGTGCCTTCTCGAGAACTGTGATGTTGGTGACATAGTCGTCCCACTTGATGTTCCAGATGGATCTTAGTTTCTGTTGGTGAAAACACTCAAGCTTTTTGATGTCTTGGCAGTAGAGGGCCCATGTTTTACAGCCATACATTGAGATAACAACAGCATGGTATACCATGAGCTTGGTCTGGATTGTTAAATCTTTGTTTATGAAGACCCGGTGTGATAGTCGACCAAAGGCAGGAGAGAAAGCACCTAGTTTTTATATTAAGAAAGTTATAGATCCCTTTCAAGGCAGTAAATAGAAACTAAATTGGGTAACTTTACCTAATAGTTGCAGGACATTACAGGTATACCCTCTTCCCACATGAATAGGTTCCAGCTTCAAATGATTTAAAATTCTTTCCCTTTAACATATAACATTCCATTGTTGATTGGCTAAATTGATGTTTTCTAAATCAATCCTAAAACTGTAAAAAGAAAATCCAAAATCCATATTAGTAAATCTCTTTAGTATGCCAAAGAGAATGTCTCCAGATCTCTTCATGAGACTTGATGTCACAAAAATCAGGTTATCTAGTGGACAGGAGAGATGCATAATATCTTGAAATCATGTGAGTAATGAAAGGTTTGAAGATGTTCCTGTCTATGGCTTTATGTGTAGGGGTATGTCTGTCTGTCTGTCCATCTGCTTTTCTGCAACTTGTGTTTGCAAATCACGCAGAATGTTTCTACAGTGAAGAAATATTCTAAGTAAACAAAGAAGACTAATCTCAGTTCTATATATTATAACAATACAGACAAAGAAAACTATATTTGTAAAAGTAAACTTACAATAAGCCTAGATGTGCATTATGTATATTATGGACAGAAGAAAACAATCATAATCACAGTCAAAGACAAATAAAGCAAAAAAGAATTGTATAGAAGTATCTTGTGCATGAATGGCACATAGATGTGTGCTCACAATTTTGTGTCCCTGAAACAGATAGTATAATTCAAGTACAGTACCTTTCTTTTTTCCCCATGCAACAAAAATGCACTCACATCCATGCATCTGTAATCAGCACAAGGTAACTAGCACATAGGGACTGTGGTGGCTTAGTGGTTAAGACGCTGGAACTTTGGCAGGTCAGCAGTTCGAGACCCGAGTGCTGCATGACAGAATGAGCTCCCATTTCTGTCCCAGCTCCTGACAACCTAGCGGAGCAAAAGCAATAAATTGCATGGGACTGCGGTGGCTTCGAGGTTAAGACGCTGAACTTGATGACTGGAAGTCGGCAGGTTTGAGACCTGAGTACCGCATGACAGAGTGAGCTCCCGTCTCTGTCCCAGGTCCTGCCAACCTAGCAGTTCGAAATAAAGAAATTGCAAGTAGATAAATAGGCACCACTTTAGTGGGAAGGTAAAAGTGTCTCGTACACTCCAGTGTCAAGGCATGCCTGCCACATGTCCACAGAAACGTCTGCAGACGCAGACAGCTCTGGCTCTTTGGCTATAAACAGACATGAGCACTGAACCCTAGAGTCAGATACACCTGGCTTTTGAGCAAGGGTGACCTTTACCTAACTAGTACAGACAACAAACGTTTGGCATATTGCAGCCTGAGAGATCATTCTTTCATTTCCCCATGTGCATAGCTGCATTCACATGTGCATATGCACACACAGAAAGACCACTCATCAGTTTCATGGACACGGACGCTGATTCTAATGCCTTCAGACAAACACACATTGTGATCTGCAGAGTGGCTCCTCTCCTTGTCTTCTCCTCCTCTCCCCCTTTGGCACATAAGCTTAATATACATGAAAGACCTTGTGATCTGGATATCCCCACTAGGATACTCGCTGTGGTTCATGCAGAGAGACACAGGGATCTGCTGCCTGTAATGCACACCATCAAATACACAGATGCATGCACACACTGTTGGATGTCCAAGTGACAGGTGGCAGTGGTTGCTATGGCGCCCTTAGTCTCTGGTTAGCCATTTAGCACCAGTGGGACCCCAACAGCTCTAGGCACAATGTAAATTAAACTGCCTGCCACATTGTGTTCTCCTTGCGGAGAATTGAGGAGTTTGGCTATAAGCATTACCCACCCACCCACATACCCCCCCCCCCCCATCTTTGCTCTGTCTTTGCACAGAGAGAGAAATTGGCTCACAGCTCTGTCTTCTGTGGAACCTTAACCATATTTCATTCATACGGAACTGAGACGTCATTGTCTGTTCTTTCCTCTGACCCATTGGGCTACAATTAAAGCTGCCTTTATTGCTGAGTTCCCAAATCTACTTTGACGGCAGAATAAGAGGCATAAATCAACAAGTGAAATTTTCTCCACAAGTGTGTATAGGGAAAGCTACTCTATATGTTGAATGTGTGCCTATCAATTCAACTCAACATGTGCCTGTCATAGGTAAAGGTTTCTCTTGCTCAAAGAGCCAGTGCTGTCAGTGTCTGCAGACATTTCTGTGTTCATGTGGCAGGCATGTCTAGACTCCGGAGCACACGGAATGCGGTTACCTTTATCAACTTGCAATTTATCAACTTGCAATTTCTCCTACCTTTCTGGACCCAGAGGGTTGGTGGATATGCCTCAGACATTAAAGGAAGAAGGGCAGAAATTGGTGGGTTTGATCCTGAGATATCACAGGAACGTTCCTTGGTTTAGGGCTCCCAGAATTCTCCAGCTAGCATCTAAACTGCCTATGCTGACTGAAGATTCTGGAAGCCTACTGAAAATTATTAGGCCAAGTAAGTTATGATCAATTCCAGTCATTTTCGTCAGGCTGTTCTCAGTAGGTGTAAATCTAGATCCAATCTACTAGTAAAGGGAAAGGTGCCCCCTGCTCGAGAGTCAGTTGTGTCCAACTCATCTCTATTTACAGCCAAAGAGCCAGAGCTATGTTCGCAGACATTTCTATGCTCATGTGGCAAACATGACTAGACACTGGAGCACATAGAATGCTGTTACCTTTCCTGCTGAAGGGGTATCTATTTATCAACTTGCAATTTCTTTCTTTCAAACTGCTAGGTTGGCAGGAGCTGAGACAGAGATGGGAGCTCACTCTGTCATGCAGCACTTGGGTCTTGAGCTGCTGACCTGCCGACCTTCTAGTTGTCAAGTTCAGCGTCTTAACCAGTAAGCCACTTCTATCCCTGTGCTTGTCATATAGTCATTGAAATAAGAGGGATCCTGCAGGGTGGGGACTAGAAAAAGGTGATAACTCTCCTCTTTAAAAACCAAACAATTTGGTTTACAGCTTCCTTCAGCCAACTAGATCAACTCATTCCCTAAACAAACCCAGATTCCCTGTTTTCTAATGTATCTAAAATTAGGCACCCATAAGAGAATATATAGAATCAGTAATGTAGGGTAAAATATGCATCTTTATCATCAGCTGTCCTATAAATGTTCTGAGCTTCCCAAAGTGAAGGCTGGCGGTAACTCCAATGGAACTGCTGAAATGAAGGAAGAAATGTAGCAGTCTAGTTACCTCAAGTCAAGGATGGCACAATGCAAGCAGACAATGTTATATAGTAGTGGTTCCCAACCTAAGGCCTGTGGGCTGGATCTGGCCCCAACACCATTTCATGTGACCCCCCACCCCTCCAGGGGCATTTGAGAAACAAAATGGCCACCCCTTTGAAGCTGTTGGGACAAAATGGCCACCCCCATCATGCAGGCAGGGCATAATGGCCATTCAGCCCTCAAAGCTGAGTGAGAGAGCATGACCAGCTTCAAAAGGTTGGGAACCCCTGTTCTATAGTAATGGGGAAGGCAGCTCAAAGGATGTGCCTGCCAGGTAAAACAATGAAAATGCTTACTTGAAAGAAAACAGTGGAAAACATGAGGAGGATGGCTCTAAAAACTGACAAACGGTGTGTCTCTTAATTCAGCAGACGACCAAGCCCCAGCATGGAGAAGGTAGGGCTTCTCCTAGCAAAGCCAACCCTAGCGTTAGTCAGAATGAAGTGACTGGCTCAGGCAGTAGACGCTATGGGGAAGTGGGGACAGTGACCCCCCGCCAGTTTTTCCTCTTGGCCACTCACTTCTATAGGATGACTAACCTTGCATATACCACACAGCCTGCCTTAAGAGCCGTGGAGAACATTGTCCCACCACCAGTGTTGAAATAAGAACATAAGAACAGCCTTGCTGGAACAGGCCACAGTCCATCCAGTCCAGCATTCTGTCTCACACAGTGGCTCACCATTTCCTTCAGGGTATTCCCAAGGAGATGCCTTCACCTGCTTAGGATTCCCTGGAAATGGCATTGAGAGATATCCTGCCTATCTCTCCAACCCGGAGGTTGTCCTTGGGTATCCATAAATATAGCCATTGATACCCCTGTCCTCCATGAACTTGTCTAATCCTTTCTTGAAGCTTTCAAGACTGACAGCTGTCACCACTTCTTCTGGCAGGGAGTTCCATAGACCAGTGATCCTCTGGGTGAAAAAGTACTTTCTCTGAAATCCAAGTGCCAATCCAATAAGCTTCTGTTTCTGGTGTGTAAAGTGTCATCCTGTCCTTTACTGCCTCAGGCAGCACAATGTCTTTCCAGCTATTATTATTATCACCCTGACAATCCTCCTTCAAAATTGTTTCCTCCTTTTCCTAAACCCTCTTAGCGTCTCTCTTTTTCAATAAAACACCAGAGTCCTGGATCCAGGAAGGATTTGCATCCAGATCCAAATTTCTCTAGCGAAAATGTTCTGGGGCAGAATCTATTAAGATCAGAGACAGGAAATCCTATTGATATGCTCTACATGACACAAGAAAGGGATTGTGGTGGCTTAGTGGTTAAGATGCTGAACTTGATGACTGGCAGGTCAGCAGGTCAGCAGTTCGAGACCCAAGCTCCTGGCAACCTAGCAGTTTGAAAGCAAGAAATTGCAACTAGATAAATAGGTACCACTTTGGTGGGAAGGTAAAGAGCGGTCTGTGCCCTCCCTTGTATAGTCATTCCTGCCACATGTCCATGGAAATGTCTGCAGACACAGCACTGGCGCTTTGGCTATAAACAGAGATGAGCACTGAGCCCTAGAGTCAGATACAACTAGCTTTCAAGCAAGGGCGACCTTACCTGACACAAACAGGCACCAATATCTGAGTTAATGCTGCTGTCCTCAGTCCCTCTCCTCTTTTTATTCCCATGTTCTTCATTTTCCAATAATCTGTTTATTTGGTTGGCTCCTCTTATCCAACCCTGTCTCCTCCATCCGTCATCACCGCCTGTATCCGTGGTGATGCTAGTGACAATTGCCGTAATTAAACGCCGAATTGCTCCAGATGTTCTGTTCCTAAACGAGTAAACAAGACCCGCTGCCCCTTAGATGGGAACAAACAGAAGCTGGATGGGGAAAGGGAGTGCTAGGGTGCATGTAGCAAGTTCAGGTCCTGTGGGGAGACTGGAGTCTACTGGAATGAGGAAAGACAGGAGAATCCCCCACTCTTTCTATGGATGCTGGGCTCCAGGCAGATGTGCACAACATGTGGCTAAGGGAACCTTGAGACGCTCCCATCTGGGCTAGTGAGAGTCTCTTTGGTCTGTTTTAATCTGTTTAGGGAACATAGGATAGCATGGCATCAAGTAAGTGGTGAAGTTATTTTAATACTTAAATTAATCTCCTGTTAAAAAAAAAGAAAACAGCACTCATAAGAATAAAAGTTTGATCTTAAATCAAAGCGCCTAGCAGAAGCTCAAGCAAGTGGCAGCTGCTGGCTTTGTGTAGAAGAGAGATAAATGTCTTGTTTATCAGGACATTTGTTTATCAGTGCTTGGAGAAGTTTCTCCTTTGGGGAAATGGAGCTCCCAAAATCTCCCAGCCAACAAGGACAGGATGAGTCCAAGAGTCATAGCTGTAAAAGGTAACTTTTTTTCTCCAGGGAGACAAAGGACTTACTAGGGTTGGGAACAAAACAGATTAGGGACCTGATGTCTGCTTGCCTTTTCCATGGCAATCCATTACTTGTCCCAGGACAATGGATTGTAGAAGCCACCGTAAGCAAACAAGGTTCCCATTTCTCTTAGTGAAGCCTCCCAGTTAGAACATGGGAGAATGGGGTTCCACCACCCCAGAAAAATAAGAGGGAATTGGATATTTCCTGCTGATAGTGGAGATGAAATTCCATGCATTCCAATAGCTGTTTTCTAAGTGTGTATTCAAATATGTATTCACTTTTGTTCTATTTAAATGGTTGTTGTGTCTTTTTAACCCAGGGGCTCTCAACCTTTTCAAGCCGAGGACCGGGTCACACTCCCTCAGACATCTTTGGGGGCTGGATGGACATTTTGCCCTGTTTGCCACACATGGCACTTCTGGGTGTGGCCGAGGCGGCGGGGCCCCCACATGAAATGGAGTTGTGGGCCGCATCCGACCCCCAGGCCACAGGTTGAGAACCCCTGCTTTAACCTGTGTGCCAGACAGGGCCATAACACACGTCCACGGCAACGCCTGCAGACACAGACATTGCTGGCTCTTTGGCTGTAAATAGAGATGAGCACTGAACCCTAGAGTTGGATACGACTGGCTTTCCAGCGAGGGTGACCTTTACCTTTAAAGGTGCCATAATACTTTTCTTTTTGTGTTTATTATTTTCTACTTTGTTCTTCTCTCAAGAAAGGCTTTTTCTGGCTTACCCGTTTGAGTGAGTGGGGCATCCTCTATCTTTAGGCTTGCCCTTGGATTTACAGTCTAAGAAAGCATAACATAAAAAGGTGAAAAGGAAGAGGAAATAAAACTGTATTATTTGGTCTTGAAATTGGAAAGTTCATGTAAAGATGAGCTGGAAAGACATGAGAACAATTTAGGGACAGCCTGATGGAGCTAATATTTTAGAAGAGCTGATATTCCTTCTCTGTCCACCCTGGAGCTCTTACAAAATGCTTCTCCAAGAATGTTGTAGACAAAAGGAACCAAATTATGCTCTCTATTTACGTTGCATTTCTCTTAAAATACACTTCTAATCTTGCTTTCGTTTTATTTATTTATTGTTAGTTCTGGCTGTCTCTTAGTATAGATTCTTTTTCTTTCTGCTCTGCGTGGAGACTGGAAATAGCTAAATGAGAGTATTTTGTTAACCACCTGAAGCAATTCGTTTCTGGAGGGATATGGAGGGGAACAGATGAATAAAGGGATGTCAGAAGACCAAGATGCAAGCTGAGCCCACCTTTTGCTGTGCTCGTTTTTTCTTTAATTTATGGGAAGATTGTTCTTAAATTCAGGAGAGTATTCGAAAAGTCTCATTCATCATCATTTCAGAGTGGTGCAACTAATTCTACTTCTTTTTTTGTTCCATATTTTGATCACTTGTAAAAGCCATGTAAAAGTGACTTCACCGCCCCCGTCCCCGGACTTTGCCTTTGGCCGGGGCGGAGAGGCCACTGCAGCTGTGGGCACCAGGACCCCTCCACCGCCGCTGCCCCTGGCCGGGCTTGAAAAGGCTGCTACGGTAGCAGGCGGCAGGACTTAGCTGCAGCCGCCACTGGACTTTGCCTGTGGCCGGGGCGGAGAGGCCACTGCAGTATTGTATTATTGTATTGTATGGTTGTATATTATTATTATATGCTGTTCTTGTAGGTTGAGTATTGTTCTAACCTACTGGGCTAGGTTACTGCAGTGGTCCAAGTGGTTAAGACACTGAACTTGAAGACTGGAAGGTCGGAGTTCAATTCCCAAGTACTACATGACGGGGGGAGCTCCCGCCTCTGTCCAGCTCCTGCCAACCTAGCAGTTCAAAAGCAAGAAATTGCAAGTAGATAAACAGGTACCACTTTGGTGGGAAGGTGAACAGTGTTCCGTGCACTCCAGTGTCTAGGCATACCTGCCACATGTCCATGGAAACGTCTGTAGACGCAGACAGGGATGGCTCTTTGGCTATAAATAGAGATGAACACAACCCTAGAGTCAGATACGACTGGCTTTTGAGCAAGGGCAACCTTTACTAATCTATTGGACTTAGGTTCCACCCATTAGACACATGGTTCCTGTGTTCCTCCAGTATTTTCGAAGGAAATCTTCTTTAAGTGCCGTATCTGATTCCAAATATTGACAATCCTCATGGTGATCAGCCATGAAGATTTTCCTAGGAACAATATAATGTGGTGGCCTTCCATTTGCTTTCCACCCCGCAGTGTGACACCAGTATCACTGATCCAGTTCCATGAGTCACTTTCTGGTCCTGAGCCCTTTTGGCACACAAAGTCCTCCCCAACCCTAGGCCAGTATTGATGAAGCTGCTGCCCTCCCACTTGGGGACCATCACCCTTCCCTGTGGACTTTGCCACCCAAGGCTGTTTGTCCTCAGAGTTGTCAGGTTAGTTAACAGCCGCCTAACAATCGGCGTTGAGTTGCTGGCAGTATGGTCTACTGCAGCGCTTCCCAAACTATGTTCCGTGGAACTCTGCTGTTCCATAGAGGATGGCAGCTCTCGGAAGCTTTAGCTTGCACAGCCAATATTGAAGACTTCTGGGAACTGTAGTCCAAGAATACATAGGGACCCAGGTTTGGGAACCACTGGACTCTATTGCCACAGCAGGATAACCTGGCCAGACTTACAGAAGTAAATCTCGGCATTTTATTCCAGAAAAGCTACAAGTCTGGTTCTAATTTTTCTCTTGGCCAACCATGGAGCCCTCCATCTCTGGTCTAACCCATAAGCATCTGTCTCCTGCACATCCTCCCCAGTCTGATTCCAGTCCTATCCCCAGAGAGATCTTGGCTTTCAGCCTCTGCACCATCTGTTTCTTAGTACGGTTTGTCAAATCTTGCATGCCCTGCCCTGTTCTTCTCTGGCCGATGTTTGTTTGTTTCTTGTTATAAATAAACCTAATTAATTAGAAATTTTCCTGCAAGATGAGAGCCGCACTTGTCACACCGCCTGCCAGGAGGGGGGTTGTGTGTGAGGCGCTGTGCAAAGCAAACAAGCTGGGTGAGCCGCTCCCCCCAAGAAGGCTAGTTGAGGGCTCTTCAGAAGAGGGGGTGCCCTTTATAGAGGAGGCAGGGGCTGTAGGGTGGGCATGCTCCTATGGCAGTCCACCCTGACATAATGAAAGTCATCATTCATTCAGATGAACTGTCAGACTAGCAACCTTCTGTCATGCTAACTGCTGGTGTAAATTATTCAAAACAGAAGTTACCCGCAGGAGGATCAAGAGCAGGAGTTTGACAAAGAGAAGCTGAACTGAATTTGATTTGCCTCTCTACACAGAAGCTGTGTAATTATTAGACTTCATTTGAACCAAGTTTTCTCTCCAAGCTTTCTGGACCTGGAGGGTTGGTGGATGTGCCTCAGACATTCAGGGGAAGAGGAACAGGGATGGACGGGTGGGTTGGATCCTGCGAGATCATGAGAAAGTTCCTTAGTTTAAGGCTCCCAGATTTCTCCAGCTAACATCACTACTGCCCATGCTGACTGCAGATTCTGGAAGTTGTCATCCAAAGAAGAGAGTACAGGTGAAACTCCGAAAATTAGAATATCGTGCAAATGTTCACTGCTGCTCCGGGAGCTGCACTGGTTGCCAGTATGCCTCCGGGTGCAATTCAAGGTGCTGGCTTTGACCTTTAAAGCCCTTCATGGCAGTGGACCGGGATACTTATGGGACCACATCTCCCCAAGGCATTCTGCCCGTCCTACGAGGGCAGACCAGAGAGGCTCTGTGGTGGTCCCCTCGACAAGAGAAGCACATCTGGCTGGGACCAGGAGAAGAGCCTTCTTGGTGTCTGCCCCAGCCCTGTGGAAACAATTACCTTCAGAACTGCGCCTCCAGATGGAGCTTCTCCCTTTTCGGAAGGCCCTCAAGACCTGGCTGTGCCAGCGGATCTGGGATCCATCTTGTGGTATGGCCCAGGTCTGCTGGCTAGTCTAGTTGGCACAAGATTACAGGTCATTGCTGGAGTCGTCAGTTGTTTTTATGTAGTAGTATGATTTTAGCTTGTATGGTTTTAGCTCGTTAGTTTTTATTGTTTTTATCTTCTCTTAAGGGGTTGGGGAGGTTTTGGGCTGGGTTTTTTTAGATGTTTTTATGATTGTATGTATTTCTTTGTAAATGTTGTTAGTCGCTCTGGGTGGCATTCGTATCAGGAGAGTGGGATATAAATGAATTATTATTATTATTATTATTATTATTATTAAAATGTTAATTCAGTTCAGTAATGCAATTTAAAAGGTGAAACAAATATATAAGAGACTCATTACATGCAAAGCAAGATAGTTCAAGCCTTACTTTGTTATAATATTGATGCTTATGGCTTGCAGTTTATATAAACTCCAACCCCCCAATCTCATATACTCCATAATCATCACATAATCTCATGTATGATGTATGCCATGATCATCACAATTATAACGAATTAAGGCATGACATCTCTCGCTTTTCATGTAGTGAGTCTATCTCATGTATTTTTTTCACCTTTTAAGTGAAATGAATGAACATTTGCATGATATTCTAATTTTCCGAGTTTCACCTTTATCTCCAAGCTTTGGATCTTATTTTTGTCATTGCATAGCGTGGTCAGTCTACTGAAAATTAATAGGCCAAGTAAGCGGTGATCAGTTCCAGTCATTTTCATGAGGCTGTTCTGAGTAGGTCTAAATCTACCTTTCCCGCTGAAGCAGTACCTATTTATCTACAGTACTTGCAATTTCTTGCATTTGAACTGCTAGGTTGGCAGGAACTGGGCGGAAGATGAGAACTCTGTTACACAACACTCGGGTCTCGAACTGTCGACTTTCAGGTGGTCAAGCTCAGAACCTTAAACACTGAGCCACTGACTAAAACCCCAGCCAAATGTCTACATTTCTGGATTCAACATGGACATTGCCATATATTGTGCTGATGAATCCTTTCAGTGCATCTGGTGGTCTGGAAAGTATGGTCCTCCTGAATCTTTTGTCAGCCCATGTCATTGAATGGACCTGACTTCGAGTGTTTTAAAAAACAGAAAGCAATTTCTCTCTCTCTCTCTCTCCCCTTTCTCCTCTGTGTCTAGAAACCATTCATAATATCATAATCCTCCATCACAATCCTCCTTTGGACTGGTCATCACTCTTCTAAACCTTTTAAGACTTTCTTCATAAGGAGGATGCTGTATCCCTTTGATTGTTTCATTTGCCCTTTTCTGAACCTTCTCTGGCTCTATGATATTGATTATATATATAAAAAAGACATTTCTGAATGGTACTTAACTGCCTGGAAAATGCTCAATCATATCCAACTGCGCTCAGCTTACTTGTCTATTTGGGACTACATACCTGAGTGTAGACTTTGCTTTACACATTCAGTTAAGAAAATGAACCATTTAGGAAAATTATGAGGTGATTGTGATCCAGATCACATCACAGTGGTCATGAATTCCTAGACATGGAAGAACTTGAACAATTTCAGGCGTGTCCCTTAAAAGTTTGGGCCTTTTCAGAAGAAAGATGACTCAAGAAAGTACAAGCTCATTATAGAATTACGAATGGTTTTGATAAGAAAGTGGATAAAGGGATTTTCCTCTCTTTTCCTGCCACCTTATGGAAAATGCTGTGCTGACTGAGACCAAATGTCTATTTAATCCAGCCCTCTGTTCCTACAGTGAACAACCAGATGCTTCTGGCAAACCCACAGAAAGAGCATTATGGTATCTCCTGTTCATTTCTGTTCACAACTGGTATTCAGAATCATATTGCTTCATTGCCCCAAATCATGTTGATACTTCCTTTTCATAGCATCCTGATTTCAAGCCCTTAATGGATAGGTCGTCCTTGCTCGAAAGCCAGTCATATCCAAGCCGACTCTAGGGTTCAGTGTTCATCTCTGTTTATAGCCAAAGAGTCAGCATTGTCTGCATCTACAGACGTTTCCGTGGACATGTGGCAGGAATGCCTAGACATCAGAGTGCATGGAATGCTGTTTACCTTCCCACTGAAGTGGTACCTATTTATCTACTTGCCGTTCCTTGTTTTCGAACTGCTAGGTTGGCAGGAGCTGGGCCAGAAACGGAAGCTCACTCTGTCATGCTGCTCTCAAGTCTCAATCTGCTGAACTGTTGACCTTTCAGTCATCACATTCAGCATCTTAACCACTTAAATGGATGCTGGTGTTCTTTTATGCAACTTTCCAGTCTCTTCAGTATTCTTCCAGGAATATGAATGACCAGAACTATAGATTTTGCACAGCTAAAAAAAAACTAAGGAAAGCACTGCTTTTTCTCCATAAAATGCACAGATCACTCCATACAATTTGCCTTCATTGGATATAGTGGCTATCACTGGTTTAGATGACTTTAAAAAGAAGAGAAGAGAAGATAAATCTGGAGGATGACACTATCTGTGGTGCTTAAATGCCTGTATGTTCAGAGGCAGTGTAGAATAAAAACTTCTGGAGAGCAGCAGTAGGAAAATCCTATTTCCATTATATTGTGGCCTGTGAGCTTCCTAGAAATATCTGATCGAACACAGTGAGAAGCAAGATGAAGTGCGCTACATCAGCTTTCTCCAGCCTAGAACTCTTGATATGTGTTAAGCTATGACTCCCATCTCCACCAGATGACTGAGCTAGATGAATCCCCCTTGCAGGAAGATGAACTTGGTGAACTTTCAGACTTGGTATGGTTAGGGTGTTAAGCCTTTAACCCTTCATGAAATTTAGGTTTTTACCAGGGGAGAAATAGATTTCCCCAGGAAACAGCCAGTCTATTTTTACTTTGATCAAGAAGCTCCCTATAAGTTTCTGCTGTAGTCCAGATAGAAAAATATGTAACTTCGGCTACGAACAAAGGTTTAGATCTGGGGTTCCCAACCTAATGCCTTCAGGCCAGATCCGGCGCATGGCACCATTTCATGTGCCCCCCATCCAAGGGCATTTAAGAAACAAAATTGCCACCCCCATCATGCAGGCAGGGCAAAATGGCCATCCAGCCCTTGAAGCTGACTGAGAAAGCATGACCTGGCCCCCGGCTTGAAAAGGTTGGGAACCCCCGGTTTAGATGGTGAATATCAATCAGTATGTGAAATTCTGTTAACTCTGCCCATTCAGTAGTCTTCCAACATAGCAGCTGTGTCTCCTGTCCAAAACTCTCTCACTCACTTCTCCTACTTACACCATATTGATTTTACACATAGGATGGAGATACCCAGTGTGGTATAATAGATAAAGTGATGGAATAGGACTCAGGAGGCCTGTGTTCAAATCCCAGCTCAGTCACGGAAACACACAGTGGTTCTGCAACCGGTAAAGCCACTCGTTAAATATCAAAGCTCTGTTAGGGTCAGTACCTGTTGGTTCCAATGGAAGGCACATAACAACAACAAATACATCAGGTAAATCAGCTTTCTCCAAGGAAGAAGCTTCAAGACTCCAGCTGATTTGGGACTGGAACTCCAGTCACCATATTGAGATGGGGGACGTTACCATCTAATACATGCGGAGGGCAGTGAAGGGCATCAGCAGGTTCGCACCAGTTCGCCAGAACTGGTAGCAGAAATTCTGGCTGGCCCCGCCCATCCAAGTTTTGAAATAAAGTAGTCCTAATTCGGGTGCAACGCAGGGCTTCCCCCTGGCCAAGCCCATCATACCATGGCCACAGTGTGGTAGTAATTTTTTTTGAACCCACCACTGGTTGAGGGTACTAGTTAGTAGTACCTGTGATAAATGTCAATTTTTAATATAGGTTTTAGAAAGTTCCACTTCTTCCATTTTGGGAACTTGGCATGGAAGCAATGGGATTATTCAGTTATTTCTTCAATTTGCAAAAAGGAGGGTCATACTTCTTTCTCAAGGGACTGCGGTGGCTTAGTGGTTAAGATGCTGAACTTGATGACTGGAAGGTTGGCAGGTCAGCAGTTCAAGACCCGAGTGCTGCATGATGGAGTGAGCTTCCGTCTCTGTCCCAGCTCCTGCCAACCTAGTAGTTCGAAAGCAAGAAATTGCAAGTAGATAAATAGGTACCACTTTGGTGAGAAGGTAAACAGCATTCTGTGTACTCCTGTGTTTAGTCATGCATGCCACATGTCCATGGAAACATCTGCAGATACAGACAGTGGTGGCTCTTTGGCTATAAACAGAGGTGAGCACTGAAACCTAAAGTCAGATACGACTGACTGTCGAGCAAGAACGGCCTTTATCTTTACTTTTTTCTCTATTTCTCTCTCTATGAAAAGAGTAAGGCTCGTATCCGACTCTAGGGTTCAGTGCTTATCTCTGTTTCAAAGCCAAAGAGCCAGTGCTGTCTGCTTCTGCAGACATTTCCGTGGTCATGTGGCAGGCATGACTAGACACCGGAGCGCATGGAGCGCTGTTACCTTCCCACCGAAGTGGTCCCTATTTATCTACTTGCAATTTCTTGCTTTCGAACTGCTAGGTTGGCAGGAGCTGAGACAAAGACAGGAGCTCACTCCGTCGTGCAGTACTTGGGAATCGAACTGCTGACCTTCCACCTCCCAGTCAGCATCTTAGCCACTTGAGCCACTGCAGTCCCATATGAAAAGAGTAGGTTAGCTTTTTATTTATTTATTTATTTATTTAGGTGTTTATATACCGCTTTCCTTGTCCTAAGACAACCCAAAGCAGTTCACAAGCAATGTGCACACTTTTCCTAACGTGGGACCTTCCTTATGTGCTGAACTGAAACCGGCATCACTCCAGCCAGCACAGCTATACTGGATGGGGATTATAGGAAATGTAGTGCAAACATATCTGGATGTTATGAGTTTAGGAACAGAATCCTGAAATTTGTTTGAACATTTTTACAACTGATGGAAACCTGAAAAACGTACACCCTGCATTTCAGCATTCTGTGGGGTCTCCTATGTTAGCAGTTGTGAGAAGGAAAGCTAGATCCAATTTAACTTTTGAGATTAAAAAAAAAAACAATCTTGTGAATGGCCTAAAGAAGGAAGCGTCTGTGCATAATTGTGCATAATTGCGTGGTGGGGTGGTAAGTGTGACTCAACACAGCATAAAACACATCAACACCTACTCCCACACATTCAGGCTCTTCTGCAGTTCAGTCATCTGAGCCTGAGCAGAAGTGACAGGCCCAGTTGGAAGCCCTGGCCTTTTATCTATTGTGATACTCTCCCCATCTTTGTCCTGCCATGCCTAAGGCCACCCGACAGCCATCCCCAGCCCTTTCTGCATCTGGTGGCACCAGGCCAGACCCTGTGGTAATGGAAACCTGGAAGACTTTCTCCTGTTAGAGAGACGGAGGGAGACTCCGTGACAGCTGAGGTCAAAAAGGGTGGGAAGCAGGCAGAGTCCTAACACCAAGAGATCCTTTCCAAGGAGGCATTTACTAAGAAATGCAGCTGCCTTTGGGGTAGGGTTGTGGGAGGCAGGGACCATGCCAATGGGACCTGTGGTTGCAACAACACCAGGTCTTGGCGCCTGAGCTTGAGTTCTGACATTGACAAGAACAAAGCTAAATTACCTGTCACACTGTTTGGAGGTGTTCATTAAATCCAGAGGAAGGAAGGAAAATCCACTGACAGGATGGGAACTGGAAGAGAACTTGTTAGAACTAAGGGTAGCCAGTAGGCCAAGACTTCAGGGACCTCTTGAAGAGGAGAAGGGATGTGAGAAATAGCAGCGTAAAGCATATGGTCAAGGCAGAACCTTAGAATATCGGAAAAATCAGCAGGGTCAGAGCATGGAGTTGGGATGGTAGACACTTATACCCTCAATATTTTTAGGAGGGAGAGCCATGATAATGAAGAGAAAGTGTACAGTATTAGTATATTGGGTTGGGCATTTTCTCTAAAAACAACATCACAGCTAAACACTATTTCATAGATGCCATTTCACCAGTTTAGCGGGAGACATGAGTACAGAAAGAAATTACACGGTTGTACCCTGTATTCGAGAGACTGTGGTGGCTTAGTGGTTAAGATGCTGAACTTGATGACTAGAAGATCAGCAGGTCAGCAGTTCAAGACCCGAGTGCTACATGACAGAGTGATCTTCCGTCTCTGTCCCAGCTCCTGCCAACCAAGCAGTTTGAAAGCAAGAAATTGCAAATACTGTACCGGTAGATAAATAGGTACCACTTCGGTGGGAAAGTAAACAGTGTTCTGTGCGCTCTGGTGTCTAGTCATTTTATTTTATTTATTTATTTATTTATTTACTGATTTGTATTGCCGCCTCCCTCACCGAAGTGACTCCAGGCGGCTCACAACAGTATCAAAGGTTCAAAATACAAAACGTCCCCATTATACAGAACTAAACAATTAAAACTTTAAAAACCATTAAAACCAGATTAAAACACCCTCCCTATAAAATTGAAAAACCCGGACGGTCTTATATAAGCTGGAGGGAGCTACCCAGTGGTGAGCTCCAAATTTTTTTTTACTACCTACTCTGTTGGTGTGGTATGGTGGTCGTGGCCAGGGGAAAAGCCCTGTGTTGCACCTAAATTAGGACTACTTTATTTCAAAACTTGGATGGGCGGGGCCAGCCAGAATTTCTGCTACCAGTTCTAGCGAACTGGTGTGAACCTGCTGATGCCCACTACTGGAACTCATCAGCAGTGTCCCATACCCTCTGTGCTAACCAGGCTTTAAGGCCCTTTCTGAAGGCCGGCAGCTCTGCCTTGAGGCGCAACTTGGTCAGCAAGAGGTTCCACAAGATTGGAGCAGATATGGAGAAGGCCCTCCTAGTGCCAGAGAGATGAGCCTCTCTGGCAGATGGAACCACTAGGGAGCCCCTCCGGTCTGATCTTGTAGGACGGGCAGATGATCTTGGGGTGACGCGGTCTCTTAAGTATTCTGGTCCACTACCATGAAGGGCTTTAAAAGTCATTACCAGCACCTTGAATTGCACTCGGAGGCACACCAGCAACCAATGCCTACTACATGTCCATAGAAATGCCTGCAAACGCATATAGCGCTGGCTCTTCGGCTATAAAGAGTTATGCACTGAACCCTAGAATTGGATAAGATTGGCTTTCGAGCAAGAGTGACCTTTACCTTTACCTATCCTGTATTCACAAACGCATTGCACTAAATGTAAATGTGGCTTATCTGTCAAGGTGGGTAGCTAGTAAAGGTAAAGGTTTCCCTTGCTCAAAAGCCAGTCGTAATCGACTCTAGGGTTCAGTGCTCATCTCTGTTTCAAAGTTGAAGAGCCAGCACTATCTGCTTCTGCAGACATTTCTGTGGTCATGCGGCAGGCATGACTAGACACTGGAGCACACGGAACACTGTTACCTTCCCACCAAAGTGGTCCCTATTTATCTGCAATTTATTGCAATTTCTTGCTTTCAAACTGCTAGGTTGACAGGAGCTGGGACAAAGACGGGAGCTCATTACGTCCTGCAGTACTCGGGAATCGAACTGCTGACCTTCCACCTCCCAGTCAGCATCTCAGTCACTTGAGCCTTCCATTTCTCCATAACAGGTTCAGCATAGGGAGGGTCGAATATAGAAACTTTTCAGTTATCCGAGGTTTTGGTGGCACTTCTGCTCTAGGTGGGAGTGACTGATCGTTCATATAACTTTTTTTTACCTCAGAGGACCATGCCAAATGAACATGGGTGGTGGTGCCAGCATTTGAAGTTATCTTTATGTTTCTTTCTGCTATCCTGCCTAATGTTGCATCCCAGTGACTTATCTCTTCAATAACCCTTCTAAAGTACCAGTGTGTTTCTGTCTTTTACCTGGATCAAAGAATGGAGGTTTCCAGGAGAACTACCAGTTGGCACAACTAGTATCAGCAGTGGTATCTTGATAAGACAAGCCACTGTGTGGACAAAAGGAAACATACAGCCTGCTGCTACAGGGATGTAGTAACAGCTGCTTTTGTGAGTTGGAGCAGACCTATCGGAAAGGACTTCCGACTTACCTACAGAGGCCTGTCATGGGCCAGTGTGGGTGTAACAGGGATTGTGTGATATTGAATGAATTGCAATATTGTTCTGTGATCCATACATGACCTAGATTTTTAGGCATGCTTTCACTATTACTTTGATGCTGCTGTGTGATTATTATTGTCGTTTTTACTTTGACTGGCTTAAGCTTTTCAGGATGTTGAGACAGCTTTGCATGCCTTGTTTTTCAGTCTGATTTTACTGGACCTGACTCAAATGTGCTTAAAATTGAAACAAATCATCATCATTCATAGTGCGGGCCATTGGCACTTCTTGGCTCAGGCCTGGAGTGAGCAAACAATATTTTTTTAAAGCCCTGTTTTCATTGAGGAGTCGGGAGAGTGTACACTTGCCAAGACCAGTGGAGGTCAAACTTCCCTGGAGTAGAGGAAGAGCAACCAAGCAAGCAATAAGCTTCAAAAGCTACCGTGATAGAGCATAAGATTCTGGGGTACACAATCAGTTTGCATTGTAGTTTGGGACCTCACTGACATTTCTCTTGTTTGCATCAAGAAAATATCTCACAGAGTTATAGGGCTCACCTCTGAATCACTTACCCAGAGCAGAAGCAACATGCAACCACTTGTGTCTACCATAAAAATCTATGGATTGGATCTAGACTTAATTATACTTAAAATAGATGCATTGAAATCAATATGACTTAAGATAGTGACTAATGTAGGCACAGACTATTTCAGTGGCTCTCTTCTGGTTGAGACTAGCTCTGGGTCACACCCAGTGATGCACTGAAGCAGGTTCTGTCAGTCAGGTTCTGGCTCTGCAGAACCGGTAGCAGAAATTCCCCCCGGCCATGCCCACTTGGTTGGTCATGCCCACCTCCTTAGCCCATAATGCAGGATGTTTGGCCACACCCACAGATTTTTGGCCAGCCCACAAAGTAGGTAGTAAAAATTTTTTGCAATGCATCACTGGTCACACCTTATTACCTTGTGGGGTCACTTATTTGTCTGGTGATGGTTGTTTCATGCTGTCAAGTTATCTTCAACGTATGGTGACTGTATGAATCAATGATCTCACTGCATCACAAAAAATAAATATTGTCTGCTACTTGGTCTAATCTATGTGTCCTATACTAAATTAAGTGCGCTGAATCCAAATCTGAAGTCCAATTCTGCCTAGGACATCAGGATCTTAAGTTAGCAAATCTCACTCTCTTGGTTAGGTTCTTGCGTTCATCACGCGGAGTATATTTGCCACAAATGTAGCAAAAATTGTCCGGTTTATTAACACAGGTGCGCCTACTCATCTTTAGCTCTCTATGGCCTAGGTCAGTGATGGGCAGTCTTGGCCCTCCAGCTGTTCTTGAACTTCAATTCCCAGAGGCCCTGATCAGCAGGAGTGCTGATTTGGGCTTCTGGGAATTGAAGTTCAAGAACAGCTGGAGGGCCAAGATTGCCCATCACTGGCCTAGGTGTACTATCCAATAAAATGGTTTTGCACTAGAAACTAGCCCTCAGTCAATTCTGCCTTATATACCCATTTCTGACATCAGTTCACTAACATGCCCAGCCGCTGCTGGAACATGCATGCCACCAGGGGATGTGATTCAGGTGAGGCAGCGGCAGACATAGTGGTAGCTGCAACTGTTATAATATTCCCATGTAAAAATACATTGCCCCATTACTGACCATTTCAACAGCTATAACATGCCTTAAAACCTGTACATGATAGGCAAATTCTGAGTTCAGATTTGGAATCAGCACACTCAATATCATGTAAATCACATGTGTTATTCCCAGTAGCAAAATTGTTGTTGTTTAGTGTCTTCAATATGTTCTGTCCTGATCAGTCTTGCTCAGCTCTTGTAAACTCAAGGCTGTGGCTTCCTTTATGAAGTCAACCTAGTTTATACTTTGTTTTCCTCTTTTCCTGTTGCCTTCAACTTTTCCTATCAGTTATGTTTTCTAGCTAGTCTTGCTTTCTCATGATGTGCCCAAAGTATAACAGTCTTAGTTTTATCATTCTTTTGCTTCCAGTGAAAGCACAGACTTGATTTGATGTAGGACCAAATTTTTCATCTTTCCGGTGGTCTACAGTATCCATAAAGCTCTGCTCCAGACACATATTTCAAAATCAATTCCTTCCTGTCAGTTTACTTCATCATTCAGCTTTCACATCTGTACATAGTAATCAGGGACACAAGAGTGTGAATGATCTTGGCTTTGGTTTCTGTGGCATGTGAGGATCTTTTCTTATTACCTTTACTACTGCCTTTCTGAGTTTTAGTCTTCTTCTGATTTCTTGGTGTAGTTTCCATTTGGATCAATTACTAAATCAAGGAATACACATCTTTAACAATATCAGTTTCTTCATGTCAACATGAAAACTATGCAGTTCATTTGTGGTCATGATTTTTGTCCTAATTTTCAACGTAGTTCTGATTTTATACTTTCTTCTTTTATTTTCATCAGAAGTCATTTTAAGGCTTTGCTGTTTTCTACCAATAAGATGGTGTCAGCTGAATATGTTAATTGCTCATGCTTCTTCCACTAATTTTCATTCCTTCTTTTAGTCCAGCTTTCTGTATTCTGTATGATGTATTCTGCATGCAAACTAAATAGATTTGTCTGGAGCAGGACCCTAAAACCAAGTCCTATACACCAGGTTTTATCACTACCACTGAAAATATCTAGAAAATCCTATTGCTCTGTCCTTCCTTAAAGTGCATCTACCAGGACTACCATGTTTCTTATTCTTCAATTATTCTTGCCACTGAACCTTTCTCTGCTTCAGAGCTGGAAAAATTACTTTTGGGGACTATATAGTTCATAAAACTCCCAAATTCTATAGTCCAAAAATGTTACTTTTCAAGGGTTGCTGGTGATGACAGATATTTCAGTCTTGACCATTCTGCCTGCTTTCAGAGTTTTTAAAAAAAAAATTTTTAGCCTGCCACTGGCAGATTTCTAGAAACTTCTGTCAAAAAAACCAGTAGTTTTTCCAGTCTGTTTCCTTAACCTCAATATTTAAAGAATGAAAACACAATATTTCAAGCAAACATGGCACATTACTTCTGGGTTGTACTAACAATCACTGCCAGAAGTCAGCAAACTACTGGCGATGACCTTTAAGTTGGGCAGCAGAGCTGTGACCAGGGAGAAGTACTGGAGTTTGGCTCCAGGATACCAAATGTAGAGGTCACCAAATTCGGAGCCAAATACACAGCAAATAATGAAGGAAATACTATGGGTTTGGGGTGGGCTGATTCTCTCCCTCCCATTGACCACGAGGTACAACACACAGAAAAAGAGAGACAGGTGCTTTAGCAAAGTACCTTTCCCCTCTCCTCCTGAGGAAGGACAGGGAGAGTGTACACACACAAGCCGCATCAATACTTACCTCTCTCGGCAAAGCCTCTCTTAGAAGATGCTTCTTTAAAATAAAATAAAAAAACAGCTGTTCTTGAGCAGAACTTAATCATCTGTGCCACCTGAAAGATAAACTAAGGAAACAAGTGATTGACCAAGCAACCAACCACTCATTTCCTCTTAAGGCAGTTATTTTGAATTGCATCACTTATAGAGCCTTTAAATAGAAGGTCACTTAAATCGAAGAGGACCGAATCCTCTGGTGCAATTTCACAATAAGAGAATGCAAGTTAATTCACATTTCTCTCACAGTGTCGTTGCATCCTAGAGGTAAGTTAACTGGAGAATGTCTGGGAAATAAATGGCAACTTCTGCCAGGCCCAGCACTCTTCATCTATGAGCTAGTTCTCCACGGTGGTGACCTGGATTTTCACACGTCTTGCGGGAGAATCAAAGTTTTGCCCTGCTCATACTGTTCTACTATGGAGTTAGCTGCCTCTAAAAGGAGGAAGAAGTATATGCTTTCAAAGAAAGACTAGAGGACACCAGGTCACCCCATTAGTCTTTTGCCCTACCAGATTATAAGTCACCCTTGTTCAAAAGCCAGTGGTATCCGACTCTAAGGGGCGGTGCACATCTCCATTTACAACCAAAGAGCCAGCATTGTCTGTGTCTGCAGACATTTTCATAGTCATGTGACAGAACGCTGTTACCTTTCCTGCCGAAGCACTGCATTACCTATTTATCTACTTGCAATTCCTTGCTTTCAAACAGCAGGAGCTCTGGGACAGAGATAGCTGACTCCATTGTGCAGCACTTGAACTGCTAACTTGCCGTCCTTCTGGTTGTCAAGTTCAGTGTCTTAACCACTAGATTATACTTCTCCTGAAATCCAAGTCCATGAAGGAGGAGAAGATAAGGGCAGCAATTATGGCATTTCAAGGCAGCCTCACCCCCCACCCCTTCCAAGAAAGTGGAGGAGAGATGGCACCAAAATTGCTAGCCATGGCTCTGTTGGGCAGGGCAGGTCCGTGTGCCTTCCAGGTAAATTAATTTCTGAAATAGGGATGAAACAGAGGAGGGAAAGTTCCAGAAGAACCCATTTCCACCCTCCTGCTTTTCAGCATGCTGTGCCCCTTGAAGACAAGTGGGTTTTTATGGGCAGGGAAAGGAGATCGTTTCTCCAGGCTCCAGGCCACTGACAAATGAGAAGACCTTCCTTTGTTCCTCCTCTGTGTGGGTGAAGGAAGCGTGGCTGGTTCCAAATTAAATACATTTAGCACATGCCGTTTGCATAATAAGGGTGCTGATTGGTATATTATGCAAATTTGGCTGCCTAGCTGTTTAGGCCCGGGGGTTAAGTAGGTGGGCTGGCAGGCGTCTGGGTTGTGTAATGGGGTAAGGACAGGATAGGGAGGTAGCTGTTAACGAAGGAAGGCCTACATATGTTTGCATACATGAGCACACACGTGTGTATGCTGAAAGCCAGAACATCTGTGTCAGGGAAGCGTCCAGTTGGTTTGAGGGAGGAGGAGGACCTTGGGTGTTCTCAGCTTGGCGGCGGGCCTTCCGCTCGGTTTCTGCATTTTTGCTGCACAAGCCAAGGCGCCAAGCAAGTCACGTTCCATCATAAATAACAGCGGCAGAGGGAAAAATAGAAAATCAACACCAAGCATGCAGAGTGGGAGGTGGTGGTGAGAATAGAAAAGAATTGGGAGGAGTGATGAGTCTCTTGATTATCTATATAATCAAAGGATCGTATTTATTATTCTGTTCCTTGTTTCCCTGTCTGGGTACAGAAGAATACATGACCAGCTTTCCATTGCCAGGGGAGTAGGACTGCCCTAATGTCCCAAGCGTGCCTCACACCTCTGTAATTTAACTCATGGGAGAAGAAGGTAAAGGTCACCCTTGCTTGAAAGCCAGTTGTATCTGACTCTAGGGTTCAGTGCTCATCTCCGTTTACAGCCAAAGAACTAGCGGTGTCTTGCGTCTGCAGACGTTTCCATGGACATGTGGCAGGCATGACTTAGACACCCAGAGTGCACAGAACACAGTATACCTTCCCACCGAAGTGGTACCTATTTATCTACTTGCAATGTCTTGCTTTTGAACTGCTAGGTAGGCAGGAGCTGGGACAGAGACGGGAGATCATTCCGTTGTGTAGTACTCAGGTCTTGAACTGCTGACTTGCTGACCTTCCAGTAATCAAGTTCAGCATCTTAACCACTTTGAGCCACCGCAGTCGCCTCATGGGAGGGTAGTTGCTTCTAAGAAGTGAAGTTAAAATCCTTGGGGGAACTGGAATGAATGGAGTAGGGTTGGCTGAGAGGAAGACACTGCTTCAGGCTTCCCTGAGGCTCAATTTTGTTCTCCAGGGCCTTCCTCCGATTGCCAGGTTCCCTGCAATGTTTACAAACCCCAAAAAGTGTGAAGCCAAAAGTGCTCAAAGGGAGGAGAAGAGCCGGATGACAAAGAAGCTTTTCTCTATATATGTTTCAGCCGGCAGATGACAGATTGTGTTTGGCTTCACCCATGTGGGGTGTTTGCGATGCTGTTTCTCTCTCCCAGACAGAGAGAGATCTCAAATATCTTTCTTTTCTGCGATAGGAAAAGGCTTAAGATTTCCCCCATCTTCCCCACCCATCCCAAAGTGAATAGCTGTAGGAATGACAGGAATTCTGGTCAGTGCAGATTTCCCATCTCCTTTTGTCTTTGTTCATTCTGTGTTTGTTTTGCCCCCACTCCCCGAACTGAGGATTTGAATAGAAATGTGTGTCCACATATAAAGAGTGTGTGTGTTGCTGGAAAGGATGCACAAGTTGTCACAGTACCACTGGTCCATACACATCTGGAATTGGGCCCTAACATTTCACTCCCCATACAGACTGTCATCCATTTTGCGTTTCTTCTCCATCCTGACCCCCACCTACTTCCCTCTGGTTTACCTACATTACCTGTTTTACACACCTAGAGGGGTGGGAATCAACCAGCAGGAAAAAAAAAACCACTCGAAAGGAAATGCTATGAAATAACACACACACCCCAAAATCCATGAATAGGAAAAAAGGAGTACAGTACCGCTGGAGGGGTGACCAGATAGAGGGGTAACCCCCGCCTGCTGGCTTATATAATTAAGATCTCTCTCTTTTAATGGATAGGGCGAGTGGGTAAATTATTTAGAATTTTTAATGGGCTTTTTAAGGGCTTTTAATGAGTTTGATGTTGCTTTTAATTGTTATTTGCTGCCCAGAGTTGTTGCCGAATTGGGCGGCAATAGAAATTTGAAGAATAAATAAATAAATAAACCGCAACTTACATATGCCTCGAGTTACATAAAATTCGACTTACATAATAATTTTTGCACTAAAACCATGTCCCGATTTACATCAATGTTCTGATTTACATAACACAATTTCCATAATAAAGTAAGTAGTAGTAGTAATTTCCTATGGGTTTGCTTCGAGTTACGTAAAAATATATTTTTCCTATGGGTTTGCTTCGAGTTACGTAAAAATTGATTTTTCAATGGGGTTGCTTCGATTTACATAAATATCATTGTTCCTATGGGTTTGCTTCGAGTTAAGTAAAAAACTGATTTACATAAAAGCCTATGGAACAGACTTTTTACATAAGTAGGTGGTTTTACTGTATTATTTTCTATGCCTTGCACTGGTGCAAATCAAAGCAAAAAAATACCCCACTACACAATGGTGGTATAAACACTCCTAAGCAAGATTTTTTTTGTCCTGCTCTGAGACTATTGATAATAGTCTTGTGTTGTGTAGCCATTGGGAGGCTGTACCAGCTGGACAAGCTTTAAAAGAAGCAATAGCAATAGCAATTACACTTATATACGGCCCCACAGTGCTTAGTGCACTCTCTGGGCCTGTGATGGTGAACCTTGGCACTGCAGATGTTCTTGGACTTCAATTCCCAGAAGCCTCTGTGAATCCACATGAATGTGCTTACTGCGATTCATCCAGCCCGCGCCGCCCTCGTTGCTCTTGGAAGTGGAAGTAAAACGCGCCCGTACTTCCGCTTCCAGGAGCGACGAGCGCGGCACAGGCCAGATGAATTGCAGCAAACCCATTCGTGGGGGCTTGGGCTTCTGGGAATTGAAGTCCAAGAACATCTGGAGTGCCGAGGTTCGCCATCACGGCTCTGGGCAGATCACAAGTTAATTAGCGTTTTGCCCCCAACACACTGGGTACTCAATTTACAGATCTGGGAAGGATGGAAGGCCGAGTTAACCTTCATCCCCATCACGATTGAACTCACAACGTTTTGGCTGCAAAACAGCAGTTCAACCACTGCGCCGCCAAGTAGGGAAGGAGCATGGATGTGGCACTGTAACTCCTGTGCTTCCCAGGAGAAAAATTATAGTCAGGTTTTATTTAGCAGAAAGTGTTTTCTCCTATCTTAGCCGCCAAGGAAACAGCGCCAGCAATAACTGTCCCCAAATTGACTCTCAAACCTTGTTAAGAGAATTTCATCAGGTGTGGGACCATCATCCAAACGTTATGGCAGTGGTGGGGTTTCCCCTTCAAAGTCAGCCCTCAAGGGTACAGGATCTAGCTCTCCTGACCTAGCTTTGACAACCTTTGCAAGGAAATTGCTTGCTGTAATGGTGAGAGATTGAAGAATAAGAGATGTGAGTTTTCTGACAGCAGATCAATGGAGAAAGGCAGAAAAGAAAGGAGGCAGGAGTCCTTTGGTGGCCTCTTGAGCAGAGTAGAGAGTTCTTGAAATTAAGACCCCTACATTGTCTAGGAAAGGGACTGCAGTGGCTTAGTTGCTAAGACGGTGAACTTGACAACTGGAAGGTAGGCAGGTCAGCAGTTCAAGACCCGAGTGCTGCATGACAGTGAGCTCCCGTCGTCTGCCCCAGCTCCTGCTAACCTAGCAGTTCGAAAACAAGAAATTGCAAGTCGATAAATAGGTACCGCTTCGGTGGGAAAGGTAACCGTGTTCCGTGCACTCCGGTGTATAGTCATGCCTGCCACATGAGCACGGAAACATCTGCAGGCACAGACCGCACTGGCTCTTTGGCTGTAAATGGAAATGAGCACTGCAGCCTAGAGTCAGACATGACTGGCTTCTGAGCAAGGAAGACCTTTCCCTATTATCTGGGAAGAAGTATCTCTCGAAGCTTGTAATCAGAAAGGCTGAGAACCAGAAAAAGGAAGCATTCACTCCTCTTTCCACCAATGTTTTTGAAGTTGCTATTTTGGGAAGGAAGTGAGTACGCTTTCTCCTTTATCTAGAACAGTGACCTACACAGGGATACATGGCCAGCAAGCGCCACACCACTCCCTTAAGTTGCTAATACATTTGTGGCAACTTTCCATTTAGGTTTTAAAAAATGACCCAGTTGCATCCTGGGCAGATTTATCTTTTCCTCATGGAGGTTGGATAGAAAAAGACAAGGCCAGGTGAGATTATGCAGGGTTGGAGCGGGCAACCTCTTTGTTTGGGTGGCATATACCTCCTGCACACTGCCCCCAACCCTTATGAACAGCATTTGTTCTCTTACAGCGTTATGATGTCTTAATTAATTAATACCAGAGTGGTTTGAAAAAAGAGGGAAGTCCCCATAATAGCAATAGCAATCACACTTATCTACCACGCCATAGCGCTTAGGGCAGTTTATAAGGTAAATAGCATTTTGCCCCCAGCATGCTGGGCACTCATTTTACCCACCTCAGAAGGAGGAGAGGCTGAGTCAACCTTGAAACCCCATCAGGATCGAACACACCACGTTTGGGTTGCAGTACGCCACAGAGTTCCTCTAAACCAGCGGTCGGCAACCTACAGCCCATGGGCCAAATTTGGCTCATGGTGCCAAATAATGTGGGCCCTGCCATGGCTTCAACCGCCGCTGCCACTGCTGCTGCATTTGGAAGTGGCCGTAGCCACATTTACGGCAGCTGCGGATGTGTTTACAGCAGCCACAGATGTGTTTACAGAAGCGTTTATGGCAAGGGGACCATCAGTGTGCCCCCTCAACTGTCTGAGGGAGTGTGACCTGGCCCCTTACTTTAGAAGGTTGGCACCCCTGCTCTAAAGGCAGCATGGCTGGCTAGGTTAACATGGAAGAGGGGCTTCTGAGAGATCCCCCCCCCCCGACACACACACACTGCAGCAGAGCCCAGTTCTGCTCACGCAGCATGACTTGTGAGCCCAGAGGCAGGTGACAAGCTTAGGAGATAAGGAGATGGAGGGAGAGATGGGTCTATCACAGATTACTGGCAATTATGCTCTATTAGAGGGACTGAGGTGGTTTAGTGGTGAAGACGCTGAGCTTGATGACTAGAAAGCAGCAGATCATCAGTTTGAGACCTGAGTGCTCCACAACAGGGTGAGCTACCATCCGTTGCCCTAACTACGGCCAATCTAGCAGTTCGAAAACAAGAAATTGCAAGTAGATAAATAGGTACCACTTCAGCTGCAAAGGTAACAGCGTTCAGTGCGCTCTGCCGTCTAGTCATGCCTACTACATGACCACAGAAATATCTGTGGACACAGACTTTTGGCTGTAAATGGAACCTTAAGAGTTGGGTAGGGTTCGAGCAAAGGCAACCTTTACCTTTGTGCTCTATTAGTAAAGGCAAAAGTCACCCTTGCTCGAAAGCCAGTCGTGTCCGACTCTAGGGTTCAGTGCTCATCTCTGTTTATAGCCAAAGAGCCACCACTGTCTGGGTTTGCAGACGTTTCCATGGACACATGGCAGGCATGCCTAGACACTGAAGTGCACGGAATACTGTTTACCTTCCCACCCAAGTGATACTTATTTATCTACTTGCAATTTCTTGCTTTTGAATTGCTAGGTTGGCAGGAGCTGGGACAGAGATGGGCACTCACTCCATCATACAGTACTTGGGTTTTGAACTGCTGACCTCCCACCTCCCAGTCAGCATCTTAACCACTTGAGCCACTGTAGTCCCCTCCCTATTAGTAAAGGTAAAGGTCATCCTTGCTCGAAAGCCAGCCGTACCCAACTCTAGGGTCCAGTGCTCATCTCTGTTTCATAGCCGAAGAGCTAGTGCTGTCTGCTTCTGCAGATGTTTCCATGGTCATGTGGCAGGCATGACTAGACACCGGAGTGCACGGGACGCTGTTTACCTCCCCACCGAAGTGGTCCCTATCTATCTACTTACAATTTATTGCTTCCGAACTGCTAGGTTGGCAGGAGCTGGGACAAAGACGGGAGCTCATTCCATCCTGCAGTATTCGGGTATCGAACTGCTCACCTGCTGCCTTCCAGTCACATCTTAGCCACTTCCTCTCCATTAGAAGGCTTCTAAGCAAGGATGCTTATTTACTGTGCCGAGACAGCCGTCCGTTGTCAGAGATGCCCATCTCACTTGCTGGTGCAGCTGACATCATTCTGTCATAAGCATGCAACCCACCACCTTCACTCACCGCCAACCGCTTCTTCCCACCCCGCCACCTGAGACGCAGCCCGGCCCTTTCTTTAGCTTTCTAGTCTGCCCCCCCCCTTTTTGGATTGGCAGCTGCTGTCATCTTTTGACATGTGCTGAATATTTCAGAAGCCAAGTATGAATCTTTAAACACAACAAGTTGCACCTCTGCTCCGGTGAGACTTGCCGTGGGCTTTGCCGACGCCAAAGGGCTAAAGGAAGCCAAAACGCTGACGGGACAAGGGCCGACCTGTTTCCAACGGATGCTTTGATTTGGGTTTGTTCAGGGCAGAGAGAACTTGGAAACCTCTTGGCTCACCAGCCCTCTGCTTCCAGGGTATCTGAAGGAAAGGAGGTTTGGTCAGTGCTGCTGGGCCTTGTTGTGCGCATGGCCCTGTTGGGAGGAAAGCCGTCCCTGTTGGATATCTGCTTGCTACTCATTGCGGTTCAAAGGCGTCTGTTCTCTGAAACTGAGAAAAGTGACCGTGGCCTTACATCCACCTGCCATCCCAAAGAAGGACGTGGTCCTTTAGACAGATTACAGGTGCAGGTAAAGGGATGCGGCCGCTCAGTGGTTAAGACACTCACCTTGTTAGCTGGAAGGCCGGCAAGTCGGCAGTTTGAGACCCAGCTACTGCATGACGGTTTGAGCGCCCGTCTCTGTCCCAGCTCCTGCCAACCTAGCAGAATGAAAGCAAGAAATTGCAAGTAGATAAATAGGGACCACTTGGGTGGGAAAAGATCTTGGGGACACGAAATGATCCTCATTTGGGCGTCCCCTGAGTGGAGATTCTCCGGCAAAAATCCTTTCAACCCAGAATAATTTTTGACACAAAATTATTATTATTTATTATTAGGTGCAGATGGGCACAGTAAAGGTCACCCTTGCTTGAAAGCCAGTCATATCCAACTCTAGGGTTCAGTGCTCATCTCTATTTATAGCCAAAGAGCCAGCGCTGTCTGCGTTTGCAGACGTTTCCATGGACATGTGGCAGGCATGACTAGTCACTGAAGTGCAGGGAACACTGTTTACCTTCCCACCAAAGTGGTACCTATTTATCTACTTGCAATTTCTTGCTTCCAAACTGCTAGGTTGGAAGGATCTGCGACAGAGACAGGCGCTCATTCCATCATGCAGTGCTCGGGTTTTGAACTGTTGACCTTCCGTCTCCCAGTTCACGTCTTTACCACTTGAGCTTACTGGCACTATTTTGGGACTATAGTTCTTGGAAACTGTAAGCCAACACGGTCACTTTAAGAGCGAGAATCCTAGGTTCACATCCCATTGCTGGCAAAATCCCTCCTTGCTTCTTCTTCTTCCGTGTCTAGTCCAGACATGAAACTGTTAAAACGAGGGCGCCTTTTGGTGAGTTCATTCTGCAGTTCCCTTCGCCTGACCTAATGAGAGAAAGATTAGCCGGCAACACAAGGTGGCCGTTACCAGGGTATGTCGAATTGTGGTCCAAGAATACTACAATCTTTGAGGAGGCTCTGTAAACGCACACACACCCTGTTTTATGACCTGCAAATTGAAAACCAACTTGCTTGGTGAGTTTTTCTTTTAAAGAAAACAAATTTAAAAAATAGATGATGTGGTTTTTGCTTTTCATTGTGTATTGGAATGGTTCCTCAAAACAGAAGGGCACACCAGTTACGAAGCACCAGTCATGTCCAACTCTAGGGGCTGATGCTCAGCTCCGTTTAGAGCCAAAGAGCCAGCATTGTTTGCAGTCTGCTGGTGTTTCTGCAGTCATGTGGCAGGCATGACTAGATGCCAGAATGCACTGAATGCTCTTCCCTTCCCTGTCGAAGTGGTACCTATTTATCTACTTGTAATTTCTTTCTTTTAAACTGCTAGGTTGGTAGGAACTGAGATAGATGACGGGAACTCACTCTGTCACGTACCACTCGGGTCTCAAACTACTGACCTGCCGACCTTCTGGTCATCAAACTCAGTGTCTTAACAACTAAGTCACCACGGCCTTCCCCAATTAGGGAAAATGCAGTATGAACATAGAAATAGTTGCCGAGTAAAGGTATCAACAAATGGAAGAAGTTATCAGTTATCAGAGGTTACAATGAGGGCAGTTGGTCTATGGTGCTGGATTTTCTGGAGAGGTTCTGAAGTACAGTAAAACCCCAAATTACGTATGCCTTGAGTTACTGTACATAAAATTCGACTTACATAATGATTTGTGCACTAAAACCATGCCCCGATTTGCATAAATGACCCGATTAACTAACACAATTTCTTATGGGTTTGCTTCGAGTTACGTAAAAATTCATTTTTCTCATTGGTTTGCTTTGAGTTAAGTAAAAAAACGATTTACGTAAAAACCTACAGAACAGACTTTTTACGTAAGTAACGGTATTACTGTATTTACTAAGTAATTTTTTTATCATGTCAGAAGCACACAAAGGTGCTTTCTGGGTTGAAAGGATTTTTTGCTGGAGGAACTCCACTAAGGGGGCGCCCAAATGAGGCTCCTTTCAAGTCCCCAAGATCTTTTCCCACCAAAGTGGTCCTTATTTATCTACAGTGGTACCTCACATAACGAATGCATCATACAGCGAAAAATTAGCACAACGAAGCATTCGTTATGCAATGGCGATACCCCGCATAACGAGAAATGTTTTCGTTATGCAGGGTTTTTTGATAACTGGGGTATACCCGCTTAATGGAAACCCCAGTTAACAAACATTTCCCCCCGTTATGCGGGGCATCTTCCATAGGGAACCGCATAACCAGTGTTAAGCTGCTACAGGTGCCCACAGGTACCAAGGCACCAGTAGCGGAAATTTCCACAGGCCACGCCCACTTGGCCAGCTACGCCCACCTCCTTACCCCAGGCCATGGTTTAGGGAGGCCAAGTGGGCGTGGCCCACAGAGTTAGTCACGCCCACAAAGTTAGCCATGCCCACGATGAGGGTAGAATTTTTTTTTTTGCAGAGCATCACTGCGCATAACGGAAAAAACCTTATAGCGAAGAGCTCCATGGAACAGAGTTTTTCCCCGTTATGCTGGGTTCTACTGTACTTGCAAATTCTTGCTTTCAAACTGCTAGGTTGGCAGGATAGGGGATCTAGGAAGCAGAACCTTAAGTATGCAGGAATAGAGTTTGGCTGCCAACTGTCCCAGGGTGGCAGGTGATGGAAGCACTAGCTCTCATTAATTGCCGTAATTAGGAGGTAAAGCTTTTTAGGCATGAAGAGGGATGTAGTTACTTGTCACTTGCTAGAGATAGATAGAATTCAGGACATAGCAGCAGGGAGTAGTGCACATGTTGGCAGCCCTGGAAGGAAGGAGGCCCACGAGAAAAGGCAGTAGGAGCCCAAACCCTGCCTGGATGGCCAGTGAGTGTTACTAGGGTTGAATGTGTTAAAGCCGGGGTTCCCAACCTTTTCAAGCCAGGGGCTGGATGGATCACACTCTCTTAGTCAGCTTCGAGGGCTGGATGGTCATTTTGCCCTATCTGCATGATGGGGGTGGCTTCAAAGGGGTGGCCATTTTGTTTCTTGAATCCCTTGGAGGTGGTAGGGGGCCACATGAAACGGTGCCGAGGGCCAGATCCGGCCCATGGGCCTTAGGTTGGAAACCCCTGTGTTAAAGGAAAGTCCCAGAGAGCCACCAGGTGTTCTCTATCCAATCTCCCTTCTTATCTTTGGACTGACCTGTCACTGCTGTGATAGTTTAGAACTTTGCGGAAAGTTCATTTACATAGAAATGAAAAATTAAATTAGTGCAAATGTGTAATTCAGCCAGAAAATGTGATTAACGAGATGCTGGGCCAGGGGAAAGGGGAGGGAGTTGGAAAGGGATGGAGGCAGAAGGCGAGAAGGAAACTGATTTTCTGCTGCTATGCAAGGCAAAACACTCCAGATTGCCCGGCTGGCACATACCCACATCAATCCATGGATATGGACATTCATAGCTATGAACATGAAAAACACCCAGAGTTGACTTCTGGTTCATATCAACCGGCCCCCCTTGGCTGTGGTCTACATTTCCTGTGTGTTATTTACAGTTCTAAACCTTTTCTTAAGTCTCTTTTGGGCATTGTCCTTTGAAGATCCAAATGGACAAGCCAGGAGTTCTCAACCTTTTAAAGCTTGGGGCCAGGTCACACTCCCTCAGACAGCTTTGGGGGCTGTACGGTCATTTTGCCCTTCCTCCACCACATGGCACTTCCTGGTGTGGTGGAGGCAGCAGTGGGTGGGTGGGTGGACATGAAATGGCACAGAGGACTGTATCCGGCCCGTGGGCTGCAGGTTGAGGATCCCTGGGATAAGCAATATGAGCATCATTGCTTTTGCTACCAATAGCAAGGGAGTACAACAACAGTGTACATTTTTCATTTTGTGTACTGAAAGCCATGGTTTTGTTGCCTCTTGTGCCGACGTATCTAGACGAAGATGGATTACAATTTGGGCTTAATCAATCCATCCCTTCGACTCCTCTGCTGCCAGTTAGAGAAGCATTCTCTGTCTCCTTCTAACCCCTGCCTTTCCTTGGGTCCCTTGATGTGTCCATCTTCTTGATTTATGCTCGTCTCATCATCCTATCTGCCTATTAGGCCTCCTTTTTTTCTTTGATGTGTGCAGAAAATCAAAAGGCAGAGTGGCAGGGAGATGATCCCGTGGATCCAAAATCTTTGTGCTAGAGAGAGAAAATAAAAGCCGGAGAAACAGGACTCCAGGTTTTTCAAAGGGAGGGACTTTCCCCTGGTCACCTACAACCATCTCTTCGGATTAGACTGTGATTTGATTCACAAAGATTACAAGAGAAATTTGCCTGCTTCAAATGCCTCCTTCATAATAACCTATTATTTTCTCTGATGTCTGAACTAGACTAACCGTGGCCTATGAACCAGAACCGGCAACCATGGTATGAATAGTGGTAGGTACAGAGTGGAATCCAAATACCTTAGTGCGCAAACCCAATTTTGGCAGTTCATAAGAACATGATTACTGAATCCATAGTCAAAGCTGTCTTTGATTTGAATGGAAGAGCTTTTTATATGGCCCATGATCAGCCTAATTTAACGGGAGGGAAGGCATTTATAGTCCCCAAGCTTAGGCAGTGAGCAAGATAGTGTTATATTGTTCGCTTAACAATACTTTGCAGGTAACGGTTGTGAATATTTGACTCTCTGTTTACTGATTTTATTGGTATGCACTCAGGTGTAGAATGCAATATAAATAAATGTTATTACTGTGTATTCTTATACCTTGGGTGCATGAGAGTGAGATAAGAGAGATCATAGGATTGTAGATTTGGAAAGGACCCCAGTGGTAATTTGAGTCCAGTCCCCTACCAAAACAGGACATCTATTGCTTTAGCAGTTTAGACAAGTGGCCACCCAACCTCTTTTAGAAATGTCCAAAGGAGGAGAAATCTCGGGTGAATTGCCACTCAGCCATGATACTAGGTCATCTTGTGGCACTTTCACTTTAATATACTTCACTGGATTGCTACGAAGACACTGTATGAGGAGGGGAGAATTTTAAACAAAGGATTGAATCAAATATAATCAATACGATTTTATAAATAATAAATAATGTGTATGTAAAAGTACAAAAACTCTCCTGTTGCTGCCGTTTTAGAGAAGGATAAGCTGTTGGGCTGCGGTGGCTTAGTGGTTAAGACACTGAGCTTGACAACTGGAAGGTTGGCAGGTCAGCAGTTCAAGACCTGTGTACTGCACGACGGAGTGAGTTCCGTCTCTGTCCCAGTTCGAAAGCAAGAAATTGCAAGTACTGTAGATAAACAGTTACCACTGCAGTGAGAAGGTAAACAGTGTTCTGTGCACTCCGGTGTCTAGTCATGCCTGCCACATGTCCATGGAAATGTCTGCAAATGTAGACAGCGCTGGCTCTTTGGCTATAAACAGAGATGAGCACTGAACCCTAGAGTTGGATATGACTGGCTTTTGAGCAAGGACAACCTTCACCTTTACCTCCTAAACTGTTGAAGGTTCACCTAGTTTTTTTAAAAAAATCTCAGAATAAGACTAGGTTTCAGAGCTTGGACTCCATGATCGCTCTTTATTTTTTTAGCCAAGGACTTAGGATCTTTTGAGTTACGTCTCTTAAGGTTCATGTCCTTATCTGGCTTGGTGGCCAAGGCATAGCTGTCGAGTGTCCCGTATTGGCCAGGAACCTCCCGTATTTTACCCTCTTTCCCGGCATCCTCCTGTATTAGGAAGACTGCAACGCCCTAATACCACCACTGGAGGGCTACATAGGATAAGCATAGCTGTCAAGTTTCCCGTTTTGTCCGGAACATTTCCCTTATTTTCAAATCCAAAACTTGACAGGTGTGGGCAAAGGGGATGTGTTTTGTGGATTAAAGTGCATTTAGGGCTCCATTGTCATGTTAGAGCTAAATAAGGCTAGGCTGAAGTGCTGTGTAAATGAGTGGTTTCTCTCCACTGTCTTGCATGGGAAACTGGTTTGCAGAGAATTTTCCTTGAAATTCAGGTAGTCAAAGCAATGGTATTCCCAGTGGTAATGTATGGGTGTGAGAGCTGGACCATTAGGAAGGCTGAGCACAGAATAGATGCCTTTGAGATGTGGTGTTGGAGGAGAGTCCTGAGAGTCCCTTGGATAGTAAAGAGAACAAATAGGTCAATACTGGAAGAAATCAACCCTGACTGTTCATTGGAGGGACAAATAGTGAAGATGAAGCTAAAGTACTTTGGACATCAAATGAGAAGGGAGGACTCACTTGAGAAGGCCTTGATGCTGGGAAAGGTGGAGGGCAAGAGAAGAAGGGGGCGTCCAAAGATGAGATGGATAGATGGTATTGTGGACACAATGGGCACAGAGCTTGGTGGGATGAGGAGAATGGTGGAGGATGGAGGTGCCTGGAGGAAAATGGTCCATGGGGTCGCAAAAGGTCGGAATCGACTGTGCGACTGAACAACAACAACAACAACCAGAAAACAGTAGAGTAGAAAAACCCCAGCTAGGTCAATGTGTCCCTCACGCCCAGTGGTAGGATTCAAAATTTTTTTTACTACCTACTCTGTGGGTGTGGTATGGTGGGTGTGGCCAGGGAAAAAAAGCCCTGCGTTATTTCATAACTTGGATGGGCAGGGCCAACTGGAATTTCTGCTACCGGTTCTGGCGAACTGGGATGAACCTGCTGAATCCCACCACTGCTCACTAGGTGAAAGCCTTGTTGAGGCATGGGAGGCTTGAGCGGTCTAACTAGGCAGTGTTGCCCATCACTCGTCAATGATGTTAGGCAGGGACTAAAACTCACCAAAGCGTCCTCCGTCAGATCCCTTAGAGACGGCATACGTCATGGCCCGCCTAGCCAGCGGGTGATGTGATATTCAAATGGCTAAAAAAACCTCATGCAGATGGACCTGATTTCCCAAGTCCATTTGCATGTGAGAAATGTCATCGTGGTGACATCTACCAAGGCGCAGACTCCTCGCTGAGTGACGACTCCAAGGTAGGGATTTGGCAGTCTTTGTCATTGGGAATGGGCAACTGATGGTTGGACTAGGACAGTGGTGGTGAACCTATGACACACATGCCAGAAGAGGCACTCAGAGCCCTTTCTGTGGGCACAAGCACCATCACCCCAGCACAGAGTTCACCCTGCCCTTCTGCCCAGCAGCCCAATGGGAGTGCTTCCTCCCTCCCCCAGCATAGAGTTTGGCCCGCCCCTCTGTTTGGGCACTACTCGGCCCATCACTGGGCTAGGAATACAGTATACTAAAATCATTAACGTTAGGCTAAAACACTTTTCCCTGCCTATGAAAGATTACAGTCTCCAGCTATCTGGAGAGATTGCATTGGAACAAAGACAGAGTCAATCAAAATCCAAAATCCACAGATAGGCAATACCTTTATTAGAATGAACTGTAAATGCACAATGCTTTTTCTGTATTTACAGTGATCTTAATAAAAGTACTGCTCACCTATGAATTCTGAATTTTAATATTATTCCTATGGATCAGTAAGGCTATATTCTTTATTGCAGTCAGAGTCAAGAGATTTTTTAAAAAAGCTTTAGGCTTTTTTTAAGCCTAAGGATGGAGAGCAACTGCTATTTGGAAATTTCATATAGGATCAGAAGTTGTGCTGCCTGTCTCAGAAGAATGATTGCTTATTTAAACAGATATTACAAATAAAATCTAGGTATTTAGCATTATCTCTTCTAAAAGATACTTCTCAATAGGGAGAGGACAGCAGATGAACAAAAGATGCTGAAGCAAAATAAAAATCGTGCACCAGTATCTTTTAGATAAAAAGTAAAGGTCACTCTTGCTTGAAAGCCAGTTGTGTCCGACTCTAGGGTTCGGTGCTCATCAGTTTGTAGCCAAAGAGCCACTGCTGTCTGCATCTGCAGACATTTCCATGGTCATGTGGTAGGCATGACTAGACACCAGAACGCTGTTATCTTTCCCGCTGAGGCAGTACCACTTTAGCTCCTTGCAATTTCTTGCTTTCAAACTACTAGGTTGGCAGGAGCTGGGACGGACGACGGGAGCTCACTCAATCTTGCAGCACTCAGGTCTCGAACTGCTGATCTGCCAAACTTCCAGTTGTCAAGTTCAGCATCTTAACCACTTAGCCAATGCAGTCCCTATGGCAGCATACTTAGACTATGGCAAATTGGGCAGAATTCTGCACAATTCAGCAAATGAAATCTGTTGCCATATTTTTGCTTAGTTTGCATGGCATAAACATTAAGTGAGTTACATGCTCACCCTGTTTCCAAGTTTTCTTATTCAACAAAGCAGGATCAGAGGAGAATACGACACTTCAATACAGGAAGAAAAGTGGCAGGAGAAATTACATTTACATCATCCAGTGTTTCAGTTCAGAGAAACCACACGGCAGCGAAGTCTGAGCGGGATTTAAAAAAGCCTTTATTTCTTATGAACTCCCTAAAATAGTATCGAAAACCCCAGCCCCCCTCAGTCCAGATGCCTGGGTCCCTGCCCCACCCAAACCCTGCCCCATTCTGGTGTGGGGCGCTGCCCCATTATCCCATTTCCCCACCCCACCCCAGCAAAATCCCACCCACCTACCTGCTCCCTAAAATGGTGTTTCTAAAGTTATTACTAAATCGCCCCAAAGTAGGAAATGGAACAAAGAGACACAAGGGGGGAAGAGAGAGAAGAAACGCAGAATTGAAAGGGTGGGGTTGAGAGTGCGGGTTTGTAGATTTGCATGTGGGAGACAGTATGTGTTCTTAAATCTATGTGTGTAGTTGCATCACTGTGTTCATGTTATTTGAGGGCATAGGCACGTGCCTCTTGTGTATGCATAATCCGTCACATTGTTCCATATATATATGATGAGTCCTATGATTTTTTTTTATTTCTTGGTGCAAGTGAGGTCCGATGCATTTTCAGAAACACCAAGCCGGTTGGCTACAGAAATGTATACGTCCACGAGTCTGTTTCTCTCTTGCCATGCCGCAACAGGTACAGGCAGTTTCACACATGACAGATTCCAGACCAATCGGCTACCAACAACCTAAGTCCTCCTGCTACACTTCACAAGTGACAGTGCATTCTTCGCTCCATGCGCTGGAATGCCATCAAGCGTGCCGCACACTTCTGTCATGGTGACACTTTGGGAATACACCCTGTCAATGTAGCTTGTACCTGTATATGATTTATGGGTTCCTTTGAGACTTAGTGAGTGTGTTTGTGTGACGGCAACCCTGCCTACTCATTTCTGGGATGGAGGCTGTGCTTGCGACAGTTGTTAAAAATTGCCATTACCTTTCCACTGTGTATGCTCCATTAAGCTGCACATTAAGTTGATTTTGCACGAAAGTGGGTTTTTATTTGCAGAGGTTCGTTTATCTACTTGCTGGCACAATTATTTGGTATGTGTGCTTGTATGGCCTTTGTGCTTGGTTGTGGTAGTGTGTGTGTGTGGGCCGCACATTTCCCTTTTCTGCATGGGGTTCACTGGTGGCAGTGTGCGCGCGAGCACTGGTTCAGGCATGACAGCATGTCGCATTAGCATCTGGCATTGCGCCGTTATTCCTGCCGCTGTATTGGAAAACTTTTTAAGAGTTGGGAAGGACAGGGACGACCCTTAGATCCAACCCCAGCCCTGAGACAGGACATTCCCAGCATACCTGAAGCTAGACTTGGACAAGATGCTGCAGTGCTTCGTGCCTGCTTGATCTATGGCTGAATGGTTAGGGGTGAGCCAGTACCAGCTGGTTTTCCCAGAAACAGTCTGGGCCTTATGCCAGCCATGTCCTCTGATCCGAATTCCAGTAGTTCTCAAGAAGGCTAGCAGGAAACTGGCCTCCATCATTGAAATCTTCACCATTTCTGGCACGGCATGGCTCTCTTCTCCCTTCAAAACTAAAGTTGAACCAACCTGACAGTAATATACATGGATCTATAGGTTGTTTCACTCCCCCCGCACCTTCTGATGCTTGATGCACAGTGTTTTGTGTCCTTTCCATCTGGTGTTCGTCTCTCTCTTCTTTTCCTAAAACCTTTTTAAATATTTGAAAACTGTCAACTTGTCTCCCCCCCTCTCCCCCCACCCTTCATCTTATTTTTCTGGAGGCTAAACAGACCCAGTTCCTTCAGCATCTCCGTGTTGGAAATGCCTTCCAGACCTTTGATCATCCTTGCCGCTCTCCTCTGAATCCTTTTCAATTTGTCAACATCCTGCTCCGACGCGGAGGGGCTCAAAACTGAACACAAGCACTTCAAACAAGGCCTTGCCGAGCGAGCAAACAAGTGAGCATCCCTGCCTTCTGGAAGGAGACAAAGCTTTTACTGGGTCAAACTGGTGGCCTCTTTAGCCCAGCTTAGGGTCAGGGCCCCTGGGTCCTCTTTGAGCAACTAAATGCATTGAGGAAAAGCTTATGTCTGTTGGCTATTGAGTTTACACAGTGATGGTGAACTTTGGCACTCCAGATGTTCTTCAACTTCAATTCCCAGAAGCCCTGATCACCAGGAATGCTGACTTGGGCTTCTGGGAATTAAAGTCCAAGAACACCTGGAGTGCCAAGGTTCACCATCACTGGATTAGGGCCACCAGCAGAGTCTCTGTTTTGTTGCCTTGGTCTGTTTCTGCTCTTCACAGAGAGGGTCCAGAATCTCTTCAGAGCTCTTAATAGATACCCTCTAACCTCCCCAAATTTTGTTGTACTTAAGCGGCTTCTTCAAGTGTTCCAGTGTCCACAGCTGACTCCCTTGAACTATCCAATAGAGCAGGGATTCCCAACCTAAAGCCCGGTGGCCAGATCTGGCTCATGGCACCATTTCATGTGGCCTGGCCCCAACCCCTAAAAGGGCATTCAAGAAACAAAATGGCCATCCTTTTGTTGGGAAAAATGGCCACCCTCATTGTGCAGGCAGGGCAAAATGGCCGTCCTGCCCTCAAAGCTGACTGAGAGAGCATGTCTCGGCCCCTGGCTTAAAAAGGTTGAGAACCCCTGCAACAGAGATATAGAAGAGGAAAATTTTTTTGGGACTGCAGCCCCCCAAACTCTGGAGCCAGTGTGCCCCCACTCTGATCCAGCACCTTTTCACCAGAGCTGATGTCTTATCTGGACCCCTCAAGCCTGAGAAAGCTACCATTTAAACACACACACCCCAATGTTCTCTGAGGCATTGTAGGAAATTAAGACGATGAAGTCTCTTGGGATGCCCTGGGCCAATGTTACATCTGGAAAAGCACAGGGGAATGAAAGTGGTGGCTCGCAGCACCTAATTCTGCTGCAAACTGAGCTCCACAGCCTGGCCGTGAATCCAGAATCTTCTGGAAGAAGCAAAAAAAAAAAAAAATAGCCAAGGTTGCCTCATGTCTTAAAATGTGGTACATGCCAAACATTCATAAAAGGAGAAGGTTCAAAGGAGTCATAGATGAGTGGGATGAAGATGTTAACCATTCTTTCTACCTGTACTATCCAACTATCCTCCAAAACATGTTTACTAGGCTGTTTTTCTCCTTAAAGGTATTAATGTCTCATTTCAACCCATTGGGGGAAAGCAGACTGTGAAGAAATTGGTCTTTTGGATGGATGTGGGAAATAAGTGGGCAGTAAAAGAATCATTCCCATCCTGCATGTTGGATCATTCCATAAAACCTTGTCCTTAAGACTTGGGCTTGTTCCCGATTGCTTCTGAACTTGAATTAACTAATAATACTACCCTAGGGATATACCTGTATGTTGTCCTGGTTTGAGGGAAAGTTCTCAGCATCATATAGTACAAAGACTATCCTAGAACATTAAAGACTAAAACCAACTAGTGTAGATCCATTGAATGAATGGGATTTTGCGAAGTCTACATTAATCTAGTTTCATTGATTCAGTGGGTCTACTCTGATTGGGAATAAAAATTAGATTTAACATTGAATTCAATTAATCAGGGGTTCTCAACCTATGGCCCGGGGGCCGGATGCAGCCTGCAACACCATTTCATGTGTCCCCCACACCTGGAAGTGCCATGTATGGCAGGCAGGGCAAAATGGCCGTCCAGCCCCTGAAGTTGTCTGAGGGAGCATGATCCGGCCCTTGGCTTGAAAAGGCTGAGAACCCCTGCATTAGATGATTCCCCTGTTCCTGTTCACTAAGGTTCAGTGCCATGTGAGTTATTACTTCATTTTACCTGCTACCTATTTATATTTCTATCTTCTATGATGGTTTTAAAATATATTTTTTAATCCATATAAAAGTTTTCAGTGGTCAGATCCTGCTACAATGAATTTCAGGGATAACTGAAATAATGCCGTATCAAAATACTTGCTGGCAAGACATTTATTCTGCAATTGCTCAGCTATAAAACTTCAATACATAATAGCAGGTTGAAATATTAGTATCCTATTTGCAGTCCAACCCATGTTTCCCCGCTGGTTATCCCCAATTTTTTTTTGTTCTAAAAAAATCTAATAAAGAGGAAAAGACAGAATAACTGCACAACCTATTTTGAGTGATAATAGTAGGAGTTGTTCATTTGGAAGTAACCCTAGTTTTATCAAATACGCTAGGATCTTCTTATATGCAAAAGTCTCCTCTAAAAAAGTTTGCAAACCCCAGATAAAGTAATTTCTTAGACATATTGCAAGACGTCAAAGACTAATTCACCCTCTTTTTCGTATCTTTGCACAAAGGGTAGCTTGTGTCTTTTTTCTGTGGAAAGATATGGCAAAGGTACCTGCATCAGGGGCAATATATAGCCTTTATACAGTGATGCATGATTCTTCCCCTGGCACAGGAAAGCAAAATGCACAATCTTTCTGTGCCTCACCTATTCCTGTTTCCCCAGCACCTGTGAAGCAGCTCTGAGTGACAATCCTTAAGACAGTATATGGTGATTTCAGTGTTGATCAAATACAGTGTTTTCTTGCATTGCACCAGATTTTTCTTCTAGTGGTTTCTGTTTCATTTGGTTTGAAATACTGTACAAGTGCTTTCAAGCCACAGAAGGGTCTTATGATCACGTTTTTCTGTCATTCACCACAGTAACTCTCTTAAGAGGGAGAGTATCCCTGCACTGATATGTAGCGGTGTAGGATTTGTAAGAACAAGTCCTTTATGATTCAGGCTTAGGGTGTCTATATAGCTTTGGGAGCGTGTGATTTTTTTTTAAAAAAAACCTTTAAATTATTCAGTTCAATGTTATTTTACTCATAACAGAGCCTAAGTGTATGAGTTTGCATTTCAATGTTCATGATGTGTATCGGCATGTGTGGTTACCACCGCAATTGTGAGCCAAAGATTGCAAGATTTAAAGCCAGGGGAGCGGAGAAAGATGGGTGAGAAACAGCAAAGAAAGCTAGATGGGAGAGGAGGAAGAGGAAAATGTGCAGGAAAAAGATCACAGTTTTCTGTTGAACAAAGTCACAGTTTTGTCTCCTAACATCCCCTTCCCACCCAGAAGTCGAGACAGTTCTGTGGCGGTTGTCGTCCACACCCCCATCCCATTCTCTAGAGCCTGACTGATGGCATGTTTCCATTGCTGTCAATTTTTACAGGGACACACTTTCCATCTTTAGGACTGGTTTTGTTTCCGTGGCCATTTTCTCTGCTTAAACTGGGATGCTCAAACTACGGCCCGTGGGCCAGATACACCCCCCCGACGCCAATTCATCCAGCCCGCACTGCCCTTCGTTGCTCCTGGAAGCGGAAGCAAAATGTGTTTTACTTCCTTTTCTGGGAGGGACGAGGGCGGTGTGGGCCAGATGAATTGGCGTTGAGGGCCGGAACTGGCCCATGGGCTGTAGTTTGGACATCCTTGCTCTAGAGCCTGACTAATCATACGTTTCCCTTGCTGCCAGTCATTATGGGGACACTCTCTCCATCTTCAGGACTGGTTTTGTTTCAGTGGCCCTCTTTTCAGTCTTGTTGAGAGAGTAACAGCTCTGCTGTTGCAGTAGCCTGTGGCTGATTGGCCACGGGTATCCACCCCATCAGTGTACCACAGGGTGGCAGGAAAGCCCTTTTTTCTGGAATATAAAAGATCTGTTATGGAAACAGCTCCCTTCTACCTCTTCCCCGGCTGGTGGAAGGGACTGGGAGTTTTGCCACAGGGAGCTATTCTGGTGGCACTTTGGGGCAGCAATAGCAGGCTATTCTCTCTCTCTCAGATCATATCCACTTCCCCATCTGTTTTTTTTTAAAAGGGATTATCAATGGTTCCAGTCTCCACTATGGATTTTTATCTGTGATACTCTTTTGGTTGAACAAGTCCCCTTCTTTGCGGTAGAAAGATGTGGCTCTAGGCCATCGCGTCCCACTAGCATCCTGGCTGAATGCCCGCGTATGTCATGGTGGGTACATTTATGGCACTTCTTTCTGCCTCCCCGGTCATCTTCACCGTCCTACCTTCATTCCTCCAGTTGGGCCACAAATGCCAATTACTGCCATCTCTGTCCCCAGGTGGTAAGCAAACCTACAGTGCAGTCTCTTTTTCTGTTTTTCCAGTCATGCCTGTCCAAAGTGTCTCTCCCCACCCCTAGCCCACTCCCACCCCACCTGTCACTGGTCATACCTCTGACTCCAGGCTGGAGAAATGTGCTGAGCCGTGCCGGGCAAAGAGCTCCCCGCTCCGGCTCACCCGGCGTGGCAGCCACTCTGGTGAGAAGCTGCCCTGGTGTCGGTGGGAGGTGCCACAGCGCATCATGTGGCAGGAGCTGAGGTCCTCCAGACTACGGGAGGTGGGATGAAGGACGCCACCAGCCGGCCCCAGCTCACAGGAGTGATGGTGGTAGCGGCGGTGGAAGCCGTGGCGGTGCCGAGAAGCCAGGCAGCCGTAGAGGCTGCAGTGACGGTGCTCCCAGTCCAGCCGGCGTTCCAGACGCTCCTCGGAGCAGCTCATGTAGCGCAAGGCCTCCTTACGGCATGGCGGGGTGGGGGGTGGGAGCATTTCCAGGCTCAGGCAATGCTGGCAGGGGCCGTGGCACCCATGGCACTTGGCCAGCTTGTCGGCCGACCAGTAGTGCAGAGGCTTGTGGGTGGCGAAGAGCTGCCTCTCCCGGGATGGGTATGTGCAGAAGTAATCGGGCGACTGGTACCAACAGCTGTGGCCCTCACTGTCCCTCTCGCAGATATCGGAATCCGAGTCCGAAAAGTCCACATAATGGCTTTGGCTGGGCAAACTGGCGCCGACGGCTAGCGGGTGGGAATGGCTGCGGCAAATGTGAGCACGAGAGCTCCTCTCTCGGCTCGACGTCGGGCATTTGGTGTCAGGTTCTGCCCGTGGCAGGGGCGTGTCGTCGGTGTGCCGGTAACGGGGGAGAGGTGGGGAGCGCTCGTCCTCGTAGGACAGCCGGGTGTAGCCGTAGCGACTCCGCTCTTTCCCGAAAGGCCGGTTGCTGCCCCGTTCCAACTCGCAAGGGCTTTTGGTGGCATAGCCACCTGAGGAATCGTACTTCTTCACTTCTGGGGTCCGGCTGGGCCCCCCCTTCCCAGACTGAAAGCTTTCGTACAAGCCACGGAGAGATTTGCGTTGCCAACCTGAAGCCACGGGTGGCATGTCAGGAGAGTCCTTTTCACGGACAATGGCAAAGTAGGAAGGAGGGTTTTCCAGGCCACGGGAAGCGGGTGGTGGGGAGAGTTGACACGGGGCCATCTTTTTTACGCCCACGTGATCCGAGAGCCCTTCGGGTTCAATGGGGCCATAGAACCGGTGGAAGCCATCTGAGAAAGGACTCTTGAGGCTGTGGCGTGGCGGCTTGGGCGTGGTCAGCTCTGCAGGCGTCGGAGGATAGAGGTCTTTGTAGCAGTTTGGGCTTCGGGCGTGGCGCCACCGTTCCACGATACGTCGCTCGCGAGGCAGGAAGCTGGAGCAAGGAAGAGGCGGGCCAGGGGGACTGGGCAGTGCTGGGGCTATGCTGCGTGACGGCCCATAAGTGTGGTTAAGTATAGGCAACTGCTGCTGGTCTGGGATTTTTGGATCTTCACTGCTGCAGCAACTGTACATGCCCTGCAGTAAACAGGAGAAAGTAGGGTAAATGAGAGAGTTGTCAGAACTATAACTTACCTGCCCTGCTTGGGGCAGGGGAGTTGTTGTTGTAACACCTCACTCCAAAGTATGATGGGCAGTTAACAAACAACAGAGGATCAACCTGTGCAGGTGGACTTTGTGTAACCCCCCCCCCCCTTGGGGGATCTGTGTAAAACTGCGGTGGAAAAGCGCATTTTTACACAGATCCAGCCTCTGACGCCAATTCATCTAGCCCACACCACTCTTGTCGCTCCCGGAAGCAAAATGTGCCCACATGCATGTTTTACTTCCGCTTCCAGGAGTGACAAGGGTCGTGTGGGCTGGTTGAATTGGTGCCAGGGCCGGATCCAGCCTACTGGCCATAGTTTGTGAATCCCGGCTTTAGGTTCTGAATCCCTGCTTTGGCAGAAGGGGGGGGAAGGCATAAGTGAAATACATAAAATAATAAATAGAAAAGAATTGATGGACTATAGACCCTAGAATGGTATGCATAGTGCATACTAGGAATCGAAGTCACTGAGAGGGCCACACTTCAGGTGAAACTCAGAAAATTAGAATATTGTGCAAATGTTCATTCATTTCACTTAAAAGGTAAAACAAATATATGAGATAGACTCACTACATGCAAAGTGAGAGATGTCATGCTTTAATTCGTTATAATTGTGATGATCATGGCGTACAGCGTACATGAGATTATGTGACAATTATGGGGTACATGAGATTGGGAGGTTGGGGTTTTCGTAAACTGTAAGCCATAAGCATCAAAATTATAACAGGTTTTCGTAAACTGTAAGCCATAAGCATCAAAATTATAACAAAGTAAGGCTTGAACTGTCTCACTTTGCATGTAATGAGTCTATCTCATGTATTTGTTTCATCTTTTAAGTTGCATTATTGAACTGAATGAATATTTGCACGATATTCTAATTTTCCGAGTTTCACCTGTACATCCGTAGAGGGAAATAAAACATCTCTCTACTATTGCATGCTCCTTATGAAACACTTTTTTTTTTGGTGATTGCAATATAACCGCTCTCTCCAAGTGGAAAAATGCCACAATCATAATACATTCCTCTCCTTTCCCTTTTGTTGCTGCTATCTTCACAAGTTCTATATACTGCAGAATAAATCCTGTCATTTAGGTTTTATAAAACTGAACTCAGCATTTTAACCTACCAACCAGGCTCAAATCTCATTGTGGATGGCCATGTCTATCTATCACAGCTTGGCAGTATATCCTATCTTCCCCACCTACCCACTTCCTATATCCTTATACTGTACCACAACATTCCCCTCTCCCAATTATCCAAATTAGACACAACAGCTAACTGGCCTCCGATTCCTTGGCCCAATTTTCTGCTTTTGTCATCTTTGTAAGGCCACAGCCTACATTTTGGGAAACCCTTTCTAGTCTTGAACGTTTATATCTTGATGGTCTCCTTGGCCTCACGTTTGACAAAGTCTTATACGGTATAATGTCTCTTAAAAATCTGCTTATCAGGATGCTAGATTGTGGAATAACTTCAGCTTGTATACCTTTCTCCTCCCACCCCAAACTTTCCTTCCTTTGCAATAGCAATTACTTATATACTATCCATCCATCCAACCAACCCAGTAGCAATTACACTTATATGCCACCCTTCCTTCCCAATGCAATTGCACTTATATACCACCCTTCCTTCCCACTAGTAATTGCACTTATATACCACTTTTCTTCCCAACAGAAATCGCACTTATATAAAATCTTTCCTTCCTTCCCAATAGCAATTGCACTTACAGTAATACCTCATACAAAGTCCGCTTCATACAACATCGGATTCATACAACATCGCCTAATTCCATGAAAAATGTTGCCTCATACAAAGTTGTGCGACTTTGTATGAGGCATTGGGGTTTTCCCAGGTTGCATTGTGCCTGGGCAGTATAAAAGGCAGGACACATGCGTGCATTGCTCTTGTGGGTTTTGCATGAGGCAAAGCGTGTTTAGGAGAGGTTTTGAGCGCGATTTTGAATTATTCAGAATTTTTTCGTCAGAATTTTTAGAAGCATTCCTGGGATTTTTGCAGCATTCTTCAGGTTCTTGGACAATCATGGTTGTTTGAAATGTTTTTGTAATGTTTTTAGCCTTTAGACAATGATTTCTTAAAGATCTGTCAGTTTCCTGTCTGTTTCCTTGACTTTGCCCTGAAGTCTGTGCTGTTACAGTACAATGTAACTCTATGGAAACGACGTTGTATGAGGCATCGCGGCAAGAATGTGGTGTTGTATGAGGCATTGCGGCTAGGATTTTGCATGCTTCATACAAAGTCCAAATCTGTATAAAGTCCAAACTTGTGGAACCAAGTTTGGACGTTGTATGAGGTATTACTATATATACCACCCACCCACCCTTCCCTCCTTCCCAATAGCAATTACACTTATATATCACTCTTCCTTCCCAATAGCAATTGCACTTATATACCACCCCTCCTTCCTTCCTCCAATGCACAGACACAGAGACACACATGCTCCCATCTCAGTGAAAAGCCAGCACACTTGCCACCAGACACAGCCATCTCCTGTTGACACAGAACACCCTTCCCTCCCACCCAATGTTCCTGAGCTTGTCCTTCACTGTAGGTCATTGATTTCAGAGACGGATCCCTGTGGCTGTGAATGGAGGCAAAGAAAGGAGAGGCGCCAGCGGAAGAATGAAGACGGGAGGGTAGGGAAAAGGTAGACAAATTGGCACTGCGAAGATCAAAAGGAGACCACAACAGAGACAAAGGAAACAAACAGAGGAATCAGAGGGAAGGGTGGGATTTTTGGCACCTGGCTAGGTGTTTTTCGTAGGGCTTTTAAAGCTAGCTTTGCTTCAGTGCTAGGCAGCAGCAATTTTTAATTTGTATTTTAAAATGATCAACATATGCAAATGAACTCTGCAGAATCCAGTGTGTGCTCTGGCTCCCGAGAACCTGTTTTGAATGCCAGAAGAGTGGCCTGCTAACTTCACTGCGCTGTGCTACAAATTAAAGCAAGCCGGAAATTTATTTTAACTGCTTTGACCCCAACCACACCCTACACAACTCACCTATGGGAACAGCAGTCTTCTGAGGGCACTAGCAAATTTGTGCTAATCATCCCTCCCAAACCCATATCAAAGGACTCCAGCACTTCAGATATCATCACTGGGAGCTGTCACTTAAAATGCTTGAAAGTGGTTCCCATTTGCATTATAGACATCATAACAATATGTTAATGCCTCCTTGCTCGGTAAGCACAGCCAATTTCCACACTACACTATGGTATTAGAGAACGGCACTGGTGAAATAAAGGGACATGGCCTCAGTCATAAGACCCATTCTTTGAGAAATTAGCCTCTCCGAATCGAAGTCAGAATATGGATATGGACAACACAGGGTGGAGACAGCAAAACGGCTTGATCATTTCTCTCCTGCCCAGCTTTCAAGGGGACTGCAGTGGCTTAGTGGTTAAGACTAGTTGGGGTATCCGCTTTGCTGGGTAGTGCAGCCTTACCTTTCCTCTGTGTGGCGGCAGTGGCAGCAGCCTGCGGCGGCCTTGCCTCCCCTGCATCCCCAGCCGACCCCACCACGGGTGCCCCCTACTCCAACGGCAGACCCCCCCTGACATGCTTGGGAGGGCCTCCCTGCCTCCCCCCCCCATGCTGGACCCTTCCCCACCTGCCCCCGACACCCCTGCTGTGGCCGCCATGCATGCCCCTCATCACCCACGCCTCCCGGTTCAGCTCCTTGGCGGCAGCTCCCGTCTCCTCTCCTCCTTGGCATGGCGGTGGCGACCAGCTCCTCAGCGGCTGTGGCTTCCGGGAGCAGTTGCAAGCCCGGATATCCGGCCTGGCGCCCCCAGGTGCCTTGTGGGTGGGCACCATTCACCCCGGGAGCTGGGGGCACCCCCTTTTTGGGGTGAAGACACCCAGTGTGTGTGGCCAGTACCCTGCGCCAGACACACCTGGGGTGTAAGGTAGGTGGGGCCGGTGTTCTTTTGGTGGGGGGTGCAAGTCTTGCGCTGTGTATGAGTAACATACAGCGCGAGACCTCAATTTTAGTTATATAGATGCTGAACTTGACGACTAGAAGGTCGGCAGGTCGGGAGTTCAAGACCCGAGTGCTGCACGGTGGAGTGAGCTCCTGCCTCTGTCCCAGCTCCTGCCAACCTAGCAGTTCGAAAGCAAGACACTGCAAGTAGATAAACAGGGATCACTTCGGTGGGAAGGTAAACAGCGTTCCGTGCACTCGTGTGTCTACTTATGCCTGTCACATGTCCACGGAAACGTCTGCAGATGCAGACAGCGCTGGCTCTTCGGCTTTGAAACAGAGATGAGCACTGAACCCTAGAGTCGGATACAACTGGCTTTCAAACAAGGAAGACCCTTTACCTTTACTCTACTTTCAAAAATTAGTCTGGCTTCTCCCCATCTTCTCATTGCACAGGTTTGCTGGTCTATCTGGCCTTCCTTTCTCACATGCTTCAGGCAAGGTGCTAGGCATTCTCCCTCTTTGAACTGTTTGAAATATAACCTGCATCCTAACTAAGGCAGTGCAAGTGGGGCTTTGCGTAGGGCACCAAAAGTGTAAAGGGAAAGGTTGCCCTTGTTCAAAAGCCAGTCGTGTCTGACTCTAGGTTTCGGTGCTCAGCTCCATTTACAGCCAAAGAGCCAGCGCTGTGTCTGCAGACATTTCCATGGTCATGTGGCAGGCATGACTAGACACCAGAGTGCATGGAACACTGTTACCTTTCCAGTCAAAGTGGTGCCTCTTTATCTACTTGGAATTTCTTGTTTTCAAACTGCTAGGCTGGCAGGAGCTGGGACACATAACAGGAGCTCACTCCATTGTGCAGCACTCGGGTTTTGAACTGCTGAAGTGCCGATCTTCCATTCATCAAGTTCAGCATCTTCTTAACCACTAAGCCACTGTAGTCCGAAAATTTAGGGAGCACCAATATTTAGAGGAAACTCTATTAGTGTTAGGAAAACAAACAGAAACACTTCCAAGCTATATTCCTTCTCCTAGTTTGGAAATAGAAACTTTTTTGGGCTTTTTTTGGTGGTGGTTGGCAACCATTCTCTTCTTCCTTTTTCTTAATTTTGGGTTTGTACCCTGTCTCAGGGCACAATGGGTGGGAGGGAGTTGGTCCCTCTTGCCCTCGATGCCAAAACTGCTAAGTTATAGCCCTGAGTGCAACACAGACATTCATTCAACCGGGCATTCATTTTTCACCTTAATTTTTAAAAATACCCAATGCAAAAATGTATTTTAAGATTATTATTTTTTACAAACTCCTGCAGGGAGTTAGGCTTGGAACATCAAAGACACCAACCAGTTCGTTCTGTGCACTGCCGCTGCAGGCAAGCAGAACTGGTTTTACTGAGCTCAGTCCTGAAGAAGATATTTTTCTCTGCAAAAAACAGAGAGGAAAGTTTGAATCTACACAGCAGCCCCATCCATCAAGTGATGTATGTTTGCGACTAACTGTAGATAAATAATTAGGTAGAGGATAGATACAGGGATATACACATTGCATTAGTTAAGGATTTTCTTTCTGTAATAAGGTAACCTAAATTCACTGATCTGCACCGACTATGCAGATTTGCATACACTGACTTGTTTTGCAGATTGTAGTGCACAGCATGACAAATGATGATGAGAGAGACCCTACCTCCGTGATGGCAAACCTTGGCACTCCAGATGTTCTTGGACTTCAATTCCTAGAAGCCCCCATGAACCCACACAAATGGGTTTACTGCGATTCATCCGGCCCACGCCACCCTTGTCGCGCACGTTTTACTTCCGCTTCCAGGAGCGACAAGGGTGGCGTGGGCCGGATGAATCGCAGTAAACCCAATCGTGTGGATTCACGGGGGCTTCTGGGAATTGAAGTCCAAGAACATCTGGAGTGCCAAGGTTCGCCATCACGGCCCTACCTCTTCTTTCTGAGATCCCATAATCCCGTCCACACAAAGAAGGACTCCCACACACAAATCGAAACTTATTTTCACAGCTTTAGGAGAGAAAAATGGTATGGTGGCGATAGTTTCCAGCAAAGGCTGTCGTGGTACGTATATTTGTATGCAAGACAAATATATGTACTTGCGTTGTGTAGTCACACTACACCTGCAACTCTAAAGGGGGGGAAAGTGTGATGGGTTGAGGGTTTATTCTCTAGATAAGAAATGGACAACTGAGACTCCAAACAACGTAGACCAGGGGTTCCCAACCTAAGACCTGTGGGTCGGATCTGGCCCACGGTGCCGTTTCACGTAGCCCCCACCCCTTCAAGGGCATTCGAGAAACAAAATGGCCACCCCTTTGAAGCTGTCGTGACAAAATGGCCACCCCCATCGTGCAAGCAGGACAAAATGGCCATCCGGCCCTCAAAGCTGACTGAGAGTGTGACCCGGCCCCTGGCTTGAAAAGGTTGGGAACCCCTGACGTAGACTCTTACCCTGCTGAAGGCAAGCAGGAAGTCCAGTCGTCCTGTGTGTGTCATACAGTGACGTAGTTTCCAGTATATGAGGTGTTCCCAGGCAAAGACCAGGAGACTGAGCCCCATGGCTACCAGGAGCATGTAGAAGACACCGGCCATGTTGTCTATATCCAGCTTGCTGCTCATCACTTCGATTTTGTCATTGTGGCAGATTCCTGAGAGCCACAGACGTTCCAGCAGCTCAATCTCATCTGAAACAGGAAAGGAAGATGGGGAAAAGGAAACCCAGAAGTCATGTAACTCTCACTGTCCTCTTTCCAATATGGCTTATTAGTAAAGGTAAAGGTCGCCCTAGCTTGAAAGCCAGTCGTATCCAACTCTAGGGTGCAGTGCTCGTCTCTGTTCACAGCCATCTTCAGGCGTTTCCATGGTCGTATGGCAGGCGTGACTAGATGCTGAAGTGCACAGAACACTGTTACCTTTCCGGCCAAGGTGGTACCTGTTTACCTATTTGCAATTTGTTGCTTTTGAACTGCTAGGTTGGCAGGAGCAAGGATAGAGACGGGAGATCACTCTGTCATGCAGCACTCAGGTCTCGGAACTGCTGACCTGCCGACCTTCAAGTCATCAAGTTCAGTGTCTTAACCACTAAGCCACCTAGAACCTGCAAAAAGTACTCTCAGAACCCCACTAGTTCTACCCCCAAAATGTGACAGTAGCATCTCTGCCTTTGAGACACTGTCTCCTTTCTCCTAGAAAATCCCAAAGCCACTGTACTCAACGAAGCAATTAGATTGGTCTCCCTTGACCAAGTATTGTAGTTGTGATCTACAGGCAAACGGATGACACTACAGGCATGGCAGGCAGCTGAGTTACCCATTTCTCATCTGACTTTTAGAGTACATACATACTTAAAGATGAATTACTGATTACTCTTTTGAAATGCTAGCTATGTTAGTGGTTCTGTGCCTAGGTCACTCGCACCATTGCCAATTTTCACACAGCATTGTCATTAGATCCTAGATCTGCAAGATAAACTCACTAATGAATGTGTAATGCCACAGTGTTGTTTGCTTCCATCTACAAATCATTTACAACTCAACAGAACCAAACTTCCCAGTATAAATCTGAATACCAAACAGGGTTATTACTAATTGTAAAAAAGCCACATTGATTTGTAAACTCATCTGTTATACTAACCAACCACTGTGTACCTCTGTATGTATAAATTAATGCCATGAAGTCTCACTCTTACGTCTGATGAAGTGGACTTGATCCATGAAACCTCTCTTTTAAAATACGGTAGTTATAGTCTTTAAGGTGCCACAGTTTTTTGTCTTGTTTACTCTCTGATATGATTACTCTTTAACACCATAACTTACTCATGGTTATAATTGTGAAAGACAGTTCTTTCTCTTTCTTTGACACACATGACTGTAAATTCTAATCCATTCCAGAAGTTTTTGCTTCAGATTCATTAACACAGTAAAGCGAGATCTTGCGCACATAGCATGAAAGATAATCCAGGTTTAAGTGGAATGATTTGAAGGATGTGTGGGTTGCTAGGCAACAGTTTCCTGTACCCCCTTCTCTCCACTAGAACATTGCAACCCATAGATATGTGTGCTGTCTCACACCTAAGAGACAGACTCTGAAACACATACAAATATACATTCATGCAGACATGTGATATGAATTCCCCCAACAGTCCTTAATATGTCCATAAAAATGCACACATGTAAGAATGGCTCGCTGAAGAATCACATCATATCACACATACATACACATGTTCTCAGTGGTGGGCATCAGCAGGTTCGCCCCAGTTCGCCAGAACCGGTAGCAGAAATTCCGGCTGGCCCCGCCCATCCAAGTTTTGAAATAAAGTAGTCCTAATTCGGGGGCAACGCAGGGCTTTCCCCCTGGCCACACCCACAGTGTGGTAGTAAAAAAATTTTTGGAGCCCACCACTGCATATTCTCCATGCACATGGAAAATTCCATGCAAAAAAGCTCATGTTATGTGATTGGAGCAAGTTTTCAACATACGTAAAATAGACATATTTTGTAATTCAGTTTGAATGTTATACTAACAAGTGTAATTTTTATTTTTTCAAACACAGAATACAGGCCTTAAGCCAATGTACACTGTAATATGTTTGTTGCAGTGGCCATCTAGACCAGTGGTTCCCAACGTGGGGCCCACGTCCCACAGGGGGACTGCAATTCCCAGAAGCCTAAGTCAGTACACTGGCTGATCAGTGCTTTGGGGAATTGACATAGGCTTCTGGGAATTGAAGTCCAAACACCAAAGGTTGAGAAACATTGATCTAGAGCAGAGGTTCTCAACCTATGGCCCAGGGCTGGACACCATTTCATGTGGCCCACGACCACCTCCGCCACACCCAGAAGTGCCATGTGTGGCAGGCAGGGCAAAATGGCTGTCTGGCCCCCTTAGCTGTCTGAGGGAGCGTGACCTGGCCCTTGGCTTGAAAAGGTTGAGAACCCCTGATATAGAGCAATTTTGCCCAACTTTTAGTTCTGAAGGTGCTGGAAACGGAGAGCCACTCCCACCATTTTTTGCCCTCAGATATGACAATTTGAGGGAGGTGGTAAATGTCCAATCATACATTCCAAATCCTCCGGGGTGTGCATGTGTAGGTGATCATTTGAAGCCATTTGGGAGGAAGGCATATCTATTTTAGGTCTCTCCCCATGCCCCACCCCCAAATCAGAAATGACCATTTCTAATTTGATCACTTAATATAAAGAATATAAAAATATAATTAATAATAGTAAATAAATAATAGTGCTGACAACTGCAGAGAAATGTGTAACAGCCTGGCCAATATCAGGATTTATGAATTTGTCCTTAAAATGTAAATATACATGTCTAGTTCTGACATGTACAAAACTCATCTGAAACTGCAATATTTTCATGGGAATTGTTCACCACTTTGCAAACATGCACTGCAACGTATTTAAAATCAAACGCTTACAAAATAATCTATTCCCTTTTCCTCCAACCCAGTGTCATACTTCTCTCGCTGAATATAGCCTTGTCTTCCCACCCCGCACCTCCCCACGAAGCAAGGAATATGCTTCATTTCTGAATGTTGTTCACACAACCTGGAAAGCTGGGGAGAAAACCATGCTACTTTTTTCATTCCACTTGACAGATGCAAAAAAAAAAAAAAAAAAAAAAAGAGGTAAGATGAGTTCAGCCTTGTAGACAAGACACTAAGTGGCTCATCAGAAAGACAATGCCATCTCCAGCATATCGTTGGCAAGACCCTGTTGGGATGGGGGAAAGCCTTCTCTTCCCATTCTTCAGGGAATCCTCAGAGTCAGCCAAGCTTATTAGGACAAGTAAGATTGTTGGCTAAGGGCAATTACAGAGACTGCGCCTATTAACAGCAGCCGAGACAGGATCCAGGTTCCTCTGCTCAGATCAAACACACCAGAACTGTGTCTCTTCGTTATCCCTGCAGCTAGAAATAGAAAACAGTTTGCATGTCTCTCGCTGCCTTTGCTCTAGTCTAGCCCTTGGAGGTTTGCTGGCTCTCTCACGGGAGTTGTGGCTTCCAGATCTCCTGATTCAAACTGTCTGGGATCCCAAAACATTCCTGGGGGTTCCTACTCTTTCTAACCCTGAATTAATGACTCCAGGACAAATCTGGACACCACTGATCTATAGAGAGAGGGTAGGGGAGGCTGATTTTCAGGGGTTCCCAACTTAAGACCTGTGGGCCGAACCCGGCCAATGGTGCTGCTTCATGTGGCCCCCACCCCTTCAAGGGCATTTGAGAAACAAAATGGCCTCCCCCTTTGAAGCTGTTGGGACAAAAAAGGCCACCCCCATCGTACAGGCAGGGCAAAATGGCCATCTGAGAGAGCGTGACCCATTCCTGGCTTGAAAAGGTTGGGAAGCCCCTGTTATAGTCCATAACACCTCTGGAAGGCCCCAAAGCCAAAAGTCCGCTTTCGTGAATCTGTGGGAATTGTGTCAGTTCTGGAGCCCAGAAATCCTCTCCGCAGCCTTGCAAATGGGGATTAGAAATTGCCTCCACAACTAAAATTGTCCTGTATGGGTGAAATCCATGCTTTTGCTTGGTGATATGAGCCGGGCGCGCTTAATTAACATGAATGGGCTTCATGCTCCAGTTTTGCCTGACAAATTGATGGCTGATCATGGATTTGACAAATTGGCTTTAATAGGCTATAATGACACCGGATCTTTTTTGTAGCCTTGGAAATGCAAGATCATTGTAAGGATGGGGGAGGGCAGAAACACAGTGTGGAGTCACTTTGAATTTCTGAATGGGGCGCAGAGCTACACATTGGCTTGAATGCAAAGCAGCTTGGAGTGCAGGATCTTTTTGTAGCGTCTGATACAAGATTAGTGGATTTGCTGCCTGCTGCAAAGAGTGTGTATTTGCTCCATTATGCTCTCTCCGTAATTTGAACAGGTTTTATTACAAAGACACCATATGTCCCCAGCGCTCTTTCATCCAAAGGATACTTAACCATGTAGCACTACTCCTGGACGAAATTCTCAGGAAGCCTGTAATGCTATATTTAACTGCTTCATTTGCAAACACAGGAGCTGTTAAAATGTGCTAAAGGGAAACTGATTTTTATACATGTTATAGCTAAGGACAAGAAACAATCCCCCTTGACAAAATAGTACCAAGTAAGCGTCTGCCCTGGGATTATAATTGTAAACCTGAAGGAAACTCTTTTTCTTTGATCCAGAAAGAGTCTCCTGTCTGTAGAGAAGGAATGAAACAAGGGAGCATGGTACTGTCTCACCTGAAGCTTAGGAGATTTAATAATCTTAAAGGCATGCTTGAAATATTGATACCAGATGTCATTTATTTATTTTGAGTTGTTCCTTATTGATGTGAGCTTGCTTCCCAGTTGGAAATGGGACTCAATAGTCGAATTCCTTTCCAACACAAATGGAGTGCCACAGAACATAATAGGTCTCCCTTGCTCGAAAGCAAGTCGTATCTGACTCGAGAAGGAGGTGCTCATCTCTGACGAGCAGGCATGACTGGACACCGAAGCACAGGGAACACACTGTTACCTTTCCTGCCAAAGCAGTACCTATTTATTTACTTCCAATTTTTTTGTTTTCGAACTGCTAGGTTGGCAGGAGCTGGGACAGATGATGGGAGCTCACTCCATCATGCAGGCCTTGAACTGCTGACCTGCCAACCTTTTCATGCACATGTGATACATCGCATAAAGTCCAAAATCGCTAAAAATGGACGTTATCCAAGGTATTTGGTATAGGAACCTCGGATAACATCCATTTTTTGGACGTTATCCAACGCATCGCCCATTTGATTCGGCTAAAGTCCAAAATAGGATAAAGTCCAAACTTGTGGAACGGAGTTTGGACATCCGAGGTTCTACTGTGCCCCTTAATCTGGTCACCAGTTTCAAAGTGTCCCTTTTTTCTGACCCCACCACTTGAGGATTCTTATTCTGCAGAAGGTAGAGAACAGGACCGTCCACTCAGATGTTGGAGGAAATATATATTTCACCTCCTAGCCCTTCATTTATTTTTCATCTTAATGACCCAAGCATCCCATCTTGACTTCCTGGGGCCATCTGTAGCACTTGGCCCATTGCTTAGTCTTACCATCACTCAGAAACTGGAGCAGGGCTAGGTCAATGGGCCGTTTCCACTTGGATCCTTTCTGCAGCGCAATGCCATAGCCTGTGGTAGCAAAGACTTTCCCACTTCCTATGGTGACCAGTTTACAGCCTTCTTCCTTGCGGGCCATGTAGTTAAGGACAGCTGCATCGTAAATGAAGGCATCCAGCTTTCTGCAGCCAGGCAAAGGAAAGAGACAAAGATGGTGAAATCCATGTAGTATTGAATATAGCAGATATACCGTAGTTTATAGGCAGTGATGCACTGCAATTTTTTTTACTAACTACTCTGTGAGCTGGCCAAATCTGTGGGCATGGCCAAACATCCTACATTATAGGCTATGGAGGTGAGTGTGGCCAACCAAGTAGGCGTGGCCTGTGGGAATTTCCACTACCGGTTCTGCAGAACCTGACAGAACCTGCTGCTGTGCATCACTGGTTATAGGCAGGGCTGGATTTAAGTATAGGCTACCTAGGCTGCAGCCAATGGGCCCGCACCACAAAGGTGATTCTACGTCAATTTTTAAAATCAGATTTTTTGTTTTAGTAAATAAATAGTATAAAAGTTTGGTGATCGTAATCATCATTTATCATTTGCATTTGGTTTAACTTAATGTTGTGTTTGGGTGTTTGACCAGCCCGACAAGAATATCTTCTCCCACTGTCTGCCAGCCGGAAGTTTCGCGAAGCGCAATGAGCGCATACAGTTTCATATTAAGAAGTTTTCAATACAGCAAAGTAAAGTTGTAGTAAGTCGTTTAATCTAGTATTATTACCTTAATGATGTTCAGTTCTTTTCATTTTTATCATCTCATGAATTCATCTAATTCTAAATACTGTATAGGAATGTTGTACGTAAATTTTCTATAATTTAATAATAAACTTTAAATGTTTATTTTTCAGTTTTTAATTGGATAATTGCTGAAAATGTGTTTTTAAGGTTAATTTTTTAAAAATACTTTCCCTGGTAGGGCCCGCGCCACAGGTTCAGCCTAGGGGCCCACAGATCCTAAATACGGCACTGGTTATAGGTTAGTAATGGGGAACCTTTTAGATACCGAGTGCCCAAACAGAGAGGTGGGGCGAACTCTGTGCTGAGGGGAGGGAGGAAGCGCTCCCATTGGGCAGCTGGGCAGAGGGGAGGGGGTAAACTCTGTGCTGGGGGAGGGAGGAAGCGCTCCCATTGGCCTGCTGGGCAGAGGCCAACTATGTACTGTGGCAACGGCGTGCGTGCCCACAGAGGGCTGGGAGTGCCACATCTGGCACACGTGCCATAGGTTCGCCACCAATATTATAGGTACTTGAGTAATAATTTTTGTCTTTTAACCAATCTGCTGATTAAATTGATATGTTGCAAAGAAATTGAAAATGTATCTTTACATATGAGGTAATTTGGTTCCTATTTGCTTCTAAATGTCCCTTTTGACCATTTGTACTGAGTACAGCATATATAGTTGGTTAACCTGAGTGCACACATTTTATTACATGATTGATTAATCTTCCCATTAAAACAGTAAAAGCTTTCAGGCATCATATTGGAGATTCGTGTAATAGGCCTTTTGGGGGGAAAGAGCTCTTTACTACTAATCTATATCCTAGACTGCATCTTGGCTCTATCTTGGCTTTTCTTACCCCTTGTATGTATATTTATTTTGTATGCACCTCCAAAGCTTGGAAATATTTTTCAAACTAAATGCTGGGGGGAGGGGGGGGGGAAATTCTGTAGTGGTGTCTGTTTTGCTTTGGAGTGGGGACTATGGGATGAGAACCAGGGTGAAATGAATAAATGAATGAATGAGATATACTGTAGGTTGGGAACAAAACAGCTGGTTTAGCACAAATTCCACTGACTTTTCAGAACTGCAGTGTTGGTCATCTAACCAAAGAAGTTTAAATTAGTTAAATGATCAGCCGCTGGACAACGCCCATTTGCATTGGGGCAAATACAGTACTCAAAATTCTTTGATGTGGTTAAAATTGTTTTTTTCTTAATCAATAGGATTGTGCTCCTACCAACCTAGCAGTTTGAAAGCAAAAAATTGCAAGTAAATAAATCGGGACCACTTCGGTGGGAAGGTAAACAGCGTTCCGTGTGCTTTGGTGTCTAGTCATGCCTGCCACATGACCACGGAAACGTCTGCAGAAGCAGACAGCGCTAGCTCAGATGAGCACTGAACCCTAGAGTCGGATATGACTGGCTTTCGAGCAAGGGTGACCTTTACCTTTACCTAATATTATATTTGGGTGAAGAGTACCCTTCCCTCTAATTTTTAAATTTGTACTTATAGAGCAGAGATTCCAGTCTATGTCTATATGTACAGGACATCTGTAGCTTATACTTTGTTTTCAAAGAATACAATTTCCATCAGATTTATTATTTAAGAAAAAAGAAATGAGTGGTTAAGATTGAACAATAGCATGCTGATGGATATCTTGGTGATTAACTAGCCTGGATGATATGGAAACGATGGGGTCAGGTCAGCTAGTTCTGGACTCACTGGGCTGTTGAAATGTTAGATCTTTGCTTTTTGATTTCTCTCTTCCTTGGTGCATCTTTGATTCTTTTTATTTCAAAAATTTCAGTCCCTTGTTTGGTGGCATTTCGCCAGACATTTGGGTCTTGAGTGAGAGCTTCCTAGTTAACATGGTCAACATCAAATTCACTATCCCTGTGTTTTATATTTTCCCCCATATACTTTGTTTCTGCAGAATATGCATGTGCCTGGCAATGTGTGTTCAGTAATTGCACATATTGTTGTGATTGTGTCTTCTTCTCCTCCTCCTCCTCCTTCAAGTGCTATATCCGATTCTGGATGCTGGCTATCATCATGGCAATAAGCCATGACAATTGTCCTGGGAACAATATAATGCAGTGGTCTTCCATTTGCCTTCTGCATTGCAGCATGACACCCGTACTACTGATCCAGATCCACGAGTCATTTTCTGGTCATGAACACTTTTAGCACAGAAAATCCTCATCGTCCCCAGGCCAGGAGAAATGAAGCTGCTGCCCTCTATCAAGACAGATTCAAGTGGAATTTGATCCACTTGGGGAACGTCACCCTTCCCTTTGGACATTGCTACTCAAGGTAGTTCGTCCCCAGGGTTGTCAGCTTAGTTAATCACTGCCTGATGATTGGCATTGAGTCTTTGGCAGTATGGTCTACTCTATTACCATCGCAGACTGGTAAATTAGACTGGTATATTCAGGATTAAATGATCAACCACACATCCCAGTCAAATGGCCTCTTAAATTGATAGCAGGGAGAATCTCAATTCTCCTCCGAACTGCTCAGACTTAATAATAATAATTTTGTGTTAGAAATTATTCTGGGTTGAAAGGATTTTTGCTGGAGGAGAGGAACTCTGCTCAGAGGATGCCCAAATGAGGGTCCTTTCATGTCCCCAAAATCTTTTTCCCACCGAAGTAGTCCCTATTTATCTACTTGAAGTTTCTTGCTTTCAAACTGCTAGGTTGGCAGGAGCTGGGAATAAGACGGGCACTCATTCTGTCGTGCAGTACCCAGGTCTTGAACTGCTGACCTGCCAGCCTTCCAGCTAACAAGACAAGCTTCTTAACCACTGAGCCACCGCAGCTTTTCTCAGACTTAATGAAAAAACATTCTTATATCAGGGGAAATCATATTTAAGTCACAAAAGCCCACAAATACAAGCCCACAAATTTAAATATAAAGCCTCGCATGGGAGTCTTGTTAACAGCATGCCTGCGCAGCTCAGTCTGCGCTGAATGCTTCACTGCAGACTTGTCTTATTTGGTTTATTTATGAAATGAACTGGTTGGAAGCTATAGACGTACACAGAAGCACTGTTGTGGAGAACAGTAGGGGAGCACTGTTGCTGGTGTGCACAGCATCTACCCAGGCTAGGCAAGCACTTGTACACTGTACTATTCAGGGAAGAAGATCACAGACTTTTAAAAAATGTAAACCCAAATAAGATAGTAATGTTTACAGAAGGATCTATTTACATGAAAGCAAATCTCACTGCATTCAATGAGGCTTACTCCCAAGTAAGTGCGTGGAGGGTTGCAGCCTCATCAGGCAATAGGCAGCATTATCATGAGGTAAAATCAAGTGCCCTCAAGCAGTATATCTAGGGATCACAAAACTGTTCAAGTCTAGATTTCATAGCCGTCTACATTTATTGCTAAGGAGGAGAAATTTGAGCGCATGAGAGATTTTCTGCCTCCTGTACCAAAATAGCGTGGCTGGTTTTGGAAACTATGCACTTTGACTCGAATAAGTAGAGAACACCATGTGCTACTCTGCCTCAGGCAGGAAGATGTCTTGGGTCAACTCTGAGCCTCACAGATTAAATTGGTCAGATAAAATCAATAGAGAACATCTTAGTTGACCAAAACGGAGTCCAAAGTTAACAAGGGCAGCAGAGGGTGTCAGTTTAAATAAATATATATTTAATAAAACATCTAAAGCCGTGGTTCCCAACGTAGGGCACACACCCCAATATTTGATTTTTAAGGGGGGGGGCAATTTGAGAATGAGTTATTAACAGTGAAAGGCCTTTTAGGCTTCCTCTATGTGATAGGAGTTCACTTTTTAAATAAGAATTATATTCCACCGGAGTGGGGGTGGGGATTAGGATTTTAGAGATGCTTAGGTGGGTCATGGCTAATAAAAATTTGGGAACCACTGATCTGAAGAGAGCAAGAGCCATTTTGGACAGGATCTGTCATGGGACAGAACAGGAGGACCATTTGGCTCAGCTATTATATTCATGGAAGACCTCGAATTTATCACACTATCTTTAAATGTCTTTTGTCATTTTTTTAAAATAAAAATTACACTATGAAATTCAAAAAACAAAAGCAGCCTGGACCTTTCTTGATCTCTGAGAGGTCCTGATCTTGGAAGAAGCATTTCTTTGTCTTCTAGGAGGGAATGGCAGGCATCACTTTGTCAAAGGCTTTCCCTCTGATATGAGAGATGAGGTAAAGAACCCTTTTCTAAGATGCCACCTGCTGTGTGACACATAGATGCATCATCTGAAAGCAGAGGAAGTATGCTTTCTCCCCCCTCTTTTGGAACTAATTTTTTTCACATCTTCTTTCCTGCCCATCTAATTAATTCACTGGTTAATTGACCAAAACTCATATTATTACATTGACTAAGATTTCTTTAATAAAACGTGACTAATAAACTTGTTACAAGATTCCAAAATTGTGTGGGCGTGAAGGCGAGTCATGTCCCAGGCAATGTCCAACAGCAGACTATGACACTCACAAAATCACATTTCACACAAGCGGTTGCCAGAGCAATTAGTGTACTATCATTGGTAGAGGGGTGAGGGAGAGAGGTGGGTGGGGTGTTTCCTTTAGAGCAGGGATTCTCAACCTGCGGCTCACTGCACCATTTCATGTGGCTCCCCCACCGCCTCCACCACACCAGGAAGTGCCATGTGGTGAAGGAAGGGCAAAATGGCTGTCTGGCCTCCAAAACTGTCTGAGGGAGCGTGACCTGGCCCCCTGCTTTAGAGAATGTTGTGCCCGTATGTACTGGCAGATGGCGATTTCTTTATTGAACAAACGTGGCTTCCAGGGGGGCTGATGGGCAGAGTGTGATATAAATGAAAAAACTTTGTCCGTTCGGTATGAAAAGCCGATTAGGTGCAAAGTATATTGGGGCATAGGCGGTCCTGGTCTATGGGTATGTCAGAGAAACATTCCCCTTGGGTAGCATGATAGTTAAAGGTGAAAGCTTTAGCCATAAGAGGTAGAAGACAGGAAAGAATTTGAATTGGTCTTCCTACCTTGTCACATCCTCCCTTTCCCATGTTAGTAAAAGTAAAGGTCGCCCTTGCTCGAAAGCCAGTCGTATCAGACTCTAAGGTGTGGTGCTCATATCCGATAGCAGCCAAAGAGCCAGTGCTATCTGCGTCTGCAGACATTTCATGGTCATATGGCAGGCATGACTAGATACACCGGAGTGCAAGGAACACTGTTACCTTCCTACTGAAGTGGTACCTATTTATCTACCATACTTGCAATGTTTTGCTTTTGAAACTGCTAGGTTGGCAGGAGCTGGGACAGAGACAGGAGCTCACTCCATCATGCAGTACCTGCGTCTTGATCTGTTGGCCTGCCAACCTTCCAGTCATCAAGTTCAGCATCTTAACCACTAAGCAAATTCAGTCTCTTTCCATGTTAGGAACCTCTTTTTAAGATCACAGTTTTTAGAAATCCACATCAAACAAGGCCCAGTGTGGGGTTTGGGGAGTTATAGGCCAAAGAATTATCATTTTTCATCTTTGCCGCCTCTGCTCCCCTCCTCTGTCTTTATAATAATCATTTATCCACACTCACCCGGTCTGCAAATTATGAAGCGCGTCTTCCACACTGCGCTGGTTGTACTTCCCCATATAGTCGTGCATCTCCCCATAGTTGTTCCGAATATTTTTCTCGGTGCTTCCGTTGGGAACTGTGCCAAATCTCAATGGTGGATAGTGATGCTGAGGTTTCTGGAACTGTTGAGGGAAGGAAAAAATGTTACCTTATTTTATACAGCAGTGATGCTGTAGTATGATGAGCGCTCATTTGACTCTTTCTCCACCTTTTTGCTACCCCATTCTCAAAAATGAAAACAGTTCAAGAATGGAAGCCGGGCCTGGCAAGAAGAGGGGTACCTCTCATTTCTACTGGAGATCAATTTCACCGGTGGCACTGTCATGATCAATTGCCTGACTGATAAAACATGCAATTTGGCTAGCATTGATGAAAACAGAGATCACCTGCCCAGATATAATGGTTTTGCATATGAGGAACACCATATAATATGGTTGTGAACAAGACAGACAACGTGTAGTAGTTGGCTGGGTAGGTGGATGGAGAGGAGACATCTGCATGGCCTTGGTAAGGTAAAAGTAAAGGTTGCTCTTGCTAGAAAGCCAGTCATATCCGACTTGAGGGTTCAGTGTTCATCTCTATTTATAGCCAAAGAGCCAGCACTGTCTGCATCTACAGACGTTTCCATGGACATGTGGCATGCATGACTAGACACCGGAGTGCACAGAACGTTGTTTACCTTCCCACCAAAGTGGTCCCTATTTATCTACTTGCAATTTCTTGCTTTCAAACTGCTAGGTTGGTAGGAGCTGGGACAGAAACAGACGCTCACTCTGTCGTGCAGCATTCGGGTCTCGAACTGCTGACCTGCCAACTTTCCAATCGTCAAGTTCAGCGTCTTAACCGCTAAGCCACCACAGTCCCGTAATGGCCTTGGTAGCAAAATGTAAATGAATTGCTATATAAAAAGTATCTTTGACAGCCATTTTAATGTAGGTAAACAAACAAGAATTTTGAGACAAAACGGGGTGCTCTGGCTTCACCAGAAAGGATTTCTGAAAGCAGAATGCATTGCTTTTACTCTTCATGACAGTTAGCATGCTAGGAGTATAATCTATTAATTAATTACCTTACTTTTTGACAGGATCTTTATGCTTACCAAGACTCTGAAAGATTAAGACCAATTTTAAATGCAATTTACCTCATTTTTATTTTATCTTCCTCAGAGTTCAGGGGAAGTAGATTATTTCCCCACCCACCATGTCGTTCACACAAAAAGGCTGTTATATAGGTTAGAAAGATTGGTTGGATTGGGGGGAAGAGTATTTAGAAATATTGTTTTTCCAAACAAACATATATTATTCTCATTTATCTTTGGGCATCAGGGACTACCACAACCCAAATGGAATTATCAATAGTGGGTCAAGTTCAATTTCTTTTAGCATGTCTTGATGGATGACTTTGCTTATACAATATAACTTTGGTTAACAAACGGCTCAGTTAACATAAAAATCGCATAACAAAAGGAAATCCATAGAAAATAGTGGCTTGGTTTATGGAATTTTTCCGGAACGGATTAATTGGTTTTCAATGCATTCCTATGGTAAATTACATTCAATGCGTTCCTATGGGAAATTCGATTAAAGTAATTTTCGCTGTAAGAAACATCCCGAAGAATGCATTAATTATGTTAACCGAGGTTCCACTGTACTCGAGGACTAACTACATAATTAGAAGAATGCTTGCAAGAACCTGGAGTACTAAACAAAACAACAATAACAACTGAGTGTGTTTGGCATTGATAAAGACCTGGCTATGCCAGCAGGCGTGGGGCATTATGGGAGGAGGGAGGGTGTGGGTAGTTTTTAATGTTTATCTGATTAGATTTGTTTTGTGTTTTTAATTCTGTTTTAGCGAGGGTGGGGGTTATTGATTGTTTTTAGCTAATGTTGTTTTTAACTATGTTTGTATTGTTGTCGCTTTATATACTGTTTATTATATTGCATGCTGTTAACCGCCCTGAGTAGTGTCCTCACCAGGAGGGCAAGATAAAAATCCATAAAATAAATAAATAAAATCACAATAGAACAATTGCAGAGTAGCATTACTAGGTACCAGCTACATTATCAGGTGATACCACATTGACTCTTAGGTCCAGGGTTAGCACCCAACCAGTGGAGTTCCCAAACTCCAGTCTGAACATCTGGTAGACCATGTACACCTTTGATAATTAGTCCTCTACTCTTTTCTCCTCTGCATTCGTTATCCATAACTATCCCCCAAAGCTGCTTTGCATTAAAGCATAAAATAGAATTGAGAATCACTGCCATACCTTTTTACATGTAATTGGAAGTCTGATCTCACAGTATGATAATCAGTTTAAGATTTGATATTTGGAAATGACATAGCGAGAGTGCTACTTAAGAAAGCACATGGGGTGTAAATACCAAACCAACACAGGAAAAAGATGGTGTGTGTGACTTTTTGAGGTGGGTCGGGTGCTGAGAAGGTGATTCTGGGATTAGAACTGACAATATTTTAAAATATAATAGCAGTTTAACTCATCACTCTTCTTGTGTTGTTTCTCCATCTGAAATAACCCTTTCCCTAGCCAATAACTAGCCTATTTGGGGAAATTATAGGGACCAGTATGGAATGTGAAGGCTATAGTCCCTCCTTTACTGACTTTGGGTCATTTTCTGCACCAACACAACTCTTAAGTTTTAGAGCAGCAGTTTCCAATGTAGGGCCCACAGGGGGGCTTCCCAGAAGCCTAAGTCAGTACATTGGTTGATCAGTGCTTTGGGGAATTGAAGCCAAAAACCAAAGGTTGGGAAACACTGTTTTAGAGTAAGACCATCCCCCTAAGTAGCTTGGATACTCAAAGAAAGAAAAGAACCAACCAGAGATTGACCAAGCACAGGTGAGATAGATGTATTTTCCCCCAGACCTCTGCTGAAAGAAAAGATCGGAGAAACTCAGTCTATCACATGACAGGAGGAGCCTGTCATGTGATGGCGTAGACTAGGGATCCTCAACCTACGGCCCACAGGCCGGATGCACCATTCCATCCGGCTCTCGCTCCAGCCACCGCCGCCTCAATCCTTGTTCCCTCCACTTGGCTTGGCTTGTCCCTAACGGTGCTCCATAGCAGGGCAGATGTTGTAAGGCTTTCCCATGAGTTGCTCTGGCTGAGAGTGGGCAAGAAAGACAGCCGGGACCCCTCCTTCACCCACGCCATGCAGCTCCTCCAGGCCAGTAACCAGGGAAGCATGGTGGTGGGGGGAGTGTTGGGGGCTCGTGGTGGTCCTGCCGCCGCCGGTGGTGGTGGGAGTGGAGGGGGCTCAGGGTGATCTTGACTTGCAGAACTTGATCACGAATCTGGCTTGCAAATAGGCCTGCAAATAGTCTGAGGGGTGTGTGAATCGGCTTTAAAACGTTGAGAACCCCTGGTGTAGACAGTTCTGTCTGTTTCCAACCTCTAACAAAAAAAAAAAAAAAAAACAACCATGGCAAATTATTTTAAAGTTAAGAAAAATCAAAGTGGAGAGAGACCAGAAAAAATGGTAAAGGTACATGGAAGAAACCAGGAGTGGACTCCTAAATAAGCAGGAGTAACAAGAATATAATTTTGGCAATAGATGGATCCAGGAGTTGGCAGACAGGATTGTTGACGAAGAGGTACAGGGAGAGATCAGCAATACTGAAATAGACTGGGACATATTTACAAGTATGAAGGGCAGAGATGGCTTGTTTGTTCTATTACAAGAGTGCTTCTAGAGGCTGCAGACTGAGCGGGAAAAAAGCATATTTGGCATGTTTCAAGCATCACAAAGTTGGCTGTGCACAAGAGCTCTCCAAGCCAATTCAACCATTCTTTCCTATTCACAGGCAACTTGGCCATTTGACATGGCGAGAACAAGTGAGGAAACAACAAGGAAACATCAGAGACAACCCAAGTAAGTGACAGACCCACTAAAGCAGCAGCAAGGAATGGGAAGGGGGCGAAGCAGTGACACATTTTCTGTAGATGGATATTATCAGGGATTCTCAACCTGCGGCATGTGGGCCGGATGCAGCTCACAGCACCATTTCATGTGGCGCACCCCCACCACACCAGGAAGTGCCATGTGGTGGAGGAAGGGCAAAATGGCCATCTGGCCTCCGAAGCTGTCTGGGGGAGTATGACCCGGCCCCAGGCTTTAAAAGGTTGAGAACTCCTGGATATAATGGAAGGAAGCGGTGAGGTGTCTAAATGATTTTAACATGTTAGGCAGTGAAAAACATCTGAAGAAAGATAAAACGTGGGAAATGGGTATAGATTATTTTTCTTCTTCAAATGCTGTATCTGATTCCGAATATTGGCTGTCCTCATGGTGATCAGCCTTGAAGATTGTCCTGGGAACAATATAATGCCATGGCCTTTCATCTGCCTTCCACATCGCAGCATGACACCACCAGTCACACTAGTCACTTTCTGGTCCTGAGCCCTTTTGGCACACAAAGTCCTCCTCAGCCCAAGGCCAGTATTGATGAAGCTGCTGCCCTCCATTCAGATGCGGGATTTAATCCACTTGGGGACCATCATCCTGCCCTGTGAACTATGCCACCCAAGGCCATTAGTCCTCAGGGCGGCCAGGTTAGTTAACCGACACCTGATGATCAGCATTGAGTCTCTGGCAGTAGGGGCTACTCTATTACCACAGTAGGATAATCTGGCCAAACAAGAGGGTATAGGTTAGCTGGAATTGTACACGGGAGGATGTATGGCAAAAGAGAAGAATGAATGGAAAAGAAGGAGATGGAGGTCAGTAAGACTACAGGAGAGGATGTGAGGAAAGAAAAATGAATTTAAAAAAATACTTAAAAGGAGTCTTGTGGTATTTTAAAGTCCAACTTCTTTGTGGAGCAATACGTTTCTGCCCACTACTAGAGTCTGCATTGAGCAAAGGATTTTTCACCTTTAGTGCAAGGGAGGCTTTTCCCCATCCACAGCCCTGCACTTAGGTTTTGGAAATCTTTTGTCAGCAAGGAGCAGGATCAGAACTATTAGTGACTAGGTCCAGAACCAAAATTAAGGAGGCCCTCTCTTGTCTCTCCCTGCTTCCCATTTTTCTCCCACTCTTCCCATCTGGATGCCAGGGTGGAACATATTGCTGTTCATAGGTCTGAATTGATGGTTTGCAGAGGCTAACTTGACCCTTTCCTGCATGAAAGTGGAGGACTGCAGGTTGCCCAGCCCAAGTCTGCGACTCACTCCAGTGCCTTCCATAGGGGCAAAGTCTAGAGAAGCACTGATGTAATTCATCTCTATATACCAGCGATACTTGAACTACGGCCTGTGGGCTGAATTCGGCTCACAGCACCAAATCATCTGGACCACGCCACCCTCGCCGCTCCCGGAAGCAAAACGCGCCCCCACATGTACAAAATGCTGCCGTAAATGCACTCACCCCCACCCCCAATGGGTACATTTACGGAGGGTTTTGCACATGCGTGGGTGCGTTTTGCTTCCACTTCCGGTGAGAGGAACCATGTGACCAGCCCACGACCCCTGCTATATACTATACTTTACTATACTTGAGAAAACAAAATGACAAAAAATGTTGCTGCACATTAAAGACTAACTGCTGTATTTTAATGTTAGCTTTCATGGATCAAGTCCACTTCCTCAGACATAAGAGGGAGACTTAATGGCATCCATTTCTACACATCAGGTACAGAGGTGCACAATGGCTGATTAGTAGAGCAGATAAGTACACAAATCAATGTGTTTTTTTTTTTTTTTTACAACTGGTAACAGCAAAAGATCCCTGGTTGTTATTCAGATTAGCTGTGAAGCTTAGCTTTGTTGAGTTGCAAATTGTTAGTAGCTGGATGTAAAACCAACATTGTGGCATTACAACTTTGGTAATGAGTTTACTCTTCAGACCTAGCATCTATTGACCATACCTCTATATCAGGGGTGCCCAAACTACAGCCCATGGGCCGGATTCGACCCCCAACGCCTATTCATCTGGCCCTCATCGCTCCTGGAAGCGGAAGTAAAATACACCCCATATGGGTGCAATTTATTTCTGCTTCCGGGAGTGACGAGGGCCAGATGAATTGGCTTTGGGGGCTGGATCCAGCCTACATTTTGGGCACCCTTGGTTTAAGCAGAGAAAATGGCAGCTTAAAATCTATCTCATCCTGTTGCAAAACAGATTGCAAGGCAAGTTTTACTTCTGTTTCCGTTGGGAGGAACCACATGACCAGCCCACTGAACCATGTGACTGGCCTATGGCCCTAAAAGTTTGGGCACCCCCTGCTCTATAAGCACCTGAAAGTAAAACCCACTCAACCATGTGGAACTAAATTCTGAGTAGCTATGGCTAGCTGCTCTGTTATAAAACATTTTCCTCCCTGCCCCCTTTTCTCTCCATACATTGCCTAGATTTTCTCCCTTTGCACCCCCACATACCATTTCCTACTCCGTGTGGGTTTGTTAATCTGAGCCGTTTAATATTTATCTGCAATTGTGTTTTGTGTTGAATGTTAATTATGTCCATTAATTACATCCCTGCTTGTTAGCTCTTAAGGAAAGAATTCAGTTGGAGCCCAGCCGTTTTGCTACAGCTGGACCAGTTTGCACGCCCCCCCCCCCCACAGCTGTGGTTGTTCGTCAGGGGCTAATTACCAGGGGATAATCAGCCCCGTCCCAGTTTATAAATACACATGATGCACGCTGGGCACCAACAAGGGATCCCAATGGAGTGGAGTGGAACGACTAAGCATGTGAACGAAAGATTTGCGCCAATCTTCTTTAACTCAAAGCCTTCCAGAGGGACTGAACCTCATCCAACTCCAGTTCTCCCAGCTAGAATGGTTTTGGATGTTTGGAATTTCTGCAGTTTTCGATATGTTAGCCATATCGGCCTGTGCAAGCATATCAGACAAGAAACAAACGAAACAAACAAAAAAGTAAAAGTAAAAACAAAAACAGAAGACAAAAATGTTGTGGCACCTTAAAGACTAACTGCTGTAGTTTAATATGAGTGTTTGCAGTTCAAAGCTGTGGTCTGAGGAAGTGGACTTGATCCACAAAAGATCAGCTCAAAATATAGCAGTTAACTCTTTAAGGTGCCACAATGTTTTTGTTTTCTTTCTTTCTTTTATTTTTGTTTTGTTTCTGGTGTGATGTTCATTCTGTAGACCTCTTCAGGGGTGTTTTTACAAGTCCCATGTCTAAAATCAGATATTGGCTGTTGGAAGATTACTTAGGTTTTGAAGAAGCAGACGAGAGAGTGCAATGCATCAAGATTACATAGCATTTAGGGCAGATGTTTCCCAACCTTTGGGTTTTTGGACTTTGATTCCCAGAAGTCTAAGTCAATCCCCCAAAGCGCTGATCAGCCAATGTACTGATTTAAGCTTCTGGGAATTGAGGTCCCCCTATGGTGCGTGGGCCCCATGTTGGGAACCACTGATTTACGGTAATCATTTTCAACCTTCAGTCTTTCAATTGGTTTAGACTTCCTTTCCCAGAAGACCCTGCCAATATAGCCAGTGGTAAGGAATTCTGGGTGTAAGTCCCTCATGTATGAAGGACTAAAAGGCTGAGAACTACTAATACAGTATGGCGCTTCATTAGAATTCTAGAATTTCAGTCCTTTAGCCATTCCTAGAAAATGTGACCAGCTCTCCTTCTCTGAGAATGAGCAGTCTACCAGAGTCTTGCTATCTTTCTTCCCCAAAAGGCTATGAGAAGGCTAAATCACATAAGCTGCAAACTGGAATCTCTTACTTGCTTGAAAGCCAGTCATATCTGACTGGGTTCAGTGCTCATCTCTGTTTATAGCCAAAGAGTCAGTGCTGTCTGCGTCTGCAGACATTTCCATGGTCATGTGGCAGGCATGACTAGACACGGAACGCTGTTTACCTTCCCACCAAAGTGGTACCTATTCATTGACTTGCAATTTCTTGCTTTCGAACTGCTAGGTTGGCAGTAGGTGGGACAGAGACGGATGCTCACTCCATCATGCAGCACTCGGGTCTCAAAATGCTGACCTGCCAACCTTCCAGTCATCAAGTTCAGCATCTTAACCACTAAGCTACCCCAGCCAGTCCTTGATGTTCTGTAGATGATCCCAAATTGAATCTCAGCCAGGATCTTATGAAGAATTCTAGTACCACAGAGACAAAGCACTGTACGCCTGACTGTTTATCTGCATGATCTTCAGCTTTGCTGTGGACAGCTTCACCTTTCCCTTCACTGACTTTTCTCTTTATAGCGTTATTGGCATTATTGCCATTTAAAGCAGATGCTGAGCTGGTCAGGTAGCTGTTCCTCAAGCTATTTAAAACCATCCTTACAAAACCTGAGCTGCTCAAACAAAAGAGAATTCCTCTGCAGGATGGGCTTCTTTGTAAGCAGGGCCTGATTAAGGCCTGCCAAAGCCTTATGCTGAATCAAGTTTAAAACTCCCCTGGTATTAATTTCCCTCCATTGTCTATTATGTTTGTTTGGCTTTTTGTATTTAGCAGTGGCCATTCATAATCTGAGGCCTTAAAATGTAGCTTACTTAAGCTTTTGCATAAATCCAGCACAGTGTGCAAGTGAGATAGGATACTGCAAAATAAAAGTCAGGCAGGTGAGAATGTCATTGGAAGCACACTTTACAGGATTTGGCTTCAGTGTGAGGAAATGTTTTGATGAAAATATATAGAACAGAATAACAGACTCATTCTGCTATTCATCCTGGAAGAGTTCTAGGGCAGGTGTTCACAACCTTTTAAAGCCATGGGCCGGACCATGCCCCCTCAGACAGCTGAGTGTGCCGGACTGGTGATCCCCCCCGCCGTAAACGCTGCTCTAGAACATGTATGAGGCTGTCGTAAACACGTTTACGACAGCCGCGGGCACATTTACGGCTGTTGTAAATGCATTGGCTTCCGGTGGCGGAAGCGATGCAGGCCACATGAAATAGTGCAAAGGGCCAGCCCGCAGGTTGAGAACCCATGCTCTAGGGCATTCATCTTCCTAGTGTTCTCCCCCTTAATGTTGGTTGTGGGATTCTAGGAGTTGCAGTTTAAAAAAAATGAAAAATAATGTTTTAAATACAGTAAATAAAATGAAAACGACAGCTAGAAAGATGGAATAAATGGGAATGAAAATGGGTGGGTAGGTATGTGTGAGATGAAATGTGAGTGACCAAAGGAAGAAAAGCGACTTATACTTTTCCCCAGTGATTTTTAAAATTTATTTATTTATACCATTTATATCCCTCCCAACTTCATGAGGAGCCCTACTCTGTGCAGCCAATTACAACAATATCCAACAAACTGACCCAAACCCAAAGTAAACAATAACCCATTCTCATTTCCCATAACACAACAATGAATAAAAACAAAATATCAATAAGCAGTAGTGCATGGCAACAGTTTTAAATAACTAAAACTCATCTTAATTTCATAGTAAGCTCATCTTACCCAGATCTATCCACGGGAAGAATGTGTTTTTAAAGGCCTCTTTAAACCACACAGTTTTTATTGTCTTCTTGAATACCGAAAAGGAAGGGGCCTGATGAATTTCCAGATCTAGCTCATCCCACAACAAAGAAGCCACCAAGAAGAAGGGATGTTTTCATGTCATAACCTTCTTTTACCTGTTTTGGGATAGGTAAAACTAAAGGTCTCCCTTGCTCGAAAGCCAGTCATGTCCAACTCTCGTGGACGATGCTCATCTACATTTTCAGCCAAAGAACATTGTCTGCGTCTGCAGATGTTTCTGTGGTCATGTGGCAAGTATGACTAGTGCACAGAAATGCTGTTACCTTTCCTGATGAAGACCTATTCATCTACTTGCTATTTTCAGGGGTAGCAATCCATAATGTTGTGGCCTGAGAGGATCAGGTAGATGTTCTTTGGAACAGGTGCTCAAAAAGGCAATGAGGTCCTAAACCAGTGATGGAAAACCTTGGCACTCCAGCTGTTCTTAAACTTCAATTCCCAGAAGCCCTGATCACCAGACGTGATGACTTGGGCTTCTGGTAATTTAAGTCCAAGTACACCTGGAATGCTAAGGTTTGCCATCACTGTTAAACTGTTCAGTGTTTTGAATGTGAACATCTAAACCTTACTGGAACACTTGAAGAATTAGGACAGTATTACAACATCAACCATTTGAAGCCTAATCCAAGCAAGATTCAAGTATGTGCTTTCTACCTTCGAAACCGAGAGGCAAGGGTTAAGTTGAATGTTACTTGGCAAGGAAATCGATTACAGCACTGTTCAACACCAAAATACCTCGGTGTGACACTTGACCAGACACTCTCTTTTAAGCAACACTGCCTGAATACCAATGCCAAAGTTAGTACAAGGAACAACATCATCAGGAAACTACACAACCTTTGGACCTGAGCATTTCTGCAGTAGAGTATGCTGCTCCAGTATGGAACACATCCACGCAAAGCTGTTAATGAAGCCATGCGGATAGTGATAGGATGCCTTAAACCTACACCAGTTGAGAAGATTTACCCGCTTGTTGGTATTGCTCCACCTAAGATCAGGAGAAAAGTAGCAGCAGATGCTGAGAGAACTAAGGAAGAGAATGACCTATGACACCCTCTGAACGGCTATGAGACTCAAGTCCGCTGGCTCAGATCCAGGAAGAGCTTTATGGCAAGAACAAACATTCTTGAGGGTACACAAGAGCAAAACCAAATTAGAAGATGGAGGAAGGAGCTCACTGGGAAAGGAACATCATTAAAGGTGGATATGGCTGAAAATCTCAATCTCCCCTACGTCACCTGGAGGACCCTGAATACGCTGAGGGGCTGGAGTCCCTAAATGCAAGACCAGCATGCGTAAGTGGGGACTGCTGGTGGACAACAACACAAGGTGTGAATGTGGAGCGACACAGAGTCTGGCCTATTTGCTGGTCTGCCAACTGCTGCCAGAGACATGCACTGATGAGGACTTGCGTTTTGGCAATGACAAAGCAAAGAAAGCGGCTTCATTTTGGCATTCAAGGGTCTGATCAGGAGACAAAAAACAAAATCTAAACCTTGAACTTGGCACAGTAAGCAACAGGGAACTACTGCAGCCCTGCCAGAACTGAGAAGATATGAAGCCCCACCCAACCCTTTTCCTCACCTTCTGGTCACTGAGCCCAGACACTGTATCCACGTATTCCTCCTGGATCATAAAGGCGGCCAAGTTGGCTGTGTAGCTGGCAAGGAAGATGACGGCGAAAAAAGCCCAGATCAGCACCATAATCTTGCTGGTGGTACCCTTGGGATTCTCCACAGGCACAGAATTGTTGAACACCAAAGCCCAGAGCAGCCAGATGGACTTCCCAATGGTGAATTTGGAGCCTCCAGTGCCTAACAAACAAGAGTGGGATACAAAGCAAAAACTGAATTCCCCTGTGGAGTCCTGAGTGCAACAGTCTCTCTTAGCGGCTTGTTGTGATCTTTCCTTACCTCTCTGGAGGTACCTCAGTTTCCCACTTGCTCCCCTCACCCCAAGTGGTACTGTACTCACGTTTACTGGCGTTGAGGTTGCGATTGTAGCCAACTGGGCTGAAATATTCAAAGATGAAGACAGTCACCGCAACGACAGTCAGGCACATGACAAACATCATCACCCAGACAGCTGGGCTGTAGGGCTCTGCGGGAAGAAAAATATGGACCATATTGTTGAAGTGCCCAAGAATCTGTTGCACTCTTCAAGGAAGGAAGGAAGGGGTGTGTGATATCTCCCCCTATGTGTTGGAGTACTCCCTGACATAAACGATGCTACTTTCTATAATGAGGGTTCTTCAACCTTGGGCCTCCAGGCGTACTTGCACTTCAATTCCCAGAAACCCAAGTCAGCACACCTCCTGATCAGGGCTTCTGGGAATTGAGGTCCAAGAACATCTGGGGGCCAAAGGTTGAGAAATCCTACATATTATTAAATATATAAATTTAAGACTGCATCTGTATTACAACTCTCAAGAACCTGGACACAGCACTGTGATGTGTATACATGTATATGTTATCATAATTTATCTATATTTTAAAGCTATACTTGACCCATACTTGCGGTAAATCATAGAATTATAGAATAACTGAGTTGGAAGGGGCCTTTTAGGCCATCGAGTGCAACTCCATTCCTAATGCAGGTATGTTATAGTGTTATCTTCCATGTGTTTATAAAGTTGTACATCTAATCTATCTATCTATCTATCTATCTAGCAAAGGTGTGTGTTCGGTGTCTGGAATGGGCTGCCACACCCCTTGACCAAACCCCATGATATTCGGCACACACGTACCTTGCACACATGAGCAGGTCACTGTCTGGGTCCCGAAGCCCATGGGAGGTGGTTTGCCCCCTAAATTGATCTGCAAATGGGGGTATATTCAACAGGAGGATTTGTGTCTGCCCCAGTGCTAGGCCAACCAGGGAGAGATTGTGATGTCATCACCGGGCTCACATCACAGGCCCACCCGGCCAGTGGGTTTCCCAGGCAACACTGGCACTCAGCTAGCCGGGTTGGGACTACCCGGGTGAAGTTGGGGGCCCCTGCTAGTAAATAGATAAATACATATATGCAACTCTAAAGAGATTCTGAACTATTTCTAAACTGTTCCAGCGGTCATGGCTTCCATTCTAAGTGTTCCTGTGAGACATTCCTGTGTGGCCACCAGACATCTCTCTGTACCAGCATGAGTCTGCAGTACCCCCAACAAGCTATCTTCTTACGAGGTTATTTGGTCCACAACCACCCATGTCTACGGTCATAATTCTCTTTGTCTGTTTCATCATTTTATTTTATTTCGTCATTGTCCTCATCTGCAACTCGATCCGTATATACATTTTTCCTGCCCCAGGAGGCCAGGTTTTGGAGGTTTGTCTGGCTCTGGGCCGTCTTTGCCCTCCAAGGCAAGCAGGAAAAATGCCACTGGTGTGAATTTGTTTAAGGTGGATCCCAGCTTGCCATGAAGTTACCGACACACTATGATCTTGGAGCCATTTGCTGTGGCACATATGAAATGAGACATGCAAGATTTAACACGGGGACTTCAGTGGATTGCCGCAGCCTTGAGGATATTATCAAGGTGCGCCTTCACAGCCAGTCCAACTAGCATGGCCTCTTCCACCTCCATGACCATTGGGAATCATTTTGCCAGTGGCCCCAATATGATGGTTTCCAGTGGCATTTCCTCCATTGAGGGGACCATCACCCCACCTAAAGGGGCTCATTCACCCGTAGCTGTTGGCCCCCTTAGGGAGTCAGGTTATTTACCACCGCTCAAAACTCAGTTACTGTAGCAGGATGTCCAGCCAGACACATTATTTAATATTCTACAAAATCACAAACCTGCACACCTTCCATATAAATTACATGTAACTCATTTCTCCTATTTTCCTCCAATTTCCCCATTGGGTTACAAATATTAAATACAGATTAAGCCATACAAATTAACAAGGACAAGAAATTTTAGGAGAGCATTTTACACAATACTGGGCAAACTCCTATGTTACAATCAACAGGACGAGAGGCTATGGTGGATCAGAGCACCTCAATCCTACTCCTCATCGTGTGCCTTATTTTGGAATCGGTTATCTGGTAGACTACTTGCCTGTCTTGTGCCAACATTCCCACCTGTTGATTTTTTTACTTTGGGAATTCACCTAGGAAGGCAGATGGTGAGACAGTTCCATTGCTACGAGACACCATGACGCTGATTCCTGTCTCGACAAACGGGACAGAGAAGTCTATTACTTCAGCCCTCTCTGCATTGATAGTCAGGGATCCAATCGCCATGTCAGCTCGCTTGTAAAAAACCTGATAGAAAAGAAAGAAATGAAATATTGAAGACCAGAATCTCTGTGTTTTCTAACGGATGGAGAGCATCTCCTGCTTCCAAGGCAGAGCTTGCAAAAGTACCTTTTTTCGGACTTTAACTCCTAGTGTTCTCTAGGCACCATGACTGTCAGTCATAGTTGCATGGGGGAGATTCTGGGAGTTTAGTCAATTTTTTCTTCCCAACCTTTGCTGGGCAGTGTGATCGCCTAAAATGGAGGTGCAGAGGTTGGTGTCAAATGCCGCCTTAGAAAAGCAACAGCTATCTTCCAGAGAATGAATAAAATCTGGTCCTTGCCATCTATATCACTGAGAATTAAACTCTGTTTGTTCGCCTCCATAGTGATGCCGACATCCATATTTGCCTGCGAGACTTGGAAGGCATCAGCAAGTATCCACAAGAGACTTGACATCTTCTAGCAGAGGTGCCTTCACTGAATTTTAAAGATTCAATATTTTGACATTACCAATGAGGAGTTGCTTCAAAGGAGAGGATCGTGCAAATTACATAACATTGATGTACGAAGAAGACTCCAAATGGCAGGCCATATATTTCGTATGGAGAAAAACAGGATTCCTAAGGTGGCAGTAAGTTGTACACCTCCTAATGCCAAATGACAACATGGACACCCTAGAAATACATGGCAAAGAACTTTCATGACAGATTTAAAGACTCTGGAAATGACATGGGAGGATGCTGAATGCTCACCTAAGCCTGAAACTATTGAAGATCCCTTGCTGCTCGATATGCTACCTAGCATGGGAGGATCTAAGTCTAAGTAAGCCAATCTTTGCTGGTGAGTGAACATTTTAACCCCACCTGAGGCCAAAAGACTGGGTAAAAGATTCAGTTACCAACCTTACACAACGCATGCTTATGTCTCACTGCCTCTCTCTCTTCCTGTTTATTTTAGAAACATTGGAATCCAGGGGATCATCAAGAGCCATAAGGCCTGGTACAATCTTTTCATAATTCACCAAGTAGATTAATTATCTCTCTCAATACCTAATTCAAATAGTCTTTTTACTTCCAACTTAAAAATCCAGGCAGCCTATGATGCTATGTGTGGGTTCTCTTAAGACAAGGGTTCCCAACCTAAGGCCCGTGGTCTGGATCCGGCCCCTGGTGCCATTTCATGTGCTCCCCCAAGGGCATTTGAGAAACAAAATGGCTGCCCCTTTGAAGCTCTTGGGGCAAAATGGCCATCCCCATCATGCAGGCAAGGCAAAATAGATGTCCAGCCCTCAAAGCTGACTGAGAGAGTGTGACCCAGCCCCTGGCTTGAAAAGGTTGGGAACCCCTGTCTTAGATGTTTAAGTGACTGCTTTTTTTTACTCTTACATGGAAGGGAAGGCGACTAAAATGCCCGAGTTTGTTGGAAAGGGAACAGAATACAAAGAGTTCTAAGAGTTCCTTATTTCCTTGAAAAGGGGAAGAGCTTACCTCTCCAATCATGCCATTCCACATGCCGTTGACTTTCTTGCCATGTTTGCCATTGGTCACCAAATAGAGATCGTAGGTAAAACCCAGAGTCTTAGCCAGGCGCTTCAGAATGTCAATGCAAAACCCTTTGCAACACCTCTTTTCTAAGTGATTGCTGTGAACAGTGAAAGGAAGGGGAAAAGGAACTCAGCAAGTGGCTTGACATCACTGTGGAAGGTGAACAAGAGCCAGCGTGGTCTTGCGATTAGAGTGACAACTGGTGATCAGGGGAGACCCAGGCTCAAAACTCCAATCCAAGAAGCTTATTGGCCAATGGAACTGGGGACAGTAGGGATGGGAGGAACTATGTCTACCACATTAATCTCTGGTGGGATATAAATGGAATAAAGAAGTGATGGTGAACCTTGGCATTCCAGCTGTTCTTGAACTTCAATTCCCAGAAGCCCAAGTCCTAGTGAATCCATGCAAATTGGTTTACTGTGCGGACGCAAACCCATTCGTGTGGATTCACCAGGACTTAGGCTTTTGGAAATTGAAGTTCAAGAACATCTGGAGTGTCAAGGTTCGCCATCATGGGAATAAAGAAATAAAAAGCAGCCACCTGACTGTTGCTCAGATGGGAGACCACTAGAGCCCCACACAAGTCTCTCTGCAATTTTCAAAGGAAGAGCAGGAGCTAAGCATAAAGATAAATAAAATTTTATCCCATCTGCAGAAAAAAAGCTGAACAACGTCATGGAAATACCTGTCGGTATTGTTGACTGGGTGGCGGCAGGGCACCGAGTCACGGATGCAGGTCTTTGTGGCAGGATCAATGTCGTCCACAATGACAAAGGGCCTTTCCTCCAGAGTCGCCACCATGAGGTGCTTGTTACCATCCACAGGCTGCAAGAATTTTCTGTACCGGGACATGCTCAGGACGCTGCGCTCCCACCTTCCCACCTGCCTCCCGGGGCATAGAGAAGAGGTTAGATATACCCCAAACCTTTCTCCTAAGTCCTCCACCCCACCAGCATTGATCCCAAATCCTCAATACAGGTCTCTCCTCTATGCAACAGTACCCGTCAATTCTGAAAATCACTAGCCAGCTTACAGTCCTTTCCAGAATGATATCACACTTCGAACTCTCTCATCAAATTCTTGCCAGAAAATCACTCTCGCCTTTCATATAACTTCTAGATGGCAAACCTTGGCACTCTAGGTGTTCTTGGACATCAATTACCAGAAGCCTAAGTCAGTACTCCTGCTCATCTGGGCTTCTGGGAATTGAAGTTCAAGAACATCTGAAGTGCCAAGGTCACTGATGTAGACTATTCAATGGTTCAACATGTGCTTTGTGAAGGTTCCATAATCCACTGTGATAAGAAATGGAGCTGCTACCCCATCACACCATAGAGGGATTGTTGCTCTCTATAGGTTTGGGCTTGATTTATTTGCCTGAGCTTGATTTATTTGCCTGGGCTTGATTTATTTGCTCGTTGGCTCTTTTCTTCTCTACAGTCAATTGTTCCACACTGTCATTGACATAGTCATAATTTTTGAGGAGGAAGGGGAGTGCTGGCATGCACCTTATAGCAAGGGGATTTGGTTTCAAGTATTTATTGCCGTTGAATATTTCTACAAACCTATTCTAATCCTCCAAAATTGACAAGTGTCTCAGTATTTCATGCAGGTCAAAATGGATCTTCTCCAAAGCAATCCCAGCCTAGAGATGTCAACTTTCCTCCCCTCCCCACCCACCCTTCTGCCAAACCTCCCTCAAACTCACCACCTCCCAGGTTCGGTCTTTGTTTAGGGAGATCACAGCCAGGGATGGGCTGATGAGATACCCCTCTTCATTAAAGGAGAAGTCCTTGTCACCCCAGGTAACATTCATGAAGTATCTGCAAATACATAAGATATAAGTTTTTGAATATCATCAGACCTGGTGCCCACCTGCATCTACCTTAGCTTCACTCCTCCTACTGATGCCATTTCACTTTTTGACATTCCTAAGACTCCTGAGATGGAGAACCAGGCCCGAGAAAAAAATGAAAAAGTCTTTCAGTCCCATGTTGAGAATAGAAGCCATGGTGTTAGTGGCATAGAAGGTGGTGTGAGTACAGCAGCAGGTAAGTATAGAATGGAGATGAGATTAGAAGAAATTAGGGAGGAAAGAAGATGGGGAGGTGGTGGAAGGAATGTTGAACGTGATCAATTGAGATGAACAGCTGAATGAAGTAGTTATAAAGTAGTTAATGAATGGAGATAAGGAAGCAGAAAGTAAGCCATGATAGATGAATTAATGCAAAGATCATTGGACGGACATATGAAGGCTATTTCCAGAGGAGGCATTGTGTTAGTTTGTGCTGAATAAAACAACAAGTCCTTGTGACACTTAAATGGCTAATCGTTCATTATGCAACAGGCTTTTGCAGACTTGAGCTCATATCATCAGATGCAACTGAAATCCATAACTGTTTATGGCAGGGATTCTTAACCAATGGCCCGTGGCATCATTTCATGTGCCTCCCCCCCACACACACACCAGGAAGTGCCATGAGGTGGAGGAAGGGCAAAATGTCCGTCCGGCCCCCGAAGCTATGAGGGAGTATGACCCCGGCTTAAAAAGGTTGAGAACTCCTGGTTTATGGCATAATAAAATATTTAAGGTGCCAGAAGACTCGTCAGGGTTAAGAAAATGTATCACTGTCTAGATGTCACTGGGCTGCAGCATGGGTGATGATGAATGGTGCATCCCAGCAATATCAGAATGGCCAAAAGTTTCCCATCCCATTCTAGATTGGGGGGGGGGGTAGAGATGCTTTGGGAAAGGGGTACATAAGTGAAGTGTAGACTGAACAAGTGGAGGAACAATGCTGTAGGCATCAGTCGGACCACTATCCTTTTTCTCCTACATAAGAGCATCCTGAAACACCAATTCAACTAAAATCCCCACCCTAGCCCCACCCAGTCTCCTTCCCTGCTGACCGATGGAAATTCTCGTTGAAGTGGGTGAGGTTGGGTGCCCGGCAGTCGTTGTTGAATTTTGGTAAGGAGCCGTAGACTTGGAAGAGAGCCTCAGCCCCCTTAGCAATGATGGACACACCATTCTGCACCCTGTGGTAGAGGTCGTCTTTCCATCCTGCTGAAAGCACCATGAAGAGACCTTCGGGCAGCTCATCTGGCATGTACTCAGTTCTACCAAAGTTGGCACCTGCCATGAACCAGATGTATCCTGGTCCTGTGAGCTTGACTTCACGAGCAGCACGGAAGATGCTTTCTGCTTCTTCGCGAGAGCAGTACAGAAGGCAGATACGGGCATTTATTTCCCGGAGCTGGCGTTTGAGGCGGGCCCCGTCTGGGTCATCCGTGAGGTTAAGAGTCACAGTACTGCGGTGCTCCCAACCAATGAAACTGCTGTCAGTTAGCACTTCGATATAATCTACAAAATCTTCGTAGCCAGGAAACAGTGTTGTAATTACGGCAAATGCTGTCCAGTCGTATTGTTCCAGGACTTCAAACATCACCTGCAACTGTTGTTTGGTTGAGGAACCCAGCTGTAGGAAAGTTGATCCTTTCTCCTAGATTTAAGAAAGAAGAGGACAGTGAAAAATAGACCTTATTTTTCACCCCTTTCTTTCCTGCTGAGTTTAGGTTTTTAATTGAGGAGTAAATGTTGATTTTGTTGTGGAATTATTTTATCATTTTATATTCTATAGCTGTGATGGCGAACCTTGGCACTCCAGATGTTCTTGGACTTCAATTCCCAGAAGCCCAAGTCCCCGTGAATCCACATGAATGGGTTTACTGCAATTCATCCGGCCTGCGCTGCCCTTGTTGCTCCCGGAAGTGGAAAAAACGTGCCTGTATGGATTTACAGGGACTTGGGCTTCTGGGAATTGAAGTCCAAGAACATCTGGAGTGCCAAGGTTCGCCATCATGGTTCTATAGCTATGGTTCCATAAGTGATTATGTGCAAAAACACCAATGGTTCAAATTCAATTGTAAGTCGCAACTAAAGTAGGCCCTTTTGCAAGTGGTGAACTGGTACATCAATACTTATGTAAGTTCCATTGATTGAATGGGCCTCCCCTAATTGTGACTTACTACTGGACTTCAGACATTATGTCCAACAATGGTCCTGATGTATCTAACATTCATCTGCCCAGAAAAAATAGGCCACTACATAAAGCATGTATGCCACATCTAGTGTTAATTCACAATCCGCTGCTATGTATGTTTTGTGCATTTAAACATTAAAATATTGAACTAAATATCCTAAATTCTGTGGGTGAATTCTACAATCCACTGTGTATTGAATGGAAAGATTTATTTGAATGAACCACTTTACACCATGTATTAAGTACAGTAGAACCCCGCATAACGAAAAAACTCCATTCCACGGAGCTCTTCGCTATGCGTTTTTTTTCTTTATGCGGTTCCTATGGGAGATGCCCCGCATAACGGAGGAAAAAATGTTTGTTAACCGGGGTTCCCATTGAGCAAGTATACCCCGGTTGCCCAAACCGCCGCATAACAAACGTTTTTTCCCGTTATGCGGGATATCGCTCTTGCATAATGAACGCTTCCTTACCCGAATTTTTCGCTATGCAATGCGTTCGTTATGTGAGGTACCACTGTAGTAGAATCTGGAAAAGTGGCTTTCAGTACAGAATACTGTACAGGTTGTTTTCAATGCATAGCTCAGCATATAATAGTCTTAGCAGTGGTACTCAACCTATGGCCTGGGGGCTGGATTTGGCCCACGACGCCAAATAATTCGGCCCCCAACCTTGCTCAAGCCACCACCGGAATTGGCTGCACTCATTTACAGCTGTTGTAAATGTGTTTTAGACAGCCATAAAAGGTCTGAGGGCTCCCAAAATGTTTGAGGGAGCATCACCCAGCCCCCAACTTGAAAAGGTTGAGACCCCTGGTCTTAGGATGGGCATGGAAGAGAGAAGACTAATTTACCTTAGGTGTAAGAACAATAGCTGATCCTCCATTGATGCCAATGATGGGAACGGAGGTCTGTGCTGAGATAAAGTCCAGGATCTGAGCCACAGCCTCTGTCCGTGTATCATCTTCAAAAACAACCCCGTGGATGTGTAAGGAAGAGAGGACATCGCATAGCCGTACAATGAGACTGCGAGGATTGGTGTCGTTCAAAACCACAGGGATGGGGTTAATCTCCATAGAGAAGTTGCGGAAGTCCTCGGGCGTGAATCGGGCACTCTCTGGCGTATAGGTAGAACCACTGAAAATGATGGGGATGTTGATGGTTCGCCGCCGTAGGTCCAGGAAGGGGCTGGCGCAGGCCAGAGCCATAACAAAAAGCATCCTAGCAGCGGGGGTGCCGAAGGGCAGGCTCATCTCGCAGGGCCTCTATGTTTCCCCTGCAAGGGTTTGGTGGGAGAGAATAGGGGGGAAATTCAGGAAGGAAGAAACTGAAGGAAGAAGGAAATCTGCCAGTGGGTTTGTGAACTAACATAGGTTAGATCTCTGCTTGGCACCAAGGTTGGCTGATAGGCTGATTTGAATGGATGTTGAGGGTGAGGCAGGTAGGAAGGATTGTGCTTAGTGAAGCCTTCTTCCCCAGTGATCTGAGAATAAACACAGCTATCACATCCCCCTCATGCATATAGATCAGTGATGGAGAACCTTTTAGAGACCGAGTGCTCAAATTTCACACAAACACCCAATCCACTTATTTATCACAAAGTGGCAACAGGAGAGGAAGGAAGTGCTCCCACTGGGTTGCTGGGCAGAGGGACAGGGTGGGGAAAACTTTGTGCTGGGGGAGGGAGGAATCGCTCCCATTGGGTTACTGGGCAGAGGGGCGGGATGAACTGTTTGCTGGGGCAGGAAGCACTCCCATTGGACTGCTGGGCAGAGATGAACTCTGTGCTGGGGCAACGGCGCATGTGCCCACAGAGAGGGCTCTGAGTGACCCCTCTGGCATGCATGCCATAGGTTCACCACCACAATTATATATTGTCTCTTCTGGCTTCCTCCTTACCCAGGCCCTATACCAGGGGTGCCCAAACTTTTTGGGCCAAGGGCCAGCCATGTGGTTCAGCAGGCCGGTCACATGGTTCCTCTGACTGGAAGCGGAAATAAAACATGCCCATGCATGCTCAAAATGCTGCCACAAATGCACCCGCAGCTGTCATAAACACGGGTGCATTTATGGCAGTTTTGCGCATGTGCTGGTGCATTTTACTTCCGCTTCTGCGAGCGGCGCAGGCAGGGTGGATGATTTGGCACTGTGGGCCAGATTTGGCCCATGGACCATAGTTTGGGCACCCCTGACCTATACCTTTGCAGGGGATTGTGGAAGAAGGAAAACATGTGGACTGTTGGGCTTGTGAAGGAAGCAGTTCTTCCTCTCATTGTCCCCAGCTGCTTATGTATCAAAAACCAGCCTTGTCCATCCTAGTACCCTTGAGATGTTTGGCATACAATTCCCATCAATGCCAGCCAGCATGACTACCAGAACAATTAGACATGGCCCACCTCAGGACTTAAATTGGTGGCTTGGGTCACCAGCTGTTGACTCCTGTAGTACATTACATCTGCAGTGCTGCACAGAACAGTGGAAGAGTCCTTGCTGGTGTGTGTGTGTGTGTGTGTGTGTGTGTGTGTGTGTGTGTGTGTGTGTGTGTGTGTGTGTGTGTGTGTGTGTGTGTGTGTGTGTGTGTGTGTGTGTGTAAGAGCATGAGGCAGACCCTGAGGAAGGTGGAGAGACAACATCAAAGAAATATCACAAGAACACCAAATAACATAGGTCCGTGATGGCGAACCTTGGCACTCCAGATGTTCTTGGACTTCAATTCCCAGAAGCCCCCGTGAATCCACATGAATGGGTGCATTTTACTTCTGCTTCCAGGAGGGCGGTGCGGGCCGAATGAATCGCGGTAAGCCCATTTGTGTGGATTCACGGGGGCTTCTGGGAATTGAAGACCAAGAACATCTGGAGTGCCAAGGTTCGCCATCATGGGCATAGGTGGAGGCCGCAGAAGTGCCAGACAAGGAATCTTGTATCTCCCTCAACACCCGATGGGGTTGCTCCATGGCAGGAGGACATTTTCTACCTTCGTATCTGCCACAGAGCCCCCTAAGCTCCTCTCCTCAGCCGGTTGGAGGGGAGTTGGAGTGACTGTTGCTCCATGGCAGGAGGACATTTTCTACCTTCGTCCCTGCCACAGAGCCCCCTAAGCTCCTCCCCTCAGCTGGTTGCAGGGGAGTGGAAGCAGCTGTTACCCATGACATGGGCCTTAAGTTTTATGTAATTTACCATCTTTGTCTGTAAACCGCTTTGGGTCACCAATAGGTGAGGAAAGCGGTATAAAAATATACTAAATAAATAGATAAATAAATAAAAGAGGAAGCGAAGGAGGTCTCTGGAGTTCACAGTGAGGAATAATGGAAGGCAAATCTTTGTGGTGCTGTATTGTGGGGCACAACAAATATTATGCTGTGTGCGTTTTTCTATAAGCCACAACCCTGTGATGAATTTGATAAACTGGATGAAAGCCAATTAACCTGCAGAAAGTCACTGTGAAAGCTACCTTAAAATGAAAGGCCAAACTCCCCTCAAACAAAAGCCACAGATTCAGTCTCTGACTCAGCCTTCACATATCAGCACTTGCTACATTTCCCTAGCACCTCATACCGGTACTTTCACAGCCTAAATCAGGGCGGACAAATATGGCTCTCCATAAGCTGGTAGAACTAGCCAACCTAGCCAATTGTTGTGAGGAAAGTTGAGGGTCCAACGAATTCCAAAGTCACACTTTGTCTATGCTTTTCAATAAATAGTACCAGCCTCTTCACAGTCTTACTTCCAAGCCTCACATTTCTTCATTTTCCATTCTTCCACCTTCATTAAGTAAAGGTAAAAGTCTCCCTTGCTTGAAAGCCAGTTGTGTCCAACTCTAGGGTGCAGTGCTCATCTCGATTTGCAACCAATTTCTGTGGCCATGTGGCAGACATGACTAGATGCCGGACAACACTGTTGCCTTACCACTAAAGCGGTACCTATTTATCTACTTGCAATTTCGTGCTTTCCAACCCCTAGGTTGGCAGGAGCTGGAACAGAGATGGGAGCTCACTCCATTGTGCAGCTCTTGGGTCTCAAACTGCTGAGCTGCCGACCTTCCAGTCATCAAGTTCAGCATCTTAGCCACTAAAGCCTTCTCTGCCTTCATCAGAGCCCTTGAAACACAACAGAATCATACCAGCACATGTCCCCTGTCTAGGTTAAATTCATATATAAATATGAATATAAATAAATAAATAAATAAATAAATAAATAAATAAATAAATAAATAAATAAATAAATAAATAAATAAATAAATAAATAAATAGAGTTCAAGAAATAGTGTGATTGAGCACAAACTTTCCGGAGCAGAGATGTAGCTTTAGTGAAAAAGCACACCTGGAGCTTGGCAAAATCACAAAGTCCTTTGTCATTCATGATGTTTAGGCAGAGGAATGCATATATTGTACAAGTAAATGATCTCAGAAGCCCCTTATCTGTATTCTCTTGTATCCATTAATCAGTTAATGCTTTCCACCATCTTCATTCCAAAAAGCAGGGAAGATGTTCAGCCTAGGGAGAACTCAGTATGATTTTGGACAAAGAAATGGCTGTTCTCAGCAGCAAGCTTTTAGCTGAGCTGCGGATGAACAAACAAGGGCATTTTCAGCAGGAAACAAAATCTTGCAGATTGCAAAAAGATCTCAGATTGCTCAAACACCAGATCCTGTGGAGCAACAATTAAAGGCATGTAGTGCTCCAGATGTTGTTGGATTGCAACGTCCATCAGCCCCAACCACTACAGCTGATGGGAGTTGCAGCCCAATGGAATCTAGAGCAGTAGTTCCCAACCTTTTTTTGGCCGTGCCCCACCAAAGCATGTCTAAGATCCTGATGTCCCCCAAACAGGACATATAATTCTTATTATTCAAAAAGCGAATTCCTATTCACTGAAGGAAGCCTAAAAGGACATTAACCTGATCTAAACAAGCTTCCAAATTGCCCTCCTTAAAAATCAAATTGCCCCCCTGTGGATCTAGAGCAGGGATTATCAACCTGCGGCCCGTGGGCCAGATGCAGCCAGTGGCACCATTTCATGTGGCCCCCACCGCCTGCACCACACCAGGAAGTGCCGTGTGGTGGAGGCAGGGCAAAATGGCCGTCCAGCCCCTGAAGTTGTTTGAGGGAGCATGATCCAGACTTTGGCTTTAAAAGGTTGAGAACTCCTGATCTAGAGGGCGACATTTCCCTTATTCCTTTGGTAGAACATTGGGTTGCTTGCTTCTGGTCTGCCCAGATGCCAGAAACTCATCTAGCCTTCCATGCACCTTTGGTGGACCAGTGATCCATCAGTACATATTGGCAATGCACAATTATGGGCACTAAATCAAACCACACCCAGAAATACTGGACCAACTGTGTTGGCACCATCTCATCCAACATTCCAGCTTCGACTGCCATGATTGGCGAACCTTGGCACTCTAGGTGTTCTTGGACTTCAATTCCCAGAAGCCCAAGTCCCTGCATATGTGAAGTAAATCCATTTGTGTAGTTCACAGGGACTTGGACTTCTGGGAATTGAAGTCCAAGAACACCTGAAGTGCCAAGGTTCAGCATCACTCCTCTAGATCACTGAAGTGGTCCAGCAGTTGTTTGTCAATTACCTTCTTGTCCTCCGGTCTCCCATATCTTTCTTTCTTTTTACTTATCCCTAATGAAGTGGGAGGAATGTACCACCACTACAGTGTCCACCTCCACCTTTCTGCAGAGCCATTCGTAGCTGCACCATCCTTAGGTGCAGTCTCTGTTGCTGCTACTCCCTGCATGCCAGCTGTTACCTATTATTGTTTTTTATTATACAGTGGGACCTTGGTCAACAAACAGTTCGGTTAACATAAAAATCGCATAACAAAAGGAAATCCATAAAAAATAGTGGCTGGGTTTAGAAAAAAAATTCGGAATGGATTACAGTAAAAACCCGACTTAGATATGCTCCGAGTTACATACAATTCGACTTACATAATGATTTTGCGCTAAAACCATGTCTCGATTTACATAAATGTCCAGACTTACATAATTTTACATAACATGATTTCTATGGGTTTGCTTCGAGTTACGTAAAAAACCAATTTAAGTAAAAGCCTATGGAACGGACTTTTTACGTAAGTAGGGGTTTTACTGTAATTGGTTTACAATGCATTCCTATGGGAAACTGCGTTTTGGTTAATGTGTTTTGGTTTTCAGTACATTCCTATGGGAAACTGCATTCAATGCATCCCTATGGGAAATTTGGTTAAAGTAATTTTCACTGTAAGAAACGTCCTGGAGAATGCATTAATTACGTTAACCGAGGTTCCGCTGTATTTAACTGTTATAAATTGTCTTTGTGGCAATACCAATCAACACAAAGGAACACCTGATACAACGCATATTCATTCCCACTTTATGTTACCAGTGCCAAACATGGACACTTACAACAAAACATAAACAAAAGTGGGTCACCAAGCGAATGAGATGTCTGAGGAAGGCTGCTGGAGTGACTAGAAGAGATAAAATCAGAAATGAGGTTATAAGGGAAAGAATTGGAATAGAACCAATCTTGCACTACATACAGAGACAACAAATAAAGTGGTTTGTCCATTTGGAGAGAATGTCTTGGAATTCCATACCATACAAGAACACCAAATAACATTGTTTGAGGCCACTAGAACTGCCAGAACAAGACTGTTGCATCTCCCTTGACACCCAATGGGATAAATGAGGAAGCAAAGAAGACGGAGAAGAAATGTTGTAACACTGCAATGCTTCTTTGCCAGGACACCAAATGAACCACTGAACTGTCGTAGAGTAATAATTGTAAGGATTGGGAGAGGTGGGGTTGGGGACATTTGTAGGCTGCAGGGAATCCTGCAAACTTTATGGGGCAAAGCTGGATCGACACATGTGTGTACACAGAAGAAGACAGTTGTTCAGGAATCAATGCAAAATAAATACCTGTTGATGGTTGGTTTAAAATAACCTGTATTTTGGAAGGCTAATGCCTCACCAGTCTATCATGTATTTCTTGGTCTTTGAATCAATTTAGAACTTGGCAAAACCAACACAAATGTATTACTTTTGCTAATTAAGACACAACCTCAGACGGGGAACGGGCAAGGCGCTTTCCTGACTCTCCATCTAACTGTCACATGATTGTATTACTGGTGCAGCCCAGAATGAAAGGCTGAATATATCAGATGCTGATGGCGATAATGAACCATTCCTAGTTACACAATCAGTTAGAATCATGTAATTCAGTTCTTATAATGAAGTGGAATCCCTCCACTCCAAACGTTCATGGTGTGATTGCATTATAAATGTTTGTGGCATCTCAAAAATGAGTATGCCAAGGAAATGAGCTCCAGTCTATTTTTTTTATTTTCTCTACTTGCTTATTGGTTATCTACAGAAGACCTCTTGTTTTATACATAGGACATGGAACATTTGAATATGCAATTGCTGACTTGTACCTCAAGTGGTGTGGGGACTGCAGTGATTTAGTGGTTAAGACGCTGAACTTGATGACTGGAAGGTCGGCAGGTCAAGATCCGAGTGCTGCACAATGGAGTGAGTGCCCATCTCTGTCCCAGCTCCTGCCAACCTAGCAGTTCAAAAGCAAGACATTGCAAGTAAATAAATAGGGACCACTTCGGTGGGAAGGTAAACAGCGTTCCATGCACTCCGGTGTCTAGTCATGCCTGCCACATGACCACGGAAACGTTTGCAGAAGCAGACAGAGCTGGTTCTTCGGCTATGAAACAGAGATGAGCACTGAACCCTAGAGTCAGATGCAACTGACTTTCAAGCAAGGGTGACCTAGCTCAAATGGTGTAGATTAGCTAAGAATTGAAATGAATGATTCTACCACCTAGATAGTCTGGCTCTACAATAACCCAATGGACAAAGGAAAATCAACACTGCAGGCCCTCTAGGGCAGGGGTGCCCAAACTTTTTGAGCCATGGGCCGGTCACGTTGTTGAGTATCCCGGTCATGTGGTTCCTCCCACCGGAATTGAAAGTAAAATGTGCATTCGCATAACGCTGCCATAAATGACCTGCGGGTGTCGTAAACACGTTTACGACAGCCGCAGGTCATTTACGGCAGCATTATACACATGCACGAGCATGTCATGCAGTCGCACATGCACATTTTACTTCCGCTTCCAGGATCAGTGAGGGTGCTATGGGCTGTATACGGCCCACGGGCCATAGTTTGGGCAACCCTGCTTTAGGGGATGTTGCAGTGGGATGTTCATCCCCTAAACGTTCTCTACGTACAGGACAATCATGGATGCCATGCATAAACAAAATGATGTGGGGGGAAAAGTTAGCAAAGAAAGAGATATATGGTTAGAATTATAAGTTAAAAATTTTATACCATCAGGTTTCCCTTGCTCGAAAGCCAGTCGTATCAGACTCTAGGATTCAGTGCTCATCTGTTTCAAAGCCGAAGAGCCAGGGCTGTCTACTTCTGCAGACATTTCCGAGGTCATGTAGAAGGCATGACTAGACACTGGAGCACACGGAACGCTGTTTAACTTTCCACCAAAGTGGTCCCTATTTTTCTACTTGCAATTTCTTGCTTTCAAACTGCTAGGTTGCCAGTTCAATCAAGGGGGTTATATATCCTCTGTAGTGGACAGTGAATTATTTGCACCCTACACATACTAGTCACTCTATGCATATTTTCAGCAAATGTGATTTTCCCAAATCCACATGTACCAAATTAACAAGAATATGGGGGTGGGGGTTTCTATTTCCTGTGAACAGCTGAGAGGTGGGGAGGTTTGTGCCTGAGGATTTTCTCCTGCAGTCCTCCCAAGTGAGTTGACTTTCCAGATTCGGATCCCAGCCTGGGGAAAAACAATTTAAAGGTAGCCAGAGGGCTAGAGATAAGAGAGAAATTCATTCAGCTTGCATTTTATATGAACCAAACTAATTGACATTTCCGGCACTAAGATGTGAACCAGAACACAATTATCCTTCAGTTTTCCCAATTCTTCAAATGTTATAATGCACTGCACACACACACACAAAACACATAGGGAGGAAATGTGTGCATTCAGAAAAATTGTGTACCATGATGTGGGCATTAGAGGAGACTAGCAGAGCTTGCCCGGCGTTGCCGGGCTGTTTTAAATTGTGTTGGAAGGTTAAATTGTGTTAATGTTTTTTAAAAATTGCTTAGTATGTAATTTTAATTTTTAAAATGTTTATTTATGTAAACTTTTATTGGCTTGGCTGTTAGTTGTACGGTAGGTAATAATTTTAATAATGTAAAAGTAAATGTTTTTTACATTCAATGTTTTTAAAATGGGTTTAGATGTTTTGGGTTTTAATTTGAGTTAAAACTCAGCACAGGATTTTTAAAAGTTTCTATTGTATTTTATTGACATATGCTTGTGATTTGTGTTAAAGCGTGTTTTAGTGTAATTTTTTTAATTTGTTTTTATTGGTGTGACATAAGAACATAAGAACATAAGAACAGCCTTGCTGGAACAGGCCACAGCCCATCCAGTCCAGCATTCTGTCTCACACAGTGGCTCACCATTTCCTTCAGGGTATTCCCAAGGAGATGCCTTCACCTGCTTAGGATTCCCTGGAAATGGCATTGAGAGATATCCTGCCTATCTCTCCAACCCGGAGGTTGTCCTTAGGTAGCCATAATTATAGCCATTGATAGCCTTGTCCTCCATGAACTTGTCTAATCCTTTCTTAAAGCTGTCAAGACTGACAGCTGTCACCACTTCTTCTGGCAGGGAGTTCCATAGACCAGTAATCCTCTGGGTGAAAAAGTACTTTCTCTTATTTGTTTGAGAACTAGTACCCAAAAGTTTCATGGAGTGTCCCCTAGTTCTAGTGTTGTGCGATAGGGAAAACAGTTTTTCCTTATCCACTTTGTCCACACCGTGCATGATTTTATAAACTTCAATCAGGTCACCTCTTAGACGCCGTCGTTCAAGAGTGAAAAGGCCCAACCGTTGCAGCCTCAGATGGTAAGGAAGGTGTTCCAGTCCCCTAATCATTCTGGTTGCCCTCCTCTGTACTTTCTCCAACTCCATAATATCCTTCTGGAGGTATGGCGACCAGAACTGTACACAGTATTCCAGATGGGGCCTCACCATAGATTTATAAAGAGGCAAAATGACACTTGCTGACTTATTTTCTATACCCTTCCTAATGATCCCTAACATTGAGTTTGCTTTTTTCACTGCTGAGGCACACTGGGTTGACACCTTCATTGAGCTGTCCACCAGGACACCAAGGTCCCTTTCCTGGTTTGTCGCAGAGTTCAGACCCCATCAGTTTATAAATGTAATTGGGGTTTTTTGCCCCAACATGCATCACTCTGCACTTACTGATGTTGAAGCTCATTTGCCACTGTTTTGCCCACTCCCCCAGTGTCAAGAGATCCCTCTGGAGCTCTTCACAATCTCTCACAGTTTTCACTACCCTGTATAATTTAGTGTCGTCAGCAAATTTGGCTACCTTGCTTTTTACTCCTACCTCTAGATCATTTATGAAGAGGTTGAAAAGCAGGGGTCCCAGTACTGAACCTTGGGGGACCCCACTCTTTACTTCCCTCCACTTGGAGAAGTGTCCATTTAGTGCTACCCTCTGTTTCCTGTCCCTTAGCCAGTTGCTGATCCAGGACAAGACCTGTCCCTTTATTCCATGACTGGTAAGTTTATTCAAGAGCCTTTGGTGTGGGACCTTGTCAAAAGCCTTCTGAAAGTCCAGATAAACAATGTCAACTGGATCCCCCTTATCCACATGCTTGTTGACACTCTCAAAAAATTCCAACAGATTAGTGAGGCATGATTTGCCCTTGCAAAAGCCATGTTGGCTCTCCTTTAGCAGCGCCTCCTCTTCTATGTACCTATTAATTCTATCTTTTAGGATGGTTTCCATCACTTTACCTGGGACACATGTCAAACTGACAGGCCGGTAATTTCCTGGATCACCCCTGGATCCTTTTTTGAAAATTGGTGTTACATTCGCTACCTTCCAGTCATCAGGCACAAAGCCTGATTTGAGGGAAAGATTATATATTTTGGCTAGGATATCAGCAATTTCATCTTTAAGTTCCCTGAGAACTCGTGGATGGATGCCATCTGGTCCTGGGGATTTGTTAGTGTTTAGCTTAACAAGACATGCAAGGACCTCCTCCCTGGTTATTTCTATCTGGCTTAATTCTTCGGTTTCCCTCCCTACGAAGATAGGCTCTGTTTTGGGCATGTGGTCTCTGTCTTCTTCAGTGACCTTTTGTGTAAAATTTTGAATTTGTGTTATGTTTTTGATTTGTTTTTACTCTTGTGGCCTTTTGTTTGGGGCTGTTTTGTGTTTTTGAATTGTTTTTACTATTGTGGCCAGCAGGTGCTGCTGGTAGGGGTTATTGTATTTTGACTATTTTTTCTCTCCTGGCCTCTGGGTGGAGCTTCTTCTGGTAAGTAGTCTCTTTCTTTATTCATTTCTTTTCCGGTCCTCGTGGAGGTAGGACATCTTTTGGTAAGTTTGCATGTTTTCTTTCTTTTGTGTGTGTGTGTGGGGTGGAATTTGTATTTTTGTCTGTTTGTTTTTTATTGTGTTTTTGTTTACTTCGTATTGTTTTTGGTGTTTTTGTTTGCTTTGTGTATTTTTGGAAGTTTTTGACTGTGTTTTTAGTAATTTTTAAAACATTATTTATTTATTTGGTGGTGGGGAGGGGGCATGGTAGTTGGGGTTTAGGAAGGGTGGGCTAGATGGTGGGGAGGGAGGCATGGTCGTTGGGGGTTAGGAAGGGTGGGCTAGGTGGTGGGGAGGGGGGCGTGGTCATTGGGGGTTAGGAAGGTGGGCTAGGTGGTGGGGAGGGGGGCATGGTCATTGGGGGTTAGGAAGGGTGGGCTAGGTGGTGGGGAAGTGGGGGTCGGTGGGGGTTAGGAAGGGTGGGCTAGGTGGTGTGGAGGGGGCATGGTCCGTGGGAGATAGGAAGGGTGAGCTAGGTGGTGGGGAGGGGGCATGGTCAGTGGGAGATAGGAAGGGTGGGCTAGGTGGTGGGGAGGGGTTTTTTATTGTGTTATGGTGCTTTGATTGTGTGGAGTCGTGAAAGTAGATGGGGTTTCCCCTTTAATATCAGTGGGTGGGGGGTTGCAACCCCCCTCTCCGCTGGATCCCCTGTGGTTGGGAGGTTTGGGGGAACAAAAGGGGTATGTCCCCCCAACCCTTCTGGACCCAGGAGACCAGGGAGAGTGGATCGATTCCCCCCCCTCCTTAAAACAACTCCGTTTTTAAAGAGAAGAGACCAGTGTGGGCCGGATGAATCGCAGCAAACCCATTTGTGTGGATTCACGGGGGCTTCTGGGAATTGAAGTCCAAGAACATCTGGAGTGCCAAGGTTTGCCATCACGGGCATATGCCATCTATTAGCACTAGTATTTACTCATGGTGAGAGAAAAACCTTGTACGGTGCTCTATATAGAATAAGGCGCACATTTCACTGACTGAGGATCCATGCTATTACTTTAATGATGCACTAAGATTTGGGGAAGGCGAGAAATCTAAAAAAAAAATTCTCACTTGCTATTCAAACATTTTAGGAACTGGTCAAATTTCATGAGCTCACAGATGCTGCAATATTTAGGTCACCGTCATCTACACACATGACCTACCCACATTCAGAGTTTCATTTATGCTGATCATCTTGCCTTGACAGTCCTGGGGTGAACTTCTGAGTCCATCAATTAAGGTAAAGGTAAGGATCTCCCTTGCTTGAAAGCCAGTTGTATCCAACTCTAGGGTACGGTGCTCATCTCAGTTTACAGCCAAAGAGCCACCGAAGAGGTACCTGCCGTATTTATCTACTTGCAATTTCTTGCTTTTGAACTGCTAGGTTGGCAGGAGCTGGGACAGACAACAGGAGCTCACTCTTTTGTGCAGCACGTGGGACTCGAGCTGCTGACCTGCCGATCTTCCAGTTGTCAAGTTCAGCATCTTAACTACTAAGACTAAGGCACTGCAGTCCATCAAGTACCAGCTAACCTTTGCCTTACAAGATCTTTCCTTATGAAAACAACTGTGTGATGTGGTTGTTTAACTATATGTGGCAAAAGGATGGGCAGGCCATATCACCCGCCTAAAGCAGGGGTGCCCAAACTACAGCCCGGGGCCGGATCAGACCCCGAAGCCAATTCATCCGGCCCACGAAGCCTTTGTTGCTCCTGGAAGTGGAAGTAAAATAGTCCGTACAGAGCAATGAGGGCTTCAGTGACTGGATGAATTGGTGTCAGGGCCCGGATCCAGCCCCCGGGCCATAGCGAATGGCTCCCTGAACCATGTGACTGACCCACAGCCTGAAAGGTTTGGGCCCCCCAGGCCTAAAGGATAACAGATGGACCTGTAGGCTAACAGACTGGGTACCAAGGGACCACAAAAGATCACTAGGCAGACCCTGAAAATGATGGGATCAGCCAATGATAAGGGGTCATTCAACAATTACGTGATCCATTTTTGGGGGGGAAATTGACCCCCTCCCCCCATGTAATCTGATTGTAATTTTCACTTCAACACCCCCCCCCCTTTAAAATTACGTAATCCAGAGCTTTTGTATTAAAACTCTAATTTTTAGAGTTTTTCATTATTGGTGAAATAGAAATAGATTGCACAAGCAATTCAATAATCTCAAATAGGGTCAAAATTCCCAGAGATCAAAGTGCCATGTTTCGAAACCACAACAGCTCCAAATGGATTATGTAATCTTTTACCTGACCCTCCACCCCCACGTAATTTTTCGTAATTCAGATGGCAGACCCCCTCCCCACCTCAAGGATGACGTAATTGTTGAATGGCCCCTAATGCTGTTTGGACAGAGATTGAAACAGAAGGCTAAGGGTAGAACATTTTGGATTTCAGTAGATTTGCACTTAAATAGATAAGCGAAGACAAATCGATATTGGATAAAAACAACTAGCTAAAACCCAAACCTATTAAAAACTCAGGGCTGTGCCATCCACTTAAAGAACAAAGAAGCAGAGGAAGCTCCAGGTTAGCTGGGAAGGCAAGTCTTGAAACATTGTCATACCCCAAAGTATTTGGATGTCACTCTGGAACAAACTCTGCCCTACCAAAAACATTGTCTAAATACTGTACCCCAAAAAAGAGATGCCACCAGAAATAACATATTAGGAAACTGGTTGGTTCAGACTGGGGTGCACACCCACAAACAAAAAGAACAACAGCTTTGTCCCTGTGCTACTCCACAGCAGAATACGCTAATGCCCTATATGGTATAAATCAGCACATGCCAAACAAGTGGAAGTAACTCTTAATTAATTGTGCAGGATTATCCCTGGCTGACTGAAATATACACCCACTGAAAAAGTGTATTATTTGGCTGGCATTGTCCCTCCAGAAGTATGTTGAGAGGTGCTAATGAAAGACAGAAAGTAATACAGCACCAAACCCCGTTCACTTCATAAACACCATCCCCCTAGATGACAGCTAAAATCAAAGAAAAGTTTTCTGCACACATCTCAGGTTTTAAATATTAAACCAGCAGAGGCAAGGCTAAACCTACGGAGAACAAAAAACAACACACCTTGTTGAAGGGATGAATGCCGAAGAGAGTCTCCCACTAGGATAAGGTTCTGGCTGGACCATCTGGAAGTCACTTAATAGACTTCAAAGCAAAGTAAGAAGATCAAAGAATAATCAAGTAAAATGGAATTACTTGGATACAGGACAAATTTTCTGTAAACGTCGAGAAATTCATTGAATCCAACATTTATGTGCACGCAATTTATTCCCTACCACATGTACAAAAGAATTTACAAAAGTAAATGACTTTGAGATAAAACTAATGAAATACCCAGCATCTGGTCAAAAATAGTATAATTATTTTAACATTTTCATTTGGTTTGAATTTCACCTAGATTTCATATACTGTACATCAGGGATGCCCAAACTATGGCCTGGGGGCCGGATTCGGCCCCCAACACAAATCCATCTGGCCCTTGCCGCTCCTGGAAGTGGAAGTAAAATGTGCCTGTAAGGCAAGGAGCAGCAAGGGTGGTGTGGGCCAGATGAATTTGTGTCAGGGGTTGGATCCAGTCTCCGGGCCGCAGTTTGGGCACTCCTGAACTAAGCAGAGAAAATGGCAGCCTAAAAATCCTGTTGCAAAACAATGACAAGGTGCGTTTTAGTTCCGCTTCCAGTGGGAGGAACCATGTGACTGGCCCACTGAACCACATGACCAGCCCGCTGAACCATGGGACCAGCCCGCTGAACCACGTGACTGGCTCGCAGCCCAAAAAGTTTGGGCAGCCCTGCTGTACTTCCATAATTTTACATTGAGCAACACTCTGATACAAGGAAAGTTCACATACTAGATTAAATGAGATGCAGCGTATAGAACTATAGATGAAGTTTACTCAATTGGTTGTGAAAGTAAAATTATGTGTTGGGTTTGAATAACGCAACAAGGAAAAAGAACAAGTGGTTTTAAAAAAAAACAACCCCAAATATAATCAGAGTGACTTAACAGTATTTGGTAGACATGGAATGCATGGTTTTCTTTTCTTTGCCATACTAATTCTTAAAAAGAGAGTAGCTACTTCAGTCAATAAGAGGTCATAAATCTGTGATTGAACTATGTTTTGTATAATTTAAATAAAAGTGACTAGGTGCATTTGTAGTTAGGCCCTTGATTCTCTTATCTGTAAATTCTACATTAAAATTATACCTTAGTCCAGAATAACATACGGACTAGTGGGCAAAATATTGGCCTTCCAGATGTTGGTGGACTGCAAATCCTGGTATTTCTCATTACTTGTTATGCCTACTACAGCTGCTGGGGCTTGTAGTCCACCAACATCTGGAGAGGCCTAATGTGATTTACCTGTATATTGTAAGTAAAGTTCATGGGGTTAACTATCAGATTTAGACCTATTAAACCAAACCCATTCAATCAATTAAAAAAATCACATAACAATTAACTGAACAGGCCCCCTTCACTCAGTAAATCTATTCTGGTTGGCAAGATTTAGCCCTTGATGTTCAAAGTGCCACAACATTCTGTTCTTTTTGTTTCCCAAAGACATCTCTTTGGTTGTTGTGCTGAAGAACAGTAGTGACCCTGTCTTTTTTTCTTCTTCTGGCGTATCCGAATCTGAATGTTGATGATCTTCATGGCAATCAGCCATGAAGACTGTCCTGAGAATATAATGCAGTGGCCTTTCATCTGCCTTCTTCATCGCAGCATGATGCCCATACCACTAATCCAGTTTCGTGAGTCACTTTCTGGTCCTGAGCCCTTTTGGCATTCAAAGTTCTCCTCAGCCCCAGGCCAGTATTGATGAAGCTGCTGCCCTCTATCAAGATGGATTCAAGTGGGATTTCATCCCCTTGGGGACCATCACCCTTTCCTGTGGACATTGGCACCCAAGGCCGTTAGTCCTTAAGGTTGGCAAGTTAGTTAACCGCCACCTGACACTTGGCGTTGAGTCGCTGGTAGTATAGTCTCCTCTATTACCATAGCAGGATAACCTGGCCAGGTTATCCTGCTATGTCTTCTTCTGGACTTTCAAAATTTGCTTAGTACTGTATTTGATAGTGACTAAGTTACTAGTGCTGCAGTCTCTCTCTCACTCTGTGTGTGTGTGTGTGTGTGTATGTATGTATGCACACATGTGGATGTGTATATAAAGATATTGTAAAACCCTATGCATGTACTAAGTGCTATGGAGATTATAATTTATAATAATATAACCACCACCTGCCACATTCAGGAAAATCCCATGCCAAGTATGTTAATTCTTTGCTGCTCTAATATGCAAATTAGCTATGGACCTCTGGTTTATTGTATTATTTTGACGTGGTCTACAGTGTTGGACAAGTTCCCCAGTCCTTGCCTGTTGCCACCTGGCAGTTCTACTGGTTGCTTTAGGGAATAAACCAACAAGCTAAAGCCCCATATGCGACTGCAGTGTCAGTTGTTACACCCCTGTAATAAAATGGGCAAAATTGTGTCATACTCTTGCCAAATCCAGATATTTTTTAATTCAAAAGGTTAACTAGAGAGGTTTAGTCTGAGCTTTATAGGAATTCAGAAGATCTCCGTGTACTTCCCAGTCTCTGCCTGGAACACACTAGAGATGCTCTCCTGCAATAAGATTTTTCTAGAATGATGTCTTTCTCCTGCAGTCTGCATTCCAAAGTAACTACAGTACTTCCCATGAATTGATTTATGGTACGACCTGTCCTTTGTATAGCTGGTCACCCACATGTGTAATGAATGGCTGCAAACCTGAGAAAGGAATTGTTTATCATAATCCACCCAAACAAAATAAGTCAACAAAAAAACACAACATCATTTGACTGCAGAATGTGCTCCCTCCAATTTGGAATATCTCATCAAAGCATTCCACAACGATAATGAGGGGGAGTGGTGCTCTGCAATAGAGATGCCCATCATGAGATCAAATGCAGTTTCCTGGCTGGGGGGTGTCCAAATGTTTTGTCTACTGCAGCTTAATAATGGATGTGCTTGAAGCACCACCACAAAAAAATAAAAAATAAAATAAAAAAACAAGACAGTAAAGGTCTTCCATGCTCAAAAGCCAGTCATCTCCTACTCTAGGGTGTGGTGTTCATCTCTGTTTACAGCCAAAGTCTGCATCTGCAGCCGTTTCTGTGGTCAAATGACTAGACGCTGGAGCACACGGAACTTTGTTACCTCTCCTGCCAAAGTGGTACCTATGCATCTGCTTGCAATTTGTTTTGCTTTTGAGCTACTAGGTTGGCAAGAGCTGAGACACAGGATGGGCACCCACTCAGTCACACAACACTCCAGTCCAGAAACTGCTGACTGGCTAAACTTCTAGTCTTCAAGCTCAGCATCTTAACTGCTAAGCCACTGCAGCCCCTACCAAAAAAACAACAACAACCCACCCTATAATCAATTTGAGTTCTGTTCCCTATGAGCAGGGTGAGTGCCAGACCACATCTGAATGTTTCTGTTGCCCCTTAGGGCTTGTTTCAGAGTCTGGAAAAGTTCCTTTTCAGACTTGAATCCCCAGACTCCCCCAAAGAGCACCGCCACTTCAGATATCTTTTTTAAACCTCATCTTGCGATGGTTTGAGCAGTTTACTCTCTGAGACTGCTGCTTAAACTTATCCACTGCAGGAATCTTCGGGCTTAAGTTTGATTTGGCTTGGGCATCCTTCTCACACTCCGGCCACAAAGGAAAAAACAAATTCTTCTTCCTTCATGAAACTGAATAGGCCCCTTTATAAGCATGGCCACTTTCCTGTCAGATATTAATTGTCAACAAGTCAGAAGCACCTACCCCATTGCCTGTAATTTCAAGCCAAAAGACTGGGATGAGGCCTCCTAATGTGGTAGTCAGAGTCTAAACTACAATAGAACCTCAGATAAAGTCCATACTCCGTTCCACAAGTTTGGACTTTATCCGATTTTGGCCTTTATCTGAATCAAATGGGCGATGCATCGGATAACGTCCAAAAATGGATTTTATCCGAGGTTCCTATACCAAATACCTTGGATAACGTCCATTTTTTCGTGGTTTTGGACTTTATGCGATGCATCACGTGTGCATGAAAACTGTGACTTTATCCGGATCGGACTTTATCCGAATCGGACTTTATCTGAATCAGACTTTATCCGAATCGGACTTTATCTGAATCAGACTTTATCCGAGGTACCACTGTACTTCTAGGCCTGCTGACTGAGGAAACAGGCAGAAGGAGAAGTCAGATAAATAGACCCGGAATCTGGATAAAACCATGGCAACCAAAAGCCAGGACGGACTTTTTCTCTTCCCCCCCTCACCCCCCCTTGTTCCTGACTTTTTGGCAGTGTCAACCTCTTGTAAGCACACTTCTCATCCTAAGACTAAGGGAAGCACTGCAATTCTGAAAATTTAGGCAGTGCCCAGAAGACTGGCAACCTTATGTTAAGATGCAATTTTTTCTTTAACAAGATCCAGAATGTACGAAGGAAAAAAAACCTCTAATTTTCCATGGCTCAAAGTTTCTCACCCCCCACCCCACTCCCATTTGTTAATGCTGTATCCTATTACAAATATTGGCTATCCTCATGGCAGATGGCAATCAGCCATGAAGATTGTCCTGGGAACCAGCATTGGTCTTCCATTTGCCTTCCGCATTGCAGTGTGACACCCATATCCCTGATCCAGTTCTGCAAGTCACTTTCTGGTCCTGATCCCTTTTGGCACACAAAGTCATACCTGTCAACCGTGGCTCCGGAGAATACGGGACCTGTGCAGAACGGTTCTGCGCAGATGTCCTTCTACGCATACGTAGAAGGCTTTCACGTTTGCGTAGAACCCTTCTACGCTTGCGTAGTACCCTACTACGCATGCGTAGAAGGCTTCTACAATCCCCTTCTGCGCAGATCGCCTTCTACGCATGCGTAGAAGGGTTCTACGCAAGCGTAAAAGCCTTCTACACATGCGTAGAAGGCAATCTGCGCAGTACCTCTTTTCCCCACGCTGCCAATTCCGGGGTTTTGGCAGCTGCGGGCGGGAAATGGCGCAAATCGGCACTGAAAATCGGGAAATCCCGGCCAATCCGGGAAGGTTGACAGGTATTCACAAAGTCCTCAACGGCACCAGGCCAGGATTGATGAAGTTGCTGCTCTTCATCAAGATGGACTCAAGTGGGATTGAATCCACTTGGGGACCATCACCCTTCCCTGTGAACTTTGCCACCCAAGGCCGTTAGACCTCAGGGTTGTCAGGTCAGTTAACTGCTGCCTGACGATCGATATTGAGTTGGTGGCAGTAGGGTCTACTCCATTACCATGGCAGGATAACCTGGCCAGACTTTAGGTTTGCTTTATCCAAATACCAAGAGCCTTTGCTTACATTTACATGAAAATCTGTAGCCTTTTTTTGTGCCTTTCTCCGAATGCGTGCATTTTTATCCAATATTTGCTTTTTAAAATTTAGCTGCTTTCTCACTATAGTGCATTTTAGGCATTATTGTCATAAACACATACTTTCTGGATTTCCCCCATATATGTACATATTTTTGTGGAGCTTTTTGTTTTTGATAATTCTACTGCAAAATTTTGAGAGGTTGTAAATTTTGAACATTAAAAGACTTTCAGTTTGCCTATTGGTTCAAAAGAAATCTAAGCGTGTATTGCGGGGCAAACTGAACAACTTTCTTCCATGGGGGCCATTCAACAATTTTTTTGGGGGGGAGGGTATCAGGTCAAAGATTACATAATCCATTTGGAGCTGTTGTGGTTTCGAAACATGGCGCTTTTTTAGATTTAAAAATGATATTTTGGGATTTTGATGCGATTTGAGATTATTGAATTGCTTATGCAGTCTATTTCTAACCAACAGAAATTCAGCTCTGGGTGACATAATTTTAAAGGGAGGGGGGTTCGAAGCAAAAATTACAGTTGGATTACATGGGGGGGGGAGGGGGTCAATTTCCCCCCAAAAATGGATCACGTAATTGTTGAATGGCCCCATGTCGCAACTAAAACATAGTCCATAGTTCTAGATATAAACATGGCTTTTCTATTTTTGTCATCTCTAATCTCTTAGATTCTGTAGTGGAAAACTGGATATAAATTAACGGTATGCCTACACTCCCAGAAATGCGGAGCTGCTGTTTCTACCACAGGGCTGAGCATTCCTTAGCAATCGGGATCATCATGGCTCATTTTGTCCCAAGCATAAAAAACCAGAATGAATTGATTCAAAATTGAAATTGCTCTATAGTTCTCTTCGGTCTGCCTGGGATCCTGACACAGTACTCCGTTAGCTCTCTCCACATGCCTGATGCCAAACACACAATGGTGTTTCTCAAGACCTGGCTCAAAGTCTTATGGATAATCTTTTAAAAAAGATATAAATTGTTTTGAAAATAATTCTTTTAATCTAATTTTGCTTTTTAAATGGCAGCAGAAAGGCAGCTCTCTAGATGCTTTTGGACCACATCTCCCATCAGCCCCAGCCAGTATAGCTTACTATCATATGGTAAAGAAGATGGGGATTTGTAGTTCAAATATTTGGAGGCTGCATACTGCCTGCCCTTGGCTGGAAACAGACATGAGCACTGCACCCTAGAGTTGGATACGACTGACTTTCGAGCAAGGATGACCTTTACCTAAGTGCGCTCCATAGGGCAGGGTTGGCCAACGCTGGCACTCCAGGTGTTCTTGGACTTCAATTTCCAGAAGCCCAAATCAGCAGGTGTACTGCCTTGGGCTCCTGGTAATTTCAGTCCATTAACACCTGGAGTGCCAACGTTGGCCATCCCTGTCATAGGGCAAGGTGGTACCAGGAGGGAACCAACCAGCTGCTACACTGGGCAGAAATGCAGAGATGACTCCCGGTTCTGATCTACCTGAGAAGCAGTTGTAACACTAGGGGAACCAAATGGCAGCCAGACAGCATGGATTGGAATGGATTGAGCATGGGCAGGAGGTACCAAATTCCAATGCCAAGTGACATAACGGAGGAGGAGGATAGAGAGAAGCACTTCCCCTGGATGGATCTATACAGCCAGAGCCAGACTCATATACTGGCACAGATTAAGACAAATGCATGAATATGCACACAGAGACACACAATTACTAGAGAAATGCAAATGCCACAAAGATGCACACTCATTCCCATCTCTATCAGTGTCCAGTAATTGGAGTTTAGAAAAATCATCTTTCTGGGTAGCAAATTACCAAGTGTCCTTTGCCACCAATGCCTTTGGCTGTGTTGTTTGGGGATTCTGGGAGATTTACTGTATACAAATAACTCAGCGCAACTCTGCCATTAACACAAAAAGCTGCAGGATCTATAAACATGGTTTCTTACCCAGCACCATACCAGTCATGTACAGGCACATGACATACTCTGGTTATTTGTTCTTAATTTTTCTGTGAGTAAGTTTTGTCTTCACGATTATTTTGAATACTGCAAAGGTGTTTCTGAGGTTACCATTGGAAAAAAAATGGGTGGGAAAGATTTTTTTAAACAAGTTGTAATCATAATAAACTAAAAAGCCGCATTGTCATCCTAAGAGGAGACTGGAAATACATACACATCAAAAGGTGCATGTACAGAAATATACCTACAGTAAAACCCCAATTTACATATACCTCGAGTTACATAAAATTCAACTTACATAATGATTTTGTGCTAAAACCATGTCCTGATTTTAAATGTCCCAATTTACATAACACAATTTCCTATGGGTTTGCTTTGAGTTACGTAAAAATATTTTTTCCTATGGATTTGCTTCAAGTTACATAAAAAACTGATTTAAGTGAAAGCCTACGGAATGGACTTAAGTAGGGGTTTTACTGTATAACCAATACGCTTTTAGCCAATGAAATACTGGGGCCAGAGGGTATGAGTTTATCCCAGTACACTCAAAAGACTCAGTGAACAAGTAACATTTCTCTTATTTCTATCTATAGCAGGAGTTCTCAACCTTTGGGGGCTGGATCACACTCCCTCAGACAGCTTCTGGGGCTGGACAGCCATTTTGCCCTTCCTCCACCACATGGCACTTCCTGGTGTGATGGAGGCAGTGGGGGGGCACATGAAATGGTGTCATGGGCCACAGTTGGTCTACGGGCCACAGGTTGAGAACCCCTGACCTATAGTATTGGACAGGAGTTCTCAACCTTTTAAAGCTGGGGGCTGGGTTACGCTCGCTCAAACAGCTTCAGGGGCCAGACGGCCATTTTCCCCTTCCTCCACCACATGGCACTTCCGGGTGTGGTGGAGGCGGTAGGGGGCCACATGAAATGGCACCACAGGCTGCATCTGGCCGGTGGGCCGCAGATTGAGAATCCCTGTTATAGGATGTTTCAAACCTACACCAGATGAGAAAATATATCCTCTTTTTGGTATCGCTAAGATAAGGAGAGAAGTAGCAGTGGATGCTGAGAAAACTAAATAAGAGAATTACCCTTGACATCCTCTGAATGGATATGTCATATGTGCATCAAGTCTGGTGGCTCAGATCCAGAAAGAACTTTATGGAAGAACAAACATTTTTAAGCGTATGCAAGAGCAAAACCAAGTTAGAAGATGGAGGAAGTAACTCACAGAAGGAATAACATTAAAGGAGGATATGGCTGAGGAAACCGACCTCCCGTATGTCACTTGGATGACCCTGAATGGGCTGAGGGCTGGAGTTCCTAAATGCAAGATCAACATGCTCAAGTGGGGGCTGCTGGCGGACAACAACACAATGTGTGAATGTGGAGAGATACAGAATCCGGCTCATTTTCAGGTCTGCTGATTACTACCAGAAACATGTACCAAACAATATTTAATTATGGCCAATGACAAAGCCAAGAAGGTGGCCTCATTTTGCCAGTTTAAAATTTGATCTTGACAAGAAGGAAGAATCTATAAATCAATCTAACAAGCAGGCTTGTAGTATCTGCTTGCTTGATTGCTTGTGGTGAGTAAAAGGTGTGTACTGGCACGCACACATATGCACGCTTGTGCTTTGAGCTGCAGGGATGGAGTGACACATCACTTTCCAATTGTAAATTGTTACCAACTGATAAGGTTAGTGAGGAACAATGAAAACACGCACTGTTTAACTCAACAGCATTAACAGTGTGCTGGGAAGGATGCTCACCAGACTCTTTCCTAAGACTGGAGCATTTAAACTTTGAAACTGGAGGACCAGAAGGCGCTTTGTACGGACTCTATTTAAGTGTAGTTTGTCCCACATTAAGCATGGACAAGAGTCAAATGTTGCACCTGAAGGTGAGGGTGGGATAGGAAAAGGGGTAGTCACAACAGGCAGTAAGAGGGAGCCTGAAAATAAGCAATATCAAAACATTTCCAACCTTGCTCACAGGATTAACTAACAGTGTGGTTAGAAATGACACCGCCTTGGGTGCAGAAGTCCACAGGGAAGGGTGATGGTACCCAAGTGGATTAAATTCCACTTGAATTCATCTTGATGAAGGGCACCAGCTTCATCAATCCTGGCCTGGAGGTGATGAGGACTTTGCGTGCTAAAAGGGCTCAGGACCAGAAAGTGACTTGCAGAACTGGATCAGTTGGGGGGGGGGCGCATGCTGCGATGCAGAAGGCAGATGAAAGGCCACTGCATTATATTCTCATCATTGCCATGATGATCGCCAATATTCGGATTCAAATACGGCAGAAGAAGACACTTGTGAATTTTTCAAGTCAAACATGCTACACATATCGAACAACAATTCTGAATAGAAGAGTACCAACCTAACAATGCCATTGCATCATATGCAGACACACATCATTTTTGGAAGAGTTCACCAGGCATTGACACTCCAATATTAATACTGTTCCTCATTAAATTTATTTCCTCTGTCTCATTGTAGTGGCTCTAGGCCACTTGCAGTCAAAAGATCACATCTTACAAAGTCAGAAAACTCCTGCTAAAACAGCAAGTAATTACCATAAAAGCCAAAATAGAAACCAGAGCCTTAAAACAAACTGGGATGAAAGAGGTCAGATAAGGCTGAATCACTGTTTGAAAATGCTCAGATAAATAAGAACGCTTTATGCCTACATATATGTGACGTCTGTGGGAACCTTGTTAGCATTTGATGCTTGCTAACACATCACAGTTAACTAGATGACAAACCACATCATGGCCACACTTGGTACATGTATACATGCCCTGTATTTTCAACCACATGCCATTTTGGAGGAAAAGTACTGTATACAGTACAGTATATGCAGCAACTCAGTAATGCAGCTGTGCAGGACCATGTATTTTTGCACATCCAAAATAGGGAAATGAAGGCTATTCTATAAATTCCTTGTTCTCATGAACTCAGGCTGTCTTGACAAGAGGAGATATCTCAGTGAGGCATTTTGAAAAGCCCCACAAGATTTCTCAGCTCCAAAGCATGAGCAAAACAAGGAGTGTTTCTCTGCCCATCACGTTCAATTTTTTAAAATCTAGGCAGCATACAACATCTCTAGGAACAAAAAACTGGCACTGGAGCAAATGAGAAAAGCTGTTGAGAGGTCAATTAAGAGGCTGAATGTGTTCCATGCTCAGCTGGAAGCAATAACATGGTATGCACCTACAAACAGGAAGTGTTTAATTAAAAGCGAAAGAGCCCTCAAAAAATCTCTGTTGAGCTCTGTCTATCACACCAGACGATACTAAGACAATTAAGTACAGTATTACGATTAAGTATTATTGCATATAAACATTAAGCACTACAACAAACCAGATATTTTTAAAACAACTTAAAGTGGGAGGACATCACAGAAGATGCAAAGAATTGCCTAGAATAGATACTCCACAAACAGTGAGTAAATCAAGATGGCAATTCCAGACAAAAGGGCTGACAATCTGGCAACTACAATATAAGAGCAGAATCTTATTAGGAAAAGTGGAATGTAGCACTCCAATAATATAAGTACAACCTCTAGCTTGTGGTTGCAGCTGCTAAAAAAAAGTATTGTGTAAATGCTAGATGTATAAGAATTGCATGTACAACAGAAAGTGCCACAGGTGATTATAAAAAGAGGATTTGGCCCAATGGGCGGCAAACACCTTGCTGTTTATTCTTCACAGAACAGTTGCAGTAATTCATGGTATATTTCCGTGAACAAACATTTTAATGCACAAATCTGTTATGTGTATTGCAAAAGTTCATGCATATTGTACCACCAGCAGTCTCATGGAACGCTTACCCAGGAAGACCTGGCCCAAGTTTACTGGGAAATATTGAGATGGTCAAGCCAAAGAAATGAGCATGCAGTACGCTGGGAATGAGTTACGGTAGCTTTTTCCTCCACATTATGAGAGACATGCGCCTGTTAACCTCCCACCAACCTTTCCTGACCCTCAAGTAACCCTGGACTGGAATGCAATGGCAATTTCTATTAAACCAACCTTTGGTTTCCCAACCTTTACTTTTTGGACTTCAATTCCCAGAAGCCTAAATCAATTTCCCAAAGCACTGATCAGCCAATGTACTAACTTAGGCTTCTGGAAATTGAAGTCCCCCTATGGGGCCTGGATCCCACATGGGAAATGCTATCTTAAACAGAACATCTGGAACCAGAGTGTAGAGCAGGGATTCTCAACATACAGCCCACCATTTCATGTGCCCCCACTGCCTCCACCACACCAGGAAGTGCCATGTAGTGGAGGAAGGGCAAAATAGCTGTCCAGCCCCTGAAGCTGCCTGAGGGAGTGTGACCCGGCCTCTGGCTTTAAAAGGTTGAGAACTCCTAGAGTGTAAAAATGCAATGCAGGCAGAAACTCAAATACTGAGCAATAGAACACCCAAATGCACATTTCTCTCCATCTTTTCACAGTCCAGTTTATAGAGACTTCCACCACCTCACCCTAAACCAGGGTTTCCCCACCTTTGGTTTTTTTTTGGACTTTTGATTCCCAGAAGCCAAAGTCAATTCCCCAAAAGCACTGATCAGCCAATGTACTGACGTAGACTTCTGGGAACTGAAGTTCTCCTGTGGGCCCTGGGCCCTACATTGGCCCAGACAAAGGATGGCCTACTCTCCATGACCTTATTCTAAGCCAGGAGTGCCCAAATTACGGCCCGTGGGCCAGATCCTCCCCAACGCCAATTCATCTGCCCCCGCCACCCTCGTCGCTCCTGGAAGTGGAAGTAAAACTGTACGGGCGAGTTTTATTTTGTGGGTCGGATCTGGCCCACGGGCTGTAATTTGGGCACTCCTGGTTTAAGCAGAGAAAATGGCAGCTTAAAATCTATCTCATCCTGTTGCAAAACAGATTGCAAGACGATTTTACTTTCGCTTCCGGTGGGAGGAACCATGTGACTGGCCTGCTGAACCGTGTGACCGGCCCACGGCCCAAAAAGTTTGGGCACCCTGTCCTAAGCCTACAAGTGTGTTCCTGGCTGGAAGAGAGGAGGTTAAGCCACTTCTCCTGTGCCTCTCTGCTGAGGAGACAGTAATTTCTGCAATCATGGAAGTGCTTCTATTCTTGGGAGTGCAATCAGAAGCCGGTGTTCTGCCCGGCTCATCAGGGCCTTGTGCAAGTAAAGACACCCCCCTTCCCCTTTCTGAACCCATCACCCTAAACACCATCAGGAACAGACCCAACAAGGAAGAAGGGGGACACAGATGAGTGGTTGAATACACAGAAGCCTTGTGACCACAGAGCGGATTCCCACATCAATCTCTGTCATGGACTTCTGCTCTGGTCCTTAGGGGAGTGATCTGTTTTCCCATCGCCCTGTTTGCTCTTTCTGTGAAATGGGAATAATGGCATGTTTCATCCAAGAAGTACGTGAGCACTGTGCAGATTAGGAAGCTGTTTGCAAATCCAAAATGTGCAGAGGACAGGCAACATACGCTGCAAGTGCATAACAGAGGGAAAGGAACATGCAGAATTCTTCTCCTGAACCCATATGTTTAAACTAGAGGGTGTGAAGGTGAGTGTAGCGATAAAGTAGTTCTGGACTATATTAACCCTTACTCGAAAGCCAGCCGTATCCGACTCTAGGGTACGGTGCTCATATGTTTACAGCCAAAGATCCAGCGTTGTCCTCATCTGCAGATGTGGTCATTTGTCAGGCATGGAACACTGTTAGATTTTCCACTGAAGTGGTACCTATTTAACTACAGGTACTTGTAATTTCTTGCTTTCAAACTGCTAGGTTAGCAGGAACTGACAGAGACAGGAGCTCACTCTGTAGTGCAGCACTCGGGTCTCAAACTGTCTACCTTCCAGTTGTCAAGTTCAGTCTCCTAACCACTAAGCCATCACAGTCCCAATCTCAGGAGACCTGAGTTCAAATACTCACTCAGCCATGACACTAGTTATGTATCCCCTGGGCTTTTTAGCCCATGTCACTTCACTGTGTTTTTTCGAGGTTAAGATCAAGAAATGGTGGGAACCGTGTACATCACCTTGAGGCAGAAGGGCAGGATAAAATGTAACAACCGCTAAGAATTTTTTTAAAAAACTCATAAAGAAATCACATTTGTGTAGAAATTAATATGCCACCTGCATGACAGGACTTTAGAAACATGCAAAGCAGCCCTTAGAATGTGTAAAATATTAGCCTTTAAATCAAAAAGGTGCCATGGGGACTGCGGTGGCTCAGTGGTTAAGAAGCTCGCCTTGTTAGCTGGAAGGTCGGCAAGTCGGCAGTTCAAGACCTGAGTACTGCATGATGGAATGAGCTCCCATCTCTGCCCCAGCTCCTGCCAACTTAGCAGTTCGAAAGCAAGAAATTGCAAGTAGATAAATACCTTCGGTGGGAAGGTAAACAGCATTCCACGTCTAGTCATGCCTGCTGCATGACCATGGAAACATCTGCAGAAGCAGACAACGCTGGCTCTTCGGCTATGAAACAGAGATGAGCACTGAACCCTAGAGTCAGATACGACTGGCTTTCGAGCAAGGGTGGCTTTTACCTTTAAATAGGTACCACTTCGGTGGGAAAAGAACTTGGGGACGTGATAGGAACCTCATTTGGGCGTCCCCTGAGCGGAGTTCCTCCAGCAAAAAATACTTTCAACCCAGAAAGCACCTTTGTGTGCTTCGGACATGATAAAATATAGCACACATTAATAGCTACTTATACATCCATACTCACACCACACAAGTAAAGGAGGGGGCACCTGTAGCTTTCCCTTTTGCGCGTGCGCGCACACACAAAACCCTAATTCTCAGCCCTTTTGAGGTTCACATTTTCCTTGCTTTGCCTCCTTACTTTCTCAACAAGCTTCCCCTTCTTTGCCTCCGTTTTCTCTTCCTTTCCTTTCCTCTCTTTGGCTCTTGCTGAAGTTATTGATTTTCTTTCCTTTTTTCTCTCTCTCCCCTCGGGGCCCGAGTCGTGCTGTGTTTTTGTCCTTTTCCTTGCTTTTCATTTCCTGACTGCATCTCAGGCAGAGGAACACAGAAAGGAACATGCCCCAAAGGTGTTTGACATCGCCGGGGTAGATGCCACACACCAGGGTAAATGGCCTCAAAGCACCCCACGTTGCCTCTGGTGTGAGCAGCAGCTGTTCGAGACAGGATCCGTCCCTACCTGCTGCCAAGACTGCAGCTGCTGCTGGGGTAAGAACAGCTGCTTATATTTGACTGGACAGTTGCCTCTAGGTTGTGGCTTCTATATATATGGAGATCCTCTAAGATAGTTTCGAGGGTGGGAGCTGGGCAAAGGCGATTTGCTTGAAGTTGGCACACATCTGCCCATGTGCCATGCTGTGCCAAGGCAATGTATACAGTATTTATCAGGTCCCAGACACTTCTAACTAGCTCTTGGTATTGCTGCTGGAACTCTCTCAGGTTAGTGAAATGGCTAAAAGAGACTCCATTCCTGAGGACTCGGCAGAGCGTCCACAAGTGACCCATTTGGACTACAAATCCCATGATCCCCCCAAACAAGAGGGCCAGCAGCCATGCTAACTGGAGGATTCTGAGAACTGTAGTCCAAAAGAGCAACACTCCTATCTCTTGGGTCTTGATGTTGGGTTCTGAGCTGCTCTAAATGGGATGTGACTCAATTAGAGAAGTTAGGTGACGTCTAGGTTAAGTTGGAAAGGTAGTTGTTCTTCTTGTGTACTCTGTTACCACTGCAGTGACCCTGAAGAAGCAGAAGAGGCCAGTCCTATTAAATTACTTTTGATATGAGCTGGTTGCGGAAGCAAGATGAGTTTCCCCACATCTAGATGTATTAGATGTCTTTTGGGGGCTACACATCTATTCTCCTAATAAGGGGGAGTAGGAACTCAAGAATACCTCTGGATAAATCCAAAACAGAAGTTCATCTTCTCCACTCTCTCCTAGTAGCCAGCCAGATGTTTCTACCAATAGGTTCTTCACCTCATGACCAACTAATATATACAGCAGACCTTGGGGCATTTACATTTTGGAACTACAAGTCCCATCATTTCCAGCTAAGATGGGGAAAATTTTGAGCACCCTAAGCAAAACAGGTAAGCTTCCAAAGTTCCGGTTCAGAGGTGCTTGGTCTCTGGATGTGGAGATGCCATTGGGCTCTCACGAGAAAGAGCCATTGGTATACTTGTCATTCATGAACGTCATTTATTTAATCCCCACTTAAAAACCATTGAGGCCTGTTGGAAGGGGACCCAAGCTAATTGTGCAGTGCGAGAAGAAAATAATTCCTTATCGTTTGTCTCTGGCAATCATGCTGTCCCTCATTTTCATTGTTGACACCCCCTGCCAAGTACAAGAACAACTTTCCTGTATTTACTTTCTTCATGCTATGCATAATTGTATGAAACCCTATTATGGGACTTGCTCAGCTCCAATGGTTTTTGTTTAGAATCAAAGAGAGCCCCCAATTTGGAGGTATGGGGGAAAGTAGTCAAATTATTTGGACTCATCAGACGCTGGCTCCCGGTTCAGACACGCTGCACTGTTGAGAGACAACTGCCTTAAAGAGGTTTAATCAAAGGTGGCAGGTTTCATTTTCACCTGCTAGTCGCCTGCAGGGGCAAAATCCCCCTGGATCATGGCGGGTTTGGGGGAGAGGAAAATGTGTGTGTGTGTGTGTGTGTGTGTGTGTGTGTGTGTGTGTGTGTGTGTGTGTGTGTGTGTGTGTGTGTGTGAGAGAGAGAGAGAGAGCATCAGTCAGTCAGTCAGAGGGGTATAAGCCAAGGGGAATAAATCACCAGGTTCCCAGAACTAGGAGAATTAGGGAGTCCAAGGTTTGTGCCTCAATTTAATGCTTCCCACAAACCCTTAATCCCATCAAGTAATGCTCACAGCCTCTTCTCTGCCTATAATTAATTTGGAAACTACACACACACATACTTGAAACTTGTGTGCATAGAATCTCTGTCTCTTTGATGTCTCATAGTCCCAGTTTGGGGTACACAGAAAGAGCTTCCTCAAAGACTGTGGTATTTTTGAACCATAATCAGGTTTACCCTGGTAATGGCAACCTCGTGTTGCTGGTTAATCTTTCTCACACTCAATCAGGTGAAAGGAACTGCAGAATGAACTCACCGAATGGTGCTTTCATTTTGGCAGTTTTACGTCTGGACTAGACAGGGAAGGAGAAGTCCCAGTTTGTTGTTTCTCCATTTTTTCGCTTTTTCCCTTCCCTTACTGTCCCCCTTTGCTTTTATCCAGACCTGCACATCTTACCTGTCGCCACAAGCTGAGACAAGGCTTAACTTTAGCCTCTCTACACAGACATGGTCCTGCGCTATGTGTAGTTGCAGTAGAGCATGCACATAGCACATTTTATTTAGATAATTGTAGCCAATTTGAAAGTAAACTGTGGTAGCGCCGGATCTGAATTCCAGAAAAAAAGCTCATTTCTTTCTACTGTCTCTGAGAGTTGAGAAGAGCAGAACTCTGTACAAGCTCATGATTATCTATGGTTGAAAGGGGGATATAATGCTCACTTCTTTCTACTGCAGGGGTGCCCAAATTTTTCAGGCCACGGGCTGGTCATGTGGTTCAGATGGCCGGTCACATGGTTCCTCCCACCAGAAGTGGAAGTAAAACGCATCCATGCATATGCAGAACGCTGTGTAAATGCAGCCATAGCTGTTGTAGATGGGTTTACGACAGCCACAGGTGCATTTACAGCAGTGTTCTGTGCATGCACAGACACGTTTTACTTCAGCTTCCAGGAGCAGTGCAGGCAGCACGGCCGGATGAATTGGCATTGGGGGCCAGATCTGGCCCACAGGCCAGTTTGGGTACTGTCTCTGATTGCTGCAAGGAGGAAAACTCTGTGCATGCTCATGATTATCTTTGGTTGAAAAAAAGTGGTAAAGACCTGGACTTGTGGTGAAACCAGGTTCAACCTGAAGCCCCTTCTTCTTGTGCTTTTCCTCCATCCCTGCCACCTTCAAATTTCTGACCTCAATGTACAGATGTTTCCTCACTACTCCAGGTGAAGAAAGTACATCTCTGCCCATGCAGCTGCTTCACTCTCATCTTTGCCCCTTCTATTAGTAAATCCCTCCCCACCCACCCCAGCTGTCTTGGTAGATTTTCGAGTAAGCTGCCAAGCATCGAGCCTCGCATTGGATTGCCCTTGCTTCCTGGAATCCAGACAAGAGGCCACTTTTGCTACCACAGCTGTGCCTGACAATTCATAAAAGCATATCCCCAACCACTACTCTCTGTGCTCGATGGATTGGGGGACCTTTTTAAAATATATATATAAGCACCCATTAGTGGCTTGTTCTAGTAACTGGAGCATCTGGAAGGAAAGAGGGGATGGGTGGATTGGCAATTTTCCAAAATCTGCTGGTTTTTGCAGAGATGAACAGGTGGGGGGGGCTGATGGGAGTGGAGAGATAAATGAGAAAAAGAGAGGGAGAGAAAGAGAATAAGAACAGAGAGATAGCATGTACAAAAAGAAGGGGGGTGACAGTGAAAAACAGTGTAGACACTGTCAGAAAAGATCTGTAGGTTTGATTGAAGGAAGACATTTGAAAGCTGCACTATGATTTTCGTGTAAAGGAGGGCCAGCAGTGCACGTTAAAAGTAGCCGCTATTTCATTGGCAGTATCCTCCACCCCTGAATGAATCTATCCATTGACTCAAAAGTAAGCTTGTCCAAAAGGTATTTGCATCGTTACAGTGTTATAATTACAAAGAAATCTACTGCTTAAAGCTAGATTGAGAAAGGTCTCCTCTCTACAGCAGGAGTTCTCCTTTTTAAGCTGGGGGCCGGGTCACGCTCCCTCAAACAGCTTTGGGGGGCTGGGCGGCCATTTTGCCCTTCCTCCACCACATGGCACTTCCTGGTGTGGTGGAGGTGGTGGTGGGCCACATGAAATGGCACCACAGGCCACAAGCTGAAAATCCCAGGTATACAGCCTTCCCAAAAGAGCAATCAAAAAGGGTTTTAATGTGGGGGTGAACAAACTGTACCCATTGTTTGAGTCATTGTTTTCATAAGGTAGGGCACATAGATAAAATTAATAACAACTACCAGACGGCAGATACCTTAGAACAGTGATGTTGAACCTTGGCACTCAAGGTGTTCTTTACTGCACAGCAGTAAACCCATTCGTGTGAATTCACAGGAACTTGGGCTTCTGTGAATTGAAGTCCAAGAACACCTGGAGAGCCAAGGTTTGTCATCACGGCCTTAGGACTAGCTGTTTACAAGGGAAGGAGACCCATTTGGGAGGATGGATCTAGACATCAAACAGCAAGCGCCTTAATTTTAATGTGATGCAAGATGGTGGAATAATACTTTGGAAGGCATGCATGAAAAACAGGTCCAATAAAATAAAAAAATAAATCAACAGTTTATTAAAATATCATACTGCTTGCAGTCTACTGGTGGCGATTCTGTGTAACTTGCTGTTCTGTACAATGATGTTGGTTAGGGAACTGCAAATGTGAGAATAAAATATAGTATCGAAGTGCTTCATACCATGTTAGGCTGGTCTATCCAGGTCAGACTCATCAACTTTGGCTTACAGCTGTTTTCTAGGGTTTTGAGCAGGAGGATGTTTCCTAGCCATAGCTAGACATGTCAGGGATTAAATCTGGGACTCCTCGCTTGCAAAACATGTGTTTTGTGCCTGAGCTTGGGTCTTTCCTTGGGCAATCGAAATGGCAAGCAGATATAAAAAAACAACCAAATACAGGCTTAGAGACAGTGAAAGCAGGTTGACAGGTACAACGGAATGGTGCAGTATGAGTTATCATTTCATTCTAGCCTACAATTTCACATAAACTATGGGTGTACTACTTGAAAGTGTGTTTGCGCTAGTAACTAGATATTGCGTATGTGTGGTCACAGGGTTCTGTGCAAAACCTGGCACAGAGGGAGCGAGAAGAAGGCTATTGCTTCAGTGTTTACTAATTGCTGACCCAGTGACATCTTTACCTATGAGAATGGAATGTAGCTGTGCGTGTCCGCAATGTGTGTCCGCACACGTCCAGCTAATCCTGTAATGTGCCGTGTACACTTACCTTACCTCCCGAAGATCACTCCTGCAAGGGTCCGGAAGCCGAGAGTGGGGCCAACGCCCCACGAACCAGAACAAAAAAAACCCTACGCGTCCCAGCATCCTCTGTGCCACACGACCCCTCAGCCAATCAGGCAGGAGGAGGCGGGATAGCCGGCGCATGTGTAAAAAAAAGGCTGACGCGCACCCAAAACAGCTCAGCCCAGGGCCCTGCCTTACTGAGGCAGAGAGAGCCCATGCTGAGGAAATGGTCTGCTTGCCGTCCCTTCTGTGCTACCTGAGGGGGAAATGCAAAGGCGGCAATCAGCGATTCATCAGGGGAGGCGCTCTCCCTGGTGGATCGCTGGCTGCTGCCTTTGTATTACCCCCTCCGCTGTTTTGGGTTAGCTCTCGAAACAGCGGTGGGGGTAATACAAAGGAGGCAGCCAGCGATCCACCAAGGGTGGCGCTCTCCCTGATGGATCACTGGCTGGCGCCTTTGCATTTCCCCCTCAGCTGTTTCGTGTCAACCTTCGAAACAGTTGAGGGGGGAATGCAAAGGCGGCAGCCAGCGATCCGTCAGGGAGAGCGCCACCCATGACAGATCGCTGGCTGCCATCTTTGCATTACCCCTTCAGCTGTTTCAAAAGGCTGGCAGTCACCTACCCTCTCTGCAGGGGCCAAGCGACCCGACCGGCGAAGCCGGGTAGCTCATGCTAGTTATACTACTGTATATTGATGAGTACAAGAATTAAAGCTAGCATAGATATCTTTTCAAATCTTTGGCATCCTGCAGTACACCGATGGTACATACATGCAAAAAAGATGCATAGTTATACCTATTCATGATGGTGTTAATGTGAAAAAACAGTATCAGTCTTGGAAGGGTGTAAACAGAATACCCGAAAGTGGAAGATGCAACATGGAAAGGTAGCCCTACCTGAGCTTGGAAGTATTCCTTGTTTGGACTACAACCTTCAGAATGTCCTAGCCATGATTAAGGGATTCCTGGAAATATAATTCCCCCAAACTTTGGTCCCTACTGCCACATTTGTATGGGAGAATATGTACAGTGGTGTCATGCTGTAGTACCTGTAGCATCTAAGCTTCCCTAGTGACTTCCTAGTGAGGCATGTAAATACAGATCAGAACACTGCTCACAATGTGATGCTTTGTGCCTTATTTTCCAGTCATTGTGTAAAACCTCTTAAGTGTATAAATGGAAAACTACATATTCTGACCAATTAATATGGATTATAGTCCAAAGAGTGCTAGAAAATGCAAGCCTTTTACACCTGACCAGTGACTGTGCATATTTCGCAGATGGCAAATGTCCACAATCACTAGTTGATTTACATACAACCTCCAGCATGGAATGCAAACCTTTTGTTCCATTCTGAGTGCATTTTCCACTTTACCTAGCGAATCCGCGCAGTGGCTTGTGTTAATGCACACTCTCTATTTGATTCACATTAAACAGAAGGTGTATACATATTATTAGTTTAAAGGGTTACCACTGTGCCATTTGAAACCATGTTTGACGAAAGCAGCTTGCCAAAACGTATGCACAAACTATTGATTTCTATCTCAAGGTGTGCAGATATAACCAAAGGCATTTCAAAGAAGGGTGGGTTTGTTATGCATAATGTGGAGCTGCAGGTTGATGGAGGAACATAGGGATATGAGCCTTGTATTACTGCCCTTAACACAACTAATCTTTTCTGGTTTTGGAAGCCCATGAAAATAGGGGCCTGGTTGGCACTTGGATGGAACACCAATCTAAATACACCAGGTAAGGCTAGGGAAAAAATAGTTTAACCATGTCTTTCAGAGTTTGCAATGCTGGATTCCATGGGCCAATTGCTTCCTCTGTATAAGGCAGCTTCCAATATTGGTATGTAAGAGGGGGTACTGAAACAGACCCATCCGTAGCTTTGTTTTACTGGTTTCCACTGCCTGTGCTCAGAGTCCCATACAATGCAGCTCCTGGTTATGGCGCTCCTTCTCATTTCAATACTGTATATCATTTTACTGCTACTATAGGGTAGCCCGAATGCACCTCTCCTTAGCAAAGCTTTTGGTGCATTTGTACACTGGACAGGCGAAATCTTAGCAAGCACAATTGGGAATCTCTTTCTGACCACATCTGAACAGACCCATCTGTTGCTAGGAGGCTCCTTCATGGGCTGAAAACATTGCAGCCAAAGAGCAAAATTCACAAGTGCAATGGATGGAAAGTAATTCTGACAGTGGTAATTCTGGTGGGAGGGACAGTCAAGGGACTGGATGGGAGGGATTTTCTCAAGTGGTTGCCTAAAGGAAGAAATGAAGAGTGTCTGTAATATTTCCAAGGGGGCAGAGGTGTTTGACAATCCTTCCGTGCCCCATCCTCACAAAAAGACCCCTCACCTCATCATGATACAAATGAAAAGTTGAAGTTGAGGTGTATTTGCCAGATCATACAATGGAGTTCACGGCAGAGCCAGGAAGTCCCTACATGTTAAACAACACCAACCACCACAAAGACAAGAATTTGATTCAACATATATCAGTATATGGCCGTGATGGCGAACCTTGGCACTCCAGATGTTCTTGGATTTCAATTCCCAGAAGCCCAAGCCCCCGTGAATCCACACAAATGTGTTTGCTGCGATTCATCTGGCCCACGCCGCCCTCGTCACTCGCGGAAGCATGGGCGCATTTTGCTTCCACTTCCAGGAGTGACGAGGGCAGGGCGGGGCGGATGAATCGCAGCAACCCCATTCATGTGGATTCATGGGGGCTTGGGCTTCTGGGAATTGAAGTCCAAGAACATCTGGAGTGCCAAGGTTCGCCATCACAGGTATATGGGAAGAATATCTACTGAAACAGCCATCTGCAACACATGCCTTTGCACACATACCTACAGCCTGAAAAGAGACAGTTATTGACATCGGGGCATATTCATGGCAAAGGAATCAACCAATTGACATACACAGCCAAGAGAGGAAGTAGTCGGTGGTAAAACAGACAACCACCGCGCGCCGAAGACAGCTGCTGATCGACGTGTACAGTCAGTCAGAGGGAAAAGAACAAGCTAGTGTACAAACATGAGAGGGAAAGCGCCCTAAGACAGGCAAACACAGCAAGAGAAACTCAACCCCTGCTATACACACTCTGGTAAAGTGATCCATAAGGGGAGACAGCCATTGATAGACCTGACATAGCAGCCAAGAGCATAACTGACACACATGCACAGTCCGAAAAGGAGAAGCAGCCACGGAAACACATGGAGCGTCTTCAAGGACACACCTGCTCCAAAAGGATGCTCGCAGTCTCACATTTGAACATCCAGCCCCCCTATGTGCAAGAAGCCGGCACAGGCACACAAGGGAAGGAAAAAGAAGCAGAACGTGGCCAGCCAGTGTGAAGTCCTCAGCGTGCGTGCACATTCACAGACAAAGATACATTCAGAGGTCATAGTCACCGTCAGGCTGGGCCCATACCAGTGATCCATCTGAACCTAGTGGCCAGAAACAGGGAAGGGAAATCACGCTTCAGTCCCTACGGCGGCAGAGCCCCCCGTGCGGCCCCATTTTCAATCCTAAGAGAAAGGGGGCAAGAAAGATCTTTGTTGGACAACCACTGCAGATTGACACAGGAATTACACAAAAAATGACCTGTTGGCCGGGTTATAGTCTTCCCAACAGGGTTTAGCAAAACACCCTCCCGCCAAAGAAACTGGGTTGAAAGATGGATGGAAACCGAAGGCAATTGCATGGCTTTTCGCAAAAGACTGTGTAGTCTTAGGAATTCCCTGTGTCCCACTCTTGAAATATGCTTTCCAGAAGAAAACACAATAGTGATTACTGTATGTTGTGTCTTGCATTCATTTTTTGTCTGCATGCTGGGCATCAGATTATTCCTCATCTCATCTTTTTTAGCCAATCTTTATTTTAACAGTCTCTAAGACCTTGCTTTCATTTTCTTAAAAAATGATGAGTTTGAACCCACCTACCTATTTTCAGAATCCTGTCCAGTGATCATGAGTTCCATAGGTCATTTGTGGCATGCTGGTGAAGGGTGAGGAGAGCCCTTTAGGGAAGTCTAAATGGAGCTCACACACCAACCAACTGAGAGTAACGTTTCTTCAATTAGGCACATCCGATTGTGCCCAGTAACTATCTGCCTTTGGTCTAGCACAGTGATGGCGAACCCTGGCACTCCAGGTGTTCTGGTAATTCAATTCCCAGAAGCCCAAATCTCTGTGAATTCACACGAATGGGTTTACTGTGCGTAAACCCATTCATGTGGATTCACAGAGACATGGGCTTCTGGAAATTGAAGTTCAAGAACACCTGTAGTGCCAAGGTTCGCCACCGCTGGTCTAGCATCTCCCACCTTCTTTCTCTCCGCTAGAGCCATATTCCTTACCCCCCTCTCAAAAACTCAACTCTACCCATTCCTTGCTTCCAGTTTATCTTTGCTTCTGCCTTTTCTCATTAATTTCTCCTACTTGGCCAGCGAGTGAAAGGCTCAGCAGGCTCACTGTCCATATTCTCCAGCTGTGCTTTCTGCCCTCTTCCCTCTATAAGGACAGGAGCATCATGTTGGAACACATGCTCCACATAGAGAAGCTCGACTCCTTTGGCATCTCTAGTTATGAGTCAGGCAAGTGGGTAATGACATCGATGACTTCTGCCAGAAACCTTTAGGGAGGAGGTGGGCCAGTGCTCTGACCTGGTGGAGAATTGCCTTCTGGGCCCTCAGCTCTCATCTTTGCTTTCTCCCTAATTACTTTTTTTACACATGCACACAGACAGCCATGTGGTGTGCTACTGTCTCTGTTACACAGGAGATATAGAAAGGCTTTTTCTACAGGTTTAGGGCATCAGACTTTATATAGGGGAAAACCACACACCTTTATTCTAGTTCATTGAGGGAAAAGGCAAAAAAGAAGATGCTGCCCACCTATGGGACTCACCTTTTCATACAGACTATCCCCAAATCTCCTGAAAACAGAAGTTGAGGGGACATCAGAGAAGACAAAAGGTCTAGGCCAGTGACGACCAACCTTGGCATTCCAGGTGTTCTTGGACTTCAATTCCCAGAAGCCCTGATCAGCAGGAGTGTTGACATGGGCTTCTGGTAATTGAAGTCTAAGAACACATGGTGTGCCAAGGTTGACCATTGCTGGTCTAGGCCCTTCACCCCAGAGTCTAAACTGTGAGGACAGATGAGGGAATCACCTCATAAATGGGTTCTCAAACTTGGACATCCAGATATTCTTGGACTTCAATTCCTAGAAGCCCTGATCATCAGGTGTGCTGACTTGGGCTTCTGGTAAGTGAAGTCCAAGAACACCTGGGGCCCCAAGGTTGGAAAACCCTGGCCTCATGAATTTTGTGGGGAAAGAGAGGACTGAACAGGCAGATCATTTGATACCATCTCATAGTATCTACATAATGGGTCCACACTCCATTCCATCCAGAGCTGATCCTTTCCCTTGGCACACACAGAGGTGCATGGGGGCCAACCATGGCTCTAGAGATGGAGGTGTGATGAAGGGGAGAAGAGGTCAAATTGTGCCAAGAGTTGGCTTCCTTGATCACACAGAACCATATGGAGGGCAATAGAGAGGGGGCAGAGGAGGAAAAGGGAGGCTCTCTCAAACTAGATGGCATCTTAAGTCTGGAAGGAGTCATGGACTGTGGCGGGTGCCAAAAAAGAATGAGGAAACCAGGGCGATTTGGAGTTGGGTGCAACTGAGCCATGGAGGCCATGGGGTTTCTCTCCTTCCCTTGCTTGAGATCATGGAATCAGTGGGTTGGGAAGGGGTCTTTTAGGCCCCTGCTCAATGCAGGGAATCCGAATCAAAGCAGATATCTTGGCTATATCTCCCACCGCTGCACATTTCCCTTCCTTGAGGAGTGAGAGAGCCAGGCGGGATCCTATTGTCCTCTCCTTTCTCCAGGCAGACTTTTTTTTTTAAACGAATGATGCATAAATGGCACAATGTCCCGACCTCTTAACCTTTCCACACTGCTGAAAAATACCCCCACCTGGTTCCTTTCCTTTTAGCCGTCCAACCCCAAAAACCAAATCCCAGCCACAGGAAGGAGAATTGCCTGGTCTTATCGCCCAGCTGACCTCCCAGACCCCACAGTATCCGAGGAGGGACACCCCCCCCCCATTTTCACCCTCCTGAGGCTCCCCTGTGGGTTGGGGGGGGGGAACAACCGCGGAGGGGCTTTACACCCACGGCCATCTTCGGAGGGATCCCTCCGCCGGCCTCCTTGTGGGTGGTGTGTGTGTGGGGGGGGAAGAGGTGTGGTCCCTCCGCATGCACGGACCCAACCGCGGTGGGGGCGCCGCCTTTCCCGCCCCCTCCCTCCCTCCCTCCCTCCGGCTCACCTCCACTGTCCACACCAGCTCCTCACCCGGCCGGCCCAAGGCTGGCTTCCTCCTCGTGGCTTCTCGCTGCTGCCTCCTCCCCGTGCAGAGACCGGGACCTCCTCGGGTCCCCTTTTTTTCCCTCTCTCTCTCTCTGCCTGACGCCGGTTGTGGGAGAAGGTGGGGATGGAGGGGGGAAAGGGGGGGGTTCCCTCTCTCTCTCCTCCCGCCCTGCAGTCTCCCAGAGACGAGGGGGGGGGATTTGCCCTGGTCCCACCCCCCGGGTTTTCCCGCCTCCCCCCTCCTTTTTGTGGGGAAGGGCTGCCCAAGGGGAGGAGGGAGACACCCCCCCCCCCAGCCTCCGTCTTGTTACCTTATAATTGTAGCTTTCTCCCCCAACAAGGCGGGTGTTTCGCCCCGTTGCTCTAACCACTACTAGGCTGTACGACCGTCGAGTGGCTCTCCTCTCCTCTCCTGACACCAGCCCCACGGTCTTTCCCCAGGCTCGTTCTCTCTCCTCCCCGGCCCACCGCGCCGCACCCCCACCTCGTGCCACCCCCCACCCTACCCGGTGCCACCCGTGCCTACGAACCACGCGCGGAGGGCGGGGAAGTGTCTTAGCCCCTTCCTTCCCGCAGATCCCAGGCGTCCTTCTCTCTCAGCCGGTTCGGCCCTCCAGTCCCAGACTTCGCTCCCCCACCCCCACCCCCACCCCCACCCCACATGCCCTTCCAGACCCGTCCAAGGCAAAAGGGGGACCCGATCCACCCCGGAAACCCACCCGCCCACCTCCGCTGCAAGCCAAGCCACCCGATCTAACAAGGGAATAAAACATTTCTTTGGGAAGAGACGAGCATTTCTCCTTCCCCTTTCTGACTCTTTCTGCGCGGGGGGGGGGGAGGGGGAGGATGATGCCCTTCAGGGAGCTTTTTCCTCCTCCTTCCACCCCCCCCCCCAAAATAGACTGTTTTTCCCCGGGGGGGGGAACCAGGCGCCACAACCAAGTCCCTACATCTCTACGATTCTATTTTATTTTTTGCAGTTGCATAGGTTAAAATTAATTGAGTCTAATAAGAAGTTATTTATTCTTTTTTTTTAAAAAAAGGGAGGAAGATCCCGTGCACTTGCAGTCTGGATGATCAGGGCCACAAATCACGTGTAAGCGTGTACACACGCACACACGAGAGAAAGGTATGAGTGTGTGCGTAAGATTGTGACTGATCCTCTGCAAATTTGGCATGGAGATAATAAAGGGTCGCTTTTAGAAGTCTGAACTCGTCTCTCTCTCTCTCTCTCTCTTGAGATGCGTGTGTATGTTGTGTGTCCGCATTGTAAAACCTCCGCCTACGCAGGGTGAGTGTAGGTATTATTAGTCCGAGGAGCGTTTTGGGGATCATCAGCGTTAACTATTGGGGACGGGGGGGGGCAAGGTGCCCCTTAGTTTTCCACCCAGCGCCCCCCCCCCTAATCACTTTCCCTTTTTAAGAAAAGGGAAAGTAACGGAGCCGACTGACGTGTGTATAGTGGAGGGGGGGGGCAGAAAAGTAGCCCCTCCTGGGGCCCGGCAAGAAGACAAACCCTGATGCCTGTGACCCTCCATAAACAACACCCAGACGTTTTTTTTCTCGGAAGGGGGGCGGAGAGGAAGAGGAAGATATAGATATATACGTAAGCGGCAAGATAGTAAAGCCGGTCTTACCTTTTCATGACAACTCCCGGGGAAAGAATAGACCAGAACAGCAGAGGAGCAAAATTTTCTCCGCGTCTGGAGAAAGAGAGAGAAGGGTTGTTTTTCCTCTTTGATCTTCCCCCACCTTCAACATCTTTTTATTTATTTTTGTTTCCCCCCCCCCCAAAAAAAATCCTCTTTTAATCTCCTTTTCTCCTGCAGGGATCCAAACAAGCGCTAAATCCAAACAGCATCAGCGGCAGCATTTTCTGACACCCCCCTTCCCCCCCCCCGTTCCTTCCTTCCTACCTTCTTTCTCCCTCCCCTTCTAAAATTTCTGTCCGATCTTTATTCACCGCTTAGGAGGCGAGTCGTGACCCCTCCCTCCCCCTTTGCCTTTTTGCCTCCCTCCCTCTCTCCTCTCACCCCCCCCCCCCACCGCCCGGTCTGTCTCTGTTCAAGGTTGTTGCAGCAAGCTTCCGCGTTTACACGTGTTGCATCCCAAAGTTAAAGCCCCAACCTGGCACGATCGGAGCGGGAGAGGAGGGCAAGTGGTTGTCCCGCTAGGGATCGGGGCGGCGGGTTGCAAATAAATAAGCAAATATAGGAGAGAGAATTTTTTAAAAAAATGAGGGGGGGGAGGGATTGCATGGAAGCCTAGTAGCCTCTAATAAAAGCCAAAGTCCCTCTGCCTTGCCTTTCCTTTCCCCCGGGGCCTTGAGCCTGGAAATCTCTGCATCGCTTGGAGAGAGTTGAGTTATTATTATTTCCACCACCACCCCACTCCACTTCGGATCACTCCCTCCCGCCCTTTCTTTCCCGGGTCACCTTTCTAAAAACACGCGGGGAAAAAAGAGATTTTTTTTTTTGGGGGGGGGGGGGTTGAGGATGGAAAGAAGCGCATGGGAGGCGAAGGGGGCGGGCCGGCAGGAAAAGCGGCGGCGATGGGGGGGGGGTGTCATTTGATATATATTTATTCCTTTAACGCCTCCTCGTCTGTTCTCCTCTCCCTCTTCGCGCAGGGCGAAGAGACACGCGCGCAGTGCACACGCACCAGGGGAGGGTCATTAGCATTCAACACCAACCTCACACTCACTCTCTGCCACCACCACGGCAGAAGCAGGTTGCAAAGCGAGCGGATTCCGGGACTTTCGGGGGGGGGGGGGAGAGAGAGAGGTTGGCTGGTTGGAGAGAGCGAGCGAGCCCAGGCGAAAAAGCCCTGGTGGCGCAGTGGTTAAACTGCTGTACTGCATCCAGAAGGTTGCGAGTTCGATTCTGACCGGGGAACTCAAGGTTGACTCACAGCCTCTTCCATCCTGCCGAGGTCGGTAAAATGAGGACCCAGCATGTTGGGGGGGCAAAATGCTAATTGTGGGATCGGTAGACATGTGTAATTGGTAGGTTTAGCGCTGCAGTCCTAGCCTAGGCAGTGGGGGGAAAGGAGGGGAGGTCCAGATCTCTGGTGGCACGGGACCCATTGCTTCTAATTTTAGGGGCGGGGGGGGGGTGGTCTTAAATCCAAGCGGCGCGTGTGTGCACTGCACACACACACGCTCACACATTCACACACATATATACACACAGAGACAGACACACACGCAGGCTACTAGGCTTACACGCAAATGATCTTTGAAACCCAGTTTTCTTTTTTTTGGGGGGGGGGAATCTTAGTAGAAAGACTCATAAGGAGATAAATGGGAGGAGGGGTGGCAAAGGTTAGACGGTGCCCCCCCCTCCATGGACCTGATGCGATCCCACCCCCAAAAATAACCGCGTGCCTAGCCTCGATCCCAACATGCACAGACGACAGTAGCCAAGCCAAATTTACCGCAGAGAGAGAGAGAGATTAGAAAAGGTGAAGTTTGCACCACCTCATTGGCAGTGAAGTAAAATGAAAATGGAGTAAATTATCTTCTTTTTTTCCCCCTCTCCCCCCTCCCAATTTCTTTCCAAACGTACCCCCACCGAATCAGGGCTGCTCTGAGTGGCCCAGAGAGACCCGGGAGGCCTTGGAGAAGACGGTGGGACCCCCCCAGGAAAAAACCGGACTCTGGGTCCTTCCTTGGCATACGTCGTCGAGAGCGTTTGCAATCATGTACATGTAACGGCGGGAGCATTGGTGCGATGCGCGAGAGAGAAGCAAACCCAAAACCCAGCCGGGTTGCAGAGAGAGGAGCCGAGGGAAAAAGAGGAGGGGGGGAGGAGGAGGAAGGGGGGTGATCCTGCCTGCCTGCAGCCCTCCTTTGGCTCTGGCAGCATCCACCCTGTTAGGAAGAGACCCGAGAGCAGGAGGCGGCGGCAGCAGCAGCAGGGCGAGCCGGGATGGAAGTGAGAATCCAGTGGATCGCCAAAGGTCCGTCAAAGATACGGGGCAATTCGTTGGCTTCCTCGTTTGCGGGACGACCAGAACCGTCCCAAGACGAAAGCATCTTGCAGGACCAGGACTGGCCCCGATCCTTTGGGGCCACTCCGGGGACTGGCGTGGGGAGGAGTTTAATGAAGAGGAGGAGGCAGTAAGTAGCAGCTCCCAAGAGTCTGGACTCTGGAGGAGAGAGACGAGTTACTCAAGGGGAAGAGGCGAGTGGCGGTGGACAGGATCCAGCTTGGATCCTTCGGGCATAAATAGTGGCAGGCAGGGAAAGGAGTCTTAGCAAAGCAATCACATTTATATGCCGCCCTACAGCGCCTGGTGCACTCTCTGGGCCAGCGGTGCCCAAACTATGGCCTGTGGGATGGATCCGGCCCCTGACACCAATTCATCTGGCCCATGCTACCCTCGTTGCTCCTAGAAGCAGAAGTAAAAAACGCACCTGTACTAGCGCATTTTACTTCCTTTTCTGGGAGCGACAAGGGTGGTGTGGGCCGGATGAATTGGTATTGGTGGCAGGATCTGGCCCACAGGCTGTAGTTTGGGCACCCCTGTCCCAGAGAGAGCACCAAGCGCTGTGGGGTGGTATATAAATTAGGGGAAGGGGGAAGCAGGGAGAAGGAGGGGGAAAATGATAATTTACTCCATGTGACTGACCCACGGCCCGAAAAGTTTGGGTACCCCTCCTCTGGGTGGTTCACAAGTTAGCATTTTGTCCCCCAACATGCTGGGTACTTACTTTACCGACCTCAGAAGGATGGAAAGGTGAGTCAACGTTGATCACTGGTCAGGCTAGAGCTCACAATATTTTGGTTGCAGGACAGCAGTTTAACCACCGCCCCACCAGGGCTTCTGATGTCCTGGTGGCGCAGCTGATTTCCAGGCCACTCTTTCAGGGACTCAAGAGATACTCTCCCCTACCCCCCCCCCCAAAAAAAAAAATACACCAAGGAAAGCTTAGACGCTACTGCCAGTGACTCAACGGCAATCCCATCCGGCGTTTAACTAACCTGACAACCCTGAGGTCTAATGGCCTTGGGTGCCAAAGTCCACAGGAAAGGATAATGGTCCCCAAGTGGATTAAATCCCATTTGAATCCATCTTGATGGAGGGCAGCAGCTTCATCAATACTGACCTGGGGCCAATGAAGACTGTGCCAAAAGGGTTCGGGACCAGAAAATGACTTGTGGAACTGGATCAGTGGTACGGGCGTCACACTGCGATGCGGAAGGCAAATGGAAGGCTACTGCATTACATGGTTCCCAAGACAATTTTCATGGCTGATCACCATGATGATAGCCCAGTGATGGTGAACCTTGGCACTCCAGGTGTTCTTGAACTTCAATTACCAGAGGCCCAAGCCAGCACTCCTGCTGATCAGGGCTTCTGGGAATTGAAGTCCAAGAACATCTGGAGTGCCAAGGTTCACCATCACTGTGATAGCCAATATTCAGAATCGGATATGGCACTTGAAGAAGTCCTAAAATTAACTTTCCCTGCCTTTGCCCCAATACTGTCTGGAGGGGTGGCCAGGAGTTCTCCCTGGTCTCAAGCAAAGGCATTTCCCAGCTGTATCTTGAAATGGTGGGGATCAACCCAAGGACCCTTTGCCGATATACTGTGTGCCATTATGCTAAGGCCTTTTCCCATAACTGCTCACTCCTGGCTCTGTCCCAAGAAAATCCATCTCCTTTAATTATAGAAGAGAACAACCGAGATGCATCCCTTCTTCCCATCCCCAAGGAAGTATTGTTTACTTTTCAGTCTTCCAAGATGCAATCCTGTAATCCAGGCGACTGTGCAGCACAGGGTATGTGTGTGTTGTTATTACTCCAAGATGCCTCCAGAACAGGGAGCATCAAATAACTGAAGCAAATGAGCCAAGACTCACACGACCTGCCCTCAACCCCCACCCCCTCCCCAAACCCCATGGCTGTCCAGGTTGATCTGGCATAAAACATTCCTTCTGGCCACCCAGTTAATTTTGTCAGAGAGGCCTAAGTGAATGTGAGGCAAAATCCTTTCTTTTCCCCAGAATCCCTTCCGTCAGCCAAGGATATTTCATTGAGACTCAAGTGTGGGAGTTCATTATACTTTTAGCTTAAAACATTTTAGCTGGAAACTTTTAGCTTAAACAGGTGAGGCATATAGCTGGCAATTGTGGTTAGCCTTTCCTGCTGACAAGAGCTGAGGTTAGCTATTTCCTGCATCAACAAGCGCTTCCTGCCTCTACCTCTATGCAGAGGTTCTGGTTTGATGCAGAAAAGTGTCTCTATGTAACCTTCATATAAATGCTTTTCGTATTAGCCATTCATAGCTGAGGTTAGATCGTAACTACTGCTGAATATACAGGTAACAGCTTTTGCAAGAGTACCGCCACAGAGAATAGGCTTTGGCCTAGTCTGGCAGGATATAAGCTACTGCGCATGTACTAGTAAGAGATATAGGTCATGCCATATATGGTTATGCTATAGAGAATGTCATATTATTGGCTGAATACCACTGCACCTATGCTTGCGTATACATCCTGTGTATGCTGTCGTAATACATCCTGTGGAACCTGTGTATTTTTCAATAAAAACTTGCTCCCCGGTGCCGGAGCACTTAGCTCTTTTTCTTGCGCACCTGTAACTCTGACTGCTGTTTCAGTTTCTTCTGACTTTATGCTTACACCCTTGTTGAGCTGGATTCTCAACAAGTGCTTGGTCAATCTCTGACCTGATCTCCTTTTCTGTAGCCACCTTCTGGCTAGAATTTCTCCACATCTGGTGCCCCCCGTGTGAGGCAAATCAGATTGTAATCTACCGGATCCAGATTACAATCTCCCTTCACTTCGACCACGCTCACGACTTCAGCGCTGCGGCCCCACAGTCCTCACCCACGACCGGCTAGGTCCAGGACGTCCCTCGTCATCCGTGTAAGGATCCCGGGTGAGTGACACAGTCAAGTTAGAGTACTTAGACAAGACAAGATAAGACAACATGGGCAGTGGTCTCTCTTCTCTGCAACAAAAGTATTGTCAGGATCTTAAACACCTCCTGCAGAAAAATGGACATGCAGTATCAATCAATGAAATAGAGCAACTCGTTAAGGCAATTTACGATGTTTGTCCATGGGTCCCAGAAAACGGGACTTTAAAGTTACAAGTGTGGGAAAAAATTGGGACTCAATTTCAAAACCACCCCAGAGTCAGTGTAACTGTACAACTCCTGTGGTGCAAAGTACGAATCTGCTTGCAAAATCTCACCCCGAAAAATATTTTGTTGGCGCAAGGAGTTACAGTGTCTCTGCCACAGATTCTGCCGCCATGTCCGTTACAAAGACCGGACTTAAAACGGGACTCTGATCCTACGGCACCACCACCATATGCCACCCCACCAGATCCTCCTGATCTGAATAATAAACAACCGAAGAACATTTTTTTGGCCCAAAGCCTGACCACCTCCATGCCACAAATACTGCCACCTGCTACTGGAGATCCTCTATCCCCAACAGCACCCCCGCCATATGGGCCACAATTGCCTCCGAAACCCCCTGATGAAGGTGGAACGTTTTATCCTGCTTTGCAGCAATCAAGTACTGTTACCCCATTCTCTGCTGTTTTAACTGCGGCTGTTCTGGACTTGGAGGCTGCTACTACATTTCCAATCATCAGCCGTGCCTCAATAGTTGCAAATGCTCTAGCCCTCCCTGCCACCTCATCGCAGATAGAAGCTATTACTGCATGCAGAATGGCAGGCAGAGAGGGTTCTGAGGGCAGCACAGAGGACCTTGGCTCATCCCTGAAGTGCCCCCCATCACGAAAGGTGGAGAAGAGGACCAAGCAGGGGAAGCCGAGTGATAAGCTTGATTCCTCACTTGGGGGCAGGAATTGGAAGGATGAGCCAGAGGGGGAGAGCAGAAAACCCAAAATCAGAAAGGGGTCTTCTCGCAAATCCAACATGACAGTTTTTCACTTGGTTAAGATTCAAATACTGCAACTGAAAGAAGCCCAGAGAAAACGTGGCATGGATCCTTCCTCTATGGATGGCAGGTTTCTTCCAAAATACAAGGTGGGAGAAGATATACTCCAGTTTTTGGCTAAGTTACTTGCAAATTCTGGAGAAGCTGTTCTTTTGGGTTCTTGCATTTTCTACCTGCTGAAATACAGATGGATGTGCCTGGAGAGTGAAGGACTGAGTGAGTAGCTGAAAAGCTGAAAGATGTGCTTGTTTGGAGGGCAGAGGGTTGCCTGGTTGTTTTGTGACCAAGAACTGTGCTGGAGGGAAGATGGTGTTTTAATTCTAGTCTGAAGAGATCTTCAATCAACATTTGGACTCTTAATTTGGACATTTTACTCTGGACTAAAAAGTTTGTGTGGACTCCAAAGACCTCTTTAAAATGTTCTAAATGTTCTGCTGGTGGGAAATGTTGTTAAAATGATATGTGTAGTTTGTTTGCTAGAATTTTTATGAAAACTTTCTTGTAAGGAAGAAAAGAAATGTGCTTGCCTGTTTTAAAAATGCATACAGTGAACTATGACAAAAAGCATGATTTTACAAGAAGATCATGGTTTTTGTCACCCTAACGAGGGGGGTGTCGTGGAATGAATGTCCTGCTCATTCCATGTTTCCTGCCTCCTGAAAGGGGGGGGAGATGCCCCTGCAAGATGGCAACACCTGGGAGTCATGGCCACATGGCAGACTTGGGGAAGAAGGGATGGAACCTGGTGTGTGATTGACATGTCTTCTTGTTGGAAGGTCCATGGGGGTAAACCCTAAGGAGGAGGGTCAAAGGGAGGATCCTGATGGGACGGGTCTTGTCCGAGAGGAGGAGACCCTCACACATTAAAGGAGTCGCTCTTGAAAAACTGGCTGGCAAACAGCCAAAATGTAGTCTCTTAGATGGGGGGGCGACCAGACTTCTTCCTCCCCCCCCCCCCACAACAGACTGCTTTAACTATGTGCTTTTGATCTTTCACTGGAATGTATTTTGAGACTTTGCTGTACTTGTAATACAATTATGAAAATGCCTGGAAGAGTTTTTCACTGTAACCCTACATATGTAATTGAGTTTGTTATATTGCAATGGTGTTATTCGATATATCAGGCATGTTTCATGTCTAGTTCCATGGTGCAATCTCTTGTGGAGAGGGTTGTAATAACATGGCACTGGTCATCAAACATGGCATGTTCATGTTTCTTAGAGGAGCTGGTTGCCCTGTAGGTGGGCCTCTTGACTCCCTCTTGCAACTTTATGGTGTTAAAAAAATGTTTTCTACTATGGATGAAGATGCTCATCTTTCATCACCTGACATAGATAGTCAATTGATTTGAAAGCCAGATATTGTTTAGATAAATTTTGACCCTGATTGGTTTTAGGCCAGATTGAGAAAGAACTTCTATCTGTAGGAGATTGTCACTAATGATGTATCTACTAATTGCCATAGGTGTTTTTATAGTAAGCTGCATTATGTTATGTTGTTGCATTCAATGTGTACCAAATCTTATGGCTGTGAGTAAGAACTGTTTTCATGCATCAGGAAGATCCACAGGGTTTACTCAAAACCAAATCTATCAAGCTCGCTATCAGAATGAGATCTGCCAGGGTAATTATCGAGCCGTTCCTCGTGTGGCAGAGGAGCACTATGATGATGGGGAATATGTATATTGTTTGCCAACAAATAACGTGGAATATGAAGATGTTAACTCAGAATCTGATAGCGAGATTGAATTCCAGCGTGTGTATAATTGGCAAACGATGTCCCGCAGAAAATAATAAATTTAAGAAGTGGAAATGTGGGAGTTCATTATACTTTTAGCTTAAAACATTTTAGCTGGAAACTTTTAGCTTAAACAGGTGAGGCATATAGCTGGCAATTGTGGTTAGCCTTTCCTGCTGACAAGAGCTGAGGTTAGCTATTTCCTGCATCAACAAGCGCTTCCTGCCTCTACCTCTATGCAGAGGTTCTGGTTTGATGCAGAAAAGTGTCTCTATGTAACCTTCATATAAATGCTTTTCGTATTAGCCATTCATAGCTGAGGTTAGATCGTAACTACTGCTGAATATACAGGTAACAGCTTTTGCAAGAGTACCGCCACAGAGAATAGGCTTTGGCCTAGTCTGGCAGGATATAAGCTACTGCGCATGTACTAGTAAGAGATATAGGTCATGCCATATATGGTTATGCTATAGAGAATGTCATATTATTGGCTGAATACCACTGCACCTATGCTTGCGTATACATCCTGTGTATGCTGTCGTAATACATCCTGTGGAACCTGTGTATTTTTCAATAAAAACTTGCTCCCCGGTGCCGGAGCACTTAGCTCTTTTTCTTGCGCACCTGTAACTCTGACTGCTGTTTCAGTTTCTTCTGACTTTATGCTTACACCCTTGTTGAGCTGGATTCTCAACAAGTGCTTGGTCAATCTCTGACCTGATCTCCTTTTCTGTAGCCACCTTCTGGCTAGAATTTCTCCACACTCAAGTCTTCCCCATACCTCCAAACTTGCTCTAGTGCCGTAATGGCGAACTTTGGCACTCCAGGTGTTCTTGGACTTCAATATCCAGAAGCTTAAGTCTCTGTGAATCCACACGAATGGGTTAACTACGCATACAGTAAACTCATTCATGTGGGCTTCTGGGAATTAATGTCCAAGAACGCATGGAGTGCCAAGGTTCAGCATCACGGCTTTAGCAGAGAAGCAGACTTTGGGTACCTTTCCTACTTCTACCTTACAAATGTACTCAGGATGGGAAAAAAATGGCTGTTTTGAATTTGCGAAGGTGAACTGGTGTGAGCTTCCCCTGTGTTCTCATTCATCTCTGCTTCCCTTTGTCACATCTCCCCACCCTCACACACCCCAATCCAAGTTAGGAGAAGAAGGGATTTTAGGTCACAGATTTTCCTCTCAAAACCATTGCATCAGGGATAAAGATTACACTGTAAACAACTAACAGCCACGATAGCTATTAAGAGTATTTCTATTATGTCATCGATAGGCATGCTACTTGAAGTCTCCATCCAGAGGATTTACAATCTACAAATTAACACACAGAGACAACAGAAGGAGAAATAAAGGGGAGGAAATGTCACATTGAGTAGAACCTTTTTATTTAACGGTAAGGTGGCTCAAGTGGCTAAAACGCTGAGAGGCGGAAGGTCAGCAGTTCGATTCCCGAGTACTGCAGGACGGAAAGAGCTCCCGTCTTTGTCCCAGCTCCTGCCAACCTAGCAGTTGGAAAGCAAGACATTGCAAGTAGATAAACAGGGGCCACTTCGGTGAGAAGGTAATCAGCGTTACATGCGCTCCGGTGTCTAGTCATGCCTGCCACATGACCATGGAAACATCTGCAGAAGCAGACAGCACTGGCTCTTCGGCTTTGAAACAGATGAGCACTGCACCCTAGAGTCGGATACAACTGGCTTTCGAGCAAGGGAAACCTTGCTCAAAAGCCAGTTGTACTGGACTCTAGGGTGCGGTGCTCATTTCAGTTTACAACCAAAGAGCCAGTGCTGTTTGTATCTGCAGATGTTTCTGTAGTCGTGGCAGACATGAATAGACACTGGAGCACACAATGCTGTTACCTTCCCACCAAAACAGTACCTATTTATCTATTTGTAATTTCTTGCTTTTGAACTGCTGGGTTGGCAGGAGCTGGGACAGAGACGGGAGCTCACTCTGTTGTGCAGCACTCAGGTCTCAAACTGCTGGCCTGTCAAACTTCCAATTGTCAAGTTCAGCATCTTAACCACTAAGCCACTGCAGTCCCCTTAGTGTGCTACAACTAAATACTAGTGACAGGGGAGGAAGAAAGACAACTGGACAGATTGAGGTTAGTGCCAGAGCCTTCTACCCTGCCCATGAGCTTGTCAAACTGGTTTTGGGTGGAGGCTCTATGACCCAGTGGGTCTTTTCTCAAACTGCATCACTCCTGAGTTTCTGAGAACTATCTTATGAACCTTTTGATACACCAAAAAGGAGAGAGCTTTCGAGAATAGAAGAAACCCCCTTGTGAGAATTAAACCATAGGTCCATCTAGTGTAGCGCTGTCAATACTATTTAGTGACAGCTCTCCCAAGGTAGCAGATAAGCATTTTCCTAACTGTCTAGAGAGGGCAGGATTCACACTTGGGACTGTCTGTTGTGCAAAATATGTGCACCATCATCAATGAGCGACAGCCCCACTGAGCACATCTTGGGGTTCAGATGACATGCAGATGGCTCTAAAAGCCTATTCTACAAATTGCTTACAGAAGATGTGGGTTGAGAGGACCAAGGTGCCCCTCCCATGTAATAATTAGACAAATGAATGCAATCAAGGTCCGCCAAGTTCCACGATCATTCTGTGGAAACTCCAGAGAATGGAGGCAGTAGGCTTCCCCTGCCTTCTCACTTACCACGGGTTCCCTATGGACAAGTGCTGTTAATAATTTAATTGTGTGTATATATTGGGGGAGATCTCACCTTTCTGAACTTAGTGCTGCTTCTCTCCTGCAGTTCAGACTAGGCAGCATCTTTGAAAAGTCGCTGAGATTCTGGTGCAGTTTCGTATGCACTGCGGAGTCATAGCTATTCATGTAAATTGTTCAGTGCAGGGAACTATTCTTCATCTCTTTGGAGAGGAGTGTGAGTGTGAGCTGTGTGCAGAGAGTTGTGTTCCTTCCAGAGATCCACGGATTGCCGTTGCAGGTTTCGCTTATTTCTTTTCTCTCCTTCTCATGCATACACACACATACACACAATAAACAGCCTAACGTGGGAATCACACATATTTTGTTTTTTGATCTTTGTATCCCCTGGTTTGAAACGGTTAATTAGGCCTGACAGCAATACAGTCAAATACAGGGTTGGGAACACTGTCAATACCCCCCAAGCTTGCTTCTTTCTTTCTTTCTTCCTTCCTTCCTTCCTTCCTTCCTTCCTCCCTCCCTCCCTCCCTCCCTCCCTCCCAAAGGTAAAGGTCACCCTTGCTCGGAAGCCAGTCATATCTGACTCTAGGGTTCAGTGCTCATCTATGTTTATAGCCAAAGAGCCAGCGCTGTCTCTGTTTGCAGATGTTTCTGTGGACATGTGGTAGGCAGTGGCTCAAGAGCTTAAGATGCTGACTGGGAGGCGGAAGGTCAGCAGTTCAAAACCCGAGTACTGCATGACAGAATGAGCACCCGTCTCTGTCCCAGCTCCTGTCAACCTAGCAGTTCGAAAGCAAGAAATTGCAAGTAGATAAATAGGTGCCACTTTGGTGGGAAGGTAAATAGCGATCCGTGTACTTTGGTGTCTTTCTTATCTAGGCCAGACATAAAACTAGAAAAATGAAGTTACCATTTGGTGGGTTCATTCTGCAGTTCCCTTCGCCTGACCTAGTGTGAGAAAGATTAGCTGACAGCACAAGGTTGCCGTCACCAGGATACACCCGATTGTGGTTCAAAAATTCTACAATCTTCGAGGAGGCTCTTTCTGGGTACCCCTTTCCCCCATCCTCAAAAACAACAAGTCCTGCAAGCTCTTCATCCAGGCCTCTAGACTGCCACACTTCCAGTGGCTCTGGTCCAACTTCCCAGCCTAAGCACATGCTGAAAGCCAGCATTTTGGTTCTGAAAGAGAACACCAGGTAGATTTTAAAAAACACAGTTCAGTGGCTTCTTTATGCAGAGCTTACGAGGCTTGTGAAGGTGCAGTTATTGGCGAACGATGCCCAGTGCCGTTCCGTGGGACTCTGATCTACGTTCTGCACAGATGCAGGTTACTCCAGAGGTGGGTCTCCCCCCCCCCCCAAAAAAAAGGCACACCTGCTCCCCTGCCCCCCCCCCCCCCACCTCTGCTGCCTTTGCTGCAATCCTCAAATCAGGGTTGGAAATGTTCGACAAAATGATTAGAAGGGAGGAGGGGGAGTGAGCATTTTTTGGCCGAGCCCTTCTAACAGCAGCAGGAAAGCAGAATGGCTCAGAGGAACAAAGCAACCCCTTCTCTATTCCTGACGCTTGACTTTTGCTGGCAGGGAACAAGGGAACGAGGAAGAAAGGGAGGAAAAAAATAGACACGAGAGAATGAGAATGTCCAAAGCCTGGATTCCGGCTGCCTTTAATGAGGGAGATCTGTCCCTACTTTTGGGGGGAGGCACTGGGATGGGTGGGCAAAGGGATCCGGAAAAGCAGGGTAGGGTAATCCAGACTCCTGGGTTTTCTGAGTGTGCCACCGTGTTGAGTGATGGGGCAGGGGCAGGGGCATGAGGCCCTGGGAGCCCAGAATCCTGGGTTCTCTTAGGAAAGAGAGAGAGAGGAGGGCAAGAGGCAAAGAGGTGCATTACATCAGAATGAAACAGACACATGAATTGTGCAGTGATATTGCATGAATGGGAATCAGCAGGAGCTCAGAGTCCTTTACGTTAGATTTCTAAATTCGAGAGGATCATGAGTGGGAGACTTGATTCCTGTTGCTTTTGGTTGCAAATCTTTTTTCCTAGAAATTCCCTGTGGATTTTCTGGTTTTTTAAAATCACTTTTTTATTTTTCCCATGAGTACCCCCGCCCACCACCACCACCAATGACTATTTTTTTGGGGGGGAAGAGAGAGGGACAATGACAGAGAGATCAGAATAGCTACTGCAAGAGCCTGGTAAAATCAACCTTTCCCAACAGTGATGGGGGTTATACTCTGCCACAAGGCCAGATGTCAGCTCTGCCCCCACATTTACTTTGGCAAAACAATTACAGGACCCCACAATGTCACACGCAACATCAAAGGCACTTTTACTTGTTCCTTTGCTAATGTGATTCTACACTGTCTTTGGCCAATAATGCCTGTCTGCATTCTACATAGGACAAACAGGACAATCTCTTCACGAAGGAATTAATGGGCATAAATCAGACGTCACAAATGGCAATACACAGAACCCAGCTTCAGATCATTTCAGTCTGCATGGACACTCTTCCCAGGATTTGAAAGTTGTGATTTTGGAGGAGAAACGTTATAGAACAAGGATCTAGAGGGAGACGGCTGAAACATAATACGGTGGTACCTCGCTTAAAGAGCATAATGTGTTCCACGGGATTGCTCTCTAAGTGAGTTTGCTCTTTAAGTGAAACACCATTGTAAGTGACCAACTGTGACTTCTGGCAGGGGGATTGCGAACCCCAATTTAGTTGTTAAGCGAGGTTTTCGTTGGTTTTCGTTGTTAAGCAAGGTGACCATTCAGAGAAAATTCTGCTCTTTAAGCGAGTTAGTCACTAAGCGAGGTGCTCTTTATGCAAGATTTTACTGTATATATACAGTATGGGCTTGATACCTTTCTTTTTAGAGAGGCATTCAAGACTATTCTTTCCATTGCCAATCAGTAATTAGCTTTTGCTGGATCATACTACCCTTTGAAGACTTCAGTTGTTATTATTGATTATTGTTGGTTTAGATGTTAATTGTATGTTTACTGTTTTTATTTGATGTGGGAAGATATCCCATATGGGTGGTATAGAAACTGTATGGTGGCCTGTAAGTCCCTACTTGGCCACAAAGAGAGTAGGGCTCTGCTGTGGGAGGGAGGAAGCGCTCTTATTGGGATGCCGGGCAGAGGGGTGGGGTGAACTCTGTGCTGGGAGGAGGGAGGAAGCACTCCCATTGAACTGCTGGGCAGAGGGGCAGGGCGCATGCCTACAGACAGGACTTATGGGCCGGGTAGGGACTTACAAGCCACCCGATTGATAGATAGATAGATACCCATCTCAATGGACTAAATATTAGTCAGGGCTTCTTAAGCCATTACTAAATATAACATGATACAGACAGTTATTATCTGCTGTTATTTTTCTCACCCCACCACGTTCCTTCTCTACTAACCACTGCCTCTTCTTCTGAGCAGGCTTTCAAGGGCAAAGCCTCATTTGAAAAGAATTGAATATCATGCTAGGGTCTTGATATATCACTAGGTGGGAAATGCCACATTGACTCAGACAATTTGCAACCCATGTCTAACCAATCACTGCTTCTTTATCTTCAGGCTATGTATAAATGATTAGCCTGTAATCCTACTCTTATGTCTGAAGAAGTGGATTTGATCCACAAAAGCTTATATTAAAATATAGTAGTTAGTATGTAAAGATGACACAATGTTTTTGGTTTTTTTTTACTTTTGCTTTGTTTCTTGTCTGATATGCCTTCTTAATCTGGTGTTTCCAGCTGCGCTGGACCAAACCTTTTATAACCCCTATGGCTGGTGGTGAGGTTGTGGGAATTGTAGCACAATAGATCTGGAGAGCACCAGGCTAGGAAAGGCTGATCTAGTGATTTAAAACAGAGCAAAATTCAAAAGTTCATCAAGAATGTTTGTGCCCAAGACCGGAGATGGGAGATGGCTCCTCGCACCCCTGAAATTGGACAGCAGTGTCAGTGCTCTGAAGGTATATGCACCCCACATTGTATTTGGCCGGAGCAAACAAGTTTGGTAGGTTTTCTGTTGCTTTTGATTAGAAGCAAGGGTAAAAAAGAAAGAAAAAGAAAGTTGAATTAACGCAATTTTTGACCTTCCACCTTTGTTTTGATAGCAAATGAGAGGCAGGTATCTAAACGTCCTTTCTCAGAAGCGCTCTAGGGAAGCTTGTGGGAGAGAAAAAGCCTAACCATTGATATGGGGGTGGAGGGTATGGTGCTTATAAGGACTGACCCACCAGATTAATTGACCTTGCAAGCTGGGCGGACTGGTGCTGTTCTTTGCAAGCGTACCTTTCCACACCAGTTAAGTGTATCCCTCCTGTGATAAACAGCAACTGACACACAGGCTGTAAAACAAATCCTTGCATAAAAATCAAATGCAGCTACAGAGACATGCATATTTTTAGAGAGTGTGTGTATGTATGTGTGTCCCCCATCTATTCATACCTGAACATGCCTTAGCAGAGGGGACAAGGAGGAAGACCAGATAGGATCAGGCTGATACCTCTATTCTCCTTGTGTCAGCACCCAAGCCAAATGCAGATGGGGGCTTCCAGACAAAGGCATGAATGTATTGAAGCCTATCGTTCCTGCCTATAGAGGTTCCATTGAACTATTGTGACTTTGCTGGACCTCAATTGCTTCCATTTTGTCTAATCAACATTTTTCTTCTTCAAAAAAGCAATTTTGTGGCCATTGGCTCCCTATATGGTAGTGAATTGTTCCGCAGATAAAATGCAATGGACATGAGGAACGTCCCTTATGACCTGGCAACCAACTGGCAAGCCATCTCCCTGTTCTGTGCACTGCTTATAATTATATATTTTTCTGTGATGCACCCCTCCAACTCCATAAAGCCTAAATTATATTTTCTTCTTTTTTCTTAAAATGAAAACAAAAATTCGTATAGTCAAAGCAATGGTATTCCCGGTGGTAACATATGGGTGTGAGAGCTGGACCATTAGGAAAGCTGAGTGCAGAAAAATAGATGCCTTTGAGATGTGGTGTTGGAGGAGAGTTTTGAGAGTCCCCTGGACAGCAAGGAGAACAAATAGGTCAATATTAGAAGAGATTAGTCCTGACTGCTCCTTAGAAGGACAAATAGTAAAGATGAAGATGAAGTACTTTGGACATCAAATGAGACAGGAGGATTCACTTGAGAAGGCCTTGATGCTGGGAAAGGTGGAGGGCAAAAGAAGAAGGGGGCGGCCAAAGATGAGATGGCTAGATGGTATCGTAGACACAATGGGCACAGATCTGGGCGGGCTGAGGAGGATGGTGGAGGACAGAGATGCCTGGAGGACAATGGTCCATAGGGTCGCAAAGGGTCGGAATCGACTGTGCGACTGAACAATAAAACCCATAATAAGATCTTAAGAAAAAATTGCCTTGCTGGCATCAGTGATATGCTCAGGAATAAAGTGTGCCAGAGGCCACAGTAACTTGGGGGTTAAAACGCTGAGCTTGATGAATGGAAGGCGGCAGATCAGCAGTTCGAGACCCAAGTGCTGAGCTCTCGTCATCTGTCCCAGCTTCTGCCAACCTAGCCGTTTGAAAGCAAGAAATTGCATTTAGATAAATAGGTACCACTTTGGTGGGAAAGGTATCGGCCTTCTGTGCACTTCAGCATCTAGTCATGCTTGCCAAATGACCATAGAAATGTTTGCAGACAGAGATTGCGCTAGCTCTTTGGCTGTAAATGGAGATTAATACTGGCCCCTAGATTCGGGCACTACTGGCTTTCAAGCAAGGGAGATCTTTGGGTTTACTAAAGTGAGCCAGGGTATACAAGTGTTCACGTACAGATATAACTTTTCCAAAAAAATGAATATTCAATGGATGATGTGCGCCTGCTTATATTTGTGACACACACGTTATACAATAAAAATGATTTTTGTGTCTGCCCAGAACAAGTGATGTCAAGCAGGTGTCTTTTGCGCATCTAGATACATGTGCCCATGAAGATCAATATTAGAACATGTGTCTGTTGTCATAAATGATCGCTTCCAATACTCCCGACAGAGGCTTGAGCTTAGAGACTTCCATACACGCTCATTTTTACAGCCTTCCTCTTTCCCTCAATCTCTTTCCAGATCCAGAGATGGAGATCAGAAAGATAATAGGTAGATGGAGGAGGGTATTATTCTGCAAAAAGATGTGGAACATTTCTCCTGTCGCTCTTCCATTCCTCATCAACACAGAGACACACTTGGAACTACCACATCTTCAGGCAACACAACACTGGACTATGAGCAAAAGGAAGAGCAGATGAGAAAAAAAAAACAGCTTGGAAAAACCACACACACACTATTTTAAAGTGCAGCTGTCAGCCAACACAGCCACTGGTTGTACTGGCCAATGAATCCTGGGGGCCATAGCTTAGGTAAAGGTAAAGGCCGCCCTTGTTTGAAAGCCAGTTGTATCTGACTCTAGGGTCCAGTGCACATCTTTGTGTACAGTCAAGGAGCCAGTGCTGTCTACATCTGCAGACGTTTCCGTGGACATATGGCAGGCATGCCCAGACACCAGAGGGCATGGAACGCTGTTTACCTTCCCACACAGAGCACATAATGCGCAATGCAGGGATGGAGGAATCACAATATGGGATCAAAATTGCTGGGAGAAACATCAACAATTTGAGATACGCAGATGATACCACCCTAATGGCACAAAGTGAGGAAGACCTAAAGAAGCTCCTGCTTAGGTTGAAAGAAGAGAGTGCAAAAGCTGGCTTGAGGCTCAACATCAGCCATGAAATAAAAAGACGACTGGTTCTGGGGAGATAAGCTATGAGAAACCTGGGGAACATAGTGAAAAGTAGAGAAATCACCTTGAAAACAAAAATTCGTGTAGTCAAATTAATGATTTTCCCGGTGGTAATGTATGGATGTGAGAGCTGGACCATTAGGAAAGCTGAGTGCAGAAAAATAGATGCCTTTGAGATGTGGTGTTGGAGGAGAGTTTTGAGAGTCCCCTGGACAGCAAGGAGAACAAATAGGTCAATCTTAGAAGAAATCAACCCGGACTGCTTATTGGAAGGTCAAATAGTAAAGATGAAGCTGAAGTACTTTGGACATCAAATGAGAAGGGAGGATTCATTTGAGAGGGCCTTGATGCTGGGAAAGGTGGAGGGCAAAAGAAGAAAGCGTCGTCCAAAGATGAAATGGATGGCATTGTGGACGCAGTGGCCACAGAGCTGGGAGGGCTGAGAAGGATGGTGGAGGACAGAGGTGCCTGGAGGACGATGGTCTATAGGGTCGCAAAGGGTCAGAAGCGACTGTGCGACTGAACAACAACAAAAGTTGTACCTCTTTATTTACTTCAGGAGCTCATTCTGTCTTGTAGTACTCGGGTATTGAATATATTTTGGAAAAGCAATTTTGCCAGCTTTGGAAGGTGGGGGAGTCTATTCCAGGCTGGCAATTGGAAGTGATGTAGAAGCCTACCTAAAGATCTTTAGATCAGTTTTATTCATGACATTCATGGCACTTGGGATTTTCCTTTCGGCTCTTCCTTCTCATTCTGATCTCCATGCCTCTTATCTCAAGCAACCCAGCTATCTTCTGCCATCAGTGTTTTCTGTGGGCAGGATAATTTGCAACCCAATCGCTTCTCTCCTGAATCATCCTCAATTTGCAGGGACTCAAAGGCTCTTCTGCAGATATTTAGAAGACCTTCTATATAATAGACACTCTTCTGAGATTGACACAGCATTGAAAACAAATTTGAGGCCTGCTTCAAGGAGCTGTATCACAAACAAACCTGTATCCCAGACTCCACTCGCGGGGTTCACGAAATTTCCCCCCTCCCTTCTTCAAAACACTTAAGATTCAGGTTCCCACACCTCAGTGCCCTGAATGCTCAATTTAATGCCTCCAGGCGTCTGATAGTTCTGAATCCTTCCTCCTTTTAAAATGCTGTTTTATTTCTCTTTTCCCTCCACCCCACACTCATACAATGAAGTTTCCTGGGAGGTATTAGGAGAAGGAAATGGAAATGGAGAAGGAAGGGCTATTATCTTTATTGCCCCAGTATGAGCAGGGAAAGTGGCACCATCTGGACTCAGGGGTCTCTGCAGAGACAAATGGGGAAGCAAATGATTAATTTATTCCTCATCTCTTCCCCCTCATACCCCATTATGTTTGCCACTGGCAGTTACTGCCTGGCAAAATTCATGTCTCCCTGCTTTTTAAACACTTTGTTAATTGCTTTTTCGGATACGCTCTGCTCCGCACGAATGAGACCAGAATAACTATTATGCCCTGGGAAGTAGGCTTTTTTTTGTGGGTTCCCTGGAACATCAAGAAGAAGAACCCAGTGAGTTGCAAAAGGATGTACTGTACTAGATCATTCAGTCTGTTGGACCAGGGGTGTCCAAACTATGGGCCGTGGGTCGTATCTCACCCCTAATGCCAATTCATCTGGCCTGTGCCACTCTCGTCCTGTACAGGCACATTTTACTTCCTACTTCTTGGAGCGACGAGGGCAGCATGGGCCGGATGAATTGGCATTGGGGGCCAGATCCTGCCCACTGCCTGTAGTTGGGATACCCCTGGTTTAAGCAGAGAAAATGGCAGCCTAAAATCTATCTCATCCTGTTGCAAAACAGATGGCAAGACACGTTTTACTTCCACCTCTGGTGGGAGGATCCACACAGTGGCGGGCATCAGCAGGTTCGCACCAGTTCGCCAGAAATTCTGGCTGGCCCCGCCCATCCAAGTTTTGAAATAAAGTTGTCCTAATTCAGGTGCAATGCAGGGCTTTCCCCCTGGCCATGCCAACCATACCATGCCCACAGTGTGCTATTAAATTTTTTTGGAGCCCACCACTGGATCCACATGACCAGCCCGCTGAACCACGTGACTGGCCCATGGCCAGAAAAGTTTGGGAACCCCTGTGTTAGACCATCACAGGGGGGAGGAGGGGAGAGCAGTCTGGCCCATTGGCACCAAAGATGGGTCTGAAGGCAGAGAGGGTTGACCCTTTGGATTTTCGGGAGGGAGGGTTTTGCTGGCATTATGTGAATTAATCCATGAATAGTTAAAGCTTTATTTCTAGCTAGGCATCTTAGTCTTCCTTCAAATATCCTTCTCTGCGTACAGTTCTTCAAGAAGGGTACAGTTTGTTTGTCTCCTCAGCGTAGTAGACCAGATGGAAAGCAACAGGCAATGAACTAGAGAGCCACTGCTAATGGCACACTTTAAATGCATATCATTTTCATAGCATTTATGTGAATGTGACGGGTGCCAAACTGCAGTCCACAGGGGGGCTGTGCTTATTCTGCGCTAATCTTGGAAATGGCTTAAACTGAAGGGTGTAAAATTGCAAGGCAGCCACAGGTCAGTAGTTTGGACAGGAAAACGAGGGAGAGAGAGAGGAATGGCATAATTCCTTCTCCAGAAAGTTCTATGCTACACCCCATGTGAAAAAAAAAATAGGACAGTGAAGCTTTTAATCTGAAATTTCCTCCTATGAATAGAAATGTTATATTCCCGAATCTCTGATGCAGCTGCTTAAACACTCCTGTTAGAACCAGGATGCCTAATGGACTTGTTTGGAGTTGTTACACACTCCCGGCAGTTGAACATGCCACCGTTGGTCTTAGAGGACACATAGCTAAACCAACTAACCATAGGCTTACTCCCTGGCTGCAACTCGCTTTCAGATCTTAAAAGGTATTTCTTCTTACTGCAATACCAAGTGCAGGTATTGGACACACATTCAACCAGCTGAGAGTCTGTGAAGATAGAAATGCACACAAGGAAGTGGGAAGACGAAAACCACTGTATCTCTGTGGTAAAGCGCATGCTTTGCACTGAGAAATCCCTGCTTCACTCCTGTCATTTCCACACAGGCATATCTCAGAGACTGAGAAGATCAGGAATACTTCTTTGGATATCTCAAAGAGTTTAAGATCAGGTGAGGCAGACAGTAAATACAGGTGAAACTCGGAAAATTAGAATATTGTACAAATATTCATTCAGTTCAGTAATGCAACTTAAAAGGCGAAACAAATATATGAGATAGACTCATTACACGCAAAGCGAGATAGTTCAAGCCTTACTTTGTTATATTGATGCTTATGGCTTAGTTTATGAAACCCCCAACCCCCCCTCCCCCCAATCCCATGTACCCCATAATCATCACATAATCTCATGTACGCTGTACGCCATTGATCATCACAATTACAATGAATTAAGGCATGACATATCTCGCTTTGCATGTAGTGAGTCTATCTCATATATTTGTTCCACCTTTTAAGTGAAATGAATGGACATTTGCACGATATTCTAATTTTCCGAGTTTCACCCATAGATCTTTGAACTGCCTTAGTATATAAGACTTGCAGTCTGCACCAATCACCTGAACTAGAAATATGGAGCTGTACAGCGTTTTTGTGAGGTACTTCAAGCTAAAGCAGGTTCTTGGAAAAGTTCAGGCTCAGACCTAGCGTGGGAGCCAGGAGAACACAAAGCAACTGGTAAATTCAACACACAGCCTACCTCAAATGATCCTTCGGCAAGCGACTGTGCCAAACTGAGTGGCATTAGTGGCGCCTCCGCAGGATTCATCCTGTTTCCTCGATGTACCCACAGGTCATGCCTGCCTATAAAGCTTTTAAACATTTCCCCAAGCACTTCCCCAGCTGATAGGGAGTTATGTCCACCTGTGGACAAAGTGCTTTTTAAAAGCCCCAGTGAGAACTGGAAAGGCTTAGCACCAATCCTAAGGTAACACTGCCCTCTCTTGCTCAGAATGGAGACTGTAAATGAAAAATTGTGCTTCACTTAGGAAGGGAAGAAAGGAAATGTGTGTTTCTTAACCTGGAGTACACCACAGTTTACCCTCTAAGTAACATCTGTTCCGTGCAATATGTAATTCTATAGCCACTGCTGTGTGAACATTTCTATAAAGGTAAAGGTCACCCTTGCTCGAAAGCCAGCCGTATCTGACTTTAGGGTTTGGTGCTCATCTCCGTACATACCCGTCAAGCAGCTTCCAAAAATATGGGAAATTTCTATGCATGCGTGTGCGCGCGTGCGCAGAACCCATTTGCGCATGCGCAGAACCTATTTGCACATGTGCAGAACATGTTTGTGCATGTGCAAAGGGTTCTGCATGTGCACAGTAACCCCTTTCCCCGCCGTTCAAAATACAGGATGGGGGCAGAAAAGGGGAGGAACGAGCACCAGAATACGGGAAATCCTGGCCAATACGGGATACTTGACAGGTATGTCTCTATATATAGCCAAAGAGTGTGTATGCATGTCAGCCCAGTGATGGCATGTGTCCAGTTTGGTTGGTGGGGCAAAAGGAAGTTTGGGCTCACAGGTGGAGCCACTGATGAAACTGGACATTTCACACGCCCCAACACGCACACACATGTACACGCTGCAGATGGAGACAAAATATTTCCAGACAATTTACCTGCATGTTTTGTGAGTTTCCAGCTTTCCCTGTTGTATCCCTCTCTGTCCCACAGGCGGCTAAAATGCCATCCGGTTTCAGATCTGGGACACACAGAACGGGATCTTTATTGGTGTAGCTGAAGAAAAGTCATTTTGAACTTTAAGTGAACTAAAAGGTAAAATGTCCCCTTCTTGCTCCCTCCCTATGCCTTTGTGTACCTGTTAAGAGAAGTGTCAAGAGTCACTTTGACCCCCTCCTACCTCTACCTTGCCTCTAGGTCAGGGGTTCCTAACTTATGGCTTGCGGGCCAGCCCCGTCCCGAAGTGCCATCCCATCTGGCCCATTGCTGCCACAGCCTCACCTAGAAGTGGAAGCCGGTGTTTGTCAGCTGTAAAACGCCCCAACGCATGCATAAACGCACCCGCGGCTGTCATAAACACGGAAGTGGGTGCATTTATGACAGCCGTAGATGTGTCTACTTCTGTGGGACGTGGTCCAACCCACTCCGCTGTCCGAGGGCCCACAGCAAAAAAAAAAAAAAAAAAAAAAGGTTTGCCACCCCTGTTCTAGACATTTGTATATGTTAATTCCCATTGCCCCTTGTTTCTAGAGGACAGGAGATAGTCCTGAATGGGCCAGACATCAAAATAGCTTAAGTCTGTGAAAGAGGGGTCGAGTTCAGGATGAGGCAACGATAGAGCATGCGTTTTTTGTTTTATTCTATAAAACTGCCTGTGCTCCTGAACTGGTGGTTCTTTCTTCTCTCTACCCATCATTTCAAGGAGGGTAGAGAGAAGAGGGCCTTTCCCCCCAAAATATATTTTAATAAAGCCTTTCTTTCTCTAATTTTGGTGCATGTATTCATTTCGGTACCCACGGCCACATGAGCTGCAATTTGCCCATTTTCTGTGACACTGGAACATGCTTTTTCCGAATGTAGTGGAAAGGTAATAACAGCGTTCCGTGCGCTCGCTCCGGTGTCTAGCCATGCCTGCCACATGACCACACGGAAACGTCTGCAGAAGAAGCAGACAGCGCTGGCTCTTCGGCTTTGAAACAGAGGCGAGCACTGAACCCTAGAGTCGGATACGGCTGGATTTCGAGCAAGGGAAACCTTTACCTTTAAAGCTAGCCAAGACCTTGCGCTCGGTCTGCCCCAGAGCAAAGCCACGGATGGCCATGGATGGGAACAACCAGACCCCAGCATTGACTTCTTTCTCCACCGTATTCGGGTTCGGGCCCCCGCCTCTCCTCCCCCATAGTCCGGCTTGGCAAATCCAGCCCCACGGTGGGTGTGGCGAGCCTTTCTCCTCCTTCTTTGTGGCCTTCGCTCCCAGGCACCCTCCCCATACATTCACACACACACCACGGATCCATGCGCTTGCTTTAATATAAATATATTTTAAACGAAGCAGCAGCCAGGGGAAAATAAAAAAATAAAAGGCTACCCCGCGTGGTTCTCGTCCCCCGGCCCGGCCCTCCCAGGGGGTCTCTCGCCCCCCTTTTTTCTGCCTGCAGATTTCCCGCGGGGGGACTTGCGAGGCGAAGCTCCTTAATAAGCCACAGACCCGGAACACCATGAATGTATTCCGCTTCCTGGGAGATCTCTCTCATCTGTTAGCTATAATCATCTTGCTCTTGAAGATCTGGAAGACAAGATCATGTGCTGGTAAGAAAAGGCAGCATAAGGGGGGTGAAGGGGGCGCCCCGGCTTGCCTCCCTTTCCCCGGTGCCGTCCATGATGCACTTACCCAGGAATGTGTGTGAAAGGAAAAGCGCCCTTGCTGCTTCCGGCCTGTCGTAAAATGGGCTCGCGTGTGCAAGGAACGTGTGAAATCCTCGCAGGTCAAGCATTAGTTGACTCCTTGGCGCCTGTGTTTTGTCGGGCCCTTTGAGTACTCCATCGGGAGTGAAACCCCTTTGAGGAAATGTGTACAGGGCCGGGATGGCGAACCTCGGCACTCCAGATGTTCTTGGACTTCAATTCCCAGAAGCCCAAGCACCCTGTGAATCCACACGAATGGGCTTACTGAGATTCGTCCAGCCCACGCTGTCCTCGTTGCTCCCGGAAGCGCCCATACACGTTGCTTGTTTCATTAGATACATGATTATAATTATTGTTCAGCACACCAACATAGGATAGTAATTCACGTATCTAATGAAACAAGCAACGTGTACGGGTGCGTTTTACTTCCGCTTCCGGGAGCGACGAGGGCAGCGCGGGCCGGATGAATTGCAGTAAACCCATTCATGTGGATTCACAGGGTGCTTGGGTTTCTGGGAATTGAAGTCCAAGAACATCTGGAGTGTCGAGGTTCGCCATCACGGGTATAGGAGTTCCTTGATTTGGCTTTAATCTGTCCCCTCCCCCCATGCGCCTTTATTTTCTCCAAACTTGCATTTCAGAAACTAAAATGTATTCCTGTGGCCCTTCGATTGTCCCCATATTTAACTTTGAAATCAGGGCTGAGTTTATTTATTTTTTCTGATGTTAGCATGGAGTTTGATGTAGGAAAGGTTTTAAGAACAGCAGTCGCAAAAGCAATGAGAAGCAAGGACAGAAAGAAGTTCAACTGGTTGCTGTTTCTATAAAACTTTCTTTTGATGAAGTTTTGATTTTTAAGCAGAGGGCTGAGCATAGACGTTCAGAAGTAAGCCCTCCTGTACTAGGTTTGCATGATGTCCAGGTAAAGGAGCACAAGATTGTAACTTTAAGAAACCTAACATGTGACAAAACTTCTTCAGACAGAGGTAAATTTGAAACTTCCTTTTCTGCTTTCCTCTTGCAAGTCTGTATACAAGAATCAATAGAGTTTTCTTTGGAGAAAAAAAAGCCCCAGATTTTAGTAAAACTGTTGTCTGGACTATTGGAGGGTGCCATAAGAACTGTGACGGTCCAATGTGATTAGTTTCTCCATTTCAAATTTTAGAGGCCTACCAATTCATTTGTGGTCGGAGATTTCATTATTTCATAGCAACTCTCTGTGACTAAAACATAGCTTTAAAACTTGCTTTTAGGGGAAAGATTTGGTTTCACAAAATGTACGACCATAGTACCAATTAGTGGAATTTGCGACGAAGGACGTTGTAATAAGGAGCCCTTTAATTTTGCCCTGTTGTTAATTAAAATCTTGTAGAATTCGGTGAGGAAAAGCTGGTCCCATTGAAATATAACGGGGTTGAATGATGACGTGGAAACTTGTTCAAATTACATTGGGAAAAGTTTGCCTGATCTCCTCCTTCTGGAGGAAATAAAATAATACTGGCTTTTCTAGTTGCCTGAGGTACAAAGAAGGAAGAGAAGCCCAAAGACTGAATGTAAATGAGGCTGGGTTAAAAACATCCCTTACTGACCAAAACCGGAAAAGGTAAAGGTTTCCCTTGCTCGAAAGCCAGTCGTATCCGACGCTAGGGTGCAGTGCTCATCTCTGTTTCTAAGCCGAAGAGCCAGCGTTGTCTGCTTCTGTAGACGTTTCCATGGTCATGTGGCAGGCATGACTAGACACTGGAGCGCACGGAACGCTGTTACCTTCCCACCAAAGTGGTCCCTATTTATCTACTTGCAATTTCTTGCTTTCAAACTGCTAGGTTGGCAGGAGCTGGGACGAAGACGGGAGCTCATTTCCGTCCTGCAGTACTCGGGAATCGAACTGCTGACCTTCCGCTTCCCAGTCAAACCGGAATAGTTGTGGATTAACACAAGAAACAGACCTCTTTAGCAAACCTTCTTGATTGGCCCTGGGGCTGCAGTGGCTCAGTGGTTAAGAAGCTCGCCTTGTTAGCTGGAAGGCCGGCAGGTCAGCAGTTCGAGACCCGGGTACTACATGACAGTTTGAGCACCCGTCTCTGTCCCAGCTCTTGGGGACATGCAAGAGGCCTCATTTGGGCATTCCCTAAGCGGAGTTTCTCCAGCAAAAATCCTTTCAACCCAGAATAATATCTGACATGAAATTATTATATTATTGGCCCTTATGTTACATAGGATGCATTGCACTTGCCCCAGTTCAGGATTTCTTTTGAAAACTTCTTATGCACGTGACTGTCAGTTTTTCCACTGTGATGCCACATAACATCCTGAAATGTTTTGATGAGCATGCTCAACTTAACATGAGACTTTTAAAACGGTGTCCCACTAAAGTTAAAATGTGTTGTTATTTTTGGTAGATATTTCTTACCTGCAAGTGTTGTTATTTCACTGAACTCCTAATCTTTTCCCTGTGGTTCTTTCTAAGTGTCACTGCCATGTGCTCTTCTGTGCAGGGATTTCTGGGAAGAGTCAAGTTCTTTTTGCCATTGTCTTCACTACACGGTACCTAGACCTATTTACCAACTACATCTCGTTGTACAACACCTCCATGAAGGTAAAAGCTTGATGCTGGGCTAGATGAGTTAAATTTTGGAGCAGGACTAAGTAGGGGTGGCAACTAGGCTTGGAAAGATGAAGTAGATAATCTGTGTATCTTCCTCATACAGATTTATATATGCTGAATTTTATGGGAGACATAACACCCACACCCCATTTTTGTTTTGTAAACTTTATTTTTTGTTTTATTTTTTTGGCCTGGTGAGCTGGAAAGTTTCAGTACAAAAAAGAGCTTTTCCAAGGTTTGATTCCAAGACTAGTACAAAGTGAAATGCAAGTTAGTGAAGCTAACGTATTTTAACCAGTTGACAACACTTATTTTGAAAGAGAACTCCAAAAATCCAGCTGAAGAATGTACTCAGATCTACAAGAGGTCAGAAAGAAAAAAAAGGTGTATTTGTCTATAAGCGGTTTAGAAGGCAAAGATCATTTGGAAGTTAAAGGAAGAGCCATAAGGAAAGTGGAAACAATAACTTTTTACTAGGAAAATTGTTAATTTGTTTCTGTCATAATTTAGATGGCTCCCTATAATAAGATTAATCTTTAAGTCAGATTTGCTAAGAAGAGGTAAAATAGTGAGCTGTTTTACATTAATAATTGTAAGGAAGGATGGTAGGTGGTCTGAGTAATTCTTTTGATCTCCTTTGTTTTCTATAGGTTGTTTACGTTGCATGTTCTTATGCTACAGTATGGATGATCTATAGCAAATTCAAAGCTACCTATGATGGCAACCATGACACTTTCCGAGTGGAGTTCCTGGTCTTTCCTACAGCTGTATTAGCTTTCCTAGTAAACCATGATTTTACTCCTCTGGAGGTAATTTAGTGTATGGGTTAAAGTTCTGTTGTCCTAAGATCCAAGTCCCAAACACACAGTCCTATATTATAAAAGCACGCACAACTGGTGGCAATATCTAGCTCTCTATACTCTTATCAGGGTTAATGCTATCTTATTTTGCTGGATTGTCCTGGTATTGATCCTTATATGCTTACTAGCATGTCAAGAATATAAATTTGAGCTTAATTATGTTTTCTGAAGCATCCTTGGTTTTATTCAACTGCACTTGTTTGCCCATTCATTCAGAATTGCGACTGAGTTGGTGTTGTGTTGCTAGAAATATCCCTTCTGCTGGAAAAAAAGTTGGCAAAATGTAATGAGTCGTGTGTGGTAAATTAGTTTATTCTACAAACACAATTTTAATTTTAAAAATAAAATAGAAATAGTTGGGGGAGTCAAGGCAAATGGAATTGAAGCATACAAAGTCATTCATGCTTTAGTATTCCCATTGAAGTCGTGGGACTAAAAAAGGTCATGACTAATTTGGTCCCTTGGCTTTGATGAGATTAAAGGATGATTGACATAAACTATATCCATTCCAGTGGTTAAGAATGGGACACTTCAAAATATTTGTCCAATTAAGGCATAGTTTGTATATTCTTAATGAGTTATTAGGTTTTGCACAAAACATCTAACAGAAGTGTTTATTGGGGCACAGTCACAAAAGGTTACAGGACACAATGCAAGTTGCTTGAACTCCTTGCAAGCTTTCAATGATGAATCATGTAAAAATAAGTTAGTGCAGATGTACGTTGAATATCTGAACCATCAGCACTATCCTAATTCTTGTAATAGTGGACAATACATATGCCCTCTGCAAATGTTGTGTTGCCCATACAATTTTATGGGTATTCTGTGCTGACCTTACATTAGATTTCACGATTATAAATGTATGTCCCAACCATAACTGTTCTTGGATGCCTTCAGATCCTTTGGACCTTCTCCATCTACTTGGAGTCAGTGGCTATTCTGCCACAACTATTCATGGTCAGTAAAACAGGTGAAGCAGAGACCATCACAAGCCATTATCTGTTCGCCCTGGGTGTCTATCGTACTCTCTACCTGTTCAACTGGATTTGGCGTTACCAGTTTGAGGGATTCTTCGACCTCATTGCCATTGTAGCCGGCTTGGTGCAAACCATACTCTACTGTGATTTCTTCTACCTCTACATTACAAAAGGTACTTTGAAACAAGAATACAGGAAACCTAGAATTTCTGGCAGAAAATTTGTAGGGATACAGTGAAACGGGAAGATTCTGGATTTAGCATTTTTTATGTGAGTTGGTAGTTAGAATAGTTACATCTCAACAAGAATGTATAAATTATTTTGATGGCAGTTGCTTTTTATCTGCAGGATCAACAGAGGGCATTCTACAGCTAATTAAGACCTCACTTTGTCTAGTATGGGTATATCAACCAGCCCACTGGCATTTTCGTTATTATAAATTGCCAACCTATTAATTAGCAGTTCATTTCTTCCTATCATGAAGAGATGTAAAAATGAGGATCTTATTCTTTGCAATAGGTCTGATTTGGCTGTAGTAGATTAAAGTAGTATGCTAATCAGAATACTCTGGGTATCATTAAAGGACCACAGATTGTCAGTTATTTACTTTGCTATTACTTTCCCCCATCCACTTCTATAAAGGGGCTGCTTGGACACCAAGATGATTTACACTATCTCTTACCGAATATTGGAAACCTTCAGTACTCAATTCAAATATAGGATGGTAGCATTTTAAAAGGGAAATCTAAGATGGCACATACTTGATGTGTCTGAACAAATCTCAAATATTTTAAGATATTTATACTTAGATTCCTCTAAGCATCAAGGCCCCAGATGTTCTTGGACTACAGCTCCCAATAAGCCTTCACCATTGGTTGTGCTGGCCATGATTTCTGGGAGTTGTAGTCCCAAGAACATCTGTGACTCAAAGTTTGGAAACTACTGTCCTCAAGTCTACAGTTACCTTCCTCTTGTACTTTGACTCCATTTTGACTATGTGTAGTCTAGCATTTAAACAACTTAGATTGCTATTAGTATGTATTATATATGAAAACAACAGTTCATGGTGCCACTGGATTTCAACTTTAAAACAGAAATTCTTAGCTAATAGAACAGTGATTTCTGAAAGATTGCTGTGTGTGTGTGTGTGTGTGTGATTTCAACTTTAAAACAGAAATTCTTAGCTAATAGAACAGTGATTTCTGAAAGATTGCTCTGTGTGTGTGTGTGTGTGTGTGATTTCAACTTTAAAACAGAAATTCTTAGCTAATAGAACAGTGATTTCTGAAAGATTGCTCTCTGTGTGTGTGTGTGTGATTTCAACTTTAAAACAAATTCTTAGCTAATAGAACAGTGATTTCTGAAAGATTGCTCTGTGTGTGTGTGTGTGATTTCAACTTTAAAACAGAAATTCTTAGCTAATAGAACAGTGATTTCTGAAAGATTGCTCTGTGTGTGTGTGTGTGTGATTTCAACTTTAAAACAGAAATTCTTAGCTAATAGAACAGTGATTTCTGAAAGATTGCTCTGTGTGTGTGTGTGTGATTTCAACTTTAAAACAGAAATTCTTAGCTACTAGAACAGTGATTTCTGAAAGATTGCTCTGTGTGTGTGTGATTTCAACTTTAAAACAGAAATTCTTAGCTAATAGAACAGTGATTTCTGAAAGATTGCTCTGTGTGTGTGTGTGATTTCAACTTTAAAACAGAAATTCTTAGCTAATAGAACAGTGATTTCTGAAAGATTGCTCTGTGTGTGTGTGTGTGTGTGTGTGATTTCAACTTTAAAACAGAAATTCTTAGCTACTAGAACAGTGATTTCTGAAAGATTGCTGTGTGTGTGTGTGAGAGAGAGAGAGAGAGATCCCCAGATGTAACTGTATCTTTGTACTTGGTAAAAGGCCTATAGCAAAACAAGACTCCCGAAATGTTCATGCATTCTTTTCCTTTTACAGTTCTAAAAGGCAAGAAGTTGAGTTTGCCGGCGTAGTTCAGTTGTAAACTACAAGAAGATACTTTGGCAAAGGAAGATGAAGGGGATCCTTCACAATAAATTAGGCATGGATTTTTTTAAAAAAATACCTACCTAGTCAGTCACCTGTCAGTCTCTTCCTGCCCGCTGAACTTTTATCTTAAGTATATGTTTTTGGACAAACAGCAGATGGCCCTTCTGCTAAAAGGACGATCTAGATGGATGTGATGTGGGCTACAGCTTGGGTTCCAAGCAAACAATGGCTGCTCGTGGCTAATAAGTAGGATGTAGGTTCCTAAAGCCCTTCTGGTTCATTTTTCTCACTTTGTATACTCCTGACTCTCTTTGGTAATGAAGCAGCACTAGTAGGAATTTTTTAAAAGGACTTCTCCTTTTGCTTTCCACTCATGTCTTGGGGTGTCAACTGTTAAGCATATGAGCTTTTCTTTTTATGAGGGCTTATTGCTGTGGAGCTATCCAGATAAACAGAAGTATCGTACTTACAAAGTTAGTGCATTTAATTCAGACAGTGACTAGGAGGAAATCTTTTGTAGATTACTGTCAAACTCACTCTCCTTTAAATATTTTTCTTTCACTCTTTGTATTGTATATTATTTGATGATCAATTCTTCATCCACTTAAAATAAAACAGAAAAGCAAGCCCCCCCCCCCCAGTTCGTGCCTTTGTGGTAAGAGTGGGAATTTAAATAAAAACAGTTTTGTTGCCTGTTTGCATTGTAATCCTTGTGTTTCCTTATTCGCGTGCAGTTGTCTTCATCTACCAGTCTATTTCAGATTTCTGTTAAAACAGCAGTATGTCTTTCTCTTGGGGCCTTTTTTGTATTGAATGTTGTACTGTACTGTAATAATACTCAATCCTTGTAGCTCTAACATCTCTGGTTCTCCTAAACTCTGCTATTCCATACAGAAATCATCTCTACTTCAATAGCACGTTTGTGTGTTTTCACATGACAGTAAAAGCTTGAGCCTTGGTAATGCTACTTCTACCATATTTAAATGTTAATATGGACTTCCTGTTTGTTAGAGCAGGGGATTCAACCATTTTGTGCCACGGGCCAGACAACACCCCCTCAAACAGCTGAGCAGGCCAGTCACATGGTTTCCCGCTGCTGCAAACGCCATAAAATGCGGCAGGTGCATTTGCGCATGCACAGGCGCATTTGCGCATACGTGTTTACGGGTGTTGTAAACACTTCTGCTGACGTTGCTGGGGGCTGGATGAAATGGCGTTGGGAACTGGCCCCAGCCTACGGGCCATATGTTGTGAACTCCTGTGTTTTATTTTTTATTATTTATATTCAAATTTATATGCCGCCCAATCAGGTAAACCCGACTGGTGTTAGAGCCTGATTTGCAGTGCAGCCTCACTTATATTGACTTACAAGTAAATCTCACTATGTCTGGCAGGACATACTCTCCAATATAAAAATGCACAAGATTAGAGTCTTAAATACAAACTGTTTCTAGTCTTGTGCATGAAAATAGAACATATAGAATTAGTGACAAGCATAATTGAAAGTTTATTTCCAGCAAAGCAGATGTCAGAATTATGAAAGCACATCCTTGCTAGACTGAAAGATTTTTGTATTCAGGCTGCAATCATATAGCCTTGGAACTCCATGGAGCTATATCCATATAGGGCTTCGCTGTTGAAAGTGGAATTTTTCTTATACCTTGCTTTAAAAATAGAAAGGCACAAAGATGCCTTTTAAAAAGTCATCAGAGGGAGATTTGGGGGACAAAATAAGGTTTGAAATTATTTGCATGTACAGTGGTACCTCGCTTAAAGAGCATAATGCGTTCCATGGGATTGTTCTTTAAGCAAGTTTGCTCTTTAAGCGAAACCCCATTGTAAGTGACCAATTGTGACTTCTGGTGGTGGTGGGGGAATGTGAAGCGAGTTTTTGGTTGGTTTTAGTTGTTAAGCAAGGCAACCATTCAGAGAAAATTCTGCTCTTTAAGAGAGTTAGTCTCTAAGCGAGGCACTCTTTATGCAAGGTTTTACTGTAATATAATAGCTCTTGGCCATCATAACTATGGTTCCATAGTTGCTTTCTGTAGAAAGGTGGACAATTGAAATATTCATTAGTCATTTGTACACAAATCTGACTTTGTATACTCCACTTACTGTAAATCCCCTATGGAATTGTATGGAGAAACCTCATTCTGGATTCAGTTAGATATGTATATACAGTAGTATCTATTTCTATGATTAAAATAGCCCACAAGATTATGGCAATAGCAGACTGTATCTGGACTCCTTCACAGTAACTTCGCACTCTGTCCTTTATTAGAAGTATGTACCAGTTGTGAATATGTATGCAGCTCAATGGCAGGGGTTTCTCACGTTTTCACTCATTGTGAAACAGCTGGATGCTGTTGTGTCCAGTTGAAGAAACTTAGCACAGTGCTATGCTGATTGTATATGCATGTTCTTTTTCTCCCTGGCTGTAAGGTCACTGGCATTTTTAAGAATGAAAGGGGGAAGAAGTAGTGAGAAATGCTATAAAATACCTGTACCTTAAGCAGAACTAGCAGTGTGGCACAATTCCAGCTTTAAAGGGCTACAGAGTAAGTACGTATTCAGGTTAGCTGCAAAACTTGAACAAGGGATGAGCATCTGATTTTATAAAAATTACTTCACACTAGTGAGCATATGGAATGCCCTTGTTATTTATTTAAAACTCATTTGTCATTGTTCTACCTTAATTTTCTTACTGCTCTAGTTGAACCAAGCCTACACATTAAAAGAGGTTTTTTGATTTGTTAAATTCTCTCTCTCCCTCTTTATTTACTGAAGGAATAAATACTTAATCACCAGTATTCATTAATGTCAAACGGTGAGGTACAGGAGTGGGTGGATAGGAAGTAGCCTCCACATTCTCAGGATACCCCAAATTGTTAGGAAGGGAGGTGGTGGTAGATGAAGAAAGGGTGGTCAAGGCAACAGATCCTTCATCCAGTGTCCGCTTGTAAGGAACAGGTGGTTCAACCCATAGGTTTTTCAGAGCCACATAGCCAAGGTACACCTGAAGGAGAAAAAGAGAAGACAGATTAGGTACCTGCATTCAACTGTGAGAATATTTGGCTTCTGTGCACTGGCCATCTCATCCTCTGCCTCCCTCTTCTTTTGCCTTCGATCTTTCCTAGCATCAGGGCCTTCTCCAGTGAGTCCTCCCTTCTCATTTGGTGGCCAAAGTACTTGAGCTTCAGTATTTGTCCTTCCAAGGAGCAGTCAGAATTTATTTCTTTTAGGATTGGCGGATTTGATCTCTTTGCAGTCCAGGGGACTCTCAAGAGCTATAATTTTTTTATAAATCAGTCTTTTAAAAAACTAGGAGCATTATTAAACAGACAAACATGACACAAAATGTTTGATAAATAATATCTTTCACAAATACTGGTTAAAAAAACACTGTCAAAAATATTTTAAAAATCAAATTATTTAAAAATAATTACTTAGAAGGAAGCTTCAGTTTTTTTAAAACTTGATTTTTCTTTACAAAACTAAAAGGTTTTCAATATTAGGACTGGATTGAAAATGAAAAATCCTTTTGTGTTTGCGAAAATATTTGATTTAAGCATAAGTAAGGGTCGGAATCGACTGTGCGACTGAACAAGTTGAAAACAACAACAACAAAAATTTTAAAAGTACATCTGACATCTGAAAACTTAAGATAATAGTTGAGAAGATAAATATCTTAGAAACCCAGCAAGCTACCCCTGCTATAGCCAGACTGGCACAGCTGCACATAAGTAAAGGTATTTTCATTCATTGCTCTGTACTTTTGGGTGAAACTGGTATACTGAGTTGATCAGAAAATCTATTCTAGTATAGTCTGTAGGCTTTGAGAAATATAAAATGACATTTGTCACATAAGGTCTGTGAATTTTCCTTTAGAAGGGACATATTCCGGGGGGAGGGGGCTAATATCCTGTCGTGCTGCTAGAGCTTTATGAGAGGAGACGTTCCAGTAGTAGGCAATTTGATTGCCTGAAACATGTTTTGTGGCAGGCATGTGATGACCTGCCTGTCTGGTGTGCAAGTTGTCTAAATAAGAAATCAGTAGTATTGATGCATATTATTGCCAGTATCATAGGGAAGTATAATCTTGGTCTTTAAAGCAATTTTAGATTACTAGGTATGATGCTAAATCTAGGATATTCAAGGTAGCTTTCTCAGAAAATCTGTTTCATGAAGAGTATCACCATACCTGGGCAGAGCTAAGAGGTCTCATCAGCTGCATGAGATAGCGGTGCTGTGAGGAGGGGTTGGATTTGTCAAGTACAGGCAGATGTTTTAAGGGGCTGTGACCGATAGATCTTATATGTTTTAAGGGGCTGTGACCAATGGATCTTATTATTTGTAATATCAAAAAGGGTGCTGAAGAAGCAAACAATATCTGGGGAACATATGGTTTAGGATCAGTACCACCAAATCATAAGGCTTGAATTGTTTGTGGTCCTCCAGGTAGATACAGATTAGAAAGGAATCAGTTAGAACAGTGGTTCCCAATGGACACACACACCACAGTGGGACTTCAGTTCCCAGAAGCCTAAGTCAGTACATTGGCTGATCAGTGCTTTGGGGAATTGAAGTTCTAAAACCAAAGGTTGGGAAACACTTGAGTTAGAATGTGAAAATAAAAAGGGGTTAGGAAAAATACATACACCAGAAATATTTTGAGAAGGATACCATGTAATTCTGGAAGTCTTTGAACAAATGCAACTGTAGTACAGTATTTGGTTTCCAGCAGAACGCACTGGTAAACAAGTGGAATAGGATCAGTGAGATGCATCTGCTTCTGGATAAAAAATTTATAGCAACGGTGGTTATCTGAGGTTCTCCACATATTTTGAATTGTAGCTTCTAATGGCCAAATCAGCACTGACACTAGTCAGAAAGGCTAGGGTTTATATACTACATACTGTTAGTGTGATCTCTGTACATATCACATATCAGAAGGGTCATACTCCTTTAATCACATATCAGAAGGGTCATACTCCTTTAATTCCTATTCAATAATGTGCTCTCAAGGTTCTACTATACTCTTCACCACAAAGTCCAGATGGTCTCAAAAAAGAATGAAACTAGAGACAATATAGTCATGTAAATGAAAGATTACAGTAATGAATTGCTTCAAGTACCCTCTCACAGTCTGTGTAAATGAATGGGTCAGCTATGACAAACACATTTTATGACTAAGAGATGCACCACTACACCTTTTCCTAAATGCTTCCAGGTGTTGGAGCATAACTGATGTTGAACTAATTGGAAATGATGACCGCAATGTTTTCAAGCTCAGTACATATGTTAAGTACACAATTGCCAAACAAATTAATAAAACCACATAGGAATGTGCCTTTTTCTGGACATCAACTGCTAGAATTTGCCAGGTAATATTTTGGTATTTCCAGCCCAGAAATGTATACTTGCAGTTACTTATTTCACACAAAAGAACAAGGCCTATAAAAGCTGTATAGCATTCTAAGTCTCATTTCCTGCTGCACTTCTTCCCAGGAAGCTGCTGCTTCAATGTTCCCTAGCTGTCATTTATTGTGGACCTTGAGCTGTACGCTTTATATTACCGCATGAATTATCATGTTTGGGAAATACTGCAGTAGGAACTAAGAATGCAATGCAACCTTGGAGGTCTTGCCTGGGTGAGTGAAATGAAGGTACCTTCATTTACAGGTAGGTGGGCTGGAACTCCCAGAATTTCACTTAGGGAATTCTTGGATAATTCTGTATGACTTCAAAAGATGAAACTTGTTATGAGGGGGGAGGATGAAAAGGAAGTTGAAAAGCAAAGAGGATCAAATCTCTTTGGAAAACTTCTGATAAATTTAAATTTATAATACCAGAAGTTCAGCTAGAATATGCACCACAGGCTCAGAAAAGTACCATCAAGAGGTGGCAGTGATTAACAACTGGCGTCAAGGTTAACATTAAAGGAAAGAAGGGCTCCTTTAGAAGATGAAGTCTTGGCTGAATGAGAAGAAAAAAATGCACAAAAGCTAAAGGGGAAAACAATTTAGTTACTGCTGAAAGCAGTAATACCCCCGAAAAATCTTTATGTTAAAAATAAGAAACAGATGTGGATGGCATTTGGACCAAAGGACAAGTAAATCAAGTGTGTTGAAGAAAAATAAGATTACAGAAACCTGAAGAATGTTTTGCATATGTTCTCCTTGGAACACATGTCACAGATACACTGAACTAACAAGGAAGTCTGAATCGCTGAATGCCCAACTACACCATCAAAAACTGCAGGATTTGTTCAACTTATAAAATAGGGAACTCAATTTATTTTTAACCGAATGCAAAGGCTAAATTGCAGGCATTTGGTGCTTTTTGCTCCGAACCTGTCTTTTCCTCTTTGCTGCTGGTGGTTCTAGTTTTTAATGTTGGAATGATTCAAGTGAGGTTTTTCCCTGTGCAGTCAGTTGCGATTTCTTGTTGTAAATATGGGGGGGGGGGGGGGGGGGTGTCAGGTTAGATTATAACCATGGTCTATGATGGAGTTAAAATCTTTGCTCTGCCTTCCTAATAAAACAAACTCCTGCTAAGGGGTGGTCTAAGGGTTCATTCTCTGCCAGGTTGTAAATGAAGGTCTGCTACAACTGCTCACATGTGAAGGCTCCTCCTGATTAATTCTATGGCTTGTTAGTGGGAAATGGAGTCATCCACATAGTTCTACAAGGAATGAAGAAAAAAATATGTTCCGAAAGAACTGTGTTTTGAAACATTTTCAGTTTGTTCTCAACCATCAAATTTAGTGGAAATAATAGACAAAAAGAGAGAGTTTCTCTTAAGTACTAGGCATCTCATTTTTAAACCATGACCTAGAAAAGGGTTTATGCTATGTATTTGATTTCTAAATACAAATCAGCAGCTTTAAATGGCCAGTAAAAGAAAAATTGTTTCTTAATCATGGTGACCAAAAAACATTCAACACCCATCAACACTTCTGGCCATGGAGTAAGAGTGTCCACTTCCCTTCTGAAAGACTGGAGGGGTGGGAGCAAGCATCATAGCTGTAATAGTCACACCCTCACATCTGATTCTTAGAGGGGAACATCCAAACCCTGTTCACTCCTCAGATCTTTTTCTTTTATTTATTTAATAATAATTGTGTGCTGTCAGGTTAATTCTGACTTATGGCAACACTGTAGGGCTTTTTAGGGAAAGAATACACTGAAGTGGTTTATCATTTCTTCTGGGACTGTGTGGCTTGTCAATGATAACGCAAGCTGGCTCATCTCCCAGTGGGCATAGTGGGGAATCGAACTCAAACCTCTCACTTCAAAGCCAGATATCTAAACCACATAGAAAGGTGTTTTCAAACTGAAAAAATGATTTTATGATCTGTTTAAAATGATAAATGGGAAGCATGGTATACAAAAAACACAATAGGACTTTCTGACTAGAATCATAAGAACATATATAAGAACATAAGAACAGCCTTGCTGGAACAGGCCACAGCCCATCCAGTCCAGCATTCTGTCTCACACAGTGGCTCACCATTTCCTTCAGGGTATTCCCAAGCAGATGCCTTCACCTGTTTAGGATTCCCTGGAAATGATATTGAGAGATATCCTGCCTATCTCTCCAACCCGGAGGTTGTCCTTAAGTATCCATAATTATAGCCATTGATACTCTTGTCCTCCATGAACTTGTCTAATCCTTTCTTAAAGCTGTCAAGACTGACAGCTGTCACCACTTCTTCTGGCAGGGAGTTCCATAGACCAGTAATCCTCTGGGTGAAAAAATACTTTCTCTTATTTGTTTGAGAACTAGTACCCAAAAGTTTCATCGAGTGTCCCCTAGTTCTAGTGTTATGCGATAGGGAAAACAGTTTTTCCTTATCTACTTTGTCCACACCGTGCATGATTTTATAAACTTCAATCAGGTCACCTCTTAGACGTCGTCGTTCAAGAGTGAAGAGGCCCAACCGTTGCAGAACTACAGAGTTAAAATGGATCAGCAGGTGTGCTGACTTGGGCTTCTGGCAATTGAAGTCCAAGAACACCTGGAGAGACAAATTTGAGGGCCTGTGACAGTGATGGCAAACCTTGGCACTCCAGCTGTTCTTGGACTTCAATTAACAGAAGCCTACGTCAGCACTCCTGTTGAGCAAGGTGTCTGGGAACTGAAGTTCAGGAACAGCTGGAGTGTCAAGGTTTCCCATCCCTGACCTATGATCTAGACCAGGGGTCAGCAAACGTGGCTCTCTATTCTTGAACTTCAATTAAAGTGGTCCCTCGTTTAAAGAGCATAATGCGTTCCACAGGATTGCTCTTTAAGCGAGTTTGCTATTTAAACGAAGCACCATTGTAAGTGACTAATTGCGACTTTTGGCGGGGGAGTGGGGGGCAGGGATTGCGAACCCCGATTTAGTTGTTAAGCGAGGCAATCATTCAGAGAAAATTCTGCTCTTTAAGCAAGTTAGTCTCTAAGCGAGGTGCTCTTTATGCGAGGTTTTACTGTACTAGAAGCCCAAGTCAGTACACCTGCTGATCAGGGCTTTTGGGAATTGAAATTGAAGAACATCTGGAGAGCCAAGTTTGCTGACCCCTGATCTAGACAACTAAGCTTCTACCAAAGCTAGTATCAGATTACACCTTCAAGTATTCATTTTCATTCTCCTTAACTAATACAATATCCCATTCAGCTGGTACTCCAAAAAACCTGGCTGGAGTGAGGTACTGGTTTGTCTTAGCTCAGGTTTAGTAGAGCTATTCATGATATAGAGCAGTGGTAGCAAACCTATGGCAGCGAAGTGAGGTGACCAGATACCCCACACACACTCCTTCTATACTTACAAGTGCGCACACCCGAGGAGGAGGAAGAAGCATGTGGGTAGGCACCATGTGTGTATACACACTTATGTATTGCCACTGGCGTGCTTCAAGCTGCATTCTTACCCTTGCGAAGTAACTGATGCGCCTTTAGCACTGCACACACCCTTGCGATGTCGCCGGCTGCCTCTAGCAGTGCACACACTCAGATGATGTCACCGGCACACGGAGCAGTGCATGCGCAGTGCATTGCCTCTGCCTCCTTGGGCACTCGGTCTCTAAAAGGTTTGCCATAACTAATATAATGGATTATATGCTGCTTTTATATTTCAGAAAAAGTACAGCATGTAAAAGGGAAAATGTCCTTTCTAAAATCATCCTCTTCTATCCTTTCTCTGCTATACTAGTTACTTCCTGGAAGGGGTCACTTTTGGCTCTGATAGGATGGGGTTGTCTTTTCTTCTACTGATGCTCTGCAAGGATGTACTCTGTGCTAACTCAGTGGGGATTCTGTATTTTGAAGTAAAAAGGGGAGAACTTGGCTGACTCACCCAGCATGGGACAGAAAGCAAAGCAAAGGCAATGCTAGCCCGTGCAGCACTCGTTCCCAGCAGGTAGGTGTGAGTTGACCGGTTCCACTGATTGGCTAGGTAACAGAACCCAACAAACCACAGGCATGTCCAAACGGCTAAGGAGAAAAGAAGAATTTAGATTATGTGATATAACACAGGACTCAAATGAAGCTACAGGCCACATCTTTCAAATACTCTTACATTGCTCTATGAATCAGGTCTGTGGCAATGGCAGAAACTTACTGACCTGAATATTATATATTTCATATCTTTTTGTTGATGGTTTTTACTAGCAGCTTATTGTGTAGGAAAAATAATACCCACAAATCTCTATTTATATCCCCCATCCTAAATTGCATTGGCCAGTATACTGCAGAAGCTGCTGCACTGACCTAACAAGGTACTGGTCACACAGGACTAGGTATAAGATTGACATCTTATTGGATTGCCAGTAAAACCCCTACTTACGAAAAAAGTCAACTCCGTAGGCTTTTGCTTAAATTGTTTTTTATGTAACTCGAAGCAAACCCATAGGAAAAAAAGAATTTTTTGTGTAAATCGAAGGAAACCCACAGGGAAATGAATTTTTACGTAACTCGAAGCAAACCCATAGGAAAAAGAATCTTTATGTAACTTGAAGCAAACCCATAGGAAATCTTGTAAATTGGGAGATGGTTTTAGCACAAAATCATTATGTAAGTCGAATTTTATGTAATTCGAAGCATATGTAAGTTGGGGTTTTACTGTACTCTACAGGTTATCAGCCAATATTTTATCTCTCTCACACCTGACAATATAACCTATGTAAGTGGTGGCGAACCTATGGCACCTGTGCCAGAGGAGGCACTCTGAGCCCTCTCTGTGGCCACTCATGCAGTCACCCCAACACAGAGTTTGCCCCACCCCTTCTGCCCAGCAGCCCAATGGGAGCGTTTCCTTCCTCCCCTGTTGCAGTCTTGGCACTTTGTGATAAATAAGCCGGTTTTGGGTTGCAGTTTGGGCACTCGGTTTCTAAAAGGTTTGCCATCACTGACCTATTATTATTTCCAGTTTAATACTAGAAATTATAATGTTATATTATCTGATTGTATTATACTATTTATTTCATCTATATATAGTATCATCTTCCCATACAAGGATTCAAGGCAACTAATAAATAAATACAAACAGACAGAAACATATACAGTATTTTATATTAAAATCTAATTAATATAATTTTAAAAAGACTTCTAAATTAGAATTACAACATTTCAAAGGAAAAAATGTAACATTTCTATTAAAAGCTCCTTTCTCTGCACTACACTGGTTTGACAAAAGTATGCTGAAACAGAAAGGTCTTTGTCTGTAAATGGAAGAACAACAGGGAGATGTTGTCCCTAGCCTTCAATGGAAAGGAGTTCCACAGCCTAGAAGCAACCACCAAAAAGGTCATTTCCTTTGTCTCCTCACTAGATGTGCTTGTAAGGTCATTTGGCTCAATACAACAGCCCCTCCTGAAAATTTTAAAACCTGGGGAAACTCCTGTGCGAAGATGCAGTCCTGTGGACAGTCTGGACTCAAGTCATATGCAGATCACAATAAATCACTTTGAGTAGAACCCAACAGGGGTTACGTTCTCCCTGCGCTGCAGCCAGTCCCTTCCAATCTGGCTGCAGCATTTTGAGATAGGAGATGATTCTGAATAATCTTCAAAGGGAGCCTCATGAAGAGCTTGTACAATAATACAAGTGGAATGTAACAAAGGCATGTAACAAAGTGGGATGTAACGAATGGGAACAGCTGGTGCATTAACTTTATCTGTACAAATGCATTTATGACAACTGACAATATGTGGGCAACCAAGCATAGAACTTGGCATTTTCAAGGGGAATTCCCAATCAAGCACATGTTGAAATCCTAATCCTTGATCTGTTTTTTGATTAGTCAGGAACACTTCTGTCTCATTTGGATTAAGCTTCAATTTATAGCTCCTCATCCAATTGTTTAATGACATCAAATATGTTTTAGACCCAAACAGGTTTCCTGGAGTTAGATGGAGATATATAATTGGGTGTTACAACACATGTATACTGTACCCATAACAGTCACGAGCAATTCTCTTAGAAAGTCTGAGCCACTGTGAACAACTTGCAATATGGCTGTAACTGAAGCAGCATCAGCATTATACCTCTTCTCAGAACAGAGCAAACAAAGTTAGAACAGATCATGTTGCCAGTTTTATTAGGATGTATATAATTATCATTTCTCTGCAGATTATTCTGCTTTAAAAGCAGAGAAATGATAATATAGTACAGCATATACATCCTAATAAAACTGGAACATGATCTGTTCTAACTCTAGGAAAACCTGCTTAATGTTTGAACTCAGTTTCTTCAGGGATGTTATGTTTACATAATGAACCTTATTTCTTTTTGCTGTGCTTTAACTATTTAACTTTTCAATGAACTCAATTTTATCCCTCTTTTCTGAGCTAAATTGTGCTAAAAGATCTACTCTGGCATAAAAGGAAATTGTTATTGTGTGCTGTCAAGTTAGAACTGACTTATAGCAACCTTAATAGGGTTTTCAAAGTACTGTACAGTAAGTGAGATACTGTATTTAAGGAATGGTTTTACCAGTTCCATTTCCCAGTGAGTTTCCATGGCAGAACCAGGGAATCAAACACAGGTCTCCTGAGTCCTAGTCCATTTCTCTATCCACTACACCAAACTAGTTACACAAAGAGCATTAATTTACTGGATAGCAGATTAAAGGAATCATCAACCTGCTTCACAAGCATAGAGTTATAGGAATGGATGTGATCCTAGACAAATTTAAAGAGGAGGGGATAATGGGATGTCAAGGTCAAAGATGTAACTCTTGAAAAATGCCTTCAGAACACTATAAAACTTCAATATCACTCCTTGGTATTTTTGAGTTTGTGCTGGCCCATCACAGATGATACTTATCTCTTTAAAATGATTGTGAGCTAGATAACCTCTACAACCATTTCATCCAGGTCTCAAGGCAAAAGTTATTTAAATGATCCATCTCTCTTCAGAGGACAAGAATAAAACATTGTTTCACCCTTTCAAGTCTCAAGATAGCCTTGTCATATATAGTGCATTCTTTCCAAGTAAGAAAATTATTCAAGCATCAGCAGCTTGCCTATTACTATAAGCTTTATTCATTTGCATTGATTCTAAGCACAAAAACCCAGGAGTTATTGAAAATATGTACCTTTTGGAGAAGTTACAAGCACATTATTAAAAAAATTCTTACAGCTATGAGAAAAAGCTATAGGTACAAATGCTTTAAAAATATGAAGACTAAACTTAAGCTGCAGGCAAATACTTAAGTCAGAAAAATATACCATAGCACTCTATAAATATAAAATTTCAAACTTTGACAGGGCTATGTACATAAAACAAAAATTATAAGGGTAGAGCCATTGTGGTGGTTTGGATAGTGTTTGTTTATACTAGGGAACCGTAAAGTCTACTGGGTGATCTGGGGTAATTCATAAGCTTCCAGTATGATCTAACTCTATTGATGGGAGGAAACTGAGAATAAATGTTCGGATATCATTTTAGAGCAGGGGTCCTCAACCTACGGCCCGGGGGCCAGATGCGGTACATAACACCATTTCATGTAGACCCGCACCGCCTCCACCACACCCAGAAGTGCTGTGTGTGGCAGGCAAGGCAAAATGGCCGTATGGCCCCCAAAGCTGTCTGAGGGAGCGGATCCGGCCCTCAGCTTGAAAAGGTTGAGAACCCCCATTTTAGAGGCATAAACCTCCTGGAACCAAGTTGGGATACAGATGTTTAACTGGCTTGATTTGTGCAAATACTAAACTGAGATATCGAAGAAAAGGCATATGTTTCTTCTTACTGAAAATGAATAATTCTACAGATTAATACAGGGTGGTAAGGGATAGGAAGGCAATTAACCTGATTGCTTCACCTGATAAAGGGTGTGGAAAATCCTTGATTGTACAAATGGAAGAAGTATACTGATAAGTTAGCAAATGCCAGAGTCTGAAAATACTTCCCATAAACATATGTAATGTTACTCATTCCTCTGCTTATTGCATTTCTTTGCTGTGATCATGCTTATTAAATAAAGCCTGAAAAGTGAGTGAGACAGAATGTGGAAATGGCAGTCTTTTATGCAGAATTGGTATTTCCTCATTGCTTGTCTTTGTGTGTGTTCTGTCTTTTGTGAACCCTGGCCAGCAACCTCTCAAGAGGTAAGATGACAGGCAAAGGAACAATATGCAATACCCAATCAGTACAAAAGGGAATACTGTAACTTGTGCCCATGAGCAGCATAGGTTCTTCAGATCTATCAATTCTCATTCTACTGATGTGACCTTTATGTTTTACTCTGATATCTCAAGTTTGAACATTCTGCTTTCTAAGAGTCCAGCCTCACAACAGAGTCTAGTCTCCTGATGGCATTACAGTACTCTCAGCTTCCTTGACCCATAAAGGTATACATCCAAAAGAGGTTTGGTGGAAATACCTTTAAATATAACATCTTCCTCTTTCTTACTATATCTGTAAAGAAAATCATCATTGGCTGCTACTTGTATCTGAGTATACATTTTCTACCCCCTAAAAATGATTTTCAAGAAAAATGCCATTGGCGTGAATTTGTTTAAGGTGGATCCCAGCTTGCCATGAATTGACCCACACACTGTGATCACGGAGCCATCTCCTGTAGCACATATGAAATGAGACATGCCGGATTTAACACCAGGACTGCAATGGCCTGCCACAGCCTTGAGGATATTAACAAGGTGCACCTTCGCAGCCAGTCCATCCTGCATGGCCTCTTCCACCATATTCACCGTTGGGAATCAGAATAGTGAAGTGATTCTTCCTCCTCCTCTCATTTTGCAGTTGGGCCCAATATGATGGTTTCCAGTGGCATTTCCACCACTGAAGGGAGCATCACTCCACCTAAAGGGGCTCTTCCGCCCTTAGCCATTGACCCCTTTAGGGAGTAGGTTATTTATTGCTGCCCAACAGTCGGCACTGAGTCGCTGGATGTAAGATCTACTCCATTACCGTAGCGGGATGTCAGGCAGACAATAGGAAGGAAAATAAACCCACTCATTAAGTAGGGGGAATTAGCATTTAAGCCTATCTCTTAAAGAGATATATTTATTATGAAGAATTATCATTAATTTATTCAGTCCTTTCTCCAGCCACATTATAGGGATTTACTCACAGGTATTTCCTAGGAATTATTTCATTAACAGATGTAATCTGTTAAAAAAAACACCTCTATTCAAGGGGAGAGAGTAGAAACATTTTTAATTATATTATCACCACTGTACATTGCCCATTTGCTTAAATGACAAAGGTGGAAAATGTCCAGACTGAGAGATAATACCGGAACATCAATAGCTATAATAAAAGTATTGCAAAAAAGTAAAAAGTATAGTAGTGTATTCATAATTTCTTTCAATGTAAGAAATAGAATCAACAATAACTATATAGAGCTAGAACTACAGTATCATACAACTATATGTACAGAAATTCTATTCTATGGCTTTGATAGCAAAGAGGCTACTCACTGGAGAAAGTGACATCCAGTACAAGGACAACATATTTGCACTTGTAACTAGAAATGGTAGTATCATAGAAGTCGAAGCCCAAAAAGAGAAGGCTTTGAAGGAAGGAAAGTACACCCACTGTGATACCATAGCAGCAGGCTGCTCCATTATCATTCAAAACACAATGTAGATGGGAAGAGGTTGTCAAGTTCTGATACCCTTCAGTCACCAAGGATGCAAAAATAGTCAGAGAGAAAACCTGGAGCAGGAGAATATAAGAAAAAGATAAACATGAATGATGCAATAACACCACATATATCTCATCCAAGACAATTTTTTTTAAGATGTCAATTTTTATTTTTAATCTCTCCATAGATCTGTTCTAGAGTCTGCACTGAAACGAAGAACTGCAAGTTTAGCTGTTCATCTTTCCCTCCCCGTGACTATGCATCACAAGTGGATAAACATTATGCCTCCCAAAAAGTGACATGTTGTTAAAAGTTGGAGCAGGGGCTGCATGTTGAGTGTGCATGTGGCTGAAGGTAGGGTCGAGCAGGACTAAGACCCCTCCTGCACATATAGCAGTGGTGGTAAACCTATGGCACTTGTTTCAGAGTGGGCACTCAGAGCCCTCTCTGTTGGCACGCATGCCATTGCCCCAGCACAGAGTTCACCCCACTCCTCTGCCCAGCAGCCCAATGGGAGTGATTCCTCCTTCCCCCAGCACGTTTACCCCACCCCTCTGTTTGGGCACTCAATCTCTAAAAGGTTCGCCATCACTGGCATAGAAGGATGGAAAAGTTTAAACAAATCAGATGAACAAAGGGGAAGTGTGTGATTTAAATCTAATGTTTATGTATAAACTATTCTCCCTATTTAGAAAGACTACAAAATAGCAGTTTTGGGGAACTGACTGACACACATACCTTCCTAGCCAGCTCCACAAAATATGCACTTGACTTGCAGGTGGTGAGAATTTACTAATAACAGACTGCACTCAAGGACTCAACGTGCTACATGAAATCTATAGCCAACCCATTCATGACGTAAATGTATCCTAAGCTAAAGCCTCAGTTTCTCTGCAGTTTCAGACAATTTTTTGTCACCTTTAGATTGTGGTGTTTTTTGAACCACAATTGGGTGTACTCTGGTAATGGCAACATTGTGTTGCCAGCTAATCTTTCTCACACTAGGTCAGACAAAAAAGAACCGCAGAATGAACTCACCAAAAGGTGTCTTCATTTTGGTAATTTCACGTCTGACCTAGACACAGAGGATTCTGATTTCTGATAAAGTTATTAATCCTAGAAGGAATTTTTTTAGCAAGTGGTAGCATATTTTTGATCAAATATTATTATACTGCTTAAGATCTAATCTAAATTATACAAACTTTATTTTGACTAGTAGGACAGGAGAGATACATAATTTTTAGTAAAATGACTATACAAAAAGGGAATTTGGATTACACAAAATGAAACTAAAATGGGGATACAATTATAATCAGATATACTTAATTGTACTTCAGATAACAGGGATCAAATTATAAATGAGAGCATGAAGGATATAGACAAAATTTCCAGGCACCTGGCCCAGGCTGCCATCAAGCAAACTTGCCTTCAAGAAACTATTGGTTATAAAGCTTTGTGAAGTTATGGAGTAATGTATCTACTGCTGTTCTGACAATGCTTTGCAATTAAAAATCTTCTTTGGAATTGAATTTGTATGTAATATTGAAAAAGTGATAGAGAAATGTCTCCCTTCCTCAAATCAGGTCAGTTCTATCTGTGATCAATTCTGATTTTAGATGTTATGATGTTACTGCTTAATTTTGTTGTTGTTTTTTCTCTTACCACTGCTAGTATTCTAGCAATGATCTCAGGTCTTGTGAGGAAGTGCAGTATGTCATAGTCTGAGTAATCCCGTAAGATTGAAATCACTTTCCTCATGCTTCAGCTGTCTTTTTGTTACTCACAGCAGGGTTTTGAAAGGAACTGGAAAGGGAAATTGAGAATCATTAAATAGTTAGAAAATTTCAGTGTAAGCATTTCCAAAATCCTGTGAACATTTGAAGATTGAAGTAGATAAAGGTTTATTACAATATGCATCCTCAGCAGACATTTACGATTATCATTCCATAAATTAAAGGAGACATGGCAAAAGTAAATCAATAAGTAATATAATGTATAATTTTAAATTTTTATTTTGTTTTAGAGTAAGTTATAATCTTAACCATTTTGCAGCTATACTTCTGTGAATTGCATGTTGTTCTTGAAGTTCTTTCCATGCAAAGCTTAGGATGCCATTCCACACATTTGTGGAAGTAAATGTTATTAAACTCTTTGTGACTTCTTAGACATGTCTAGGATTGTCAATTCACTTTTAGGCCAGATTTCTATTACTTATAACATAAATCCATTGACATCTCAGTGGCGAATTTTAACCAATTAAGAAGTCAGTGTAGGGATTTGGCATTGTACACAAGTTGTGCGACTTGGCATATGACAACAAATGCCTACATTAGTGCTGTTACACTTCTTATATAGCAGCAATTTGCCACTGACATTTACAGTTATGGACCTACCCTGGAGAAATTATTCAGTTGGACAACCAATAAATTTGGTTGGAAAACCCTAAGTAATAAAGAGCACTTTGAAATGCAATTTATTTTCCAGGACATAGTCATGTCTTTTCTCTCTCTTGTTTTGCTATGAAACTGTGGTCAGAGAATTTGACATTAATTTTTGAAAAAGAAAGCAATGTAATTTTTCTAGATAATTAAAATTTTGCCATCTTTACTGGTACAGAAGAGAACAAGCAGCATTCACTGGCCATCCACTTGAGAAGTATCACACTTGTTAAGTAAATACAGTACTTAATTAGAAAAGTATGTAACTACTTAAACTGACTACTAATTTCCTTATAAAATCATTTATGTGCACATACTTTTAAAATTTATTTACTTAACAGTAACTAAATCAAATGAAATGTTGTAGAAGTACATTCCCTGACTTCTGTATAAAAATTATCCCGTTCTCTTCAAACCTCACAATAAATTTTGTTTGAACTAGATTTTTATATATCATTTCCAAGATTGCATTTTAATGTATGGCACACTTGTTCTGCAACACAATACAGTGAAACTCAGAAAATTAGAATATCGTGCAAATATTCATTCAGTTCAGCAATGCAACTTAAAAGGTGAAAGAAATATATGAGATACTCATTAAATTCAAAGCGAGATATGTCAAGTCTTACTTTGTTATAATATTGATGCTTATGGTTTACATCTTATGAAAACCCCGACCCCCCAATCTCATGTACCCCATAATCATCACATAACCTCATGTACACTGTACACCATCATCACAGTTATAACGCATTAAGGAATGACATATCTTGCTTTGCATGTAGAGTGTCTATCTCATATATTTGTTTCACCTTTTAAATGAAATGAATGAACATTTGCACAATATTCTAATTTTCAGAATTTCACCTGTAGAAGGAAAAATATGACCTCCATCTTGACTACCATAGATAAATGTGTTGTGTTTCAATTCTATGCATTGTGTTTCTTCATACTGTGCCTTTAAACCATACTTCAATGCAACCCGTTCCAACCAGGACGCGAGCTAATGACCACTCGGTGGCAATAGCGAGCGTCCAGCTCACAGGTCATAAATCACCAAAGAACGACAGCGCGGGAAGGTTCCCGCCACTGCCTCACCTGGACAAGAAGGGCGTGACCAAGAATGACGTCACGCCAAGGGATAGCCAATGGCCTATCGTGGAGCCACATTCAAACGTATAACCACCGTATATATTGAGCTGCTCATCCGCCATTACCTCATGTTCCCTCTGACCACTCATGCAATAAAGATGTGTTAAGCCAACCCTTCGGCTGTTCCTTTGTCTTGGCTCTCATACACTAAATTGGCGACGAAGGTGGGATAATGGCTTCCCACGAGACCAAGACACATGCCGGGTTCGATGTCAACAAGCCGGAAGACTGGGAGCTCTTTGAAATGGATTTCCAGGATATGCTGGTGGTGTCCGACATTACAGATGAGGGGAAGAAGAGGGCCATCCTCACTCGGATGCTGGGAAACGCCGCTAAGCGAGTCTTGGTGGACCTGGTAGCACCGAAGAAAGTGAGCGAGCTGACGGCCAAACAGCTTCTAAAGGTGATGCGAGACCATTTCCAGCCTACAGTCTCGATGTTTTCGGCTCGAGACGCATTCTGGAAGAGGGTTCAAGCGCCCGGTGAATCCATCGCCGCTTTCGCAGCAGCCCTAAGATTGGCCGCCGGCCCATGCAAGTGGGAAAACCTCGAAATCACCCTCAGGGACCGTTTGCTGTGCGGCCTGTGGGATGAAGAGGTTCAACGGAAACTGATGAACCAGGAGCCGCCGCCGACGCTACGCGAGGTCATGAAGGCGGCCCAGGCTGCGGAGGCCACGAGGGCCGGAGTTAAGGGATTCCGAGAGAGACCCCCGCAGTCCGACAAGGCCCCGGCCTCGGTGCAGGCAGCCAGGCACACGCCGAAGTCTTCCACGGAGAGTAGCGATGATGAGGACGTCCGGAAGGTGCGGAAGGACGGCCGTCGCTGCGACGGCTGTGGAGCAACCCACGACCGCATCAAGTGCCCGTTCCGGAAGGCCGAGTGCCACAACTGCGGACGCCGGGGTCACATCGCCAAGGTTTGCAGACAACGGCGCAGAGACCAGAGAAACCCATCGGACCGGCCGCCGAAGACCAAGGAGGGCGCCCGGCCCGCGAGGAAGCAGGACGGCGTGGGCCGCATCTCCGACGACAGCGGCGACGAGACCCCCGTGTACAGCGTGTCCTTGGGACACCCACGTTATTTTGTTGAGGTACTGGTGCAAGGGGCCCCTGTTAGGATGGAGATAGACTCGGGTTCTTCATACTCAATTATGTCCCAGCGGGAGTTTTTGGGAATTTCTCCCCACGTGCGCCCTAAGCTCAAAGCGTTGAAGTCCACGCTGCGGGACGTGCAGGGAAATAGCATTCCAGTTTTGGGGGTTGGAAATGTCAAGGTCCGATACAAGCAACACGCCGCGGAACTGCCCCTGGTCGTTCTCAAAGGGGGAAGTTGCAGCCTCCTAGGAACTCAATGGTTCAAACCCCTGGGGTTGTTCATTGGGGGGGTGCATGCCGTCGGGACTGACCCAATTCAGGAGGTATGTGATGCGCACCCCGAAGTTTTCAAGAAAGGACTGGGAAAGTTCAAGGGACCCCCAGTAGCATTCGACCTGAATCCGGAGGTCCGCCCTATCAGACTCAAGCCACGCAGAGTGCCTTTCGCACTCAAAGAAAAGATAGAGACGGAACTGGACAAATTGGTGGGCCAGGGGATACTTGTTCCTGTTGATTCCGCAGAGTGGGAAACTCCGATTGTAACCGCGCTAAAGGCCAACGGGGAGGTTCGCATTTGCGCTGATTACAAGTGCACCATTAATAAGGCGATCCGCCCAAATGCGTATCCGGTGCCGGTAGTCAGCCACCTGTTGGCCAGGTTACACGGGGGAAAGTGTTTCGCCAAACTTGACCTTGCGCAAGCCTATCAGCAACTCTCTGTAACCCCAGCTGCGGCTGCTGCGCAAACGATAGTCACTCATAAGGGGGCGTTCCAGGTGACGCGCCTACAGTTCGGCGTGAACTCGGCGCCCGGTATTTTCCAGTCACTCGTGGAACGCCTCTTAAAGGGTTTGGAGGGGGTTTTGCCATACTTTGATGACGTGTTGATAACAGGGGGAAACGAGGAGGAGCTGGCTGAGAGGCTGGACAAAGTGCTGGCGGTGTTCGAAAAGGCGGGGTTGAGGTTGCGGCGAGACAAATGCGTTTTTTTCGCCAAGGAGGTTGAGTTCTTAGGTTTCCGGGTAACCCCCGAGGGGATCAAACCCTCCAAATCAAAGGTAGCCGCCATTCGAAATGCCCCTCGCCCCACCTCTAAGCAAGAATTGCAATCGTTTCTAGGCCTCTTAAACTTTTACCATTCCTTCCTACCGCGGAAGGCATCAGTGGCAGAGCCGCTGCACAAGTTACTTAAGAAGGACGAGGCGTGGAAGTGGGGCGAGAATCAAGAGAGGGCATTCGTTGAACTGAAGCAACTCCTAGCGTCTGACGCTATTCTTACCCATTTTGACCCCAAGAGACCGGTGGTTCTGATATGTGATGCGTCCCCAGTGGGGGTGGGGGCGGTGCTGTGCCATGTGTTGGAAAACGGGAGAGAGGCCCCAGTCGCATTCTACTCGAGATCCCTGTCCCAGGCAGAGCGGAATTACGCCCAGACAGACAGGGAGGCGCTCGCCATAATCGCGGGAACGAAAAAGTTCCACGATTTTCTCTATGGCCGCCCCTTCACCATTGTGACCGATCACAAGCCCCTGTTGGGCATCTTCACTGCAGACAAGCCAACTCCTCAGATCCTGTCCCCTAGGATGCTACGGTGGGCCATTTTCTTAAACGCGTACCAGCACGCGCTGGTCTACCGCCCGGGGAGCGAAATAAGCCATGCTGACGCCCTATCGCGGTCTCCTCTTCCCGATGTTACCAGCGTCGTAGCCGACGAAGAGCGAGACCGCTCAGTGCTCCTGATCGAAGTCCTGGATTCGCCCCCCATTGTGCCTGCGGATATAGCTAAGGCGACCGGCAAAGACAAGACACTTGCTCTTGTCAGCTCCTGGGTGCAGAAAGGGTGGCCTGCGTCCTCCCCGACACCCGAGCTCACCCCGTTCTTCAGGAAGAGGCTAGAGCTGTCCCTAGAGAGGGGGTGTCTTCTGTGGGGCCAGCGGGTGGTGGTCCCCGATTCCCTGAGGTCCAGGGTGCTCAAACTGCTGCACGTCAGCCACCCTGGGATTGTTCGTTCCAAGGCTCTGGCCAGGAGCTATTTTTGGTGGCCCCAATTAGATGCCGACATTGAGCACATGGTGGGCACTTGCGAGAAATGCCAATGCTCCAGGCCCGAAGAAAAGCGTCTGCCGCACAGGGAATGGGACGCGGCAAGGGGGCCATGGTCGCGGGTGCACGTTGATTTTGCGGGGCCATTTAGAGGGGCACTTTTTCTCCTCGTGGTGGATGCTTACTCCAAGTGGCTGGAGGTAATCCCAGTTACAAGCACCTCGTCAGCTACGACGGTGAAGCATCTGCGGAGGGTCTTTAGCACGTTCGGTATACCCGATACCCTAATTAGCGATAACGCGAGTTGTTTCACATCCACTGAGTTCAGGGCATTCATGGAGATCAACGCCATTCGGCACATCACCTCCGCCCCTTTCCACCCGGCGACGAACGGCCAGGTGGAGCGCCTCGTGCGCACCACTAAGGACGCGCTGAGGCGCATGGGTCCAGGGGATCTCAACCTTCAGGTGTGTCAGTTCTTGCTAGGATACAGGGTGACCCCCCTAGCTTCAGGGTATTCGCCCGCAGAGCTCTTAATGCGTAGGAAGCTGACGACGATTCTGACCAGACTCGATCCCACGAGGGTGGAGGACACGGGGAGAAATGTGGGGCTAGCAGCCACGAAGAGTTTCGCAGTGGGTGCCCCGGTACATTGCAGGAACTACGCTAGCGCGGGGCCGGCCTGGGTCCCGGGCGTCATCGTTGGCCAGACGGGTCCCGTGTCGTACTGTGTCGAGACAAGTTCGGGTCTACTCTGGCGGCGACACGCGGACCAGCTCCGGCGCCGGGTCCCAGACGACCGCCCCGCGGATGGCGCGGCAGTGCCTTCAACGTTAGGGTTCTCCCCCACCCGTTCAGCCCAAGGGGGAGGAGGAGGGGATCGGTGGTCCCCACCTAGGGGGGAGGGAAAGGAGTCCGAAGCAGCCCCCGGAGAAATCCTGTGGAATCTTCCTAATGGAGGCCCAGGGGACACTTTTAATTTTCAGTTACAAAGCCGGGGGGGTTTTCAGGAGTGGTCCCCCACCCTTCCAAGCGAGAAGCGGGGTTTTTCGTTAGTCCCCAGTGCCCCCGGTTTTTCTGCCCTTTCCCCAACAGCCGCTGAGCCGCGGCGAGTCACTAACGAATCTCCCTCCCCAACAGCCGCTGAGCCGCGGCGAGTCACTAACGAGTCTCCCTCTCCCATTGCAGGACAAGGAGCCGGGACAAGCCAGCCCACAACTCGCCCAAAGCGCGTTTGCAATAAACCATCTTGGATGAGAGACTTCGTCTCATCCTAGGGGGGAGGAATGTTGTGTTTCAATTCTATGCATTGTGTTTCTTCATACTGTGCCTTTAAACCATACTTCAATGCAACCCGTTCCAACCAGGACGCGAGCTAATGACCACTCGGTGGCAATAGCGAGCGTCCAGCTCACAGGTCATAAATCACCAAAGAACGACAGCGCGGGAAGGTTCCCGCCACTGCCTCACCTGGACAAGAAGGGCGTGACCAAGAATGACGTCACGCCAAGGGATAGCCAATGGCCTATCGTGGAGCCACATTCAAACGTATAACCACCGTATATATTGAGCTGCTCATCCGCCATTACCTCATGTTCCCTCTGACCACTCATGCAATAAAGATGTGTTAAGCCAACCCTTCGGCTGTTCCTTTGTCTTGGCTCTCATACACTAAAAAATGTGAATCTAAAATTATGTCCCCTTGAGTGTTTAATTTCCATGCTAAGTGAACCAGCATAGTGTAGCAGCTGATGTCTTAGTTTAACAGATATGGATTCAAGTAATTCTTTTAGTCTCTGTGGCTTTAGGGACCTCATCTTCTTTTCACCCTAGCCTACACACAGAACTATTCTAAAGGCAAAATGAGTAGCGGGGGCTTATAAAAAGACCTGACCTGACCTCCTTTCAGGAGCGGAAAAATAAACACGTGAAAAATCCAATAAGTTGCTCCTTCGCAATGAAAAGTAGCTACGTTCTTTCAGCGCAATAGGCTGAGGAAAACCGTAAGGAGGCGACAAGGGACTGAGCTCTAAGTTGGGAAACAGAAGACTGGTTTCTCATAATATTACATTCTTCTACCCTCCTCTGGAAAATCAAGATAAGATTTTCCCGCCTTTTCACCCCGTTTGCGGTGCACGCTTCCTCCCGCCCACACGAAGGGAGGGAGCAAGAAAGAGCGTCTGAGAGAACTCGAAGCCTGATTGGCTCGTTCTTCTGATGAGCACTGCCACTCAGACAGTTGGAAATGACTGTTGCTGGGAGGAGGGAGGGAGGGAACTGGCCGCGCGCCGTTTCGGGACGAGAGCCGCTTTGCGCATGCGCGATTTCGAAAAAACGACAGCCAGGGCTGAGGAGGGGTCAGGGAGAGAGAAAGGACTGCGCTTGCGCGCTTCTAATGTTGAAGAAAATATTTGATCTGTTATTAGAGGGGAAAACATTTGGGCACTGAGGTTCAAACGACACGGTAATATTATTTTCAAATAATGTATAAGGAATTGGTTGGAGAGGGGGAAAAAACCCCACACGATAAAAAAATGCCCGTATTTTTTTATATGTGTGTGTGACAAGTTCTGACGTAACAGGCACCCAAAGAAAAGCCATTGCGCATGCGCTTGACGTCCAACATGCCGAAGACTCTCGAGAGCCAATGAGGTAAAAGGAAGGAGTTAAGGGCGGAAGAGGGGCGACAAAAAAAGAACGTGCGCATGCGCAATCCAAAGTCAATGTCAAGTCAACCCCTTCTTTTCTATTAAGGTCAGACTTGGCTTTCGCTAATGGTGGATTTCTTTCTCCGTCCTCCCCCCCCCCACCCATCATCCTCTCTTATTCCCAGCGGGCCAAAAAAAAGTGAATTTGCTTTGCCCGAAGAGGAAACTGCTTGGTCCGTAAGTTGATCGGGGAACACTGCACAGAATGGCCAGGAATGACCTTTAACCCCACCAGTTCAGACAATTTGTAACTGGTGAATTGCATCTTGTTTAGCTACTTTGATCTGGACCAGAACTTGTTTAACTAATGGTAAAGCGTTGTATCTGGTGCATCATGACTCCTCTCGCTTTGGCTGGAAACCTGATACAGAACTGAGCATCCTTTGCCTGGCTTGCAATCGTATCTGCGGATGAATTTTGGTCTCCTTGGTCTGGCTAAGACTTTTGAAACCCTTTGATCTTTGTTGCTTTGGAAGACGTGTGTGCAGTGTTGCTTTCTCCAAACCACGGTATCTAATGACAAGTTAGGCTCAATGATTAAAAGAACTTTTCAAAGGAAGCCAAACATGGCCTGATGCTACTGGGTTTTCTTACTATTGACCTTTGGACTCTTCTAGAATGCTGTGCGGGGCACGACTGGCCCTGGGAGCTGGGGTTATGAGATTGTCATCCCGTAGTAAATCTTCCCTAGCTGCCAAGATGCATAAATACCGGAAGATGTGGAAACCAACGGAGCCACAAAACTGGGCAGTCGATTATCAAGAACAATACATACCCTTTTCCAAGGATCAGCTGGTGGATGCCCTAGTAAAGGTATAAATAGGGCTCTTTGCGAGTTCTGAAAACTCATGAAAATACAGTCCACACATAATTCAAAGACCTTTCTCAACTTTTGCTTGACTTTCTCACTACACACAATCGGACCACAATCGGGCATACTCCAGGTAATGGCAACCTTGTTGTGCTGGCATTAAACTGCCATAATGAAGCCAACTTTGGTGAATTCATTCCATAGTTCTTTTCGTCTGCCCTAGTGTGAGAAAGATTTACTGGCACAACAAGGTTGCCGTTGCCTACGATGTGCCCAATTGCGAATGTCATATGCGTGCCAACTTTCATGTCAGAAATGAGAATGCCCTTTTCTGAATCAGAAGAGTACAACAAGCATTTAGAAAGCATTGTCAGAGAATAAACACTATTATTTCATGAAAGAATTTGGCTCATGGGGATTGCTAGGTGGCACTTTGCGAACCATACCTTTTTCAGTTGGCAACTTAAGGTGGTATTCTGGTATGACTAAAGATTTAAAGTACAGTAACTAATAAGTAACATACTTATCTGCTAACTAGTTGCTTTTTGATAGCAAGCTATGTAACAGTTGCAAAGATACTTTTGCAAGTCTTCAGATAAAGAGAAAAGTCTTAGGATTTTAGGGGTGGGGGAGAAATTTTGATCTATTGTGTGCAGTGACCTGAAAATCTGGGCAGTCATCTCCTCCTTGGTAACCAGAGTCAGGTCTCACCAGCTCAGCATGATAGTGATTGTAGATGTGTTGCATATACAGTACTGTATATTGTTTTGCAATTATTGCACAATTATTTTTGCAATTGTGCAATGGCCTGCAGAGTCTATCCCCAAAATATAAAAGGAATGCGAAACCTAAAGAACCCTAAAATTGTACTGCAAGAATGACCTCCCTGCGAAACTTACTGTCCAGACAGACTGGTGGGAATAGTTTTCCAAATAATGTATTCATTTTCATTGCTTCTCTGTTGTTTAATTGCATTCAATTTCTAAACAGTTTTCTTGCATGTAGTGATATAAGCTATCGCCTCAGAGATAGCTGTGTTTGACAACCAAATCAAGGCATCCTTTCTAGAAAGTAAAGGTAAAGGTTTCCCTTGCTCGAAAGCCAGTCATATCCGACTCTAGGGTTCAGCGCTCATCTCTGTTTCAAAGCCGAAGAGCCAGCGCTCTCTGCTTCTGTAGGCGTTTCTGTGGTCATGTGGCAGGCATGACTAGACACCAGAGCACACGGAACGCTGTTACCTTCCCACCGAAGTGGTCCCTGTTTATCTATTTGCAATTTCTTGCTTTCAAACTGCTAGGTTGGCAGGAGCTGGGACAAAGACGGGAGCTCATTCCGTCTTGCAGTACTCGGGAATCGAACTGCTGACCTTCCACCTCCCAGTCAGGGTCTTAGCTACTTGAGCCACTGCATTTACTTTCTAGATAAACAGCTTCATTTCAATAATGATACGAAGAATTTCCATCCTTATAAAATGGGTTGCTAGTTTGAACTGCTTTTGGTATGAACTGTGTTTGCTTCCCCCACCAGGAATTCCACTCATCTAGCCCTATGGATCGAGAATCATTTTTGGCCTTTGTCACCCATGTAGATTCCTCTCTTCTGTTCCGCTACCATTCTATTCGAGAACAGTTACAGGTAACAATGATAACATGCCTTATTTCTCATGAATTGCCTATTGGTTTGCAAGAGAAGATGCTAGGGTAGGGAGGAGCCGCTTGTTCTAGAAGCTGTATATTTAGCCATATAGCAAGAAAATGTTACTAATTTTGAACTTATTATTGGTGTACAGTAGTTGTTATGTGTCACCAGGTCGCTTTAACCCTGAAAGGGTTTCCGAAGTATGCAAGATATTCAATATATGGCTTACCATTGTCATCCCCAGTGAGTTTCCCTGACCCAGTGGGAATTTTAATTTACGCTTCCTAAACCCTAATCTGGACTGTGGTGGTTTAGTGGTGAAGATGCTAAACTTGACAACTGGAAGGCCGGCAGGTCAGCCGTTCAAGACCCAAGTACTGCATGACAGAACTCCCGTCTCTGTCCCAGCTCCTGCCAACCTAACAGTCTGAAAGCAAGAAATTGCAAGTAGAAAAATAGGGACCACTTTGGTGGGAAGGTAAACAGCATTCCGTGCACTCCAGTGTCTAGTCATGCCTGCCACATGACCATGGAAATGTCTGTAGTCACAGACAGCGCTGGCTCTTTGGCTATAAACAGAGAAGAGCACTGAACCCTAGAGTCAGATATGACTGGCTTTCGAGCAAGGGCGTCCTTTACCTTTAACCCTAATCTGCCACTTGTATCTGTTACATCACATTGTGTTGCTACTATTATTTTTTTAGCTACGTTTGTAGCTTTTCTTTCCTTCAACGAGTGTATAGGACTCCTCTCCTCTCTGTCTTGTGAGGAGGGCAACCAAAATGATTAGGGGACTGGAACACCTTCCTTACCATCTGAGGCTGCAATGGTTGGGCCTCTTCACTCTTGAATGACGGCGTCTAAGAAGTGACCTGATTGAAGTTTATAAAATCATGCACAGTGTGGACAAAGTAGATAAGGAAAAACTGTTTTCCCTATCGCATAACACTAGAACTAGGGGACACTCCATGAAACCTTTGGGTACTAGTTCTCAAACAAGAGAAAGTACTTTTTCACCCAGAGGATCACTGGTCTATGGAACTCCCTGCCAGAAGAAGTGGTGATAGCTGTCAGTCTTAACACCTTTAAGAAAGGATTAGACAAGTTCATGGAGAACAAGGGTATCAATGGCTATAATTATGGATACCTAAGGACAACTTCCGGGTTGGAGAGATAGGCAGGATATCTTTCAATGCCATTTCCAGGGAATCCTAAGCAGGTGAAGGCATCTGCTTGGCAATACCCTGAAGCAAATGGTGAGCCACTGTGTGTGACAGAATGCTGGACTAGATGGGCTGTGGCCTGTTCCAGCAAGGCTGTTCTTATGTTCTTATGTTTGGCTAAAGGTGTGTACCTGTCCCAATCCAGAGAGTTTCATGCCTGAGTGAGAATGTGAACGTGGATCTTCCAAATCCCGGTTCAGCACTCTGGTCAAAACTCCATTCTGATTCTCTTACACAGGCCAGTCTTTTTTTTATTAAAAAAACCTACTTTTTAACTGGCTGGTGGAGCAACAACAACTATCCTCTATGGGGTGGACTGACAGAGAAGTGTAGTGGAAGGCTTGATGTCTTTGGCAGCCAGAGGAATGCATCCGGTTGGAAACAAAGGTCCAGTTTCTACACAGTCTGTGTAAAAAGTGAGTGGCTGACAGAGGAGGGATAGAGTGCAAACTCCTTCTGTGTCCAGCCCACTTACCAAGCAGAAGAGAGTTCTTCAGAGCATGTGGCAGTGATGGCAAACCTTTTAGAAACCAAGTGCCCAAACTGCAACCCCAAACCCACTTATTTATCGCAAAGTGCCAACACAGCAACAGGAGAGGAAGGAAACACTCCCATTGGGCTGCTGGGTAGAAGAGGTCGGGTGAACTCTGCTTTGGGGGGAGGGAGGAAGTACTCCCATTGGGCTGCTGGGCAGAGGGGTGGGGCAAACTCTGTGCTGGGGTGGCTGCATAGGTGCCCACAGAGATGGCTCCGAGTGGCACCTCTGGCACACGTGCCATAGGTTCCCCATCGCTGGTATATGGCAAGTAGACACTGAGTCAGTGATTCTCAACTTGCAGCCCATGGGCCAGATGTGGCCCATGGCACCATTTCATGTAGCCCCCCACCGCCTCCACCACACCCGGAAGTGCCATGTGGTGGAGGAAGGGTAAAATGGCTGTCTGGCCCCCGAAGCTGACTGAACATGTGTGACCCAGCCCCCAGCTTTAAAAGGTTGAGAACTCCTGCACTGAGCGAAACATGATGCTGAGTTCATACTAATAACTATTCTCCTGCTTTTTCTCTATATATACCTCTTTCCCCTCCTTTTCTCAGTTTCTTTATGCACCTATTAATCCTGATCGGGACACACTACAGGAGTTCTCTATGACTGATGCTGAGCGGTTAGCAACGGAACAGGAAGTTTTGGCCAAGATGGAACCGCTGCTGAACCAGGCCAATTTCAACAGTTTGCCAGAAGAAGCTCTGGCTTATGCCCTTGTGGTCAATCACCCACATGATGAAGTCCAGGTGTGGTCTTGGGCTTTGCAGGGGGGTGGGGGAGACAGATCCTCTTCTTCACATGAACACACTGTGACTGAAGTCAAGCCCATCTGTATACAAGAATGCAGAGAGAATAAAGCACATCAGTCCTGAAGTGGAGAATAGGCTGTGCTATTTCATATTGTCGATGTTGATGCCACTATTTTTCTACACCTTCTGCCACATTATAGGCTAATAAACTGACGTGTCCAAGCAGCAGGACCTTTCCTAATTTTTATTTACTGTGTTAGTTTTCTATCTGTTAGGAATTTTTTAATATAAGAGAATATCCATGGGATTTTTTTTTCACTCTGCAAACTGAAGTGAAGTCTATTTTACTATAGTACTTATTTTATGCTATAGACCAGGCTGAACCCAGCTTTGGGCATGATTTTTTGAGCAAGCCTAAACTAAAAAGTCCTTGAGTTTCAATTCTGTCCTCTGGAGCTCCTGGAACGAAACAGGAATACATCCCAATCTCTAGGACAGGGGTTCTCAACCTATGGCCTGTGGGCCAGACAGCGCCATTTTATGTGGCCTGCACCATCATTGTCACCGCCAGCAGAAGCGGACACATTTACAACAGCCATAAATGCGCCTGCAGCTGTTGTAAAAGTGTTTATGACAGCCAGGGATGCATTTTATGGCAGCGTTTACAGTGGGGGGAACCACCAGTCTGGCCTGCTCAGCTGTCTGAGGGGGCGTGGTCGTGGTCCAGCCTGCAGCTTAAAAAGGTTGAAAACCCCTGCTCTAGGGAGTGAACTAACCCTGAAAAATTTATTACTGTGAAGATTGTGCTACTAAGTTTGGGTGGAACTAAAGGAGAGACCCTCCTGTTTATCTGGGTCTGTGCAATGAGGAAGGGTCAACAGCACAGCTCCAAAAATGTTTGTAAATCCCATATGCAGGTATGTTGGGGTTTTGTGTCTTCAGCTATTTTTTTTAGAGTAGGTTTATTAGAAAAGCTGTGCAGGTTCATATAAATGGCATATTTAGTTTTCCATTGTTTCCCCACTAGTAGTGTATAGACTTGTGATTTTTGGACTACAACTCTCAGTGTCCTCAAGGCAACTATAAGAGTCGTAGTTCAGAATAAAAAAATTGTGCACTCCACTTCCCAATGGAGCAGAATCCCACATGGGGCAGCAACCCACCTCCTGATCATATTTCCCAGCAATATGCATTGAAAGGCATTCTGTCTTTGATACTGGATGGAAATACATAGTCATCATAACGAATAGGCATTTATATCCTTCTGTTCCATGAATATATAAAAATTAGCACAGGATACAAAGCTCACCCTCTATTTCATTAGTTGCATAGCTTGCTTCGTTACATGTACAGTGCTAGTTTTTTTTTATTGCCCACGTAGATTTTGTTTTGCTACTACATTTTGCCAATGTTGTTTAGTGGGGTGATTGATGGTAATGCTATCTGATGGCTGCAAATGGAGGGGCAGCGGCTAAAAAATGGACAGACTGAAAAACCACAACATTTATTCTGGGGGCCTGACACAAGGAATTGCCACTAGCCACCTGACACTTCTTTCTTTAAGGGCAATTGTATTTTCATGCCAGGTCTGCCTTTCTTTCTGCAGGTGACAGTGAATCTGGATCAATATGAATACATGAGATTTTGGGCTCTTGGCCAACGGATAGGACCCTTGTGTGTGATGACCACTGTTCCAGTCCAAAAGAAGGGGTTCTTTGGCACAACGCGGGTTCCATCAGACAGGCAAGAAAATATTGCTTCCTGATATCTCTTGCTATCCACTTTGAGGAGAGCTGTTCCCAAGACCCTATATTAACATAAGAAGCTTCCTTCTACCAGAATATACATCCTTCCATCTAGCTTGGTATTGCTTATAAGAAAAGCCTCTACTTTTAACTTATCTGCCCAATTCGCAAATTTAACCAACACATTTCTTTGAACCACCCTCCCTCTTCTTGGACCCACCCGGAATATGCTTACAAAATCCTCCTGAACAAATTCTTTCCCCATATTCAGACCATTTAACCACTGAACCACCCTCTCTCTTAACAAATCCGGAGTGCGTTCCACCACCTGACAGATCACAATGTTCTGCTTTCTCATCATATCTTCCACAGCATCTATCCTTCTCTCTTGTTCCTCCAGTTTCAGCTTATTCTCCCGCACCACCTGCTGAGTCCCTTTTACTTCCTCCTTTATGGCATTTACCTCGATTTGAACCACTTTCACATTTCCCTCAATTTTTTTCAAAGTGAAATCCACCTTTTTTGAAAAATCTGCAACTGATGACATCATCTTGTCTTGTTTTTTCATCATTTCATTTCTGTCTTTCACCCTTGAATCCTCATTTTTCTCCAATTTTTGAAACAACTTGCCAATTTCCACCATAATTTGAGTCTGATCATATGGCACTGTGGGCGGGGATGAAGACTGAGTGGCTTCCTCCATTGGTGCTTTTTCTTTCTTCTTAGGCTTTACAACTGGTTCTTCTTCCTTTGCTTTCCCTCTTGTACCTTTATCCATAATAATGTAGTATGTACGAAGCCCAATGCTGCAGTTCGTTGTAAAAGTTAGTCACTGAAATGAAGCTTATAACACTGCAGCCACTAGTTCCACAGATCCAATAGGAAAATTTATATGCAAACAGAAGATCAAAAAGTTATTGTAATCCACAAAAATAAAACCGAAGGAAACAGCTCTCCCAACAGGTAGCTTAGGAGAAAAACGAAGAGCAAATAAAAAATGTTGATCCACAGCAGGTCCGTTTCCCCAAAGCAAAGAATCCAATCAGCCGTTTTCCATCTGCTATAAAAGGGCTTCAAGGAAACAGTCAGCCCAAGCTTCTCCTTTAAAAAACCAAGCCGCCAAAGAAAAAAGAGGGGGGGGGGAGACCAGAGGGAGAAAAAGCCCAAAAATCAAATCAGATCTGGCCCCCCACACCAATTCATCTAGCCCACATTGCCCTCTCCGCTCCCGGAAGCAGAAGTAAAACATGCCCATATATGCACAGAATGCTGCCATTGTGGCTGTTACGGCATTATTCTGCGCAGACACAAGCATGTTTTTGCATCTGCTTCTGGTGGGAGGAACCACGTGACCAGCCCGTTGAACCACGTGACCAGCCCACGGCCTGAAAGGTTTGGGCACCCCTGCCATAAAGTCCTGTCTTGAACAGCATCCTGTTCTTAAATTGGCCAGTGAGGGATGCTTCTGGGAAGTCAAGGTAAAGGTTTCCCTTGCTCAAAAGCCAGTCATATCCGACTCTAGGGTTCAGTGCTCATCTCTGTTTCAAAGCTGAAGAGCCAGCACTGTCTTCTTCTGCAGACATTTCCATGGACATGTGGCAGGCATGACTAGACACTGGAGCGCACGGAACGCTGTACAAGCAGGGAATGAGTGCAGTAGCCTTCTCACTATTTTTTTCAGCAAATTGTATACAGGGTCATTCTACTTCTGATGTTGGAGGTAATATATAACCACTATGAGTAAAAGGTTGCATAGTGATTCTTGCCTGTCATAGCTTATTTTTTTCTAGCAAAGGAGAATTGACTGTGTGGCTCTTAAGGAGTAGTGATTTCATCATTGAATGAGAAAATGGCATGTGCTGCCCTTAAAGAGACATTAGTATGACACAAATCCTAGGGAGGGGGGGACCTCTCTCAACCTAGAGGGTTTGTAATAACTATGTCTAGCAGGAAGCAACCTATTTTTGATTACAGTGTTTGAGAAGAAAGTAGTGACTCAGTTTTAGCCTTTAAAAAAAAAAGGATTATAATGACTTTGACCCATTACACTCTGGAGCTATAGCTATTTATAGGCTTGGTTGCCCAAATGGATTATCTCTATCTGCTGAGGGACTGCAATAATGGAATTGTGACTTTGAATCTATACAATATGAGATTATTTTAAGGAAAGGTTTATCTACACCAGCCTCCAAAGCCACTACAGTTTTCAGATTAGATACTTTTGTTCATGGTGCATCCTATAAACCGGGGTGCCCAAACATTTTGGGCCGTGGGCCGACCACATGGTTCAGCAAGCCAGTCGCGTGGTTCCTCCCACCAGAAGCAGAAGTAAAATGTGCCTTGCAACCTGTTTTGCAACAGGATGAGATAGATTTTTAGGCTACCATTTTCTTTGCTGAAACTAGGGGTGGCCAAACTATGGCCCACAGGCCGTATCCAGCCCCCAACACCAATTCATCCAGCCCACACAGCCCTTGCCACTCCTGGCACATTTTACTTCCAGTTTCAGGAGCGGAAAGGGTGGCGTGGTCTGGATGAATTGGTGTTGGGGAACAGATATGGTCTGTGGGCCATAGTTTGGGCACCCCTGCTATAGACAGCAACAAAGAGATGGACCTTTTCTGCAACATATGGAATGATCTCCTCATTGCAGTACATCTGGCCTCAATACCATGCTGAGGGATCATTCTACAGAATTTTTGAAGTTTGCAATGTGGCACAATTGTGGCGGCCTCCCAGAAAACACTTTGTGACACCCTTGAGGGAGGACCCACAGGTTGAGAACCTATGATGCAGAAGAATTCCTATGCTAAGTGTAACATCTAGCCAGGAAATGACAGCATAAAAGCAATATTAGACCAGAGAAGTTTCCTTGAATCAATAACATTTTTAAAAACCTGGCTGGCGGGCCAAGTTTGGGGTGCAGGTGGAGGGGTGGCTTCCGTTGGGTGGTTAATATAGGGGAGGATGCCTGCCCCATGGTTTCTTCAGTTCCTGCACCCCTCTCTTTTTAGGGGTGGGTTCTTGTTGCTGGTTTTTATCTGTTTTATTTGTTTTTATCTGTTTTTACCCACTGTTGTGAACCGCCCGGAGTCGGCTTTGGCTGAGTGGGCGGTATAAAAATTTAACAATAAATAAATAAAAAATAAATATTGTGCAAAAGTATGAATTTTCCAAATTCTCATGGATTCCATACGTCTGCCCTAGGTGGGATTGACAGTTGGAATTAGACCAGATTCCTTAGTTGGGAATAGCTTTCCAGTTGTTCAGACAGTGATCCTTTCTATCATCTCATACCTTGCCTTTTTTAAAACTGGAAATTTCAGGAATTCAACCTTGTACACATTGAGAATTTGGTAACCTTACTGACATATATGTCCCAAGACATATAGTGCCTTGCTTTATACAGTAAAACCCCAGTTTACAATTGTGGTCCATTCTGACTGCTTTCATCGGAAACTGGATCAATCGTAAACCAAAGCACGTTTCCTCATAGAAATGCATTGAAAAATAAAAAATGGTCCAGACCAGACAATAAAAATACACCCCCCCAAAAAAATTTTTTTTTAAAAAAAACAGACACGATCGTCCCCCATCTGTTGTGATACAGCCCTCATCAGCTCTGAAGATGACCCGGTTCAGGAGATACTTCCTATGCCCAGCCCAATTCTGACGTCCCAGTCTGCATCTGAGCCTGAGCTCCAGCCTGTACCTGAGCCAAAGGATGTCTCGAACCAAGAACCTCAGCCTACTTCTGGCCCAACTCTGACTCCCCATGCAGATGACTTGTCAGACCAGAGGTCTGACAGTCCTCAGTCCTCAGCCAGAGACCGGTGCCAGAAGGTTCTGGAGCTGAGACACAAGAAAGCCAGAGCTCGTAATCAGAGAAGGCTTCCAGCTGATACCAATTAGCTGGGAGACTTCTTAAGCAAGCTTGCTTCACAAGGCAAGCATCGGTTCAATTTCTCAGTGTGACAACCGACACTCTGCCAGTCCTTCCGTGTACCTTGTGACTGACTGCTGTGACCCTGACTTCTGCCTACCTTGACGATGCCCCTGGATATCCTTTGAACTTGACACTCGCCCTGATCCTTACTGGTACCCTGTGCTCGGCTTGCTCTTTGGACTTGACTATTGGACTCTCCTTGGAGAGACTTTTGCCAGGACTCTCCTGTGTACTGCCACTATGTGGCGATCCTGCCCTGGATCAGTCCCACCAGCTGGTGAGGGGAGAAAAAGGGGTGTTCTTAAAGGATTCACCCCTTTTTTATCTTGCACCTCGATTGATCAAACTCCCCAGCTGATTAGCGGCTGGGGTGGAGAAGAGGGGGAGTTCTTGAGGTGCAGGAGGGAAAGAGGAAGCCCCTAAGAAGGGTCATGCTCTCTCAGACAGTTGAGGGGGCTGGGTTGGTAGTCCCCCCGCCAGTTATGGCTGCTGTAAATGAGTCCATGGCCAATTCCGGTGACAGTGGCTGGAGTGAGAGCGGGGGCTGGACCATGGGCCGTAGGTTGCCTACCCCTGATTTAAAGAGAAAATGGTGCTGGGAGTTTTGTTTCTGTGATCTTTGGCACAATCAGTAGCATGAATCCTTTCTTTACCTTGTCGATGTGTCCTGATGTTGCCATCCTTTCTCTTGATCCAGGCACTACTTCAAGCGGGTGGTGGTGGCTGCACGGATTAAGAATGCCTATCTGATGCTGAAATGCTTTAAGGACATTCCCTTGGAAGGCCTGGAGCAGCTGCTGCCTGCCATCAAAGTCCGCACTTCAATCTTTTATCGGGCCCTTCTCAATATCACGCTCATTGTGAGCGGCTTGGCTGTTTTTGTCAACGTCGGGATGGTGGTGCTTTCCGACTACAAGATTGGCACGACCACTTTGCTCATTTTCTTTGCTGCCTTAATGGTCTTCCGGGCTACAAAGGTAATGTATCTATTGTTGTCAAGAAGGGTCCTGTAGCTAAGCCAGTTTATCTCTGAAACACATTCTCCAGCCATATGTTCTTTGATAACATGTCCCTTCTCTTCGGACATGCTGCAGTTGATTCTCCTGTTCTAAGAGAAATAGGGGCAGTGTAGCAAAGCTGTTGTATAGAAATCAGCCACTATCTGAGGTTTTCCAAACAGAATCTAGATCTAGATTAATCTTTGCTCTGATCCAGGAGAGCTTTTATACTTTTTATTTCACCAAAGGTGGGATTGGCCATTCTATTTGTTTGCAAACTACAATCTTGTTTGCCATAGGGACAACAGAAGAAGTTGCCAGTAGACATAAGAATCACTGAGTTGGAAGGGGCCTTTTAGGCCATCAGGTCTAACCCCCCAGCTCAATGCAACAATCAAAATCAAAGCAGATAAGACAGATGATTGTCCAATTCTCTCTTGAATGCTTCCAATTTTGGAATGCTCACCACCCCTCGAGGCAGTTGGTCCCAGTGTTGTACTACTCTAACCATTAATCTGGAAGCTGTAGTCCATAAGAACATAAGAACATAAGAACAGCCTTGCTGGAACAGGCCACAGCCCATCCAGTCCAGCATTCTGTCTCACACAGTGGCTCACCATTTCCTTCAGGGTATTCCCAAGCAGATGCCTTCACCTGCTTAGGATTACCTGGAAATGATATTGAGAGATATCCTGCCTATCTCTCCAACCCGGAGGTTGTCCTTAAGTATCCATTATTATAGCCATTGATACTCTTGTCCTCCATGAACTTGTCTAATCCTTTCTTAAAGCTGTCAAGACTGACAGCTGTCACCACTTCTTCTGGCAGGGAGTTCCATAGGCCAGTAATCCTCTGGGTGAAAAAGTACTTTCTCTTATTTGTTTGAGAACTAGTACCCAAAAGTTTCATGGAGTGTCCACTTGCTGACTTATTTTCTATACCCTTCCTAATGATCCCTAGCATTGAGTTTGCTTTTTTCACTGCTGAGGCACACTGGGTTGACACCTTCATTGAGCTGTCCACCAGGACACCAAGGTCCCTTTCCTGGTTTGTCGCAGAGAGTTCAGACCCCATCAGTTTATAAATGTAATTGGGGTTCTTTGCCCCAACATGCATCACTCTGCACTTACTAATGTTGAAACTCATTTGCCACTGTTTTGCCCACTCCCCCAGTGTCAAGAGATCCCTCTGGAGCTCCTCACAATCTCTCACAGTTTTCACTACCCTGTATAATTTAGTGTCATCAGCAAATTTGGCTACCTTGCTATTTACTCCTACCTCTAGATCATTTATGAAGAGGTTGAAAAGCAGGGGTCCCAGTACTGAACCTTGGGGGACCCCACTCTTTACTTCCCTCCACTTGGAGAAGTGTCCATTTAGTGCTACCCTCTGTTTCCTGTCCCTTAGCCAGTTGCTGATCCAGGACAAGACCTGTCCCTTTATTCCATGACTGGTAAGTTTATTCAAGAGCCTTTGGTGTGGGACCTTGTCAAAAGCCTTCTGAAAGTCCAGATAAACAATGTCAACTGGATCCCCCTTATCCACATGCTTGTTGACACTCTCAAAAAATTCCAACAGATTAGTGAGGCATGATTTGCCCTTGCAAAAGCCATGTTGGCTCTCCTTTAGCAGCGCCTTCTCTTCTATGTGCCTATTAATTCTAAAACAGAAATTTTTCTAATCTCTGGAGAAATATACCAAATGTATTGGAGGTCTCATTGTAATGCACATATTCCTACAAACCTCTTCTGGAGGCGAGGCCTGAATTGCAGCTTTTGTATTTGGAGTACCCATCCAACCCTTTGCAAATGGGCTTTCTAAGGATAGGCCTGCTTTGTGTGCACTTCCCCTGCAAGGCGGAGCAGGCTGCTGCACAAGGAGAGGGAGAAAGAGGTAAAGTCTTATAATAGTCCTGAGGATGAGGCAGACACGTTGTCAAGGGGAGCCGAGTTCGGTAGCTGGTTGTTGGTGAACAGAATCGAGGGAGATCCAAGAGTGTAGTCAAGTTCCAGGCAGAAGGTCCAAGGGTATTCAAGCAGGCAGGAATACAGGTCAGAGTGTCACAGAGTCAGGAAGCATAAATGTTGTTTCAACAAAGCTAGAGCAGGGACACACGTCTTCTTAAGAACACTCCAGCTCAAGGCTCTGCAGGTGGGAGTGCTCTCTGCAAACTAGCCCTCACCTCCCTTCTCAGTAGCTAAAGCTGATTCCGTAGCTGTAGCCTACAACATTCTGATGTGCTTGGCTCAGCTCCATCTCTGTCATCTGAGCTTGCTGGCTGTGCTTCTGTCATTTCCTGATCAAGTTGATCAGGGAGAGGCAGATCCAAGCTGACAATGGGTCTGAGGCACCATTTGCAATCGGATTCCAGGGCCACAACACCTGCATTATGTGTTTTTTTATTGTTTTCAAAGGTTTTTGGCCAGCGCCGGAACATCCACAATCTAGAGTTGGTTCATATGCTATATTACCGCAGCACGTCCAACAACGCAGAGCTGCTGGATGCCCTTGCTCTCCGTGCTCAGGAGGAACATGCCAAAGAGGTCATCTTGGCACACAGCTTCCTTCTCAAACTGCAGCAACAGCAGCAGCTACAGCAGTTCTTACAGGAGGATTTAGGTATGGCCTGACCTTGGTTCTTTGGAACCAGCAGCACTGCGGTGGTTTAGTGGTTAAGACAGTGAGCTTGAAGACTGGAAGGTCGGGGTTCGATACCCATCTGCTGCACGACGGGTCTTAGGGACATGAAAGGAGCCTCATTCGGGTGTCCCTTGAGTGGAGATTCCCAGAGTAATTTCTGACACAAAATTTATTTATTTGGAATATAAAGTTCTTTGTTCTTGTAAAGTTAGATCCTGATCTGTGTTTCTTTTTTATTTATTAAATTTATTTCTTACAAATAAACAAACATAAAGCACATAGAACAAATTGTAAGAAAGAGCCGACTACAACAGGGGATTAATACGTTTTCAAACTTATTTGATTGCAATATGCAACCCTCAATAAAATAATTTCCTAACGTCTTTTATATATTTATAACTAGCAAGGGTTGCCCGCCGTTGCCGGGCTTTCCCCCCCGTGTGTTTTAATAAAAAATGAACCAATTTTATTTTTGCAATAGTTTTAAATTGTGTTGGAAGGTTACATTGTGTTAATGTTTTTTTAAAAATTGCTTAGTCTGTAATTTTAATTTTTTAAATGTTTATTTATGTAAAAATTTTTTGGCTTGGCTGTTATTAACTGGGATCTGCTTTTTTGGGTTTTTTTGAGGATTAATAAAAGAAGAAAGTATGATATAATTTTTTCAAATTGTTTTATGTAAGTAAATAATGTTTTAGTTTTTTGAATTTTTTAAATTAGTTGTACCGTAGGTCATAATTTTAATAATGTAAAAGTAAATGTTTTTTACATTCAATGTTTTTAAAATGTGTTTAGATGTTTTGAGTTTAAATTTGAGTTATAACTCAGCACAGGATTTTTAAAAGTTTCTATTGTATTTTATTGACATATGTTTTAGTGTAATTTTTTTAACTTGTTTTTATTGGTGTGACCTTTTGTGTAAAATTGTGAATTTGTGTTATGTTTTTGATTTGTTTTTACTCTTGTGGCCTTTTATTTGGAGCTGTTGTGTGTTTTTGAATTGTTTTTACTATTGTGGCCAGCAGGTGGTGCTGGTAGGGGTTATTGTATTTTGACTTTTTTTTCTCTCCTGGCCTCTGGGTGGAGCTTCTTCTGGTAAGTAGTCTCTTTCTTTATTCATTTCTTTTTCAGTCCTGGTGGAGGTAGCACATCTTTTGGTAAGTTTGCTTGTTTTCTTTGTTTGTGTGTGTGTGTGTGTGTGTGTGTGTGTGTGTGTGTGGGCGGGCGGGGGGGGGGGTTGGAATTTGTATTTTTTGTCTGTTTGTTTTGTTTTTGATTGTGTCGTTGTTTACTTCGTATTGTTTTTGGTGTTTTTGTTTTTGTGTATTTTTGGATGTGTTTGACTGTTTTTAGTAATTTTTTAAAAAAATATATATTTATTTGGTGGTGGGGAAGGGACGTGGTCATTGGGGGTTAGGAAGGGTGGGCTAGGTGGTGGGGAGAGGGGCATGGTCGTTGGGGGTTAGGAAGGGTGGGTTAGGTAGTGGGAAGGGGGGCATGGTCGTTGGGGGTTAGGAAGGGTGGGCTAGGGGGGCGTGGTCGTTGGGGTTAGGAAGGGTGGGCTCGGTGGTGGGGAGGGGGCATGGTCATTGGGGGTTAGGAAGGGTGGGCTAGGTGGTGGGGAGGGGGGCTTTAGTGTGTTATGGTGCTTTGATTGTGTGAAGTTGTGAAAGTAGATCGGGTTTCCCCTTTAATATCAGTGGGTGGGGGTTGTGACCCCCCTCTCCGCTGGCTACCCTAGGGTTGGGAGGTTTGTGGGGAGAAAAGGGGTATATTGCCCCAACACTTCTGGACCCAGGACATCAGGCAGAGTGGATCGAATCCCCCCCCTCCTTAAAACAACTCCGTTTTTAAAGAGAAGAAAAGACGGAGTTGTTTTAAGGAGGGGGGGATCGATCCACTCTGCCTGTTCCTCTGGGTCCAGAAGGGTTGGGGCAATATACCCCTTTTGTCCCCACAAACCTCCCAACCCTAGGGTAGCCAGCGGAGAGGGGGATCGCAACCCCCACCCACTGATATTAAAGGGGAAACTACAGTCGGGACCTTCAGGCGCTGTTGGTGAGGGAAAGAAAGCCGGCTAGTGTGTGCTTGGCTGTGAGGCGGTGAGTTGTTTTTCTTTTTCATTTTTCGGGCGCCGGTTTCCTCAGCATTCTGCGCGCTCATGGCGCGCAGGACGCTGGGGCTTGTAGTTATGGGTTGCTGCTTTGTGTTTGTGCTGCATTTTTTAAAAATGCTTTTCTTTCGATTGGCTGCGGCGCGTTTCCGAACGCTGCGCCATGCGAGAGCCTCTCAGCCTGATTGGCTCTGGTGCGGCGCGGCGCAAGGAATGTTGGGAAGTGAAGTTGTTTCCCTTTCTTCGCGTTTGTGGGGCTGTTGCCCCACTGCCGTTTTTCTCAATCCTTCGTTGACCTGCGTACCCAGATCGGCCGTGTGCACGAAGGGTGAGTGCAGGCAAGTAGGGCGAGGCATAGCAACCTATAGCCAGTTCCAACGGTTAACCCTTGGATTTATAGGTTAAGATTCTTCAGATTTTCCCTTTGGACTTACTACAAGGAAAGGAAAGAAAAGACAATAACAAAACACACACACACACACACACACACACAAAAGATTTTAAAATAAAACAGACTTCCTCCACCTTCCCTGAATTTTAACTTACATTGTATTTTATGAACTTTTTTGTATATACAGTACAATATATACACTATGTTATTTGATTTCTTGATTTAACTTCAAATTTTAATATTTTTAAACCACCCCTTCTAATGATTATCTTAACTAATGATTATCTTAACATTATATTATCCCCATATATATACAGTATTTCAAACATTCTGTGAGGGGGTTCCAAGTCTTTTGGAAAACTTCCCTTGATTTATTTTTCAATTCACATGATCTTTTCCTCTCTCTTAGATCTAGTAGTTTCACAATCAATTCTTTGACATTTGGGGTTACTTGACTTTTTTGATCTGTGTTTCTTTGTCTCTTGCAGACCTGAAAATTGTCGAACAGCTGAAAAAAGATGTTCAGGCTTGGCTGCTCTCTCATTCTGGGCTGGACATAAGTTTCTGTGCTGAGCGTGCCTGCAAACATCTCAAGGAGCTAGACGTTGGGGCCTCTACCACAGCTCGGACCAGTCCAGTTTGACTAGCTTGAAGCCCCCTATGGTGGTTCTAGCTCAGGGGTTCCCAACCTTTTCAAGCTGGGGGCCGGATCATGCTCTCTCAATCAGCTTTGAGGGCCAGATGGGCATTTTGCACTGCTCATATAATGGGAATGGCCATTTTGTCCCAACAGCTTCAAAGGGGTGGCCATTTTGTTTCTTGAAAACCTTTGGAGAAGTGGGGGCCACATGAAATGGTGCCATTGGCTGGATCTGTCCCCGGGCCTTAGGTTAGGAACCCCTGTTCTAGCTAGTCTTTTGGGCTCTAAGCAGAGTTTTTGGCACAGTGCCTAAGAGCAAGCGTTGCTCTGAGGGCAAGCATTGTGGAGGTAGCGCTTGGAAGCACAACTGCTAACACTGCACAGATAACCAGAGACCACAGAAGAAATTTGCTACTCTCTTTCATATGGTGGGCCTTTGGATGTGCATTTTTCCTCCAGAAGAGCTGTTAAATGAAACATGAACATGGTATATTTGAGTCAAATTACAGCTCAGGTGAAGTTATTGGGGTGGGTGGGAAATCTTACACTTGAATTTCCCTTGTTTTTCTAAAAGACCTCCAATATATGATGCTACCTTTTTTATTTTCATTTTTTAAAAAAACTACCTGGCCTTTCTCCCCCCACCTTTTTTTTTCCTCTTGAGAAATGATGGGACTGTTTACATTTGAAACGAGAACAGTGCCAGGCAACAAATCTCTTATATTTAAGGCAAGAAAGATATTTTTTTTAAAAAATAAAATATTCTTGCTTTCCTAATCGAGGCCTGTTTTAAAAAAAACACCACATATTAAATTACTACTTTAGTACTTTGAAATTCATAACATGCACTTATGTGGTGACTGAAAAACGCACTGCATCCTGGGCTTTTGTTCTGCCTGTTTTACAGATGTCACCAGGTTTGAGAAATTCACAATGCATGATCACTGCAGAGACTGCTTTACCTTATTAGGGAAAGACACTTTCCACATGCACAGGGGCATTTTTCCATATTGCTTAGTCTTATTTGGCCCCTATATTAATAACAGGTTCAAGGGTTTGTCTTAAATGTCAGCCATAAACGAAAGGATGAATTTGATCTTAAATACAGAAGGCCTATGATCCAGTATTGTATCTGACAGACTACTGGTCTTGTTTGTTTGTTTGTTTGTTTATCAAGCAATTAACCTTTATGCCAATGGTTGATTGGATTACATTGAGGAAGTATTTAAGAGCTTTATTTATTAGGTTTGTAATTGGGGTGGTTCTGCTACCCCCTTTTCTTCCTCCTGAATGAACTACTGTCTTAGTCTTACATTATGGATGGTGCCTGATCTCTGTCTCTGCATGTAATTAATGCATGCATATTCAGTGTACCTGTGGGTAAACCTGGGGAAATAAATCACCTGCTGCAATCAATGCAACCATAATTGGTGGACAGGCACATGCCGTGTTGTTTGCTGTTGGTTATATATAAGATTTCAGTCTCTTTACCCCAAGGGTGGCCAAACTATGGCCTACGGGCCAGACCCAGCCCACTGGGCCAATTCAGCCTGCACCAGCTCTTCCGGTTCTGGAAGCGGAAGTAAAATGTACCTGTGTGGGCACAGAATGCCCCTGTGCATAAGCAGAACGCTGGTGTAAATGACCTGCGGCTGTTGTAAACGCATTTACGACAGCCGCGAGTCATTTGCGGCAGCATTGCACATTGCACATTTTACTTCTGGTTCCCGAAAAGTTTGGGCACCTCTGCTTTACACCAACCATCCCCAGATTGCTTGAAGGGAAGTAAAGTAAAAGGAACACCTGTGTCAAGGGTACATATGTACATTCACCCTTTGCAGTGAGAGGGTGATTTGAAAAGACACACTTATCAGAATTCTCCATTATGTTTGTTAATCCGCAGGAAAGCCGCAACCATCGAATGAAGTAACAAAAGTGATTAAGATGGATACTGTTTGGGTTCCCTGATCTGACTTAGAAGATTCAAAAGTAACAACAAAATACTGTGAAATACAAAAAACAAACAAACACAAAACTTTTTTTAAAAAGATGGTAGTTGTGTTAGTCAATTGCATCAAAAATAAGAGCGCTGTGCCATGTTTAATATTAGCATTTTTTATTTGACATAAACTCTCATGGACAATCCATGAAAACATATGCTAAGTAAAAAATTTATTGGCTTTATGGTGCCACAGGAAATCTTGGTTGTTTCTGTGACATTTGAATTAGTAGTCAGACACTCCAATTCAACTCTGGACTCTCTTTTCCCTAATAAATATCATTTCCTGTCATTTTTAATCTGTTTTTTTTTAAAGTTATGATAGGATGGTTGCCTGTTGGCTGACCATGTACCGTGGTGGGCGGGGAAATGCCAATAATCTCTTTCATCAGTCTGGATCTAAGACAGAAATTGCCACAGCTAAAGTGAACCCTGCATCTTGAAAGAGCAAAACTTGGAAAGATTACTTTTTTTAGAGAACAACTACCAGAGTCTGTTAGCTGTCATGACCAGTTTGCTAGCTAAGAAATACTTGAAATGGTAAACCCAAAAAATAATTTTCTCAAACAGTGTAAAAAGTGCAGATTGTGTCTCTCTCCTCTTTCCCCTCCCCCAAGTAGGATGGAAAAATGGTCACAGCTTTGGAGTAAGGTTTGTGAGAAGCTACATGAATGACTACTGTAACTTGTGTGCAATAAAATACTTTCCCTGCTTTTACAAGGTATCTGCTTGCCTTTTTTTAAAAAAAATCTATTTCATCTGATTTCATTTAATCCAGTACAAGAGGCCATTGACTCAGAAGACCTGGATTCAAATCCATGTTTGGCCATGGAAAATCACTTGGGGGAAGGTAAGGTTGTGGCACTAGTAAAACCACTCCTTCAACATTTCAGGAACCTTAACAACCTTACTAGGGCTGCTGTATGTCAGAAGTGACCTGGTTGCACATAATAATAACAATAACACAGTTGGGGGAATCTGTAACCTTCTGGCTGCTGTTGGTCTCCCCATCAGTACTGGCAGTTTGGCCTGTAGTCAGAGTGGTAGTGTTGGAGGAATGTACAGGGTGGCCTGTAAATCCCTACCTAGCCACAAAGAGAGTCGGGCTTTGCTGGGGGAGGGAGGAAGTGCTCCCATTGGACTGCTGGACAGAGGGGTGGGGCGCATGCCCACGGAGAGGATGGGTAGGGACCTATGGGCCAGGCAGGGACTTAATTTGTTATTAGATTTGTATGCTAGTTTTGGGACTGTCGGGTATCATGAAAGCATTTTTTAAAATTAGAACAATAATCAAGTACCTGACTTTCATTGATTCCTTATAATTTTGGGCCTCTCTTGCATTAGGGCTTCCTGAGTTCTGTTTCAGCATATTTATAGAATAGCGCATTTTGCATACTGTAACTTTTCAAATCTCCAGGCCAGCAATGTCAGTGGCCAATTATAAATGGGGGATAGTCCAAAACAGAATTTTTTCCCCTAAGCTGTTTGGGTAAAATGTGTTTAGTCTTTATTAAGAATAATCAGGAGCGTTACAGAACTAGACCATATGGAGATCCATAAATCATACAGAAAGGTGCTCCAGATTCTTGCAGGAAAAGCTAGCTGGAATCTATGTAATCCTAGGCACTGAAAATTGCCTTTCTGATTTCTTGTAATATATGGCCAAGGATAAGCTTGTCCCACCCAAACTAACAAGTGGCATCATCTGGTAGAGAGAGGAACACAGACATCTGCCTCTGGAACATTTATGTTGCCCTTGCTCGAAAGCCAGTTGTATCCAACTCTAGGGTTCAGTGCTCATTTCTGTTTACAGCCAAAGAGCCATCACTGTCTGCATCTGTTTATGTTTCTGTGGACATGTGGCAGGCATGCCTAGACACGAGTGCACAGAGCGCTGTTTACCTTCCCATCGAAGTAGTAAATTTCTTGCTTTTGAACTGGTAGGTTAGCAGGAGCTAGGACAGAGTCGGGAGCTCATTCCGTCATGCAGCACTCGGGTCTTGAACTGCTGACCTGCCGACCTTCAAGTCAAGTTCATGCCAACCCTAGTTGTATATAATGCTTCTGAACTGAGCTAAGCTCTGCCAAACAGCATACGGTTAAAACCCAGTAGAACAATAACATACTTAATATCATTAGAACAGCTGGTGTCCCAGCCCCTGCTAACAAAATCATCCCTGCTTAAAATAAGATTCATATTCTTCCTCCAAGAGGACATCCTTGAGACATCTCTCTAGACCTCACCTAACTCTGACCTCTTCTCAGGATGGTTATTACATCTTACCACCTTAAAATCAATGGCAAGGTACTGACAAGATGTATGGGGAAATATATTGTCAACAAGTCATACCTGTCAAGTATCCTGGATTGGCCAGGATTTCCTGCATTTCTCCGCTGGTTCCCCCACTTTCCCGGCGCTGTCCCATATTTGAACAGTGGAGAAAGGGGTTACTGCACATGCAAGCCCATCGCAAATGGTCTCTGCACATGCACAGAGGGGTTCTGCGCATGCACAAATGAGTTGTTGCGGCGCATGCGCACCCAGGGCCAGAGCAGTTCCCATATTTCCAGGAGCCACGCTTGATGGGTATGCAACAAATAGGCCTTGAAAAATGCTCCATACCATATGAGTGCTGTATACCAGTGGTTCATCTACCCCAGGTCTGTCTATACCACACATGCAACAATGCGTCAAGGTCAGAGATGGGGATTTTTTCTGAATGTAATCCATAAAAGAAGTGCTCAGAGATGGCCCATGGCTGGATCAGGGCATTTTTTCTGCTCTAACAGTAAAATAATAATACCAGCACCTAAATTGCAGATGTTCTAAAGGTCTAGCGTGGGCACCATTACTGAGTCACAGTCTTTATTTAGCAGCTGCACAGCCGTGTTCTCTTCATTCTTTCATTTAAAGTTATGATTTCCAGAAAGTGCAGTCTGTATGACCTCCAATCTCCTTAGACTTGTGGCAGAAAGTCTACTCTAAAAGGTTTCTTTCTTCTGCCTCAGCACAGAACTGCTCCTTCAAAAGCAAGAGACTGCTATAGTTTCATTAAATGCAGAATAAAATATTCTACATGTCTTTAATACTTGCTGTTCTATTTCCACTAACCATCCAAAATGTGCACAAAAGGGGAAATTAGGGATTGCTTAGAATTGTCCTGGGCAGGATTTCTGTATGTCAAGAGTAGAGTTGCCATAATTCCCTCCCACAAAACCGGGACAGAAGTAAAGGCTGCTCTTGCTCTAAAGCCAGTCGTATCCGACTCTAAGGTTCAGTGTTCATCTCTGTTTCAAAGCCAAAGAGCCAATGCTGTCTGCTTCTGCAGACATTTCCATGGTCATGTGGCAGGCCTGACTAGACACCGGAGTGCACGGAACACTGTTTACCTTCCCCCTATTTATCTACTAGCAATTTCTTGCTTTAGAACTGCTAGGTTTGCAGGAGCTGGGACAAAGACGGGAGCTCATTTGTTCCTTGGCCACCAAGCTGGTGATGTTGTGACTGTGCGGCTGCTGCTACAGACGCCACCTGCTCGTGCTTCAATAGAGGTGCCACTCTAAGGTGGCAAGAAAAAGGCGCGATTTTTTCTTCAAACCAAGCATGCTCCTTGGTTTGAAAACCGGGATTTTTCAATGTTTTTTATGGAACCGGGCTGGACAGTTACAACCTGGGAAATTCCCGGTTTTCCATGACGTATGGCAACCCTAGTCAAGAGAGTTCCTGTCCTATTTAGAGATTATTAAAAAGGCAAATTCCCTACCAGGTGAAACATCTGTTACTTCAGTGGTATTTTTTTAAGAGCATTCTTGTGGTACAGTTTAATTCTAAATCTGTCATTGTGGTATTTTAAGTTTTCCAGCAGCTGGTGGTCTACTAGTGTTTATATTATATTTTAGAAACTGCATTTCTTATACAGTACCTGTTTTATAAAGACATAGAAAGCAAGCCAAGGGAACAATGAACTAATAAACATTCTACCAAACTACCAAGCATCTCCTTGAATGGAACTCAGGGAACTATTGTTCTCAAAATTACAAAGAATTATTTTCCTGCCTACACTGATCCACCCTGATTGTTCTCAAGCCAGCACTTTGAAATGTTAATTTCTTGGACTGAAGTTCCTATAGACTCTGGTAGCTGTAGCCCCCCCAACTAACAATAATAATAATAATAATAATAATAATAATAATAATAATAATAATAATAATAATAATAATAATAATAATAATAATAATAATAATAATAATAATAATAATAATAATAATAATAATAATAATAATAATAATAATAATAAACATTTCCAAGCTGTTACCAGCTGGCTAAAATATGGCTATTAATAATGTTGTGACTGTTGCGGTGAGAAATCTTACAGGACTCTGAGGTCACTGTTCAAGTGTCATACATTTGACCTCCACACAATAATCTGTACCTGGACTGCAAAAATGAAACCACTTTCTTGGTTTTGTCGTTGGCCAAAATTAAATCCTCATTGGTCCACGTTTCTGATAGTGACCAGCAGACCAGTAAATGAGCTAGATTCTGTATCTCTCCACATTCACACCGCATGTTGTTGTCCGCCAGCAGCCCCCTCTTGAGCATGTTGGTCTTACATTTAGGGACTCTGATCCTCAGCCTGTTCAGTGTCCTCCAAATGACACAAGGGAGGTCATGTTTCTCAGCCACATCCTCCTTTAGTGCTATTCCTTGTCCACGGAGCTTCTTCCTCCAACTTCTAATTTGATTTTGCTCTTGTGTAACCTCAAAAGTGTGTGTTCTTGCCATAAAGCTCTTCCTAGATCTGGGCTGGCAAACCTGAGGTTCCTATCCATTCAGAGAATGTCGAGGGTCGTTCTCATGCTCAGTTCTCTTGGCGTCCATGGCTGTACCTATAAGAGGGCAGGAACCATGATTTGCCATTCTGGCTGATGAATTCTGTGATTTATTGTCTGGAAAAACCCCAAACAAACAACCTTTCCCATTTCTGGTAATAGTGGGAGAAACAAGCAAACAGCATATGGGCTGTAGTTTCTTCATTTGTGCATTAAATGATGCTTGCTGAAGGTTGACTGTGAAGTAGTAGAGTATTAAATGAAACCTCAGGAAATCTGAAATTCAAAGCCCCCGCTCAGCCACAGGAAGTCATGTGGGGTGGGGTGGGCGGTGTGTGTGTGTGTGTGTGTGTGTGTGTGTGTGTGTGTGTGTGTGTGTGTGTGACATAACAGCAACATGTGGTTTGTCATACAAAGAACTTTTTCAAAGTATGGTGGGAAGTTTAGTAAAGAGAACAATTCAAGCGAGCTGCTTCTTCTCAAGCCATTATGCAACTCTCAGTCATCAAAGGTGTGTCTGAACATGGGTAATTTATGCTGTGCTCCAACACCTTAGCAGCCAAGATCAGTCTGACTTTCAACTTTCTGCCATGATGCTGTCTCTTGTTCTTCTGATCTGCATGCACACCCCTCACAAATATACTGTAATAATTTTGTGTCAGAAATTATTCTGGGTTGAAAGGATTTTTTGCTGGAGAAACTCTGCTCAGGGGACACCCGAATGAGGCTCCTTTCATGTCCCCAAGATCTTTTCGCCACCAAATTGGTCCCTATTTATCTACTTGCAATTTCTTGCTTTCGAACAGCTTAGGTTGACAGGAGCTGGGACAGAGACTGTTCAATGTACCTATATATTAACTGTCCCTCTCCCCACTTAGAAACGAGCTCCATTCTTCCTGCGTCCACCCCTAAATCTCTGTGCATAGAGATCACAATAACGGAATACACCATAAATCTTCCCTGTACTAAAGGCAGGCACCCTCTGGTTCATGCTCCTGAATTCTGTGGCTTCTCACAAACATGCTGCATTAGAAAGCAGAAGACATCTGAATATATGTACAAAAATACATACGTATAGATATCAGATGTTTCAGTTGCTCTATTTGTTTATCTAGATTATAACCACAACCAATGAAGACAACTTTAGTTACTGGTTGTTAATTGCTCCATTTTCCATTTTGGAGGTGGAAGGAATCCACTTCCAGATTTCTTGGAAGCAGAAGGGGGAAAGGAAGTCATCACCTGGCCATATGAATAGATAATATAACAGTCTTTATCCCTTTCACTCACTAAACCAGAAGTTCTCAACCTTTTAAAGCCGGGGGCTGAGTCACACTCCCTCAGACAGCTTCGGGGGCTGGATGGCCATTTTGCCCTTCCTCCACCACATGACACTTTCTGCTGTGGTGGAGGGGCGGGGCACATGAAATGGTGCCGTGGGCTGCATCTGGTCCATAGGCTGCAGGTTGAGAATCCCTGCTCTAAACTGTGGCACTCGAAGCCTCTCTCTGGGCACCCATGCAGTCACTCCAGTACAGTTTACCCCGCCCCTCTGCCCAGCAGTCCAATGGGAGCGCTTCCTCTCTCCCCCCAGCACAGAGTTCACCTGCCCCTCTGCCCAGCAGGCCAGTGGGAGCGCTTCCTCCCTCCCCTGTTGCTATGTTGGCACTTTGCGATAAATAAGTGGGTTTTGGGTTGCAGTTTGGACACTCAGTCTCTAAAAGGTTTGCCATCACTGGAGAATGCCTTGGAAAGAATAAAGTTCAGCTGCAATAGACAGCATCCTTTTACATGAGAGCCCCATTGCTAGTACAGTACTGTATCTCTCTTTTCAGCAGCGCACAAACCGTCTCTTTGGCTATGCTCCCTTGTTTCTGCTGTTGCTTTTATTACAAAAGGACAAAGCTTTCTTAGTGGCTGGTAGTTAGTTAAATTCAGACTTCAATGAGATTAAATATTTATTCATCCACATGCCCAGATCTGTACTGTGCCAGATGGTAAATTAGTCCTTAAAGGGTATTAAGCTACACTTTTATCCAAACATAAGTACAGAGAGTGGATGGGAGGAGATGACTGCAAGAGAATTTAAGGAAGACAAGTTTGGTAATTCTGGTTTTTTTTTTTTTTGTGCGGTTCTGCCTTCTTACATCTCCCAATCTTCCTTGGACTTCTTTTCTGGGTGTTTTTTTTTTAAACAGAAAAAATATGCCTATTTTTGTGCTGTTTTTCACATGGATGCAAGGTAAGATTCAGAGTCCCATACACAAAAAATGTGTGCATTGTTTCTTGTACTTTAAAAACAAATGAATGCATGTTCTTCTTCTTCAATGTCTAGACCAGACATGAAACTGCCAAAATGAAGCCACTTTTTGGAGAGTCCATTCTGCAGTTCCTTTGGCCTGACATAGTGTGAGAAAGATTAGCCGGAAACACAAGGTTACTGGTACCAGAGTACATCCAATTATGGTTCGAAACTTCATTCTTGAAGTTTTCTTATGCTTTGCTCATCATCTGCTGTGCACTGCCAGGAATTCTAGAAAGTATTCTAGAGCAGGGCTCTCCAAACTTGGCTCTCCAGTAGTTCTTGGACGTCAGTTCCCTGAAGCCCAAGTCAGCACTCTTGATAATCAGGAATTTGAAGTCTAAGAACATCCGGAGAGCCAAGTTTGCAGACTTACATACAATCTTCAAGGAGGCTCTTTCTGTGTACCCATACCATGAAAACTTTCCTGAGAATGTAATGCAGTGACTCTTCATCTGCCTTCCACATCGCAGCATGACAACCGTACCACTGATCCAGTTCCGCAAGTAGCTTTCTGGTCCTGAGCCCTTTTGGCTTGTCAAGTCCTCCTCAGCCTCAGGCCGGTACTGATGAAGCTGCTGCCCTTCATCAAGATGGATTCAAATGGGATTTAATCCACTTGGGGACATCACCCTTCCCTGTGGACTTCGCCACCCAAGGCCTCAGGGTTGTCAGGTTAGTTAACCGCTGCATGACACTCAGCATTGAGTTGCTGACAGTATGGTCTACTCTACTACCATAGCAGGATAACCTGGCCAGACACTAAATGCATGTTTTTGAATATCTTTTTTATTTAATGCAAAACACTGCAAAACTGGAAATGTCTGCTTTCATTTCTGTTTGGTCCTAGAGGGGCATTAAAAAAAAGAAAGAAGAAAAATCCCTCAGTGGAACAATTTGCCACAAATCCCTATTGGACACCAATGTGGCGTGATTGACTGACCAACATATGGAATTATGAGATTTATAATCACCATGCATTTTATTTGAATGGCCTTGGGCACTATCAATCACTATGTTCCCAGCTTCAATTACTTCACAGATTGTGGTGAGAAGGTGAATATATGAAAAATGAAAATATAATAAAAGATTAAAATGTAATAATAAAATACAGCTCACCTAATCAAAATTTAGAGAGTTGGGCCAAAAAAGAAGTAAACAGATATATAATATTATCTATTTAGAGCTGTGGTTCCCAATGTGGGGCACACGCCCCCACAGGGGGGCAATTTGATTTTGAAGGGGGACAATTCAAGAATGAGTTATTAACAGTGAATGGCCTTTTAGGCTTCTTCCACATGAATAAGAGTTGACTTTTTGAATAATAAAGATTATGTCACAGGGACATCAGGATTTTTGAGATGCTTAGGTGGGGCATCCACCCCCCCCCCCAAAAAAAAGGGGTTGGGAACCACCGGTTTAGAGTGTGGCTCACAAAGGCAACAAGGTCATTTTTGGAGAGCCTTTTTATTATATTTTAGATGCATGTTGTGAATTTGATACTGAGTGTCTATTTCTGCTCCCAAACCGACTTAATCCACACCATTTACAAGTAAATAGATGAGGATGAAAATAATGTAAGACAGAGGTGGACTACTTTGGGACTTTTAGATACTGATTTGTAACTTCCATTATCCCTCATCATTAGCTCTTTTGTCTTGGTGTGTGGTGGCTTAGTGGCTAAGATGCTGAACTTGATGACTGGAAGGTCGGCCGGTCAGCAGTTCGAAACCTGAGTGCTGCATGATGGACTGAGCTTTCGTCTCTGTCCCGCCAACCTAGTAGTTTGAAAGCAAGAAATTGCAAGTACTCTGTCTTACCTTGCCTAACAAATTTAATGCATTCTCTGGGACATTTTGTACTACGCAGTTTGTAAAGCGAATTTCCCATAGGAATGCATTGAAAACCAAAATTTGTTAACCGAAAGGCAGTTTCCCATATTGAAAACCAATTAAACCATTCCAGGGGAAAATGATTAACCTAGCCCCTATTTTCTATGGATTTCTTTTTGTTATGCAAGTTTTGTGTTAATGGAGCCATTTATTAAGCGATGTTTCACTGTAGATGAATAGGTACCACTTTGATGGGAAGGTAAACAGCGTTCCATGCACTCCCGTGTTTAGTCATGCCTGCCACTTGTCCACGGAAATGTCTTTAGACACAGACAGGGCTGGCTCTTTGGCTATAAACAGAAATGAGCACTGAACCCTAGAGTTAGATAGGGCTGGCTTTCGAGCAAAGGCAACCTTTATCTTTATCTAGGTCTCATGGAAATTGTTAAGTCTTTGGTACTTAATTTTCTGTAAGGAAACCTGGCTTACCATACACTCTTAGAATTGCATTCCTTGGAAATCAAGAGTATGTAAAACTCTGCTATCCCAATTATTAATGAAGGAAGATCTGGCTCTTTTGAATTATTATTATATTTTTATTCTTAAAATGCATATAAAATATAAAAAAAAGGTCAGGTTAAGAAGATGAAAAGGAACTGTAATGAAGTCAGCACAGAAGTGTCATGGAAGGAACCCATTTTTTTTGATAGTTCAAGCAAACTGCCTCTTAAGGCTATTGGAAGAGCAAAATGAACATAGATTGCACTTGTGTGCATAAATACCAAAGCAGCTTTGCTCAGCTTGCCGTTCTCTAACTGCATTCAGTTATGACACCTGCTTACAGCTCAAGGCTGGGGATGATGGGGAATTGTTATCCAACATGGCTGGAGGCCACCAGGTTGTGATATCTGTTATAAGAGGCAGAGAGGCAGGGACAGGATGTGCCTGTGATTAAACTGGTTTAGAGTAGATACGACTAGCTTATTTCTCTGTTTTATCCCATCTTTTGGGAAGCTCAGAGTCTCCGCTGACTTATACTTGGAGGAGGGAGGCTGCGATGGCTCAGTGGTTAAGAAGCTCGCCTTGTTAGCTGGAAGGCTGGCAAGTCAGCAGTTCGAGACCCAGGTACTGCATGACGGATTGAGCACTCATCTATGTCCCTGCTCCTGCCAACCTAGATGTTCAAAAGCAAGAAATTGCAAATAGATAAACCGGGGCCACTTGGGTGGGAAAAGATCTTGGGGACATGAAAGGAGTCTCATTCGGGTGTCCCCTGAGCAGAGTTTCTCCAGCAAAAATCCTTTCAACACAGAATAATTTCTGACACTATACTATTATTACTTGGAGTAAGGTATTGGTAGATATAAAGAATACACCTCTCAGGGTCATTTTGCACATTAGGCAGAAGCAAACGTTGGCTCTGTGTACAAGAGATCAGATGGCACTTTATCTCCTTAGTCAAAGGGGTTAAGTATTATCAAATGTTTTTGCTTCACTTACATCTTAGGCTGAGCATTAAAACATGTTAAACAGAAATTGAAAACTTCCAAAGTTATTATTTATTTTAAAGTGCTTGTGATATCACATGAAAAATATGCTTAATTCATTGGCTTGAGATCCAGAGAATGAAACTCAGTTTGTCGGTAATGCCCATAGCCAGAGTTGAGCTGTATTAACTTCACACCAAATAGTTTTTGATTCTCAGTTAATAAAGAGCTTTACTGGAGAAATAAATTTTGCATGGGTTGTATTCCTATTTTCCCCAGTTTTGTTCTTTAAAACTTTAAAAGTTTCCAGGATCTTAAATTGGAATTTATTAGAGGCCTCTCCTAAAATGTCAGCTTCCAAGTTTCAAATATGAAAAGACTGAAATGTACCACTAATGCAAAGCAACTGTGAGATAGATATTATTATTTATCCCTTCATGTAAAACATAATTTGTGTTTTTTAATGAATGTTGGAAATGTTTGCAGGTTTGAAATTTGAACAGAAACATTCCAGAACAACATCACTCAATCTGGTTTATATATATATATATATATATATAAAATAGGCACTAATAAGTAATAAATGGTTTGGAGCAATGAAATATTTCTGGCCACACTGTAGAATACGAATGAGCTTATAAAAATAGCAAGGAATGTGATTTCTGTATCCCCAATTTGAAAAAATAAACGTTGGTTCTATTTCTTGAATATATTTTTTTAAAATAAAGATCAGCACACCCATTTCTAGTTGGAGAACAGATATGCTCCCTGAATTGGGCTATATCATGGCATCATGGCACATTGTTCTGCTGGCGAACAAATTTATATGCTTAGTGCATGCGAATAAATCAGAGGCCAAAGGAATACCCACTGTAAAATGGCACACCTTTAAACTTGCTATATCATGTGGAGCACATGATATCATGCAAACAGGAGGCGATGCACTCAAAAATGCAATAACCCCAAATGATCAGAAAGATTTTGTGCCATGACTGCCACTGGAAACAGCAAAAGTGTTAACACATAGCTAAATTCAGAGGACAACAAGCCCCTTTCCAGGGGAAATGGGCAGATCTTCTGGCTGAGGGTCACTCCTTTTTTCGAAGGTGGATGTAAACGATTCCACTGATTAGAGCCAAAGGAAAAGAAAGCCATGCCAGTATGAAACAGTAGCCAAAGGAGCCGCCCGGCGGCCGGCCGTGCTGTAGCTTATCCACATGGACGGTGTAGATCACGGCAGCGGTGAACACAGAGATAGCTGGAAAGAGATCCAAAGAGAAAATAAGTGAGAAACCATTAGAGTAATCTTGCTTTCCACTTCCTTTTCATCTTGAAGGTTGCTATGTCCCATGAAAACCTCAGATACAAAATTATCTGGCACCTACGTCAAATTGTACAGTAGGCATTCCCAAAGTGGAATTATATGAAATATATTAATTTATTTATTGCATTTTTATACCACCCATTTGGGAAATTTCCCACTCTGGGCAGTGTACATATAACTATCATCAAATCTTAACCTATAAAGCCAAGGGTTAACCGTTGGAACTTGCTATAGGTTCCTACGCCTGGCCCTACTTGCCTGCACTCACCCTTCGTGCACATGGGCAGACTGGGTCCGCAGGTCAACGAAGGATTGAGTAAAGCGGCAGTGGGGCAACAGCCCCACAAACGCGAAAAAAGGGAAACAACTTCATTTCCCAACGTTCTTTGCACCGCGCTGCGCCTCAGCAAATCAGGCTGAGAGACGAGAGCACAAATAACGTGGAGAAACACGCCGCAGCCAATCAAAAACGAGCCGCACGAAAAAAATGGAGCACAAAGGGAAAGCACAAATGAAAAAATACAATCCCCAGTGTACTGCGCGCCGTGAGCGCGCAGAACTCTGAGAAAGCCGGTGCGTGCAAAATAAAAATAAAAAACCCAGCGCCTCACAGCCACACATCCCCCGGTAAGGAAAGCCCACCCACCCCCGCCGCTGGGCTTCCTTACCATGGGCCGCAAGCCAGCCCCCGGTAAGGGAAGCCCACACCCCCCCGCCGCTGGGCTTCCTTACCGCAGGCTGCAAGCCAGCCCCTGGTAAGGGAAGCCCACACACACCCCGCCGCTGGGCTTCCTTAACGTGGGCCGCAAGCCAGCCCCTGGTAAGGGAAGCCCACACACACCCCGCTGCTGGGCTTCCTTACCGCGGGCCGCAAGCCAGCCCCTGATAAGGGAAGCCCACACACACACCCGCCACTGGGCTTCCTTAACGCGGGCCGCAAGCCAGCCCCTGATAAGGGAAGCCCACACACACACCCGCCACTGGGCTTCCTTACCGCAGGCCGCAAGCCAGCCCCCGGTAAGGGAAGCCCACCACCCCCTGCTGGGCTTCCTTACCGCGGGCCAGCCAGGGAAGCCAGCCCCTCTCTCTCTCACACACACATATTCCTCTTCTGCTCCATTCCCTAAGGAGCTCTCTCTCTCTCTCTCTCTCTCTCTCTCTCTCTCTCACACACACACACACACACACACACAGCTTCTTTCTCTCTCTCTCTCTCTCACACACACAAGCTTCTCTCTCTCACACACACACAGTTTCTCTCTCTTTCTCTCTCTCTCTCTCATACACACACACACAGCTTCTCTCTCTCTCTCTCACACACACACAGCTTCTCTTTCTCTCTCTCTCTCACACACAGCTTCTTTCTCTCTCTCTCACACACACACAGCTTTTCTCTCTCTCTCTTACACACACAGCTTCTCTTTCTCTCTCTTACACACACTCAGCTTCTTTTCTCTCTCTCTCTCTCACACGCACACAGCTTCTCTCTCTCTCTCACACACACACAGCTTCTCTTTCTCTCTCTGTCTCTCACACACACAGCTTCTCTTTCTCTCTCTCTCTCATACACACACACAACTTCTCTCTCTCTCACACACACACAGCTTCTCTCTCTCTCTCTCTCTCTCACACACACACAGCTTCTCTCTCTCTCTCTCTCACACACACACACACAGAGCTTCTCTTTCTCTCTCTCACACACACAGCTTCTCTCTCTCTCTCTCACACACACACACTCTCACACATATTCCTCTTCTGCTCCTTTCCCTAATGAGCTCTCTCTCTCTCTCTCACACACACACAAACACACACACAGCTCTCTTTCTCTCTCTCACACACACATATTCCTCTTCTGCTCCTTGCCCTAATGATCTCTCTCTCTCTCATACACACACACACACACACACACAGCTTCTCTCTCTCTCTCACACACACACACAAACAGCTTCTCTTTCTTTCTCTCTCTCTCTCACACACAGCTTCTCTCTCTCTCTCTCACACACACACACACACACTCACACACACATTCCTCTTCTGCTCCTTTCCCTAATGAGCTCTCTCTCTCACACACACACACACACACACACAGAGCTTCTCTTTCTTTCTCTCTCTCTCTCTCACACACACTCACAGCTTCTCTTTCTCTCTCACACACACAGCTTTTCTCTCTCTCACACACACAGCTTCTCTTTCTTTCTTTCTCTCTCTCACACACACAGTTTCTCTTTCTTTTTCTTTCTCTCACACACAGCTTCTCTCTCTGTCTCTCTCACACACACAGCTTCTCTTTCTTTCTCTCTGTCTCACACACAGCTTCTCTCTCACACACACACACAGCTTCTCTTTCTCTCTCTCTCTCTCAGACACACACAGCTTCTCTCTCTCTCAGACACACACAGCTTCTCTCTCTCTCACACACACACACAGCTTCTCTCTCTCTCACACACACACACAGCTTCTCTTTCTCTCTCACACACACACACAGCTTCTCTCTCTCTCACACACACACACACAGCTTCTCTTTCTCTCTCTCTCTCTCTCTCACACACACACATGGCTTCTCTTTCTCTCTCTCTCTCTCTCACTCACATATTCCTCTTCTGCTCCTTTCCCTAATGAGCTCTCTCTCTCTCACACACACACACACACTCACACACAGCTTCTCTCTCTCTTTCTCTCTCTCTCACACACAGCTTCTCTCTCTCACACACACACAGCTTCTCTTTCTCTCTCTCTCCCTCTCTCTCTCTCACACACACATATTCCTCTTCTGCTCCCTTCCCTAATGAGCTCTCTCTCACACACACACAGCTTCTCTCTCTCTCTCTCTCACACACACACACACACAGCTTCTCTTTCTCTCTCTCTCTCACACACAGCTTCTCTTTCTTTCTCTCTCTCTCTCTCACACACAGCTTCTCTTTCTTTCTTTCTCTCACACAGCTTCTCTTTCTCTCTCTCTCACACACACAGCTTCTCTTTCTCTCTCACACACACAGCTTCTCTTTCTTTCTCTCTCTCACACACACACAGCTTCTCTTTCTCTCTCACACACACACAGCTTCTCTTTTTCTCTCTCTCTCTCACACACAGCTTCTCTCTCTCTCACACACACAGCTTCTCTTTCTCTCTCTCACACACACAGAGATTCTCTCTCTCACACACACACAGCTTCTCTCTCTCTCTCTCACACACACACAGCTTCTCTTTCTCTCTCTCTCTCTCTCACACACACACAGCTTCTTTCTTTCTCTCTCTCTCATACTCACACATATTTCTCTTCTGTTCCTTTCCCTAATGAGCTCTCTCTCTCTCTCTCACACACACACACAGCTTCTCTCTCTCTTTCTCTCTCTCTCTCTCACACACAGCTTCTCTCTCTCTCTCACACACACACACAGCTTTTCTCTCTCTCTCTTTCACACACACACAGCTTCTCTTTCTCTCTCTCTCTCACACACACAGCTTCTCTTTTTCTCTCTCTCACAGACACACACAGCTTCTCTCTCTCTGTCACACACACAGCTTCTCTTTCTTTCTTTCTCTCTCTCACACAGCTTCTCTTTCTCTCTCTCTCTCTCACACAGCTTCTCTCTCTCTCTCTCACACACACACAGCTTCTCTTTCTTTCTCTCTCTCTCACACACAGCTTCTCTTTCTCTCTCTCTCTCACACACACAGCTTCTCTTTTTCTCTCTCTCACAGACACACACAGCTTCTCTCTCTCACACACACACACACAGCTTCTCTTTCTCTCTCTCTCACACACACAGCTTCTCTCTCTCTCTCACAGCTTCTTTCTCTCTCACACACACACAGCTTCTCTTTCTTTCTTTCTCTCTCTCTCTCACACACAGCTTCTTTCTTTCTCTCTCTCTCTCATACTCACACATATTTCTCTTCTGTTCCTTTCCCTAATGAGCTCTCTCTCACACACACACACAGCTTCTCTCTCTCTCTTTCTTTCTCTCTCTCACACACAGCTTCTCTCTCTATCTCTCTCTCTCACACACACACACAGCTTCTCTCTCTCTCTCTCACACACACACACATATTCCTCTTCTGCTCCTTTCCCTAATGAGCTCTCTCTCTCTCTCTCACACACACACACACACACACATACACACACGACACTCCTGCCTTGCCATAAATTTTTAATGTGTGTGTTGGTGATTGGAGTGGTATTCTATGGGTGGTGGTGGTTGTGCACACCCAAAACCACCCTTAACCACCAACACACACTTTTTAAAAAAGACACATTATAAAAAATTATTTGGATAAATAAAAAAAGGAAAAAATTATATCATCCTTTGTTCTTTTTTTTAATCCACCCCCCCCAAAAAAAACCCCAAAAAAACCAAAAACTGATCACAGTTTATAACATTCCGGCAACGCCATCCTCCTCAGTCCACACAACCCCGTACCCATTGTATCTACAATGCCATCTCATCCTTGGCCGTCCCCTTTTTCTTTTGCCCACCACCTTCCCCAGCATCAAGGCCTTCTCAAGTGAATCCTCTCTTCTCATTTGATGTCCAAAATACTTCATCTTCATCTTTACTATTTGACCTTATAATGAGCACTCAGGGCTAATCTCTTCTACTATTGAACTATTTGTTCTTCTCGCTGTCCAAGGGACTCTCAAAACTCTCCTCCAGCACCACATCTCAAAGGCATCTATTTTTCTTCGCTCAGCCTTTCTAATGGTCCATAAAAAAAGCTCATTTTAAACAGCCTGGCAACGCTGGGTAACCTCTGCTAGTAACACAATAAAACACACAACAAATTAAAAATAAGCCAACCAAATAAATACATCCTAAAATAAAATAACTGGCGTCTATAGTCACAGAGAATCCTAAAATACTGACTGGTTAATTTATTGCTAGGGGGATAACATTCTGAAAAGCTTCCTTGAATAGGCAAGTTTTTAATTGTCTTTTGAAGATATCCAAGGATGGGGCCTGGCACATCTCCAGCGGTAGTGTGTTCTCCAGCATTGGTGCCGCCACCAAGAAGGCTCAATTTCTAGTTATAGACTTTCTAGCCACCCTTGGGGTCGGCACCTGGAACTGCATAGACTATGGCAAATGGGTGATGTGGGGAGTTGTTCTGAGGGAGAGATGCTCTGACAGATAAGGTCCCAAACCGCATATTAAATCAACTGGTATTCTTGCAGCGAACTGTAGACTCCTATAGAAACTCCTGCCGCATTGCCAACACTGCTTTTTTCTAGCAGGATCATCTCTTGCACACCCCACGGCCATGCCAAATTTAGACCATAGTATATCTCCCTCGTCAGAGAGGCCATGGAGGCTTAGTTGTGAAGACCGGAAGGTTGGCAGGTCAGCACTTCGAGCCCTGAGTGCTGTGCGAGAGAGTGAGCACCAGTCTCTGTCCCTGCTCTTGCCAACCTAGCCATTTGAAAGCAAGAAGTTGCAAGTAGATAAATAGGTACCCCTTTGGTGGGAAAGGTAACAGCATTCCATGCACTTTAGTATCTAGTCATGCCTGCCACATGACCATGGAAATATCTGTAGATGCAGACAGCGCTGGCTCTTTGGCTGTAAATGGCTTTTGAGCAAGGGAGACTTTTGCCTTTACCTCCCTTCTAATTGCTACTCTCTATGGCAGGGGTGTGCAAACTATGTCTTGGGCACCAGATCTGGCCCATGGCACCAAATCATCCAGCCCATGCCACCCTTGCCGCTCCCAGAAGCAGATGTAAAATGTGCATGCGCATGCACATAACAAGCCCATCCATGTGCATAAGCTGTCATAAATGACCCTTGGCTGTCATAAACATGTTTACAACAGCTATGGGTCATTTATGGCAGTGTTATGCACATACGCGCATGTGTGTTTTACTTCCGCTTCCGGTGGGAGGAACCACGTGACTGGCACACTCAACCATGTGACCAGCCCATGACGCGAAAAGTTTAGGCACCCCTGCTCTATGTGATGCTTTATATTTGATGTGCTTTTTAATTCATTCTTTACCTTGATAGCCCATACATCCTCCACTGAAATCTAGGGGATATACTCTCCTCCCTGCTCTGCTACCCAAAACTTGGTGAGCCATAGTTTGAGTGAAAGGAGGGTTCATACTATCATTGTGTTTCTCACAACAATCCTCTAAGGTAGGTGAGTCAGAATGAAAGACAGTGATTGGCCTAAACTACCCAGCATGTTTCATGGCTCATTCTTGGTCAGTGATGCTGAACCTTTCAGAAACCGAGTGCCCAAACTCAACAGGTTGCCATTCACTTGCACCCTCATGTTGCATGTGAGCTGCCTGCTTTACCCAACAGGGGAGGAAGTGCTCCCATTGGGCTGCTGGGCAGAGGAGCAGGGCAAACAACTCTGTGCTGGGGGGAGAGAGTAAGCACTCCCATTAGACTGCTGGGCAGAGGGGCAGGGCAATCTCTGTGTTGGGGCGATGGTGCATGTATCCACAGAGAGAGCTCTAAGTGCCCCCTCTGGCATGTGTGCCATAGGTTCGCCACCACTGTCCAAGGTCCTAGTTCAAGACTCTATCTAACCATTACATCATGAGGTAATTAAACTGGACACTCACCAGTAAGTATCTGGAAAATTCCAGTGGCATAAAACAGGCTTCCCTGTTTCATGGTGTAGAGCTGGCACATGAAGATGATGAAGGCAAAGCTGGAGAACAGGAGACTTAATACCATGAAGGCCTGGATTGCTGGAAGCCATGCTGCAAGAGAAGGATATTTTACAAGCAGAAAGAAAAGAAAACATCAGGAGGAGAATGTATAAATACAGCCACACCACACATCTGGCACAGGGGATAATTACTGACTGCAGGGAATGTTGTTCTTACAAAATACGTAGCACCCTCTCAGATACTCACCACTTTCAGACACTGTGTGGCAGACCCAGGTCTGGTTGGTGCCATCCAGTAAGCAGTCATACCAGATGTTTACATTTTCCTTATCAGGCAGAACCCACCATGACTGAAGGAAAAGGAGAAAATGGAGCAGAGAGTTACAAGAGAGATTTAGAAGCCAGAAGGCCATGGGAAGTGTACCAAGTTGTTCAAGAGTGGGCAAGTAAGAATGTCAGGTATCAAAAATGGTTTATCATGCTCGTTTTTAGGCCACAGCTGGATAACACAGGCATGCGCATGAGAGCCCTCATGGTGCGGTGGTTAAACTGCTGTACTGCAGCCAAAACATTGTGAGTTAGATCCTGACAGGGGTCAAGGTTGCCTCAGCTTTCTATCCTTCTGAGATCGTTAAAATAAGTACTTAGCATGTTTGGGGGCAAAATGCTAATTAACTTGTGGACCACCCAGAGAGTGCACTAAGTGCTATGGGGCGGAATATATGTGTAATTGCTATTGCACATGGATCAGTGGCTTGATAACTTTATTCTGAAATATTATACACATCTAAAAGTAAGTCTCATTGCCTCAGTATATCTTATTGCAGGTAAGTGTATAAAGACAACTGCAGCTTTAGCAGACATATCTGCAAGACTAATTAATGGTTTATAGTGGCTTGTGAGTTAATCAGGATTCAGTATATATTATAGCCCTAATCAGGTGTTTCAAATACAATGAAAACGAGCACCCAAAAGGTACACTAGTCCTGCCATCTCTTTCTCCTCTGTTCTCACATGAAGAGTGACTTTCTGAAGAAAGAGCCTCTTTAGAAAGTTGTTCTTCACTCAAGGAAAAATGAGTCAGCAGGGGAAAGGGCTTGCACAATTATCTCATGTGTTTATTTTCACCATATTTACTATCCCTGAATAGGACCCAAGGTTTGGTAACATTACTTTCTTTAATATCTTTCCACATATACCATGGGAGCAGACTTAGGTCTGAGATCATATACCAACCTTCATAGGAAACTACAACTAACACTGCCTGTCTACTGCATGTACAGTATTTGTAAAACCCACATGGTTTCCAAAGATGAGTTTGTCAGTCTCATTTTGCACTACATTTTGAGGTGAACTACTTAATAATAATAATAATAATAATAATAATAATAATAATAATAATAATAATAATAATAATAATAATAATAATAATAATAATAATAATAATAATAATAATAATATATTCCAGATACACTGTCTGCTTGCAGCTCTGACTTACAACAACTTAGAGCAGGGGTTCCCAAGCTAAGGCCCGTGGTGCCATTTCATGTGACCCCCCCCCCAGGGCATTCAAGAAACAAAAGCTGTTGGAACGAAATGGCCACCCCATCATGCAGGCAGGGCAAAATGGTCATTTGGCCCTTGAAGCTGACTGAGAGAGTGTGACCCGGCCCCTGGCTTGAAAAGGTTGGGAACCCCTGACTTAGAGTGTGACTGCATTGGAAAGCTGGATCAGAACAATTTGATTTGCAGCCTGTATTACATTTGAATTCATAGTCAATGCTCGCAGAGGGATTGCAGATTGATTTGGGAGTTCACTGTTCATACTAGATGTAATGTGAGTTGCATTTCAGCCCATAGCGCCAATTCTTTCCTTTCTTCCTCTGGTCCTCTGTTGATCATTTATTAATAATGATGACTTGATGATATGGTGATCTAGCACTAATCTCATATATACAAGAATATTTTTTTAAAAAATTAAAATCTGGGGACAATTGTGGGAAGAGAAAATAATGCAGATGCATATTCCTCCAGTCCTGAACATCATGCTCCATCATGCCTACATCACCAAAACACCACCCACAGATATGTCTTTACAAAAACATATCACAATTAACCACATGGGAAAAGCATGTTCGAATCATTCTGGCTTGAAAAAAGTAGAAGCCACCTCAGTGGCAGAAGAAAAAAAGCCACTTTGAGAGCAAGAAGGGCTGGACCAATTCAAATCAGCCTTTGCATCATTCAAATTAGCTAATTTTATAAATGGAGCAAATTCCATAGTATTTGACTGTGTAGCTGCCATTTTAGTAAGGTCAAGCAGCATTATCATCTCTATGGGGTAGACAGAAAGAGCCTCCTTGAAGATTGTGGTATTTTAAAACCACAATCAGGTGTACCTTGGTAACCGTAACCTTGTGTTGCCGGCTAATCTTTCTCACACTAGGTCAGGTGCAAGGAGCTGCAGAATAAACTCACCAAAAGGTGGTTTCATGTTGGCAGTTTCACATCTGACCTTGAAGAAGAACAAGAATAATCCCTATATTATAGACAGCAGCTGACCCTGTAAAATCAAGGCCTGAGTTCTCTGTAAGATGTGTGAAAGTTGAACTTAAGATCTTTTTATCTGTAGCTGAGATTTTTACCCAATATATCATGCCACCATAATTGATATGGAGCTTGTATGGCTTAATGAATTTTGAGCATCAAATGCAGTTACCACTGAGTGTTGGCCAGAGACTGCAAAAGTGGGGGAAATTGGAATGCACCTGCCATTAAATGCTAAATAAGAGGTGAGGTGAGGAATGGGGACACATATGTAAGCCTTACTTCCCACTGTACTGCACTTCTTGCAATATGAAGATCTGCTGAAGCATTTTTGTAGGGGATTTGTCATAGAAAGGCTGCAGGCATATTCAGCTGAAAGCACTTACTGTATATTCAAGGAGCTCTGTAGACCTTCCTATTGAACGTCCCAAAATCTACTTTTGTGTGGAGTAGAGTTGTAGTGGGTGAGGTTTATGTGCATCTCCTGATCCCCACTTCCCAAATAGTCTTTTACATTTTCAGGTTACAGTGTACTAATAGGAATAGCAAATACTATAACCAACTCACTGTGCCTGAATTTCTCTTGGAGGCTAAAAGTACAGTGTATCATACTTCATTTCTTTAATAGATATTCTCTCTAACTGCAGATGGGGAATGGAGACTGAGAAAAATATGGCTTACCTAAGGCTCTTAGTGAATTTACAACCAGGCAATGGCACAAACTACCGCAGCACAGTCTCTTACTCTTAAAAAGTAATACCTGTATATAAAATCACTCTCAGAGTGGAACTATATATTTATGTTGGCAAATACCTTTCCCAGTGAAAAGTAATGGACTAGAAGGAAAAAATCTTCAATAGGGAAGCATTTTCAATTATACCCACAATTAACGATTTTGCCCACAGTTCTCTGCTCTTTAACTATTTATTAAGAGTTATGAGTGAGTAAGAAAAGATATTTTTTTGGGGTTAAAGGGGGGGGGGGAAATAGCCATGTGTGGGGGTCTCAGCTCCAGAGGAGAGTTGACACTCTAGTGGTAGGGAATTTTAAGCAGAATGATTATATTTTCTTTTGCAAACCCTTCTGATTCAACTTTATATAGAAACAATGAGAAAAGTTCACTGCGATGGCACAATCTTTACCTCATAATATGTTGGCCTTGCCTTAGATATATCCTAAAACACTGAGGAATTACAATTCAGAGGGTTCTAGTTTTAACTCTTCTTGGGGAATGGGGCATGAAGCTGAAGAATGGCAGGATCTAAGGTATTAAATCCATTTTAAAAATACATTTAGATTATGAATGCAGAATGCTTGCCTATGGTAAAATCCTTAATTTATGTTAATAGGCATGCTGTTCCATCTTCTTTTTCAACATGTTCTCAGCTCCCAGGGAAATACTTGTCAAGTTTTCATGAAGACGAGGAAGTAGACACAGACAGGGTGCCAGAATTAATTCCACCTCCACCCCCAGCATAGACTAAAAGCACATTCTCTGGCAAGTTAAAAAAAATGATGAAACAAAACCATTTGTTAAATAAGGAAGAGTACAATCAAACAGATTTTAAAAGTAGGGTTGCCAGATTAAGACTCACAAAAATAAAAATATGACTAAGTAGCTTTTGGACTGTTTGTTTTTGTTATCTTTCCTGCTGTTGCTAATAGCAGGGAATAAAAATCAATCTTCAAATTCAAAAACAGAAAGAAAAGGAGCTCATCTCAAATAAATAAAATGTTCTCTATTTTTTTGCCAAGAAAATGTTTCAGGATATAGCAGATCAGAGACAATTTGCTCCCTTTTTGTCTCTCAGAGAAAGGGTTCCTTTCACAAACTCTTGGGAGGGCTCTCCCAAAGAAGAAACTTGATGTTCTAAAATATAAATAAACTCCCTATCCAAGAGATAAACAATTGCTGTCTCTGAAAATGAGCATGGGCTGCCTAAAACATGCTGGGGAGGTAATTCAAGTGGTTTGACACATTTTGTTTAACATTTTCAGACGTTTGTTTCCTTTCCCTTTTTCTTCAGGTGAAACTTAGGAAGCAATTCAACGTCTAGCCTTGTATTTAAAGACCAATTGACTCCAGTGCTAGCCAGTCCCATATTTAGGAAAAGTAAACCGGATGCCTCAGACAGTAGATTTGGAATAGGTTACAAAAAGTCAGCAGATAAATTTAGCACTGCCCTAGAACAAGAATAAGAACCTGTTATAGGTTGGAGCCCAGTTTAATTTCAGACAAGTTCTTGTGGCCCACATTCCAGTGGGAGGTGAAGGCAAAATTGCAAAAGATTAGGAATGAGAATGTTAGGCATAGTGCTGTGATGGTGAACCTTGGCACTCCAGATGTTCTTGGACTTCAATTCCCAGAAGCCCAAGCCCCCCCGTGAATCCATACAAAGGGGTTTACTGTGATTTATCCGGCCTGCACTGCCCTTATTGCTCCCGGAAGTGGAAGTAAAATGCACCGAGGGCAGCGCAGGCTGGATGAATCACAGTAAACTCTTTTTTGTGGATTCATGGGGGGCGGGCTTGGGCTTCTGGGAATTGAAGTCCAAGAACATCTTGAGTGCCAAGGTTTGCCATCACGGGCATAGTGTAACACAGCATTTCCCAAACTATGTTCCACAGAACACTGGTGGACCTCAATTTCCAGAAGTCTAAGTCAGTACATTGGCTGATCAGTGCTTTGGGGAATTGACTTAGGCATCTGGGAATTGAAGTCAAAAAACCAAAGTTTTAGACATGCTGGTGTAACTTAAAGCTCTTACTGCCCATGACTAAGCTTTAGGGAAATCATTTCACATTTTCAGAATGGGAAAAACCCCATGCAAAACCTGGGAAACCACCAGTTATTGATGCCACATGATGGAAAAGCATTACCATCTAGGGAAGACCTCCTTTGGTTTTGGTTTTGACCCAGAAAGGAGCTTTGTGAAAGATTACTTCCAAACAGCTGACATTTGTCAGGTGGGCATGAGATAATGCTGTCATTAAAAAAGGGATGGTATAAAGCTGTGGTGGCGCACCTATGGCACATGTACCAAAGGAGGCATCCAGAGCCCTCTTGGTGGGCACATGCACCATCGCCCCAGCCCAGAGTTTGCCCCGCCACTCTGCCCAGCAGCCCAATGAGAGTGTTTCCTCCCTCCCCTCAGCACAGAGTTTGTCCCCACCCCTCTGCAGTGCGGACGGCAGCCTGTTGAGTTTTGGCATTCATTCTCTAAAAGATTTGCCATCACTGCTATAAAGAAATAGAAGTTGGTTGCTTCTTATTCCAAGTTAAACAGGGAGCAACATTACATCTCGATTAAAATTTGATAGGGAAGGAAGCAAAACAACAAAAAACAAAATAGCCTTCTGGGGACCCAATTTAGCAGACAAGATGCTAACTCAGCATTTTCTAATGTAATGCTGCTTGGCTACAACTCATTTTACTTCAAGCCAGGGGACCCAGCAGGTTGGAGATGGTGGTGGATGTTATACTCAAAAATATCTGAGAAGCATCAGATTGGGAAGGCAACAGCAGAATTTAGAAACATACTTTATAAAGATAATTTGTTTCTACAACTCCATTTTAAAAGTAATTACTGTATCTGATATTAATAACAGTTATGCTTTAAAAGGATTTTCTTGTATTCTTTGTTCCGTTTTAAAATAAACTTTAGGATTAATAAGGCAATAGTATAAAATTTGAAAAATTTCAGTCAAAATCTTTCTTAAAACTCTCATAAAAGGAATTGGAGATTAGAAAATTTTACTTACGGTCCCAAATCCTGTTGTGTAATTACATAAGTGGAAGGGAAATGGCACAAATAGCAGTAGCAAATTGCTGCTAAATTAAGTCCCCTTTTGGGATTCTTCATTGTGCAATAGTAGGGTGGTTAGGCATGCTTGCAGACAGGGATCCAAGCAGGCCGCCTTAATCAATGGCAATTTGCCATTGAAAATTACATCATTTCCCTTCCATTGGCTTAAGAAAGAAAGAATGAATTACTACAGGTAATTAATGTTGTTCACAACTTGCTATTTCTAAACTTTGGGCTACACCAGGGATTCTCAACCTGCAGGCCGTTGGCCGAATAATGCAGCCCATGGCGCCATTTCATGTGGCTCACCACCACCTCCACCACACCAGGAAGTGCCATGCGGTGGAGGAAGGGCAAAATGGCCATCTGGCCCCCGAAGCTGTCTGAGGGAGCATGACCCGGGCCCTGACTTTAAAAGGTTGAGAACTCCTTGGCTACACTCACTTAACAAACTTAAAAGAGAAATTGAAAGAAATTAGTTGTGACTTTGAACTGCTAGACACTCACCTTGTCCAATGTAGCTACGAAGAGTAAGATGAGAATCAGGACGTGGAGAGCAGTGACTCCAAACAGGAGGAAACTCATCCTGGCAGCTAGATGTTGGTGGAAGAAAAGGAAGAACACAATTAAACTTGCCAAGAAAACCCCTTGTATATTCTCACTTTTGTTTACAATAATCCGATCCATCTTTTTACAGGGCCTCTGACGTTGACTCTCCTGACTTTCACCTTTTCCCAGAAATTCTTCCGAGCTCTCCCCAGACCTTGGAATCATTCCTTCTTTTGGGCTACATCTCCCAGAGTCTGACAGATGACAAGGATGGAGAAATCTGGTAACACTAGCATGAAAAATACCCTACCAAAGATCCCAGAAAATATAGTCTTGGTTTCCAGTCCTATCCTTTACTTCCTCACCTCTTGGTTCTACTTAGAGAACCCCAAGATCTTAAGCCTCACGATTCTAACCCTGAAGTGACTGTTTACCTCCAGGAGGATTGCTAAGTCTGACTCCTAAGCACATTTTGAACATTTCTGTCCTAACTGTTACCCAGACCTCAGTGGCATTCTTCCAACCTATCCCAGAATATCCAGATTCACACACATACACACAAAGCCAGGATCTCAGCTCATCTAGCCAGTCACATTCCTGTGGCTTTAGGGCTTGTCTAATATGATCCAGATGTTGCTCAGTCATGTGAGAGCTGGGCAAGACAGGGGTGGAAAGAGAAAAGGCCTGGCTGTTTGGCTGGGCTGCCTTTTCTCAGTTTCATTAAAGGGCCCCTCATATGGCTTGTAAAACAACAAAGAGGGGATCCAGGAGTCATAAGACATACAGTACTTCAAAGGAGTAGCAAAACTCTTCCCTCCCCAACGTACAAAAATACCACAGACCAGGAATCTGAGACCTTGTTTGAAAATCTATATATATAAGAGAGGTGTTTGTTCGTTTGTCCTGTATCTGACCCCCCTGAAATTTGGCACATGCCTATCTTGGGCATGGGGGCTCCGCATGCCAATGGACACCGCACACGTGCAGAAAGCCACTGCCCTGGGACTCCTGCGGCCAGAGCGGGGAGGCCCGACCACCCAGGGCCGCTGCGCCAACCCAGGCACCGGCACCCGGGTGGATGCTGCCATACGAGGAGCCCACTGGCGGAGACGGCATGGACAAGGTGACAAGACCGACCAAGGAGGCGACGAACGTGGAAACAGAGGGCGCGACGGCTGCGCCAAGGGAGGAGACCATGCCACGAGGCACGCACGACCCACGGCTGGGCCACCCATGCCCATAACAGCTCAGTTGCCACCCTGCGCCCCACGTGCCAAAAACTCCGCCCACAGGGCATAGCTGCCCGGCTGCCGAGCTGGCCCCAGGGAGCCAGGTAGAGTGCCTGCTGGAGCCGGCACACACGACCAGCATAGGTAGGGTGGGCGATGGGTGGGGTGTGCGGTGGGGGAACCGGCCCAGGGTGCCGCCGCAGGCTGGGGGGAGAAAATGGCTGCATGCCATGGGGGCACACACACTGCCCCAGCCAGCCCCTCCCGGCCAACACATCTGAAAGGCCACGACAGCGATGCCACGGTGCGGAGTGCCGTCAACACAAATGCTGGAGATCGCTGGCAACACCGCTGGCTGGGGTGGGTGGGTTGTAAGGCAAGATCCCCCAAACACACCCCGGGCAAAGCCAGGCAATCAGCTAGTATAAAATAAAACTTTTATACTGACCCACTTTGAGGGTAGGAGTCCCTAAATGCAAGAACAACATGCTCAAGTGGGGGCTGCTGGCAGACAACAACACACTGTGTGAATGTAGAGAGATACAGAATCTGGCTCATTTACTGGTCTGCCAATTACTGCCAGAAACATGTACTGATGGGGACTTAAGTTTGGCCAATGACAAAGTCCAGAAAGTAGCTTCATTTTGGCAGTCCACGGTTTGATCAGGAGAAAAAAGAAGAACTGACCCACTTTACTATTTTTGCCTAGTGATACTTTCCATGGTTTTTTTTAAACCACAAGGCTGAAGGTCTCCTAACTGTGGGGTGGAGTAGCTAAAATATAAATAAACCACTACTATTCATGACTACTCAGAAGGGAGTTTGGACTCTTTCAGAGCTAGCAATTCTTTACCAGCACCACTGATGGGAAATGTTGCGGTTTGAGACTATAGCTCCCAGAATCCTGCACCCAACATGGCTTGTCAGAAAGGATCTCTGTGTAACGGAGGTGTTTGTGAAAACCACATTTGTTGCATTCACGCATCCCGCTTTAAAATGTGTACTTAAAAACAAACATACAGTACATATATTTTGGTATAACACATATTACAAACTATATTGCATAACATAATCCCACATTTTAAACTTTAAAACAAGCCCTAGCCCTGAAGACAGGTGCTATAGGTGAATCTTGGCTCAACTTAAACCTCACTAATTATCCATCTGGAAAAACCATTAAGTCCTTTGTGGTCTCCCCAAAGATCCCATGTTAGATCACACAAGGATCTTGGCTGCCACATAATCCAGGAATCCTTAAATCAGAGGTTCTCAACCTTTTTAAGCCAAGGGCCAGGTCACACTCCCTCAGACAGCTTTGGGGGCCAGATGGCCATTTTGCCCTTCCTCCACCACATGGTACTTCCTGGTGGTGGGCCACATGAAATAGTGTTGTGGGCCGCATTTGGCCCATGGGCCGCAGGTTGAGAATCCCTGACTTAAGTGATTAATATCACATTCCTCATCTCGCAAGAATCCACCCTTTCAAATTATGGCACCTTCTAGCCCTGAGAAACTAGGAATAGTGTTTATTCAAACATGTTAAAATAAGGAGAGACAAGCAACCTTCTTAATAATGCAGAGAAGAGAAACTGGTAAGATGGGCCAACAATACTCCAAGTAAAAAGATAGCAGAAATCAGTCCTAAAATGCAAGATTGCTATTTGGGAAGTTAATAATCTACTTCATATTTATTTTCCTTTCCCCTTCCTTCCCCAACCCCTTCTTCTTCTATTGGGCTGCAAAACAATGACTTTCCCCCACTTTCCTTTCTGTTCCCTTAACTAATTTGTAAAAATACAAAAATTATGTTGTAGTGATGGTGAACACCAGAACTTCAAATGTTTTCAGGACTACAATTCCCACAATTCTTCGCTATTGGCTCTGCTGGCTAGGATTTTGGCCTTTGCAATTCTGAAGACATTTGGCAGGATGCATCTCTTCTACATGGCACTTTAAATAAAAGTTATTTTCTACTTCCTGTTTCAGGGAGCAAATAATAATAATATTGTAATAGTAATTTCGTGTCAGAGATTTTTCTGGGTTGAAAGGATTTTTGCGGGAGAAACTCTGCTCAGGGAATGCCTTTCATGTCCCCAAGAGCTGGGACAGAGATGCAATCAGTCATGCAGTACCTGGGTCTTGAACTGCCAACTTGCCAGCCTTCAAACTAACAAGTTTAATGGGAATTAGTTTAAGAAAAGTTTGCCCTGGGGTTAAGCTTTAAAACAAAATATTGTGCAATATCCACTCCTCAGTGTCTAGATGCAGATTTGGGTGTTTCAAACCTGGCTTTTACATCCCATGGCTGGGCAGCCCCTCACAAATACAAATTTCATCTTCCTGTCCCTCCAGAGTATGTGAAGAGTCTGCACATCTTGAGCAATGCTCTGTTAACCAAGAGTGTTAGCTATTTTAAAACATATGCAAAAGTAGCTATTTTAAAAGTTTTCTATAGGCTTGATGTGGATTTGAGATGTGGATTTGAGTGGGATCATGACCTTTTGAAACTCTGCCACGTGGCATGGTATGGGGAAAGTGCTGTGTATGGGTCTCTGAAAATCAGGCACAAGCACAAACACCTTTGGTGCCTGAAACCCAATTTATGTAGAATTGTGGGGACCCCACCCTTTCTTTTTAAATTAAATCATGTTGAGCAAAGCTGCCAGCTGCTCTCTCTTTTATTCACTAAATGCAAATTACAGTATTTTTCCCAAACTCTTAAAGCAGAAGTTCTCAACCTTTTAAAGCCGGGGGCCGGGTCATGCTCCCTCAAACTGCTTCAGGGGCCAGGTCGCCATTTTGCCCTTCCTCCACCACATGGCACTTCCTGGTGTGGAGGGGGGGGGGCACATGAAATGGTGCCACAGGCTGCATCCAGCCCACGGGCTGCAGGTTGAGAACCCCTGTTTTAAAGTGAAACTTTGGATCTGCTTCAGTGGGATTATTTTCATACCAAGGCTACATAAAGGCCTTTGAGTTTCTTGTTACTGCCACGTGTGAATGTTGCTGACAGGGCAGTAGAAATGTTAATTTTTACCTTATAGGCCCATGATGGTGAACCTTGGCACTCCAGATATTCTTGGACTTCAATTCCGAGAAGCCCAAGCCCCTGTGAATCCACAAGAATGGGTTTACTGCAGTTCATCCAGCCCGCGCCGCCCTCGTCACTCCTGGAAGGGGAAGTAAAACCTGCCCATACGGGCACATTTTACTTCTGCTTCCTGGAGCAACAAGGGCGCCACAGACCAGATGAATTGCAGTAAACCCATTCGTGTGGATTCACGAGGGCTTGGGCTTCTAGGAATTGAAGTCCAAGAACATCTAGAGTGCCAAGGTTCGCCAACACGGTTATAGGCTAAAATAAGAGATAAATTCTAAGTTTCCTCTGCAAAAAACACCCTACTAGATCTTTGGATTGAACCTACCTGTAGAAGCGGAATAAGAAAAGTAGATGTAAAGGGTCTACCAGATATTTAGACCCGATTATGAGAGATCCAGGCAGGAAAATCCACCTCAGTCTGTAAAGTCTCTCTTTCACTTTCTCCAGTGCAGAAATGCAATGGGATCCACCCAAATTTCAAGGTCCAAGGGGATCCTCCTATTAAATTTCTTAATTGCCACCATAACTTTCTCCCTAGTATTAAGCACAGCCTTATGGGGTGGGGGGTGGGGGTGGATGGGTATTCCCCAGACCCAGAAGGGCTTCTTTCCTATTTGCCACCTCTACGATTCTAGAAGAGGGTAGGTGGCTGGTTTAGTTGCTCGAGGTGGGACTTGTTGATTTTATTACGGTCTATTTCCCTCCCCCAATAAATGACTCGAGCACGGACGTGGAAGGGTGGACTTGAGGGTTCTTCCCCAAAAGACAGACAGACGGACAGATGCAGAGAGATTACCCACACAGCCCAAATAGGAGGATGGCGAAGGAGAAAAATCGAAGATCCGTTTTCGAAAGTTTGGCAGCGAAGCTGGATCCATTTGGAGGGGAAACGGAGCATCGATGGGGCGGAGGGGATGGGGGGGGTCACGTTACGTACTGAAAATACGAAGGGCTAAGAAACAAAACGAAGGGGATCGGGGGGTTCAGGGGATCGAAAAGGAGGGGGATTCTGATAGGGTGTGTGTGGGGAGGTTGGCAGCGTCTCCCCCAACCAACACCCCCTGCCACTGCGATCTGCTTGGTGCGTCAGTCGCAAGCCTTTCTCGCCTGCCTCCCATTTCCTAAAGGCGATCTCAACCACCCCCCACCCCCACCCACCCCCGGTCCCGATCTTCGCCTGTCTGTCTTTCCTCATCCCAAGAAGAGACGCGATCCTTCTCCCTTTCCGCAGAAAAGCCCCCTCCCCCCCTAAGGCATCCCGTGCGATCCTAAGGTGTCTGAACCCCGGAGGGTCCCCACCGTCTCCTCACCTTAGAAGCCAGGGGTTTTCTGCCACGCCAGTCCTCCTCCAACCCCACCGATGGGTACCTGGAGCCACACGGGCGGGAGAGGGCTGAGCCGCGTCACCGAGATCTCTCTCGCTCCTGAACTTTCCCTCGGCTCTTTCTCCCCCCACCCACCTCCCCAACCTTCTCTCTCTCTCTTCCAAGACCCGCTCAGTCCGTCCACATCGCCCTGCCCTTGGCATCTGGCCACGGGGGTGGGAGGGACCAGAGAGCGCGTGTCTGGCCCAGAACTAGTGCCCCACGGAAAGGGGATGGGGAAATGGGTGGGCCCCGAGGATGATTGGGGGGTGGGGTGGGAGGGGGGAGAAAAGAGGAGGAGGAGGCCCCGCTCTTTGCGCACGATGGCGGCCTTCCTCCTCCTCCTCCTCCTCTTCTGGTGTGCCGCACTGTCTCTGCTTTGCCATCCACCACCCACCCACCCACCCACCCACCCCGCACTGGCTTCCGTCGGCGCCCCAGCATTTGCATCCAGAGGTTTATTATTCTTGGTGCCACCAGCCAGACGCTGAAGGAAGAAATAGAAACCTCACCAGTTGAATTCTTGCCTACGAAGCCAACGTTGCCAGAGGAGAAAGAGGGGGAACGAGAAGTTCTGGTGTTTTCGTTGTATTTTACCCGCAATACAGACATCCGCTTGGGCTGGTTATTCAAACAAATAAGAGAAAGTACTTTTTTCGCCCAGAGGATCCCTGGTCTATGGAACTCCCTGCCAAAAGAAGTGGTGACAGCTGACAGTCTCGACAGCTTTAAGAAAGGATTAGACAAGTTCATGGAGGACAAGGGGATCAATGGCTATATTTATGGATACCCAAGGACAACCTCCAGGTTGGAGAGATAGGCAGGATATCTCTCAATGCCATTTCCAGGGAATCCTAAGCAGGTGAAGGCATCTCCTTGGGAATAATACCCTGAAGCAAATGATGAGCCACTGTGTGAGACAGAATGCTGGACTGGATGGGCTGTGGCCTGTTCCAGCAAGGCTGTTCTTATGTTCTTATGTTTTGGTTTCAGAAGTGAATGCACATCTGTTTCAGAGCAGGTTGGAGTCTGGATTAAACAAGAGCCCTAGCAATAGCAATCACACTTACACATGCCGCCCCATAAGGCTAAATGCACTCTCTGGGCGGTTTGCAAGTTAATTAGCATTTTGTCCCCAACTTGCTGCAGTGCTCAACCTTTCCCCACCAGGATCGAACTCACAACGTTTTGGCTGCAGTACAGCAGTTTAACCACTGCACCACCAGGGCTCTAGAACTTTGATGGGGAATCTTGACACTCCAGATGTTCTTGGACTTCAATTCCCAGAAGCCTAAGCTCCCTGTGAATCCACACAAAGGGGTTTACTGTGATTTATCCGGCCCGCGCTGGCCTCGTCGCTCCCGGAAGCGGAAGTAAAACATGCCCATATGGTTAAGACTCTTCCAGTTTAACCCTTCCTCCATACGGGCGCGTTTTACTTCCGCTTCCGGGAGCGACGAGGGCAGCGCAGGCCGGATGAATCGCAATAACCCCATTCGTGTGGATTCACAGGGGGTTTGGGCTTCTGGGAATTGAAGTCCAAGAACATCTGGAGTGCCAAGGTTCCCCATCAAGGCTCTAACAGGTCAGGTGTGCTGTTTTGGTATGATCCTAAACCTAAAGCGCCCCTCTCTGGCTCGCTGACAATTTGCCAATGTGATGAAGTGGCTTGAAAAGGGAACCTCTTCAGGATACAGCATTGGCATGTAAAACATTTCCTCTGCTCTTCTGTAGAAGGGGTGAGGAAATCGATTTTTTTTTTTAAAAAAACATATTAGGGTGGTGCATATGAGCTGCATCACTTAAAAATAAAAGCCAAATTGGAAAACTTTCTCCATGAAATGGGAGAAAAATGGAAGGGGGATATTAGATTGCATTTTTGCTTTGCTTTTCTCAACCTGAGTCCTAGTGATGGACTGGTACCTAGGAGACTGGCAGACCTGATTCAGCCATGAAAACTCCCTGGGGTTGGCTCTGGTAAAATCATTCATTAAATATGGATGGAATCGGACAGCAGAAAGGTATGTGTATGATCGCACCAAGAAGGATAATTGTTTAGAGGGAACAATCACCCTTAATGCTAACCTTCCATTTGTTTGGGAATCAATTCAGCCCGGCCCCCAAAAAGTAGAAGCGCTACAGCTGATCCAAAGGAGATTCAGGTTGGGCATAAATAAGAGTTAGGTGAGAGTGCAGTTCCTTGTATGCCACGTGACCACCAGGAAAGAGATTGCACTGGTTCGTTCCACATACCATCCAAAATGCAATCTATATAGGCAGTACCAGGCATCTCCAGACAGGGCTAAGAGAGAATCTTGCCTGAAACTTATGAGTTAAGAGCTGACAGTCCTAGTCTAAATGGCCTGGCACCCTAACTCAGAACAAATCACCTTTCTTTATGACTTTTTATTTGATCCTGTTTATTTTGGCTATAAACAGAAATGAGCACTGAACCCTAGAGTCGGATGTGATTGGCTTTTGAGCAAGGAAAACCTTTAACTGTGCAGGAGATTAACATTGTCCCTTCAGAAAGCTATACAGAGGTTTGGTTGAACTCTCTTGAATGTGATAGTCCGAGTTATTTATTTAATTTGTATAGCCGCCCCAATCGACATGCGACTCTGGGTGGCGTACATAAAATCCCCAACATTAAAACTATAGAAACCTTAAAATTCCTAAAAACACTGAAAAACTACCTCCCACCCGCACCAATTAAAAATCTAGTTAAAAACTTTTAAAAACATGAGTGATCCTGATCTAAATGAGCCAGTGTGTGTGTGTGTGTGTGGGGGGGGTGTTTGCTCCCTCTCCACCTCCCCATACCTGCTCTGCCAGCCAGGTTTTCAGCTCTTTTCTGAAGGGCAGCAGCTCTGTCTGGAGACGCAGTTCAACTGGCAGGAAGTTCCATAGGGCCGGAGCGGATACCGAAAAGACTCTTCTTCAGTTGGTATTTTTAAAGAGCCCCTCTGGTCCGCTCTAGTGGGATGGGCAGATGTCCTTGGGGTGATGTGGTCTCTTAAGTATCCTGGCCCACTGCCATGTAGGGCTGTAAAGGTAATTACCAGCACCTTGAATTGCACCCGGAGGCACACTGGCAACCAATGCAGCTCCTGTAGCAGGGGTAAGGCATGGGCATAATGCCCCCCCCCCCCATTACTACATGGGCAGCTGCAATCTGAACCAGCTGAAGCCTCTGAATGGTCATCAAGGGCAGCCCCATGTACAGCGCATTACAATAATCCAGTCTGGAGGTAACCAGAGCGTGTGTGACCGTAAGCAAGGAGTTCTAGTCCAGGAGCGGGCATAATTGGTGAATGACATGAAGTTGTGCAAAATCTCTCCTAGCTACGACTGCCACCTGCTCATCGAGCAGGAGTCATGAGTCCAAGAGGACCCCCAAATTATGCATTGGGTCTGTCTGCAGCAAAAAAAGCCCCACTGAGCTCCAAAGATGGTAGCTCCCGCGATACTGCGGAGCCCATGAACCACAGCCACTCAGTCTTGCCAGGATTCAGTTGTAGCCCATTGTCCCCCATCCAGACTCTTACAGTCTCCAGACACCTGGTTAGGACTTCAACTACATCGCTTGGATCACCATGGGTCGAGATGGATAGCTGAGTACCATCTGCATATTGATACCTCACCCCATGGGAATGGATGATCTCCCCCGGAGGCTTCATGTAGATATTAAATAGGAGAGGCGAGAGCACCGAGCCCTTAGGCACCCCATACATATTGAAGGGGCCTATGGCTGGACCTCTCGCTCTCCAACCATACTGACTGGGTGTGGTTTCCCTTCAGAAATGAGGGAAACCAGGACCACACTGTGCCCTGGATCCTCAATCCTTGGAGCCATTCCAGAAGGATACCGTGGTCGGTGGTATCAAAGGCCACTGAGAGGTCAAGAAGAGCAAGAACAGATGGATGACCTCCATCCCGCTCTCGCCAGAAATCATCCAGCAGTGTGACCAATGCAGTCTCAGTACCATATCCGGACCTGAATCCTGACTTACAGATAATACACTTCATCCAGGACCTCCTGGAAATGCCGCGCCACTGCCTTCTCCAAAACCTTCCCCAAGAAGGGCAGGTTGGATACAGGCCAGTACTTGGCAAGTACTGTAGGAATATGAATCCCAATAATGAGGCAGAGACACCTTCTGTGAATGACGCTTCAAGAAACCTTTGGAAGCACCCATTTTCTGCCTCATCTGACCAGCCCCAATTGTGCTAAAGCCTCCTCTATTCAGCAGGTAATCTCTCCATCTTTAAGACAGGAAGATCTGCTCCTGCCATTCCAGTTGGGTAAAGGTCACCCTTGCTCGAATGCCATTCGTATCCGACTCTAGGGTTCAGTACTCATCTCTGTCTGCATCTGCAGATATCTCCGTGGTCAAGTGGAAGGCATGACTAGACGTCAGCGCACACGGAACGATGTTACCTTCCCACCAAAGCGGTACCTATTTATCTACTTGCAATATCTTGCTTTCGAACTGCTAGGTTGGCAAGAGCTGGGACAGACATGGGAGCTCACTCCATCATGCAGCACTTGCGTCTCAAACCTTTGAGCTGCCGACCTTCCAGTTGTCAAGTTCAGCATCTTAACCACTGAGCCACCACAGTCCCTGCCATTTGACAGGTTCCAGTTACATGCACCTAAATCTGAATTCAAACTTTATTTTTGGTTTTACCTTTCTTTTCACAGGTAAAGAGTCCTGTAGCATTTTAAAAGCCACCATTGTTACTGTGGAACACACTGTTATGGACTGCAGTCTGTTTTAGTTTGCACATACACAGATACAAATAAAAAAAAACATTGTGTAATAGGAAAAGATAATAAAATGAAGATCCAAAAGTCAAGCAGCACAACTTGGAATTTAAAGTACGTATATACTAAAATAAGCAAGACAGCTGTCTAAAGAAGTCATTATTGGTGCCAATATTGTCTTTTTGGTTTTGCTGCAATAGTTAAAAACCTGTATTGAGGAAGAAAACCTGGCCTTGAGTTCTTCCTAAATGAATTACAATGAATACATCCTGGCAAGATGCCTGGATTTTATGGCCGGAAAAAAAAAGTCTACTGATGGGAAAGAAGAATCAGAAAAAGAACAGTAGATGAGCATTGCCAGATGAAACCCAATAACAAAGCTAGGACTTGGAAATGAGGGTGACACTTAGGGCCTCACATCACAGAAGCCCCAAACATTCATCCAGGAAATGGCAAGTGGTGCAGACAGTAGTCATCAGTTCTGTATCTACACATAGGCCGCCATTGGTGTTTGTGTTTCTGCTGCCCAGCTCATGCAGTTCACTGCAGCATCCCTTTCATCTTGAGTTTTAGAAAATAATAATCAAGGAATGGAGGTGAGGGGCGTTACGGTAAAGGTAAAGGTAAAGGTAGCCCTTGCCTGAAAGCCAGTTGTATCTGACTCGAGAGCTCAGTGCGCATCTCTTTTTGTAGACAAAGAGCCAGTGCTGTCTGCCTCTGCAGATGTTTCCATGGACATGTGACAGGCATGCCTAGACACCAGAGTGCACACAACGATGTTACCTTCCCACTAAAGTGGTACCTATTTATCTTCTTGCAATTAACTGTTTTCCAACTGCTAGGTTGGCAGAAGCTGAGACAGACACTGGAGCTCACTCTATCATGCAGTACTCGGGTCTCGAACTGACCTGCTGATCTTCCAGTCATAAAGTTCAGTGTTTTAATTTAATTTAATTTAATAGATTTATATACCGCTCTATCCAATGGACTCTGGGCGGTGTACACAAGTTAAAACCAATATAAAACAATTAAAATTTAACCACTAAGCTACCGCAGTCTCCTTGCTAATAAATATTCAAGCTATTATTTTACTTTTAAAATGTTTTATTTCCAATCATCATCATCATCATCATCATCATCATCATCATCATCATCATCATCATCATCATCATCATCATCATGTGCTGACAAGGCAATTCTGACTTATGGTGATCTTTTTCCTAGGTAGAGCATACTATGATGTGATTTACCATTCCTTTCTTTTGGGGACAACCAGAGGCCATGCAGCTTGGCCAAGACTACACAGGTTGGTTCTTCTCAGATGCAGTTCTGGAGAACTGAACTTTCTAGTTCAGCAGCAGATACCTAATACTGAACTATCTACCTAGTTCAATCCCAACATATCAAAATATTATTCTGAAGTAATACAATACTTGAAGAGTTGTAAGCAAATTTCTTGTATTGCTGTGACTGATGCTATGTACTCCAAAACATGAAATTGCACATCTTTTTTTAAAAAAAATACCAAATTGGCAGAGGTTTCCAAGGTAAGGCTAACTAAGGCTCATTTCCAAAAGCTGATCGCATTGATATGGGAATAGCCTGAAAACCAGAATAAAAAGGAGAAAAACCCTTGTTCATGAGATACTACTGCATTATCCTGCCCAGATTCCAAATTTCTTCATCTTGAATAAATAATATTCATAATGATACACCAGAACCAGATGAAAGATCTAAAGATATCTTTTCTGTCATGTGTAAAAAATCCTAAAGAAGCTTACACATTTTTTCTGGGTATTTCTTTGGCTGGCGTGTGCTATCCAAAGGCAAAAACCCCCAAAGCAGACCAAAATCAAAATAAAGCTCCAGTGTGAAGCAAACAGAGAAACAGACAACTTGGTGTTCTCCAAATATTTTTGACTACTGCCATAATTACATTAGCTATATAGGTTAGAGACTATATGGGTTGTGTAACTCACTTTTTCTTTCTTTCTCTTTCTTTCTTTCTTTCTTCCTTCCTTCCTTCCTTCCTTCCCTCCTTCCTTTCTCCCTTTCTCTGTATCTAATGAAAACTGCAAACACAAATGTCACAAAATGTTTTTATATATAGTTATATAACAACTAACAACACTAGTGATATAACAAAGCTGGATGCTACAACTTCTCCACGCCAAGTGCTTTCTACCAGCACCAGAACAGAAGTTGTTGGGAGAATTAAATAATTCAAATGTCTCCGATACTAAATGAGAACAAGTCCAAGATACATTTATTAGTTGAAGTATGGAATCTTCAACTTAGGAATCAGCTCCACATATACAGTGTCTAAAACCCTAAAATAAAATGCAAATATACAGTAAAACCTTGCATAATGAGCACCTCGCTTAGAGACTAACTCACTTAAAGAGCAGAGTTTTCTCTGAATGGTCGCCTCACTTAACAACTAAAACCAACCAAAAACTCGCTTAACAACTAAATTGGGGTTTGCAGTCCCCCCCCCCCGCCAGAAGACACACTTGGTCACTTACAATGGTGTTTTGCTTAAAGAGCAAACTCGCTTAAAGACCAATCCCGTGGAACGCATTATGCTCTTTAAGCGAGGTACCACTGTACAAATATATAAGATCACTATGTGGATTCTCCCTTCCAATGTGCCCTCCCCCCAAATATTATTGAATGTCTACTACTTAAGGTTGTAAGGGCTTATCACCCTCCTTGGGAACAGCAATTCTTGTCTTTCCAGCTATCTCTGCTCTTTTTTGTTTCAAATCTTGAATCAAAGACCCTTTTCCTAGGATTTCTCCACCCATTGGGCTGAACCAAAAAGTCCATAGGAGTTACAGTTGCAATCTAAAATATCTAGAGGCCACAGGGAGAAGAGTAGAGCTTACTTTTGAGTAAATGTGGATGCTTTTCTGCATTGCTCTAAACTTTATAGAGGCAGGGAGAGACAAAATCAAGAATCATGACAAATATTTTCAGATTCTACTTATCAAGATCAATGACTTGCTCATACCCCTCCTTCACACTATTGTCATATTCATATTCATGTTCAAGCTGAAAGGATGGATTTAATCTATTCTTCTAGCTCAGAGGTTCCCAACCTACGGTCTGTGGGCCGGTCCTGGCTTGCGACGCCATTCCAACCAGCCCGTCGCTGTCTCTCCTGCACCCAGAAGTAGAAGCGGCCGTGTCGTGCTTATGTCAGCTGTAAAATGTGCCTATGGCTGACATAAATGTGGAAGTGGGTGCATTTACATCAGCTGTAAATGTGCCCGCTTCCACTTCTAGGGCATGTTCCAGCCCACCCCTGTTCTAAGCTTATGCTTAGAGGTGAAGTTGAAAATATGGAATTTTTTTTTGTTTCTCTGTTTATTTATTCAGTCTTTACTGTGTCTATGTCATCCAACAGGATCCTTGGGGGCAAATTATTTAAAATCATAAAACACAACTTATTGGGACAGGTTGAATCACCCCAAACAAATGTTTGGCATTTAAAAATTATATTACGCCATTCTTCCTGCTGAGCACTCAGTCTGTGATTAATGAACTGGAGTCTGATAGCTACCTCAGAATAATTAAATATGGAACACAAGGGCTCGATCATTATGTCTTCCTGAGGCTGAGTGGGATGAGATATATAGAGAATGAAGCAACTGGCAAAGGAGCAAACAGAATCGGGAGTAGCTGGATCAATCGCATTTCCACTGAAAGTATTTATTTATCTAGAAATAAAGACAACCTCAAGGGCATAATGGGAAAACACAACTTGAGTTTAAAAATAATCTCAGACAAATTCCACTTAGCTCTCTTCTATAAGCAGGCAGCGAATAAGGTGGTGGAATCTTGTGGTCATAGACTGAATGGTACCACTTCAGGCTGTAAATTGGGGGCACTATTTTTGAATGCTCCCCCAATACAACCCAACATTGTTCTACAAGTAAAGCACTGGTACAGCTGCAAGAAAAGTTCTATTCTGGTCTGTTTCCTGCTGTGCTGTTTTTATATTTTCAGAGCCTTTATAATATGCAAATATAGCAAAGTTATTTTAAAAAATCTTCTATTTGCTCCCTGAAATATCTCCATATTGTCACTTGAAGACTTCTGCCATCTCATCCAGCTGTGTGTCCAGGTAGCCTTATTGTGGTAGTCATAAAGAGTTCTCTAATTGCTACTGAACCCTCAAATGTACATGCCAAAGGAGTCATTCCAAATGACTAAATGCTGAAGTCGGAACATACAACATGCAAGAAATTATCTGACTCTCAACTCATAACAGCCCCATTAGGGGAGTGACTCTCAATGCATGTGTGATCCACTTTGATGAGAACATGGGTTTTCTAATGATTTTTCTTTTGTATTGCCAGCAAGTATTCATTAGTTACTGCAGATTTCTGTTGAACCAGAAATGAGGAATGTCAGCCAATGAACAGCAGATAAGATACGTAACTATGTATTTTTATGATATTTTGCAGTGATGTGTACAATCTGCTTCTCATATGTCAGTCCTACAACCATTTTTAGACAATGGTTGCAGAAATTGTATGTGTAAGAATGCTGTATTTAAAAAGTCAAGTTGTTTAGTGAAGTACCTTTTTAGTTATGTAGAATAAGGGACTACTTTAGAAGCATAATATTATGAACTAGGGACTAGTGATGCTTTTAGTCTTCAAAGAGGGAGGTCTCAAATTACCACAGCAATACACAAATTGCTCTAAGCTTGTCATAGAAGTTATTCAGCTATACTGTATGTGCAAACTGTGGCTTCCTTCCTCAGGAGGGCAAGCAATCACAGAGACAATTAATGTCTTGTTTATAACACTACAGCTGGAATTGTTACATTGCTTCTCATCTCCCAAAGTTGACATTTTCCCTTTCATTCTAAATGTGAGGTTATATTTTAATTAGCAGCTATAATCCTATTGGTTAATTATGTTGGCATAAATCACAAGAGCAAATTACCATTAGTTATTATCTTAAGTTTCATAAATTGCAGGTTTCATCCCTTGTCATATACCAACTCACATAACTGGTGCAACAGTTTGTTAACTACTGTTCCAGCAATTTGTCACTGCAAATTTTCACTATTGCTCTTATATCACTGTAACCAACCAACACAATTCTGACCAACATTCCCCCCACCCCAATTTCATTACCAAAAGAACTAGAAACATAGCAGAAATCCTGTTGCTTAGCACAGTAAGTTGCATTAGAATGGGCCCATTTCAATCAATGGAATTTATTTCAGGTTGTTAGGAAGAAGATTGAAGTCCCGGACTTCCAAGGTAGCATTTTCAGAAGTACTGCCTGTCCCTCGCGCAGGACCTACCAGGCAGGCAGAGCTCAGAAGCCTCAATGCGTGGATAAGGCGGTGGTGTCGAGAGGAGGGCTTCAGATTTGTCAGGAACTGGAGAACATTTTGGGACAAGCCAAATCTGTTCAGGAGGGATGGGTTGCATTTGAACCATGATGGGACCAGATTGCTGGCACTCAACATCAAAAAGGCTGCAGAGCAGCTTTTAAACTGATAACTGGGGGAAAGGTGACAGGAGCTGGACAGCATCCGGTTCGGGTAAGTGTGTACTTGAGTAGTGAGGAGGATGCAAAAATTACTGAGCAGAGCAAGGAGCTAGTCACCAATAATCTAGCAGAAGGATGCAAGAGGCAGTCTAACAATGCAACTGGACTCAAAAGACTGTATCAGGAAAGCATATATAAATGCTTGTATACAAATGCCAGAAGTCTCCGGAACAAAATAGGGGAGCTGGAATACTTAGCAATAGATAAGAATATTGATATTATTGGTATCACTGAAACCTGGTGGACGGATGATAACCAATGGGATACAGTTATCCCAGGCTACAAACTGTACAGGAAGGATAGGAAGGGGCAAACGGGAGGTGGTGTAGCCTTGTATGACAAAGAAGTGATAAAATCATATGAATTGGAATATCTAGGTGATTTGGAGTCACCATTAGAAGCTCTGTGGGTAAGAGTACCAGGCCACAAGGATGGTCTAACAGTAGGCATATACTATTGGCCTCCGACCCAAACTCTTGAGGGAGACTGGCAGTTGGAGAATGTTGTAAAGGAGGCATCCAAGAAGGGAAGCCTGGTTATAATGGGGGACTTCAATTACCCTCACATAGACTGGGTGAACTGTTGTTCAGCACATGATAAAGAGATAAAGTTCCTAGATATGCTAAATTATTGTTCCCTGGGACAGATAGTTGAAGACCCAACTAGAGGTACAAGAATCCTTGACTTGATCATGAGTAATACTCAGGATCTGGTGCAAGATGTTAATGTGACTGATCCAATAGGGAACAGTGACCACAACTCAATTATGTTTAACTTGATCATAGACTGCAAGTGACTGATAAAATCTAACACAGACCTTAAATTTTCAAAAAGGAAATTTCCCAAAGATGAGGAAACTAGTAAAAAAGAAGCTGAAAGGGAAAATTGAGAGAGTCCAAACACTCCAAGAGGCATGGAGGCTGTTTACAAAAACAATAACAGAGGCCCAATTGGAATACATACCTAAAAGGAAAAAGGGCACTGCCAGGTCCAAGAGGACTCCGATGTGGCTTACAGGAGCTGTTCGGGAAGTGATCAAAAGCAAGAAAAGCTCATTTAGAAGATGGAAGGCTTGTCTGAATGAGGACAGCAGGCAGAAACATAAATTCTGGCAGAACAAATGCAAGGCAACAATCAGGAAAGCAAAGCAAGACTTTGAGGAGCGTATAGCTAAAAATACTCAGAAAAATAACAAAGACTTCTTTAAGTACATTAGAAGTAAGAACCCAACTAGGAAGGCCATTGGACCATTAGACGACGATGGAAGGCAAGGGGTTATTAAAGAGGAAACAGATTGCAGAGAGACTCAATGAATTCTTTGCTTCAGTATTCACTGAAAAAGACAGAGACCACATGCCCAAAACAGAGCCTATCTTCGTAGGGAGGGAAACCGAAGAATTAAGCCAGCTTGAAATAACCAGGGAGGAGGTCCTTGCATGTCTTGTTAAACTAAACACTAACAAATCACCAGGACCAGATGGCATCCATCCATGAGTTCTCAGGGAACTTAAAGATGAAATTGCTGATCTCCTAGCCAAAATATATAATCTTTCCCTCAAATCAGGCTTTGTGCCTGATGACTGGAAGGTAGCGAATGTAACACCAATTTTCAAAAAAGGATACAGGGGTGATACAGGAAATTACTGACCTGTCAGTTTGACATGTGTCCCAGGTAAAGTGATGGAAACCATCCTAAAAGATAGAATTAATAGGCACATAGAAGAGAAGGCGCTGCTAAAGGAGAGCCAACATGGCTTTTGCAAGGGCAAATCATGCCTCACTAATCTGTTGGGATTTTTTGAGAGTGTCAACAAGCATGTGGATAAGGGGGATCCAGTTGACATTGTTTATCTGGACTTTCAGAAGGCCTTTGACAAGGTCCCATACCAAAGGCTCTTGAATAAACTTGCCAGTCATGGAATAAAGGGACAGGTCTTGTCCTGGATCAGCAACTGGCTAAGGGACAGGAAACAGAGGGTAGCACTAAATGGACACTTCTCCAAGTGGAGGGAAGTAAAGAGTGGGGTCCCCCAAGGTTCAGTACTGGGACCCCTGCTTTTCAACCTCTTCATAAATGATCTAGAAGTAGGAGTAAAAAGCAAGGTAGCCAAATTTGCTGACGACACTAAATTATACAGGGTAGTGAAAGCTGTGAGAGATTGTGAGGAGCTCCAGAGGGATCTCTTGACACTGGGGGAGTGGGCAAAGCAGTGGCAAATGAGCTTCAACACTAGTAAGTGCAGAGTGATGCATGTTGGGGCAAAAAACCCCAATTACATTTATAAACTGATGGGTTCTGAACTCTCTGCGACAAACCAGGAAAGGGACCTTGGTGTCCTGGCGGATAGCTCAATGAAGGTGTCAACCCAGTGTGTCTTCAACAGTGAAAAAAGCAAACTCAATGCTAGGGATCATTAGGAAGGGTATAGAAAATAAGTCAGCAAGTGTCATTTTGCCTCTTTACAAATCTATGGTGAGGCCCCATCTGGAATACTGTGTACAGTTCTGGTCGCCATACCTCCAGAAGGATATTATGGAGCTGGAAAAAGTGCAGAGGAGGGCAACCAAAATGATTAGGGGACTGGAACACCTTCCTTACCATCTGAGGCTGCAACGGTTGGGCCTTTTCACTCTTGAACAACGGCGTCTAAGAGGTGACCTGATTGAAGTTTATAAAATCATGCACGGTGTGGACAAAGTAGATAAGGAAAAACTGTTTTCCCTATTGCATAACACTAGAACTAGGGGATACTCCATGAAACTTTTGGGTACTAGTTTTCAAACAAATAAGAGAAAGTACTTTTTCACCCAGAGGATTACTGGTCTATGGAACTCCCTGCCAGAAGAAGTGGTGACAGCTGTCAGTCTTGACAGCTTTAAGAAAGGATTAGACAAGTTCATGGAGGACAAGGGTATCAATGGCTATAATTATGGATACTTAAGGACAACCTCTGGGTTGGAGAGATAGGCAGGATATCTCTCAATGCCATTTCCAGGGAATCCTAAGCAGGTGAAGGCATCTCCTTGGGAATACCCTGAAGGAAATGGTGAGCCACTGTGTGAGACAGAATGCTTGACTGGATGGGCTGTGGCCTGTTCCAGCAAGGCTGTTCTTATGTTCTTTATTTGACTTGAGGACCCACAAAATACTGATCGATTCATTGGGTTTAGTAGAAAGGCACTCGCTGGAGAAGGAATATTAAAAGAGGGTTTGGTTGAGAAACTCAACCTTCCCTACGTCACTTGGATGACCCCGAATAGGCTGAGGATCGGAGTCCCTAAATGTAAGACCAACATGCTCAAGTGGGGTTGCTGGTAGACAACATGTTGTCTGAACATGGGGAGATACAGAATGTGGCTCATTTGCTGGTCTGCCCGAAACATGTACAGACGTGGATTTAAGTTTGGCCAACAACAAAGCCAAGAAAGTGGCTTCATTTTGACAGTTTAAAGTCTGACCTGGACATGAAAGAAGAATTGCGTCTGGTTTAGTTTTGACTTCTGTACTAAGCAACAGAATTTAAGCTAATTTCTCAGAATGGAATCCAGTTTTGCCTCAGGAATGTAACCAAAAGCCTGTGTTATCTATGAGTTTATGTCCTAGCTCAAAGTCCCAAATGTAGCTCGCCACATTCTTTTCACAAAATTTAAAAAAATCTGAGTTGTGTGTAGAAACAGGTCCCCCGCCTGTTGGCTTATAAAATAAGCCCCCATTTCTTTTAATTGTTCAATGCAGGCAGTTTTAATGTGGGTAGTTTTTTTTAAAGGTGAACGGGGTAGGTGAGTGGGTATGTTGGGTTTTTAATGGTTTGTTTTTATGTATGTTTTAACTTGTTGTGAGCCGCCTTGAGTCGGGTTTACCTGATTGGCTGGCATAGAAATCAATCTGAATTTAAAATAAAAATAAAATAAAACGTAACACATGAATGAAAAACAGTGGGGAATGCATGCGTGTAATATTTTATTTTCAAGCAAATGCACACAAATTTTCTGCTTGCTGCTTTATACAAAATGTCTCCTCAAAATAAATTGCTGAGGGTTGCTGCTGCAAACATCCCTCCCCTCTTCTCCGCTGAGCTTTTTCTGCCCCGTCCACACCCTCCTCTCCTCTTCCTTTTTTTTGGGGGGGTGGGGGGGCCAGAATCCTCCATTTGCTTTCCCCCGCCCTTTCTGGCTTCCTCTCCGAAAACCGTCTCTAGGGCAACCAGCAAGAGCGGGACAAACTGAAGGAGGGATGTGGTTTCGCCTGACGCTTTGGCGATGGAACGTTGTCATGGCAACGCTCCGTCATTGGCATCCTCTCCTCGTACCCCCCCCCCTCTTCCCGGCTCCCTCCGTTACGAAGTCTGACTCGGCTGCTGATCAACCTAGAGAACTCTGGGAAAGTGCGCGTGCGCGCGGAGCGGGGGGGGGAGCAGAAGGGAAGAAGTTGGAGATGGTGGGGGGGGAAAGGGAACTGTTAGGTTTGCACATGCGCAGTGGGAGTGCAGGCCTGTAAGGTAAGGGGAAGGGCTTACTGTAAGGGGTGGGGCTTAGGGCCTGGTAGTTACCGAAGTATAGGGTCCTTATTGGCCATAATAGATCTGAAGGGAAGGGAGTTGGAGGTTTTTTGGGGAGTATAGTTGTGAGTTCATTAGGACTCATGGCCATCTCTCCTATTTACAAGGCAAAAGGGTGGCCTTTTAGGAACCTTGGGGGTTGACAGGTCGAAGAGACCTCTTAGAAGTTATGGGGCTGCACTGTGACCTCTAACATTATGGCTGTAGGGGTTTTAATATAACCTACCAGGACTTTGGCTGAAAGGGGGTTGGATTGAGGTGAGCGGCTACGTACGGGCACATTTTTGGCTTCCGGGAGCGACGAGGGCAGTGTGGGCCGGATGAATTGCTGTCAGGGGCCAGATCCAGCCCACAGGCCGTCGTTTGGGCACCCTTGGTTTAAGCAGAGAAAACGACAGCTTAAAAAATCTATCATCCTGTTGCAGAACAGATTGAAAGGCGTGTTTTACTTCCTCTTCTGGTGGGAGGTTTGGGCACCCCTGGGCACATTGGTTTCCATCCTTTTTTTTGGCCATGCCCCACCTAAGCATCTTTAAAATCCTGATCACATAATTCTTAATCAAAAAAATGAACTCATATTTGCGTGGAGGAAGCCTAAACGGCTGTTCGCTGTTAATAGCTCATTCTCGAATTGCCCCCCCCCCCAAAAAAAAATCAAATTGCCACCCTGCAGGGAGTGTGCCCCATGTTGGGAACCACGGGGCTAAGGCGTTGATGTCAGGTATAAAGAATCACAGGATTGTGTTTTTGAAGTGGTAGCCTTGTTAATCTGTGCATCAGAGAGTAAACAAAATAGACAAAAAAATGTCATCTTATTAAAGACTAACTGCTGTATTGTAATGTTAGCTTTCCTGGATCAAGTCCACTTTGTCAGACATAAGAGTCAGACTTCATGGCATCAATTTATACACTTCAGGTACAGAGACACAAGATGGTTGGTTATAACTGATAAGTTTACAAATCAATGTGACTTTTTACAGCTGGTAATAACAGAAGATCCCTGATTGCTGTTCAGATTTGCTATGAAGTTTGGATTCAAAGCAAACATTGTGGCATTACGCATCTGCCTGGGTCACTCACACCATTGTCTACTTTCATACAGCATGGTCAATAGATGCTAATTCTGAAAGGTTAACTCATTAGCAAATGTGTAATGCCACAATGTTTTGCATCCATCTACTAGTTCTTCAGTGTTTTTAGGAATTTTAAGGGTTTCTATAGTTTAAACGTTGGGGATTTTATGTACGCCGCCCAGAGTCGCATTGTGAGTGGGGCGGCATACAAGTCGAAGAATTGAATTGAATTGAACTCTACAGAGCCAAACTTCATAGCAAATTTGAATACCAATCAGGGATTTTCTGTTATGACCAGTTGTAAAAAGCCACACTGATTTGTAAACTTATCAGTTATGCTAGCCAATCATTGTGTGCCTCTGTGTCTGATGTGTATAAATTGATGACATTAAGCCTTACTCTTATGTCTGATGAAGTGGACTTGATCCATGAAAGCTAGCATTAACATGCAACAGTCTTTCAGGTGCCACGTAGTTTTTGTTTTTTTGTTTACTCTGACAGGATTGTGTGGAACATTTAATGAAGTCAGGTTTTAGGACTGATGCTAGTCCCCCCGCAGGTACCTATTGTGAAAGTCCTGCATGCTGTTATACTTTGTGTAAAATTACAGGATTTTAACATGCCCTCTTAGGATATTAGCATCAGACTTCAGCTTGGCTTATATTTTGAGTTTCACACTGTGGATCTTGGTATGTGACATACAAGAGGAAGGACATGTGAATAAATGAGCTTTCAGTGTGTATTTGTCTTGCAGAAATAGAGTTGCTGTCTTTTGTTTTCCTGGCCTCGTGGCTAGCAAACCATAAGTATAAGCAGATGACATTCTTTCTGATAAAAGACAAAAAAAAAACGCCAAATTTTTAGTTTGTCAGGGTGCTGTTGAAGGGACAGAAACATAGCCCATAAAATAAGGTAAAAAATAAAGAATAAATTTAATTGTGAAACATTGTACTGAATACAGGAGCAATGTGGCTCCAGTCTGAGATGAACAATGCTGGGCTTGGGAATATCCACCCGAAATGAGCCATATGTCGGGCAAGGGGGAAGACTTGTACTGAAGAGAGTTTAGATGTTGTTAAGATGGTCCTGAAAAGACCTCCTTTGACATTTGGCACAACTTAGAGAACACATAAAGAGAGGAGAAAAAAGGCAGATGTTGATGCCACCTTGAGACCAACAAAAACAAAAGGATTTGAGGTTTAGAAATGCTACAGTATTTGTCTAAGCAATTAATGTTACTCTAGCTGGAAGAAACCATGTGATAAGCCAGGGTGTTGAAGGAATGTCAGAGTAGCAGATGGAGTAGGACATGAAGAAAATAACCATGTTAATATTTAGTATTCTTTGACTTTCATGATAATGCCAACACTCCTGTTTTAAATCACTAGGCCTGCCTACTGTTGTTCTGGAATAATTTTCCTACAACTAAGTTTTTTCCTCTTACTCGTGCACACACATTTTATTCTTTAACCTTAAAGAATTCCGGAGACTTATCCCTTTCTTGTGCTATGTAGTTATTAGATACTGAAATTGATTGTGACCTGCAAACGTTTGTGCTAAAATAAATCTATTATTCTTAAAGATGCCACAAGAGTAAATTTCTCTTTTTATTTGTTTTGTTTGTTCTGTAATGTTGAAACAGGTTAACGTGACTCCGTCTCTAAATATTAGATATTGATCCCCTCTGAGAACATCTGGGGTGCAACTCTGCTTTCCTTCCTCCACAGTAGCTTGTTCTTGAGTTCTTGGCTTCTGACCACTTGCTTATCCAAGTCCTGCCCACAGCTTTTAGTAGCTTCTTAGGTTATGCTCTAAGTCTAAGAGAACCCAGGAATTCTTGTATTGTGTCTGACTTGTGTATAACTTCTCTCTTTCCTCACTCCTTCATCAGGATTGGTCGAAAGTTAATGCCTTTCCCGGAGATGGTTGCTAACAACTGAGTTAGCAAAGGCAAAGATTGAGGGAAGTCCAGGAATCTGTCTTGAAACATACAAAAAGCTAACTGCCTGAACATTGATTCTAAATCTGTCATAAAGTTTCTCCAGGAAATAACAAGGTACTTGTAATTATTGCTTTAAAAGTGGGGATTAATTTAGGCTGGAGATTTAGGAAACTTTAGAGTCTTAACAGAAAAAAAAACAAACAAACGAAGAAAGAAAAGAAAAATAGCTATGTAGTTCTGGGTCATGATCAGAAAATAAGAGTGGGATTTCGAGACTTTAATAAGAATTATATAAGAAGTGTTTAGATACTGAGTAACAGTATGTTTGTGGAAAGCTTGGAATGGGTTTTAGTTTAGAAGGAGCAATAATGAATGTATGGTGGTCTGATATTAGGAAGAAAGAAATACAGTAGATACCCATTTAGGAAAGGATTAAGCTGACCAAATTAGTTCTAATGGATTAGTTTTGAACAAAGTGTTATACTTTCTGCTAAATTTGCTTCTGAGGCCTAAAACAGTGATAAAATAAGATTTTTATAAGTGATGCAGTACATCTGTAGTGGTCTACTACAGTTTAAATATTTTTCATTTGTTGATACAGTGGAACCTCGGTTAACAAACAGCTTGGTTAACATAAAAATCGCATAACAAAAGGAAATCCATAGAAAATAGTGGCTCGGTTTATGATATATATATTTTTAACAGATTAATTGGTTTCCAGTACATTCCTATGGGAAACTATATTTTGGTTTTCAAAGCATTCCTATGGGAAATTGCATTCAATGCATTCCTATGAGAAATTCAGTTAAAGAATTTTTCCCCCTGTAAGAAACGTCCCAGAGAATGCATTAACATAACGTTAACCGAGGTACCACTGTATCCTTGAAATGCCTCACTTATTAAGCAGCTTCATAATACAGTATCAGCAATTCCAATTGGAAGGAGCTCTGACAGCCAGAAGGCTCACCTTTAGTCTGCTTCCAGCAATCCTACCTGGACCATGAAAGCAGAAACCCTTGGCATGGGCTTCGGTGCACGTAGGAACACTATGGGTGATTTTGGTTGGTTCCAATAGTTGCATTATGAGATCTCTGGAAAAGGGCAGAAATCAACTGGACCTTGCAGCATATAAAGCAACAGGCAGAATGTCTTTTTGATTGTACTGTACCCTAGGTCTGTGCAGATTTCATTTTCACAATATATTGTCACCAACCAGCACATACTTATGTTAGTTACTTATTGCCAGTATGAAAGAAGTAATAGAGTAGACCCATGATGGCAAACCTTGGCACTCCAGATGTTCTTGGACTTCAATTCCCAGAATCCTAAGCAACCCTGAGAGGTTGATGGGGCCAAAGAGGACTTTGCGTGCCAAAAGGGCTCAGGACCAGATTAGAAAGTGACTCGTGGAAGTGGATCAGTGGTACAGGTGTCATGCTGCGATGTGGAAGGCAGATGAAAGGTCATTGCATTATATTCTCAGGACAGTCTTCATGGCTGATCACCATGAGGATTGCCTATATTTGGATTCGGATATGGCAGAAGAAGGAGAAGAATGAAATAAGAGGTGTGATAAGTTATTTTTTGTTAGGTTTCCCCTTCCTGGTCACTTACTGGCAATGCTAAAATGTTCTAGGCAAGCGGGGGAATTATCTGCTGTTTCTGACCTACATTTACATGGTTGTTATTTATTATGACTACTGTACTTTGGGATTTTGCAGTAGAAGATAAAGCAATGTTTAATGGTATAAATAAAAAAGTACACTGTACAGCAGAGTTTATGGATTGTGGGGTTACAGTATGGATTAAAAGTATACTGCTTACAAGAATTTGAGAGGTGGGGTATGTACAGGTGAAACTCAGAAAATTAGAATATCGTGCAAATATTCATTCAGTTCAGTAATGCAACTTAAAAGGTGCAACAAATATATGAGATAGACTCATTACATGCAAAGCGAGATAGTTCAAGCCTTACTTTGTTATAATATTGATATTTATGTTTTACAGTTTATGCAAACCCCAAACCCCCAATCTCATGTACCCCATAATCATCACATAATCTCATGTACACTGTATACCATTATCATCACAATTATAACAAATGAAGGCATGACATCGCTCGCTTTGCATGTAGTGAGTCTATCTCATATATTTGTTTCACCTTTTAAGTTTAATGAATGAACATTTGCACGATACTCTAATTTTCCGAGTTTCACCTGTATGTACAGTATTGGGAAATGTTTATGATGAGGCAGGGGGTAGTGGTAGAGGATGATGGCTTTTGAATATGATCCCCAAACCCTCAGGAGGCCACTGGGTTTGGGAAGACTGATATAATCCTGCATTATCTTGATGTTACTGGAAGCCTGTATTTTATCGCTAGCATTTGTTCTCAGAGATTAAATATCTAAAGGACCACATGTTTGGCCACCCCTGCCATTAGAGGTGAATGGGAGAGAAGCTTTGAGTTGTCATTTAATAGTTGTGTTTTAAAGTTGCATTATTTATTTGCATTTTTGACCTGTTTTTTTCCAGGGAATTTGGGGCTTTACAGTAGGGAGGTTGGTAATGGGATTTCTTCCCCTGTCCGTTGGCCTGTTATCTTTATTGAGTGATTGATTGCATTTCTGTGTTGCCTTTCTCTCGACAGCCAAGGACTTAAGATGGCTCCTTGGCAAGAAGCTTCCAACAACCCTATGTGATAGGATTAAAACTTGGTGACTGGTCTGATATTACACTAGGACCGTGATGGTGAACCTTGGTACTCCAGGTGTTCTTGGAGTTCAATTACCAGAATCTCAGATCAGCACTTCTGCTGATCAGGGCTTCTGGGAATTGAAGTTCAAGAACAGCTGGCGTGCGAAGGTTCACCATCACTGCACTAAGACATGTCATGACTGTTTAGGTTTTGGACGTGAGTTTTGTAAACATAATTGCATTCTCTCCGCTGTATTAAAACTGGCTTTTGTGAAGTAGTTATTTTCAGTAGAGATTTCTCACCTTCTTGTTTTTCTTCCTGTTTCCTTGTTTTCTCATTCTTGATTTCAGCAGGAAGAAGTAAAGATGCCATACTACAAGTCTGCCTCCAGCTTCCACTCTGAAAGCAGTGATATGGACCTGGAAGGTCTTGGTAATTTCCTAGGGATGAAGACATTTACATTGTCAGGATCTTTATCTAAGAAGCGCATACTTTGGAGGCTTACATTACTAGAGCACAGTGATCTCAGCATTGTCTCGTGAAGTATTTCAACAAATCATTCCTAGTCCCATTTTGTTTGTACTGAATACATAAACAAGAGCCTCACCTCATCCCACTCCACCCTGGATTTTATTAAGTTGTGTTGGTCTAGACTGTAGCCCTCCAGATGCTTTGGACTAAAATACCATCAGCACCAGCCAGTGTAGCCAGGGAAAACTGATTTAATCTTTCATTCTGTTTTCAGTCAATATCTGGATGTCACTGGAAGCTCACAGGCGTCTCATAAAGATGACAGCCTGTATTTGAGCTCTAGCATCTTATTTTCATGGGACTGCAGTGGTTCAAGTGGTTAAAATGCTGCCCTTGATGACTGGAAGGTCGGCAGGTCAGCAGTTTGAGACCCGAGTACTGCATGATGGAGTGAGCTCCCGTCTCTGTCCCAGCTCCTGCCAAAAGCAAGAAATTGCAAGTAGATAAATAGATACCATTTTGGTGGGAAAGTAAACAGCATGTCTAGGCATGTCTGCCACATGACCATGGAAACATCTGCAGATGCAGGCAGCGTTGGTTCTTTGCTATAAACAGAGATGAGCACTGAACCCTAGAGTTGGATACAACTGGCTTTCGAGCAAGGGTGACCTTTACCTTTACTATCTTGTTTTCAGAGTGGGTCTAAATTTTCTTGCTTATTGTATCTAATGCCCTCAGTTTGGTGGGAATCTGTTCCAGTTTTGCCAAGCTCACTATGATATTGTTCCTTTGACTTAATAGTTTTGTGTTGAATTCTATTTTTGCATTTGTGCGTTAGCTTCTGCTAGAAAAGCTTCATTCTCCACCCCAAATTTTGGGAGATGAGAGTACTGTATAGCACTTTTGTTTCCTTCATAGGCTGGTTATAATTAGGTCTAATGAAGGTATCCAAGAATAAACAGCATATTTTTAAGCATCACCATTACACAGATATTCCACTGGGGGCAGAGCAAACATTACTATGGTAAGGGAAATACCTGTGTACGCATTTCTCTGCCTAGAGATACCGGTAAACTCCTGTGTCATCACCAAGTAGGAGTGCAGTGGTTCAGCAGTTAAGAAGCTCACCTTGTTATCTGGAAGGTCGGCAGTTCAAGACTTGAATACTGCATGATGGAATGAGCCCCCGTCTCTGTCCCAGCTTCTGCCAACCTAGCAGTTTGAAAGCAAGAAATTGCAAGTCGATAAATAGGGACCACTTTGGTGGGAAATAATCTTGGGGACATGAAAGGAGCCTCATTTGAGCGTCCCCTGAGTGGAGTTCCTCTCGCAAAAATCCTTTCAACCCAGAAAGCACTTTTGTGTGCTTCAGACATGATTTAAAAAACACCAATTAAACTCAAGTCTACATTATGACAGTTTCATAAAAGCACTTAACTGGAATTGTTAACATGAGCTTTCCCCAAAAAGCTTTGGTATATTAATGTGGAAAGCTAGGTGAGTAAAAAGAGACGTTCTCCCTAAGGAGCTTTATGCTGCTAGATTTTCTATGTACTTATTCATTTTTTAAATAAGAGAACATTGTACAGTATAAAATATCAACAAGTTTACAGTGTGATGCTTCTGGACTGGATAGATTGCTTGGCTTTGCACTGTTGCCCAGGGGACACCAGACTGTACTGCAGTGCAGTATCTAGTGAAATGTGTGCCTAACTAAATAAGACTTCCATTGAATTAAGGCACAGTTGGTGTAAAGTAAACTCTGCAAAATCTGGGGACAGGAAGAGTGGCAGGAACAAAAAAATATTGCTGAGAGCATTTTTACTTTTCTGGCAAGTAGATCAAATAGCATTCTTTACCCTTCAACATTTGCCAGGAAGGTACTGAGGATTTTTTTTTAGGCCAGTCTAAAGTGTTGTAAAGCAGGGATTCTCAACCTGTGGCCCAGATGCGACCCATGGGGCTGTTTCATGTGTCCCCCACCGCCTCCACCACACCAGGAAGTACCATGTGGTAGAAAAAGGGCAAAATGATCGTCTGGCCCCCAAAACTGTCTGAGGGAGCATGACTCGGCCCCCGGCTTTAAAAGGTTGAGAACTTGTAAAGGGAGGTGGCTATTGAAGAGAACAGAGAGACAAGAAACAGGGCCTTTGTGTCCAAAGAATGGAGCCAAAAAGATAGAACCGGGACACCTTGGGTGTCTTCCATATGCTTTAGTGAGCATATAACGGATTCTGTGAACCAGGCTTCTTCAGTAAATATTGGCTTTTGAAATACAGCAGGGGCTAAATTACAGTTGCAGAGGTACAAATTGTCCAAATTGTAAGCTAGCATACAGGAGACACATGTGAGCATGAGTCAGTAACAGTGTCAGGTTCCAGGGAGTGAGTCATTCATTCATTCTAGTGGGAAGCAGTAAATATGATGGTCAGGAAACCAGATGAAATTTTCTCAGTTGCAAAGATGGGGGCAGGGGCAGATGATTGGAAAAAGACAATTTCTTCCTTCCTTCCTTCTTGGTTTGACTGCGTAACACCTGATAAACAATTTAGAAGTGGCCTGGGGTGGGCAGGCAGTTATTACCAACTTGGCTGTCTCCTCTATGAATTTGGCAATGTACGTCATACATGAACAATTTCCCTTGGCAGTTTTAGCAAGTTGCTCCTGGGCCTAGAACCCAGTCCTTCAGTAGGGCTGGCCCTGTTGTTGCCTATGTTGCCTCAGACAACAAATATTAGATGCCCTGAAAAGGCAGAAATCTGCCTGATTTTATAACATGCCAATTTAGTGTCAGAAATTATTCTGGGTTGAAAGGATTTTTGCTGGAGAAACACCCAAATGAGGCTCCTTTCATGTCCCCAACATTTTCCCCACTGAAGTAGTCCCCATTTATCCACTTGCAATTTCTTACTTTTGAACTGCTAGGTTGGCAGGAGACGGGACAGAGACGGGCGCTCAAACCATCATGTAGTACCTGGGTCTTGAACTGCCGACTTACTGGCCTTCCAGTTTAAAAGGCAAGCTTCTTAACCACTGAGCCACTGCAACCCCATCGTGTCAATGATCCTCCACTTGATTTTATCCTTTTTATTTGAAGTTTTGTATTCCATAATTTTGATCTTTTTGTTGGGTTGGGTTCAGGGTTGGGGACAGTAAAACATGTTTAATACCACCCAGAGTAGTGGTTTTTCATTAAATGGGTGATTATAGAAATTTAACAAACAAGTCAACAATTATTCTACTCTTATGGGGATTCGCTTGTTAGATTTTCCTGGCTGGTTTGATGTAGTATGTGTCTGTATTTTTTTTAGTTGGGTGGTGGAGAGGTTGCAATTTGCTGGTCTGTTTCTAGCAGCAAGAAATCTTTGGCCAGCCAGATGACACCTCTCATTGGACTGTCCAATCAAAAACACAAATGCATGATTTTTTGCAAACTGGCCGAAACCTGACTGACAGTCTTGTATTGTAATACAAATATTAGGCATACAAATGGGAAAATTAAATTAAATTAAATACTGCGGACCAAAGGGTGATCCGGAAAGTTAAAAATGTTGATATTGATTGATTTATTTGTTTTATTTATAGGCCACTTTTCTTCCCATGGGGGACTCAATGTGGTTTACAAAATTAAAAAGATCAAATGAAAACACAATATTTGTAGAGTTTTAAAAACAATTAAGTATAAATAATAACTAGAATTCACTAAATCGTTAAAACAGGATTAAAATATTATTATTATTTTAAAAAAATTAGTGCACTAAGTGCTGTGGGGTGGTATATAAGTGTTATTGCTATTGCTAAATGGGCAAATCATTAAAACAGACAATAACTTAGCTAAAACTAAAAATCAGCCTGCTATAATTATTAAAACCTGGCTGAAGAGATTGATCTTTAGCAGTCGGCATACGGATAAAAAAGGAGCCAACCTAACCTCCTGAAGGAGCGAGTGCATTTCATAACCTAGGTCCATATTAGCGAACCTTGGCATTCCAGGTGTTCTTGGACTTCAATTCCCAGAAGCCCAAGTCCCTGAGAATCCACACAAATGGGTTTACTGCACATATGCAGTAAACCCATTTGTGTGGATTCACAGAGTCTTGGGTTTCTGGGAATTGAAGTCCAAGAATAGCTAGAGTGTCAAGTTTCTCCATCACAGATCTAGGAACTGCCACACACACACACACACACACACACACAAAAGACCCTCTCCCATGTCCCCATCAAGCATACCATTGATGGCAATAAGATTGAGAGAAATTCCTCTTCTGAAGAGCTTAAAAGCTGAGTACGCTCATATGGGAAGATATGGCCCTTCAGATATCTTGGACCCAAGCTATCTAGAAGCCTCTCATCCAGATCTGGAAAGAGTACAGATACGTTTAGGCTGGAGGAAGTTAATTGTCGGCCTACAAGCTGAGAAGGGTACAAATTAAAAATCTAATCTAATCTAATTGTAACCCTGCTTTCATTGCCAAAGAACTGAAAACTATTTAGAAGACAGGGTAGATGCTTATGATGCAGACACGTACCTTACTTTCATATTTGGCAAATAGGTTTTGCAGGTTTCTTCCCTTTAGTTATAATTCCAGTGTCCTGCAAAGCTTGTTTGACCAGTGGTGGAGTTAGGACAAAGAAAAATATATGCCTGTACTGTGGGAAAAATAAAGATTCTCCGACCCTGCTCTTAGTTGTCTTGAAGACAACCGTCTTCTTCTAAATAAAAATAAATGGTGATAATTAGGCAAATTGAATACCATTGACAGCAATGAAGTTGTTTTTGATTGTGCACTACGTCTCTGGCCAGACATAAAACCTTTCCTTGATTGTTGGCTGTGATTCATGCTCTAGGTGTGATAAGGGGGACTTTGGGAGACACATTCCATCTTTCAAGTAACCGAAAAATATACAAGGTAGAAGGCCATCATGCTGGATTTTAAAAATTGTCTTTCTTTTCTCTATCTCCTAAACCATGTGTTATTGTTGTCCATCAGCCGAAGGAGAGCTGGGCAAACTCCAGCGGCAGTTCCGGCTCTTAGAAGGCAACCGCCATGCATACGCTTTGGAATCTCGTGATATCATCCGCAGGCAGAAGTATGTATTCACCTAATATCCTTCACCAAAATCCTTCTCCTGGTAGAGTATATTTCCTGGATGTCTTTCTTCCTTGGCCCAGAATTGCTGACTGGTACTCATTGTCTGGCCTCTATTTGCTCTGAAAGTTATAATGTTCAATTTGTCATATAGCCTGTCCTTCTGCAAGAGGACAGTTGTAAATAAATACCAACAAACCACCTACTCACTCTTCTCCCCACACCAACTCCCTTCTGATCTGATGTACATGCTGACCTAACATAAGTGCATATGGTAACAGATATGTCCCTGGAAACAAACAGTGGACAATGAGTTAGATCATACCAAGTTACGTGTGTTATGTACACATGAGCTATCTTTCTTTAAATTTTGTGACCATATACCAGACTGTTACACAGAAGTACATGCATGCATTAAGCTTTGATATCTGCACAATCTTAGATGTAGTACCCACAGTTCCATGTTTCCCATTCCATCTTATTCTTTAATCCACCCAATTCCCCCCAAATCCAGGATTTATGCCTTCCTTCCTGTTCTTGCCTAGGTCACATAACATTGCTTATCACTCAGAGAACTTTGAAGTCCTGTCCTTCTGCAGTTAGCTACAGAACAGTGCCTTTTTCATAGAGAAATTATTTCTCGTCATCCCACTCGTTTCACATTTTGCATATACAAGTCATTCTGAGACCCCCAAACTATTGTGCCCTTTGTGCAGATTCCTTAATCCTGTTATGGTGAACCATCCAAGACTAACCTCTTAAATGCTCCAATTCCACCCACTGGCCACTTGTCCAAAGTTTCTGAGATGCTTGTTCAGACTCCGATCCTCAGCTCTCCATTCATTCCTGTAGCGGTGCTTGTAAAGCTCTTTTGAGCTGGCTCTGCCACCAGTTCCAACCAAAACTTGCCACTGCTGCCATGATGTTCCCATCCACACCCGCCGCGCTGCATCCCGCCGCGTCATCCTGCCACCCCTGATAGCCTCCTCCTCTCTTGTCTCGGCCAGGGCAGAGGTCAAGCTCCTGGAGAAGGAGAATGAAGACCTGCAACGCAGGAGAGCTGTGGCGGAGGGGAAGAGCAACATGAAGCAAGAAAAAGTCCAAAGTGACACACTCCGTTCCTTGTTGGGACAACGGGATGACGTGGAGCAGCAGATAGCCCAAGAGAAAAAGCGGATAGCTCAGCTTGATAAAGAGGTATGGGGAGGCAGACGAAGAACCAGGGTTTTGAAGATATAAAAAATGGGACCCAGTACAAGGTTTGGAAAGCTGTGACCCTCCAGATGATGTTGGAAAGCAATACCTGTTGTCCCTTGTCTTCAGAAATTCATTAGAATGGATGGGAACTGCATCTCAACAAACTCTGGAGGGGTCATATGTTCCTGAACTGTTGAAGCACTAGGGTTGGGATCTGGGTCTTTAGGGTCTTCTGGAAGGGAGATGGGGCATAACAGAGGTCACCCTTGCTCAAAAGCCTGTCGTATCAAATGCTAGGCTTCAGTGCTCATCTCTGTTTAAAGCCAAAGAGCCACTGCTGACATGTGTGACATGTCAGGCATAACTAAGCACGGTTTGCTGTTTACCTTCCCACCAAAGTGGTACCTGTCTATAAACTTGCAAGTTCTTGCTTTCAAACTCCTAGATTGGCAGGAGTTGGGAGATGGATGGGAGCTCACTCCATCGTGCAGCACTCGGGTTGTGAACTGCTGACCTTCCAGTCATCAAGTTCAGTGTCATAACCACTAAGCCACTGCAGTCCTGGGGCATAACAGAAAAGTACAGCAAATACTTCTGGACAAGTAGTGGGTACCTGGGAGAAAATGGAAATCTAAGCAGGAGACAAGCTGTTCTCATTTACCTCCTCCCTGCTCTATCCAGTTAAAGGGAAATTGGGATCAGGAAACTAGGAGAATTGGATTGCTCAGATTCTTCTTCTTTCATGTCCTGATCAGACCCTGGAATGCCAAAATGAACCCACTTTCTTCACTTTGTCATTGCCCAGACACAAGTTCTCATTGGTACGTCTCTGGAAGCAATCAGCAGACCAGCAAATGAGCTGGACTCTGTGTCTCTCCACATTCACACTGTGTGTTGTTGTTGTCCACCAGCAGTCACCACTTGAGCTTGTTGGTCTTGCATTTAGGGACTCCAACCCTCATCCTGTACATGGTCCTCCAGGTGATGTAGGGGAAATTGAGATCTTCGGCTATATCAACCTTTAATGATGTTTTTTTCCCCAGTAAGCTCTTGGATTAATAATGAAGGTGAAAGTTGGAGGAAACAATTGGCAGTTGGGAGTTCCAGAATGAAATTTGTGAAAAGTAGAGGAGCTGGAAACCAAGCTCTTTAAAGTCCTTTCCCAATGTTGGCTTATGTCTCAAACTGTGCTCCATTTCCCTCTTTCTCCATCATCTTCTTCCCAATCACTGACAGATCCAAACCTGGCAAAAACGTTTGGTTGAGCGGAGGCAGATAGAAGGCAGTGAAACCTTAATTCAGGAACAGAAGGCCCATTTGCAGAAGAGGATAGAGACAGTAGAGAACCAGCTAGACAAGGTATGAAAAAATTAGTCGTCAGTAGACTATAATCAGAATTCATTGGTTGTCTCATTTTCTTTTTCACTATTCCATTTTTTTTTAAATCTCCAGACCTCTTCAGAATTCAGTTCTCACCTTGCTTTGAATTCACAACTACGAGAGGATCTAGAACTTCTGCGGATTGGACGTGATCGCTTTGAACAGCTGTATAAACAACTGGAGACAGTAGGGTCACTTATGCTAGGAGGGAAATTGATGGGATAGAATTGTCTAACTATGTTTCTGAGGAGTACTGAAGTGTATCTTACAGGCCAATTAACATTCTGTTACAGAATTTTGGAATCTGGTTGCCTGGAGAGAACACTAACACAGAATAGAAAGATGTGATTGGCTCTTGAGGCATTATAAAATCAAGGTTTTCCATTGGTTGAGAGGAACTCATGAACCAAAATCTTGAGATTTATAAGGACAGTAAATGTAATTTAATGTAAGCAACAAATCTAACATACACTTACTTTAAATCTCAAAAGATGTGATTGAAAATAAATTCTCAAGACCAGTTTCTACTACTGCCTCCCACCAATTCCTTTGGACTTTCCTTCATTCAAACCAAGTTGAAAGCAATTTTACCATTAAAGAGTTTTCTAAGTGATTAAAAACCTTGTCAAAATCTCACATCACCCCATATTTTATCACTTGTCTTTTAGTGTTTCCCAAGTGCTAGTTGATCTGGAAGTCCTCAGATGTGCTAACCTGGACCCTTTTGATTCAGTAGTTCTGACCTTGACTGGCCATTCTTTATCAAAAGAGAGCATCATCATTGAATACTTTGCTGTAGAGGGGAGATAAATTATAAATTGTTCAGATTATTCTGTAAAAGCGCAATTTGCCATTTTCTGTGCAACTGCTTTTATGTCCAATGCGTGTTGGATGAATTTTTGCATCTCTAAACTGAGGGAATGAAAAACCTTGAAAAAGTATTCCATGATTCATCAACAACAATAGTAGTTCAAATAGAGAGAAATAGGAACTAAAATGGATGAATTTACCATTACTAGGATGTTTATGTAAACTGGCTGGATAGCTAGCTGGATAGCTATCTCAGAAGGGCCAGCCTGTGTAGCCTTGGACAAGCTGCACAGTCCTAAAATGCCCCTCCCCCAAAAGAAGGGAATGGTAAACCACTTCTGTGTATCATCTACTCAGATAACCTGAAAGTGGGTTGCTATAAGTAAGAATTGATGATGAAGCAGGATTAATATGGCAGTAGTTTGGAGGGAAAAGCAAACAGTGATAGGATTACAGAAAAGGGGTGAAATTTGATAAAAAGATGGTTTGGTTGATGCTGTAACAAGGGACCATTCTGTAATAAGAGTTAATTCTGTTTTATTCCACAGGAGCTGCTGAATACTCGTAAAACCATAGGGGCCATCGTCAGTACATCCTCTGCAGCCTACGATGCAAGGTTGGGGAAGGGAATGCTCATCTTTTAGGTCGTAGATGGCTTCACATTCAGATAGTGCCCTGCACTGCTGAAACATCACTCAAGAGAATGCCTTCTCTTAGTTCTTGATTGTTTCTTATCTACAGTATCTTGCAGTCTCCTCTTCTTATTCATGCAATGGGACTGTCTTCATGAATATTAGCCACACCTCTTTCCAGATCTTAACTTTTAACCTTAACATTTGACTCTGATATTAAGAGCCTATATTTCTTTTAGCTGGCTGGATACCTCAGTGTTTTAGTATCTATCTACAAAGCCAGAGGTTTGAAGTTAAAGGGTCATCATAACACCTAATTGACTTGGCGGCATACAGTGCATACATGCACACATATATGTATTTCCTTTCAGCTGAAAGGAATCAATAGTTCTGCATCAAAGTTATCATGTGCTATGAAAAGCATGATTCTGTGAACTCTGCAATGAGTTGCACAAGAGTATGCATGTTTAATTTGGCATTGTTGATATTGGCCAATGGCAGACAAGGGTAAGGAGCTGTCCAAAGTACTGAAGATATTCCTGATTCCCCCAAAGAGCAACATCTGGAGCAGTGTTTTCCATCTTGGGGCCTAGGCCCCACAGGTGGACTACAATTCCCAGAAGCCTAAGTCAATACATTGGCTGATCATTGCTTTGGGGAATTGATTTAGGTATCTGGGAATTGAAGTAAAAAAACCAAAGCTTGGGAAACACCGACCTAGAGTTTGGTTTCAGAAGTTTCTAGACACTGTTCATGGATGTTCAGGCTTCTCTCTTTACAAACATTTGGCCTAAAACTGGCATAAACATTTTCCCGTTCACTCATATAATCCCCCCACTCTAGATTCAAGAACCCTTTCAGAGATTTACAGAAGAGGAACTAAGAATCTGGGAATCTAGTTTGACTGAGATGTTGGATCTTTGGTTCCATGGTACAGGGTTCCAACATCTTTGAGGAATTGAGAGCTTGAGAGAGAGAATTTAACATGAAACAAATGAAGACATCCGAGATGGAACCAGACTAACTGTTTGTTCCCAACTGATTGGGGCTCTTTCCCAGTACTGTTACAGACAAGTCTTTTAGATAGAGAGAAAGCTTGAGATTGATCCTGGGACTTGGGTGCATAAACTGTGCCACACAGGAAAGGACTGTGTTGTCCATGGATATTGACTGGGCCATCAGTCCCAGGAATGTGGCACTGCTGTCCCCCAAATTTTGGGCAAGGGATCGTCTTACTTACTTAAAACCCTTTTAGTAGCGATGCTGGGGAGTAGAATTGAAAATTCCTCTTTGTAGACTTTGTGCTGTTCTGTGAGATGTGGCCTCCCCTTCTACCCAAATGCTGAAGGGGAATTGAAACCATTGTGCTTCAAGTCCACAGCTCTCCTAAATGAGTAGGGAGAAATGGGAATAGCATGGAAAGGAGGAAACTGGGACTCCTGCTTGTGTTGTGTGTCTGTCTCTCAGCACTTGCCTTTTTTTTTGTCTTTTGGGATTACTGTAGGGATGAGGCCCAAATGCGCCTGAGCCAGCTGCAGGACAAGGCAGAGAAGGATCTAAAGCAGTATGAAACGGAGTTGAGAGAACTGGAGCGTGTCCTGGATAAAGACCACCGCATGTCTGAATTCATTGCTATCAAGCTGCAAGAGCGAGCCATCACCGAAGAGGCCTGGGAAGCCAAGAAAAAGAAGGGTACTTGAGTGTGTGCTAGGATGACTTTGTCCTTGAGAGGAGAATTGTCGTCTTTGGTGGTGGCTGCATATTGTATCTGAGAATGCATTTCCCCCTGAAGCAGGAAAAATGCTGCTGCCGTGAATTTGTTTAAGGTGAATCCCAGCTTGCCATGAAGTGATCCTTACGCTATGATCACGGAGCCATCTCCTGTGGCACGTATGAAATGAGACATGCAGGACTTAACACCGGGACTGCAATGGACTGCCATAACCATGAGGTGTGTCTTCACAGCCAGTCCATCTGGCATGGCCTCTTCTGCCTCCATGACCATTGGGAATCAGAGTTCCTCCTCCACTCATTTTGCTGTTGGGCCCAATATGATGGTTTCCAGTGGCATTTCCTCCACAGAGGGGGCCATCATTCCACCTAAAGGGGCTCATCCGCCCATAGCTGTTGACCCCTTTAGGGAATCAGGTTATTTACCGCCACCCAACACTTTGTGAGGACTGCAGTGGCTCAAGTGGCTAAGACACTGACTGGGAGGCGGAAGGTCAGCAGTTCGATTCCCAAGTACTGCAGGACGGAATGAGCTCCCATCTTTGTTCCAGCTCCTGCCAACCTAGCAGTTCGAAAGCAAGAAATTGCAAGTAGATAAATAAAGACCACTTCAGTGGGAAGGTAACAGTGTTCCGTGTGCTCCGGTATCCAATCATGCCTGCCACATGACCACAGAAACGTCTGCAGAAGCAGACAGTGCCTGCTCTTCGACTTTGAAACAGATGAGCACTGAACCCTAGAGTTGGATACGACTGGCTTTCGAGCAAGGGAAACCTTTACCTTTAACACTCTGTGATGAGGAGAATTGTATCTCATGACTTATTACATGGGAGTCTTGAGCCAGGACTGCTGGCTCATCTGGGAGGTGTTTTATGAGTTAATTTAGTGAAGATCCTGGGAATCAATATGCCTAGATCCAGAATAACTTAACCTTGTTTTTTAAATCTTGCATCACTAGTTACTATCTAATAGGCTTAATCAAGTGTTTTTTCCCCATTCTAAATGAGAGTGATGGAAAAGTAAGATTTTGCCCCAGTTAAAACAGTTGCTTAATCCACAGTTGGTTGACCTATTGATTTAAATCTGTCTACGAATGAAAGCAATGCTCTGAATACACGCTTTAAAAATGATGTACATGTCTAAGTAGACTTAATTATCTAACAATGTAGAGAACCTTTTGTGCTCCACATGTTGGGAACTACAATTCCCACAATCCCTTTTCAGTTGGCCATTCTAGCTAGAGGCTTCTGACACATACCTGTCAACCATCCCGATTTGGCCGGGAAAACCCCGTAATTTGACATCCATTGACGTCATAACCCGCCCCGCGCTGCCAAAACCCCTACACAAGCGGTGTAGCGGCAAAGGGCGTGGGGGGTGGGGGGTTCTTTTGCTTCACGGGCCAGGCTCGATCCCTGGCCCGTTGAAAGTAAGGGCAGCGGCGGGGGGGGGTGTATTTTATTTTTTGCGCGTTGGCTGCCTCAACGTTCTGCGCGCTAATGGCTTGTAGTTTTGCCTGCACGTGTTTGGTTACTGCAGCGGTTTTTTTCCTGCGGCTTGTTTTTTGATTGGCCGCGGCGCGTTTCTGAACGTTCCTTTTGCCGCGCCGCTCAGCCTGATTGGCTCTGGTGCGGCATGGCGCAAGGAACGTTGGGAATTGAAGTTCCCTTTTTTTTTGCATCCAGGGGGCTCTTGCCCCCCGGCTGAAATTTTGAACCCGACAGTTACCTGTGAACCAGGTTCGGGCGAGTGAACGGAGGCCCATTACGGGCTAGTGGGGCCTGGTGCAACATTCTTTGTCACATTCCAACGGTTAACACACCATTTTATAGGTATAGATAAATAATTAGACAATTCCGAGGGGTTTTTGTCAGTCAGGTTAATTGGCTAAATATTGCAATATTTTTGAAGAGTAAAATGATGGTTGTCTTTTCATGTGTACCTACAGTTGGGGTGGAGCTTCATTTGTTCTCGAGTATATCATGATTGCGAGTAGAAAGAGTGTAATAACAACTACATTGTTATGTCTCCCATTAGAGGAAGAACTCAGATGGAAAGACCCCAAGGAGGACCTGGTTGGAGCTCAACGCAGAGCTCTGAATAAAATCCTGGAGATAACCGGTTCACAACAGCTGAGTGTTGCCTTGAATAAATATATCAGAGGTGATATGCATAGTGGAAGTAGGCTGCTATGAGGAAAGGAATATTTTTCCTTTATAATGGGGGAGGGGGAAATAATATTTTAAACTTTTCAAAAGTAGCACACCATGATAATGAGGCCCTTTCCCTTCAGTAGTTAGTTGTCATTCTAGCTGATTTTTTTAAAGTAAAGTAAATACTGTACTGTATTTAATTTTCCATTTCTTAAAAATAACCAGAAGTGTCACTTCTGTTTTTTCTGTTGAAAAAAATCTGAATGCTACAAACTATTGGATTGTACTAGAAAACAGTGGCTTGGTCATGCAGTGGTTAAACTGTTGTACTGCAGCCAGAACACTGTGAGTTCAATCCTGATCGGGTGCAAAGTTGATTCAGCCTTCCGTCCTTGGGAGGTTGGTAAAAGGAGTACCCAGGATGTTGCGGGCAAAATTATAATAATTGTGAACCGCCCAGAGAGTGTACTAAACTGGAAAAAACATGAAGGCATGTAATAATAATCATAGCAACAATATTTTTATTTTCGAAACAAAACACTCATTCTAGCCCTTTTAAGCCTTGGAAGCTCAGATCAGCTGTAGGTGGTCTTTTGTCTCTATTGATTCTTTTTTTTTAAAACCTTCCTTTTTAGGGGAGGAAACAAACTTTGCTCAGTTCAGCTATGTTAATGAGCAGAATAATCAGAAAGAGCAGCTGTGGGAACAAATCAGTAAGGTAAGTGAAGAGGTTATTTGGGGGCTATTTTTAGTTTGTTTCAGAGAGAGGATATGAAATTCTGTGCACTTCAGTGTCTAGTCATGGCTGCCACATGGCCACGAAAAGATCTGCAAACGCAGACAGCGCTGGCTCTTTGGCTATAATCAGAGATGAGCACTGAACCCTAGAGTCGGATATGACAGACTTTCGAGCAAGGGGGACCTTTACATTTACCTTTACCTATTGCACATCATAGTTTCAATTTTAAAAACAAAGCAACATGTTCCTATCTGTGAAATAAAAGATATATAAACCAGAAATGGAAGACTTTAGTCTTCCAGATGTTTTGGGCTACATCTTCCACAATCCTTGACTATGGCTAGAGATATGGCTAGAGATATGGCTAGAGATATTAGGGGCTTTTCAGATTTTAAATACAGTTGGCATCTGGTGCCATATGATTTCCCCCCACCCCAACCCCAGTATAGGATCCTAATGAAATATTGAGAACCAGAAGAAGAGTGAGAAGGGCTTCTGGCAGTCAAGGGTTGGACTTCGCATGTCTTTCCCTTTCTCCTGTTCACAATTCTAATCTTTAAAAGCTCATCCTAGTTTCATATATCGGATTCACTCTTAAGACTTTTGAAATTGTTTTTCTTCTTTCATGTCCTGATCAAACCACGGATTGCCAAAATGAAGTCACTTTCTTTGCTTTTTGGTTGCCCAAACTTAAGTCCTCATTGGCCCATGTTTCTGGGAGTAATCGGCAGACCAGTAAATGAGCCAAATTCTGTATCTCTCCACATTCACACAGAGTGTTGTTGTCTGCCAGCAACCCCCACTTGAGTATGTTGGTCTTGCATTTAGGGACTCCAACCCTCAGACAATTCAGGGTCCTCCAAGTGACATTGGGTAGGTTGAAATTCTCAGCTATATCCTCCTTTAATGTTGTTCCTAGTCCAGTGAGTTCCTTCCTCCATTTTCTAATTTGCTTTTGTTTTTGTGTATCCTCAAGAATGTTTGTTCATCCCATAAAGCTCTTCCTGGATCTGAGCCGGCGGACTTGAGGCTCATAACCATTCAGACGGTGTTGTGGGTTGTTCTCTTGCTTAGTTCTCTCAGGGACTGCTGCTACATCTCTCCTGATCTAGCATAGTTTCTCAACTGGTGTAGGTTTTAGGCATCTTTTCACTACATGTTGGCTTCATTAACAGTGATGCCAACTTGTTTGAACCCATTACAAAAATAGTTATTGTGACTGCATGCTGCTGACCTTGGCTGAAGTTTGTTTGCAGACTCTCTGCTCCTAATTCAGCACAGAAATACAGAGGCAACCTGAACTAGGAGTGGTGATTTGTAGGTATCTGTTTTTAGTGTAAGGGACCAAAGACAATACAACAGCCGAAGGGTTGGCTTAACACAGGTTTATTGCATGATGATCCGGGGGAACATGTGGTAATGGCGGATGGGTAGCTCAATATATACAGCTGGCTATACATTTGAATGTGGCTCGTTGACAGACTATTGGTTACTGCCTGCGTGACGTCGTAGGAGGTCACGCCCTTCTTGACCAGGTGAGGAGGTCGCGGGGAATCTTCCCGCGCTGCTGATCCAGGTGGCTTTGATCCATTAGAGCTGGACGCTCGCTACTGCCCTCTGGTGGTCACTAGCTCGCGTCCCCTTATTAAGCATACATTGATACAGGTGATGGTTATAATGTTGCACACAGAAAGGTTACATTGATAACACATGGCAAAGGTACATTGTTAAAGGCACTGCTTTACAGAACACAACATCCCTCCCTCCTAGGATGAGACGAAGTCTCTCAGCCAAGATGGCTTGTTGCGTGTGCGTGTGGGCCGTGAAGAGGGCTGCCCCCCCCGGGGGCGTTATTGCTTCTTTGTTCCCTGTTCCCTTGTCCTGAAATGGGAGAGGGAGACTCGTTAGTGGCTTGCCGCTGTCTGGCGGTCTTAGGGGAAGGGAAAAACTCCATTGTGGGGAAACCGGGGGCCGTTGGGGCTAACGAAAAACCCCTCTTCTCGCTTGGACGGGTGGGGGACCACTCCGAAACCCCCCCCCCGGTTCTGGAAATCAAAATCTAACTTGGTAGGGGTACCCGCATTTGTGGGGACTTTCCGCGAGATATGTATGGGGTCGGGTTCCTCCTCCCCGGAAAGATCCCCCAGGGTATCTATGAGGACATCCTCCTCCCCCCTTGGTGGGGGCCCACGGTCCCCTTTTCCTCCCCCTTGGGCTGAACGGGTGGGGGAGAACCCTAACGCTGACTTATTTCCTGCCTGATCAGTGCCCTGCTCATCGGAGACCCTGCGTCGGAGCTGGTCCGCGTGCCGCCTCCACAGGAGCCCTGTGCTGGTTTCCACGCGGTACGACACGGGGCCGGTTTGCTCTACAACTACGCCCGGAACCCAGGCTGGGCCCGTGCTGGCGTAATTTCTGCAATGCCTTGAACTCGGAGGACGTGAAACAACTAGCGTTGTCGCTAATTAACGTGTCGGGTATGCCGAACGTGGAAAAGAGCCTCCGCAAATGTCTAATGGTCTGGGCCGAGGAGGTGCTCGTGACTGGGATAACCTCCAACCATTTGGAGAACGCGTCCACTACAAGGAGGAACAGGGTGCCTCTGAACGGGCCCGCGAAATCAATGTGCACCCGGGACCACGGCCCCTTAGCCGTGTCCCATTCCCTGTGGGGAAGGCGGGCCTCCTCCGGTCTGGAGCATTGGCAACTTTCACAAGTGCCGACCATGTGCTCAATGTCGGCGTCTAGCTGGGGCCACCAGAAGTAACTCCGGGCCAGCGCCTTGGATCGCACGATGCCGGGGTGGCTGACGTGAAGCAGTTTGAGCACCCGCGGCCGAAGGGAAGTGGGAATCACCACCCGCTGCCCCCACAAGAGACATCCCCTCTCTAGGGACAGTTCTAGCTTTTTTCTGAAAAATGGAGCGAACTCCTCCGCTGGGGAGGATGCGGGCCACCCTTTCTGTAGCCAGGAGCTTACTGTCGCTAACGTTTTGTCTTTCTCTGTCGCTTTGGCAATGTCGGCGGGCACTACGGGGGCGAATCCAGCACCTCTATCATGAGAACCTGATGGTCCCGCTCCCCCATGCTCACCTGGCTGGGCGTTAGGGGAAGGGGAGACCTAGATAGGGCGTCCGCGTGGCTGATCTCTTTCCCGGGCCGGTAGACCAACGCGTGCTGATACGCGTTGAGAAAAATGGCCCACCTGAGCATCCTTGGGGACAGGATTTGAGGGGTGGGCTTATCCGCGGTAAAAATGCCTAGCAGGGGCTTGTGGTCCGTCACGATGGTGAAGGGGCGGCCATACAGAAAATCGTGAAATTTTTTCGTCCCCGAGACTATCGCTAATGCCTCCCTGTCCGTCTGTGCGTAGTTTCTCTCTGTTTGGGACAGGGACCTGGAGTAAAATGCTATCGGGGCCTCCCTTCCGTTCTCCAGCACGTGGCACAGCACTGCCCCCACCCCCACTGGAGATGCATCACAGATCAGAACTACTGGGCGTTTGGGGTCGAAGTGGGTCAGTATGGCGTCGGACGCCAGGAGGCTTTTCAGCTCACTAAATGCCCTTTCCTGGTCATCGCCCCACTTCCATGCCTGGTCTTTCTTAAGCAGCCTGTGTAGCGGTTCGGCCACCGCTGCCTTCCGGGGAAGGAAGGAGTGGTAAAAGTTGAGCAGCCCTAGGAACGACTGCAACTCGGGCTTGGAGGTGGGGCGGGGGGCTTTCTTGATGGCTGCCACCTTAGACTTGGATGGTTTTATCCCCTCAGGAGTCACACAAAACCCTAGGAACTCAACCTCGGTTGCAAAGAAGACGCATTTGTCCTTTCGCAACCTCAGCCCCGCATTTTCGAATATCGTCAGGACCTTCCCCAACCTCTTGGCCAATTCAGCCCGACTCCCCCCTGTTATTAACACGTCATCAAAATAAGGCAACACCCCCTCCAGTCCCTTCAGGAGGCGTTCCACGAGTGACTGGAAAATTCCTGGCGCCGAATTCACGCCGAATTGGAGGCGCGTCACCTGGAACGCCCCCTTATGGGTGACTATGGTCTGCGCAGCAGCTGCGGCAGGAGACACCGTGAGCTGCTGGTAGGCCTGTGCTAAGTCGAGCTTAGCGAAACATTTCCCCCCGTGTAACCTGGCCAGCAGATGGCTGACTACCGGCACCGGATATGCATTCGGGCGGATCGCCTTGTTGATGGTGCACTTGTAGTCGGCGCATATGCGGACCTCCCCATTGGACTTTAGAGCAGTTACAATTGGAGTTTCCCACTCCGCAGAATCTACAGGCACAAGAATCCCCTGACCCACCAATTTGTCCAGTTCCGCCTCTATCTTGTCCTTGAGTGCGAACGGCACCCGGCGTGGTTTTAGGCGAACAGGGCGGACCTCCGGGTCCAGGTCGAAAGTCACTGGGGGCCCTTTGAATTTCCCCAGTCCCATTTTGAAGACTTCGGGGTGCGCCTCGCACACCTCCTGAATTGGATCAGTCCCAACAGCGTGCATCCCCACGGCATGCACCCCCCCAATGAACAACCCCAGGGGCTGGAACCACTGAGGCCCGAGGAGGCTGCAATTTCCTCCCTTGAGCACGACCAGGGGAAGGGACGCGGCGTGCTCCTTGAATTTGACCTGAAATTCTCCAACCCCCAACACTGGAATACTGTTCCCTTGCACGTCCCGTAGCGTGGCCCTCAATGCTTTGAGCTTGGGCCGCTTTTGGGGGGCAATTCCGAAAAATTCCCTCTGGGAAATTATTGAATATGAGGACCCCGAGTCAATTTCCATCCTAATGGGCACCCCTTGGACTAGTACCTCAACAAAGTAGCGGGGGTGTCCCGTAGACACGCTGAACACTGGGGTGTCGTCCTCGCTGCTGTCGGCAATGCGGCCCACGCCGTCCTGCTTCCGCGTGGCCTGGGCGCCGTCTTTGGGTTTCGCTGGGCGGTCTCGTCCCGCGGAACGGTCTGGGGAGCTCCTCCGGGACTCGCGCTTCTTCCTGCACACCTTGGCGATGTGCCCGCGGCAGCCGCAGTTGTGGCACTCGGCCTTCCGGAAGGGGCATTTCACGCGGTCGTGGGCCGCGCCACAGCCGTCGCAACGCCGGCTCTCTTTCCGGACCCTCTGTACGTCCTCGTCGTCGCTGCTCTCTGTAGATGACCTCGAAGTTCGCCGGGCCGCGTGTACCGGAGCCTCTGCTTTGCTCGACTTTGGCCGCCAGTCCTGGAGTTCCTGGACCCCAGCCTTCGTAGCTTCTGCGGCCTGGGCCGCTCTGACGACCTCCTGCAGCGTGGGAGGCGGCTCTTGGTTCATTAATGTGCGCTGGGTCTTGGCGTCGTTCAGGCCGCACAGCACACAGTCTCAGAGGGTGATTTCGACGTTCTCCCATTTGCACGGGCCGGCCGCCAGCCGCAGGGCCGCCACGAACGCGGCGACCGTCTCCCCGGGCGCTTGGACTCGCCTCCAAAACGCACTCCGAGCGGGAAACATCGCCGTGGCGGGCCGGACGTGCTCACGCAGCAGCTGCATGAGTTCCTTGGCCTTGAATTCGCTCACCCTCCTCGGTGCAATCAGGTCCACCAAGGTCCTTTTTGTTTCTTGTCCGAGCATTCTGGTGAAGATGGCCCTTTTCTTCGCCTCTTCCGTGACTTCGGACTCGATCAGTGCAGCCTGGAAGTCCATCTCGAAGATCTCCCAGTCGCCCGGTTTCTTGATTTCGAAACCGGCGCATGTCTTGGTCCCGTGGGCTGCCATCCCACCTTCGTCGCCAATTTAGTGTAAGGGACCAAAGACAATACAACAGCCGAAGGGTTGGCTTAACACAGGTTTATTGCATGATGATCCGGGGGAACATGTGGTAATGGCGGATGGGTAGCTCAATATATACAGCTGGCTATACATTTGAATGTGGCTCGTTGACAGACTATTGGTTACTGCCTGCGTGACGTCGTAGGAGGTCACGCCCTTCTTGACCAGGTGAGGAGGTCGCGGGGAATCTTCCCGCGCTGCTGATCCAGGTGGCTTTGATCCATTAGAGCTGGACGCTCGCTACTGCCCTCTGGTGGTCACTAGCTCGCGTCCCCTTATTAAGCATACATTGATACAGGTGATGGTTATAATGTTGCACACAGAAAGGTTACATTGATAACACATGGCAAAGGTACATTGTTAAAGGCACTGCTTTACAGAACACAACACTGTTCCATCTGACTGTTCAGCACGATTTTTGTAGAAAAAAGGTCCCTCTCCCCCTTTTTGCTTGCAGGAGGATACAGCCTCTGCCTAACTTTTAGCCAAGCAATATTGCTGTAATCAACAGGTGGAGAATGTTTCATTATCTGTTGACTCTGGAGAGAAACAGATAAGATATCACACTGATGTGTTTGCATAATCAATGTGATAATAAAACGTGATAAATAATAACCACATACAAGCAAATTAATTTGCAGTTGGTGGAGGTGAGAGCTGGAGAATAGCCAAACGTTCTTAATTTCTTAAGGCAGGTCCACTTCTAATTGCAATGGTGCCACTTTGTCTGTTTTTGCCTCCTGTCCTTTTTTTTTTAGATTGCCTAGAGGTAGAGGTTTCCCTTGCTCGAAACCAGTCGTATCCGACTCTAGGGTTCAGTGCTTATCTCTGTTTCAAAGCCGAAGAGCCAGTGTCGTCTGCTTCTGCAGACGTTTCCGTGGTCATGTGGCAGGCATGACTAGACACTGGAGCGCACAGAATGCTGTTACCCCACTGAAGTGGTCCCTATTTATCTACTTGCAATTGTTGCTTTCGAACTGCTAGGTTGGCAGGAGCTGGGACAAAGACGGGAGCTCATTCCATCCTGCAGTACCCGGGAATCGAACTGCTGACCTTCCGCCTCCCAGTCAGCATCTTAGCCACTTGAGCCACTGCAAAGTATTAATGGAGGGTTGAGGAGGACTTTGCGTGCCAAAAGGGCTCAGGATCAGAAAGGGACTCGTGGAACTGGATCATTGGAAGGGGTGTCACGCTGAAATGGAAGGTCACTGCATTATATTGTTCCCAGGACAATCTTCATAGCTGATCACCTATATTTAGAATTGGATATGGCACTCAAAAAGGAAGAAGCAAAGTATTGTTCCTGAAATGATGGTTTCCTCAAGCAGTAATTTCATACTACTGTACACCCACTCTTGCTATGAATAATAAGATATATTTACTTGTAAACAAGGGACTGCGGTGGCTCAGCTGTTAAGAAACTCGCCTTGTTAGCTGGAAGGTTGGCAAGTTGGCAGTTCGAGACCCGGGTACTGCATGATGGAATGAGACCTCGTCTCTGTCCCAGCTCCTGCCAACCTAGCAGATTGAAAGCAAGAGATTGCAAGTACTGTACTGGTTTAACATAAAAAAGCACATAACAAAAGGAAATCCATAGAAAATAGTGGCTCGGTTTACAGATTTTTTTTTTGGAACGAATCAGTGCACTCCTATGGAAAACCGTGTTTTGGTTAACATATTTAGATTTCAATGCATTTATTTATTTATTTATTTCAGTTTCTATACAGCCCACTTGGCCAAGGCCAACTCAGGGCGGTTCACAGCATAATAAAAACACAATTAAAAACATAGTTAAAACTGCTTTAAAAACTACCCCCACTCACTAAAAAGGGTGCAGGGCCTGAGGGTGCTGGGATTCGCTATACCAGCCACCCCGCGGAAGTCACCCCTCCACCTGCACCCCATACTTGGCCTGCCAGTCAGGTTTTAATTTCTTTCCTGAAGGGCAGCAATTCCATCTGGAGACGTAACTCTGTTGGTAAGAGGTTCCAGAGAGCCGGTGCGGACACGGAGAAGGCCCTCCTCCTTGTGCTAGAGAGGCAAGCCCCTCTAGCAGATGGTACAATAAGAGAGCCCCTCCGGTCCGCTCTGGTTGGACGGACAGATGTCCTTAGGGCGATGCATTCCTATTGGAAATTGCATTCAACGCATTCCTATGGGAAATTTGGTTAAAGTAATTTTCGCTGTAAAAAACATCTCGGAGGACGCATTAATTACGTTAACAGAGGTTCCACTGTAGATAAATAGGGACCACTTTGGTGGGAAAAAGATCTTGGGGACATTAAAGGAGCCTAATTCGGGTTTCCCCTGAGCGGAGTTTCTCCAGAAAAAATCATTTCAACCCAGAATAATTTTAGACTGGTAAACATTCTTTGTTCCTGTTCCCTACCCAGAACAAATAAAAAACTGGCACCTGTTCTTTGTCATCTACTCTTTCAGCTCTCTCGGGAGATAGAGGCGGTTCGTAAGCGGGAAAACCAGAAGGAAATGGAGCAGCTGTCACGGCTAAAGGAGGCTGAGGCACAGCAGGAGGAGACTATAAAAGAGGCAAACCAGACTGAGCTTAACATTAAGGCTACCCATAAGATCTGGGACCAGTTAAAAAGTGGTATGTAAAGGTTGAGACGTGCAAAGAGAGATATTTTGACTGGGGATGGCGGTGGAATCTGGAGAAATTAGGATTAGAGAGCATAAAACATATTGGAAGCTTTTCTATGTAACCTTAAGGCAGGGGTTCCCAACCTTTTCAAGCTGGGAGCCCTGTCAGTCAGCTTCGAGGCCCAGACAGCCCTTTTGCTCTGCCTGCACGATGGGGGTGGCCATTTTGTCCCAACAGCTTCAAAGGGTGTGGCCATTTTGTTTCTTGAATGCCCTTGGAGGGGTGGGGTGGGGTTACATGAAATGGTGCCACGGGCCAGATCAGGCCTGTGGGCCCTAGGTTGGGACCCCCTGCCTTAAGGTGTACCAATTTGGTCTTAATAAAAGTGGTGGCTGTTCAGCAGCAGTGACATCTGAAAGAGCAGGAACATTGGCTGAGAAAGTAAAGTAAAGGACTCTGAAGTTTTGATTGGAAATGCCTCTTGGGCTTGAGATAGTTTAGTGTATGGGACCAAAGACAACAGAACAACCGAAGGGTTGGTTTAACACAGGTTTATTGCATGGTGTTCCGGTGAAGCATGAGGTAATGGCGGTGATACATCTCATTATATACTGAGGACTATCCATTTGAATCTTGCAGCACGGTAGCTCATTGGCTACTGTCGGCGTGGCCTCGCCCAGGCACGCCTTACTCTCGCAGTTGTATCTTCTTCCTGCTGAATGCGAGTATCTTCATTCTGCTGAATGCGAGTATCTTCATTCTGCTGAATGCGGAGGCATTTCCCGCGGCTGTCCGTGATTGAGCAATGTGAACCATGTGAGGCTGAACGCTCGCAGCTGCCCCAAGGGGTTGCTTGCTCGCGTTCCTTTCAGCTGAGATACATTGTAATTGTGATGGAACATTTATATCTTGATAGCTTTACAGTACATTGATATGCATACATAACAGATAGTCAAGAAGCTATTTGTTGAAGCACGATTGGCCAGTGAGTGCAGTTGAGTTCAGTGACCAGGACTTTCACAGAGGGCATTGATTTTGGACGTGTGGTCACTTTGGGGAGAGGGGCTTCCACTGCTTGAACACCCAGGAACAGGCTAAGATGGATGGACAACTAAAGGCCTCCATGTTATTGATACTCTCCATTTATTGTCAGCCCTGTAAATAAGGGATTCCCAACCTAAGGCCCATGGGCCAAATCTGGCCCATGGTGCCATTTCATGTCCCGCCCCCCACTCCTCCAAGGGCATTCAAGAAACAAAATGGCCTCCCCTTTTGAAGCTGTTGAGACAAAATGGCCACCCCCCATCGTGCAGGCAGGGCAGAATGGCTGTCTGGCCCTCAAAGCTGACTGAGAGCATGACCTGGCCCCAAGTTGAAAAGGTTGGGGACCCCTTCCATAAAGCATGGGTAGTAATCACCGAGGATGAGCATTCTAGCCCATCGACATCCAAATGGTGGCCATAGGTTGATCACACGTGGTTCAAAGAGAAAAATCAGGGAAGGGAGAGCAAGCAAAAGTAAAATACAATCAAATAAACAAGCACACTCTTGTTTTGAAAGGTGAAGGCTTGTGCGGATCTGGTAAAATTCGTTGGCAGTAACCTCAGGATGAAAAAAGGAAAATATATGTGATATGTAATTAAGGCTGGAGACGGATAGTAGCATTTAAGAAAGGTTGAGTGGTTTCATTGGCTTTGTGTCCCTTGGTGTAGACTTTTTTGATATTGCTTTCAACTCTTTGGGGAAACAAAACAACCAAACTGTCACCTAATTCTGGCCTGTCTTGAGGAATTCCTGTTCACAAGATGGACTTTGTGCTGTGCAGTTGAAGATGGCTTTAAAAGAGGACTAGAGAAACCCATAGATTTTAACATGTATGAAGGGCTCTATTTGGTTGTATCCTTTAAGGCAGGCGGGATAGCTCAGATGTTTAGGTCAAGAGTTCAGTTCCTCACTGTTCCTCCTGGGAGAAGAGCCTGCCTGTGTAGCCATGAGCAAGCTGCACAGACCCAAGTCACACCCAGGAGAAAGGAATAGCAAACCACTGCTCATTATTCTTTGCTGAGAAAACTCTGGAAAGGGTCACCATAACTCAGAATTAATTTAATGGCACACAGTTATTGCACCGCACAACAACAATTTTATTACTGGGAATACATGTTATTTACATGCTATCAAGTGTGCTGATTCCAAATCTGAACTCATAATTTGCCTATCACGTACAGATTTTAAGGCGTGCTATAGCTGTTCAAATGGTTAGTAATTGGGTACTGTGTTTTTACATGGGAACATTATAACAGTTGCAGCTACCACTATGCCTGCTGCTGCGTCACCTGAATCACGTCCTCTGGTGGCATGCATGTTCCAGCAGTGGCTGGTCATGTCTGGGCAAGTCAGTGAGCTGATGTCAGAAATAGGTATATAAGGTGAGATGGACCAAGGGCTTGTCTCTAGTGCAAAACCATCTTATTAAATAGTACAGCTAGGCATTAGTGAGTCTGTTTTGAGCTAAAGATGAGTAAGTGCAGCTGTGTTAATAAACAGACACTTTTTGCTACATTTGTGACAAATATACCCCACGTGATCAATGCAAGAACCTAACCAAGAGGGTGAGATTTGCTAATTTAAGATCCTAATGTCCTAGGCAGAATCGGACTTCAGATTTGGATTCAGTTCACTTGATTTAGTACAGGACACATGGATTAAACCAAGTAGCAGACAATATGTATTTTTTGATTGATTGTTCAAATTTTTGTGTGTGATGCAGTGTTTATTTATCCATTCGTGTGAACTGAAGTAGATTCTAAGAATCCTGTGGCATTTGGGGAGGGAGTGGAAATCAATAGTTGGAACCAGATGTTTTGTGGGCTAGGACTTACATATTCTTCTCTCCCTTCAAAGCAATTGAGTCTCTCTTTTGGAAGCTGAATTGTGACCACTCAGCATTGGAAAATGTGTTGGGAGGAACCACAACAGCCCGGGATGAAAATGTTGCCATCTACCTGCGCATGATTGAACGAAAAACCAATGAGCTTTTGGCTATGTATTCCTTCTTGCTTGCTGAGGTATGCAACTATTATGACTTCAGAGTGGGTTCAGCTTTCATGTTTCAATTTGTTTGTTGTAAAAAAAAGATTCCTCTCCCTCCCCCAAATTTCTGCTTATAGGAGGGATATAACTGCCTAACGTTTCCCAGGATATTTAGTCTAGCCATACTGCTGTAATCAGAATGGGGAGAATGTTTTCTGGGGCCTGAAAGCCCAAACAAGAAAAAAATGTGAGACTGCAATGACTGGATTGAGCCTGCCCACAGATGTATCGTACATCTGAGTAAATTTTTCCATCCCAGTGTTACCTGAAAAATTGTTACCTTTTAAATTTAGGGGAATGTCCCACAGGCAGGGTTGAATCAGGAACCAAAAGACCACATTAAATTGTGGGTTCAAATAGAAAGGAGATCATTGAACTGAAAGTACCATTCCAATTCAATAGAGTCCACCACAAAATGAGCCCCAAACTTTTAAATGAACCACAGACAATTGCTTGATGCAAATTAGAGAAGTTTATTTAGAAGCAAATAAGACAATAAGAAAACAATAAGCAAAATTAAACATTGGACAGAGAAAGAAAACCAAGAACTATGAGGCAAATTAATCACCTCCATAACACATGGCCAATATGTTATGGGATATTGCTACCACAGGGAAGAACCAGAAAGGAAGGGGCCACCAGACAATGGGAGAAGCCAGCTTATATGTGCATTCAAAAAATGGAGGCTGGAGCAGAAAGCGTTTTGCACAAGCACTATTGGTCCAAGGTATCACATGGGAGGGGAATGGGTCTGCCCCTATATTTGATTTGCTCAGGAGTGTCCACATGGAAGAGGAGAAGTCCACCCTCAAACTTGGTTGGTCCCATGGAGGTAGAATAAAACAGGAGTTGACATGACGTCACAAACTTGAACCTGACTAATCTGAAAGTCCGCCATGTTAGTTGCCCCAAAATATTGGCTTATGGTGCTTTGATTGTGTGGAGTCGTGAAAGTAGATCGGGGTTTCCCCTTTAATATCAGTGGGTAGGGGATTGCGATCCCCCTCTCTGCTGGCTCCCCTGGCTCTGGAAGGGTTGGGGGGATAGACCCCTTTTGTCCCCCCCAACCCTCCCGAACACAGGAGACCCGGGAGAGGGGATCGATTTAAACCCCCCAACACTCCATTTTTAAAGAGAAGAAACCACTTGGTTTCTTCTCTTTAATAACGGGGTGTCCTGCGGGGGGATCCCCTCTCTGCCGGCTCCCCTAGTTCTGGAAGGGTTGGGGGGACAGACCCCTTTTGTCCCCTCAACCCCCCAAACTCAGGGGACCCAGGAGAGGGTCCCACCCCACCTCCAACACAAGAAGCAATCGTAAACAGTAGTCTGCTAATGTCATGGAGGTAATGTTTTGGGGCATCTAATATGGCGGCAGATCACGCCCACTGGCTTCAAAGAACTTACAGCATGAAGTCTGTAGTGCCATCTCCTGTTTTATTATACAGTGATACATCATACAACGTCCAAACTTGGTTCCACAAGTTTGGACTTTATACGGATTTGGACTTCGTATGAGGCATGCAAAATCCTAGCCGCGATGCCTCATACAACGTCCAAATCCTTGCCACGATGCCTCTTACAACGTCGTTTCCATAGAGATACATTGTACTGTAACAGCACAGACTTCAGGGCAAAATCAAGGAAACAGAAAGGAAACTGACAGAACTTTAAGAAATCATTGTCTAAAGTTTAAAAACATTACAAAAACATGTCAAACAACCCTGATTTCCAAGAACCTGAAGAATGCTGCAAAAATCCCAGGAATGCTTCTAAAAATTCTGACGAAAAAATTCAAAAAAATCCAAAATCACGCCCAAAACCACTTCTAAACACTCTTTGCCTCATGCAAAACCTACAAGAGCAATGCATGCATCCACAAGAGCAATGCATGCATGTGTCCTGCTTTTTATACTGCCCAGGCACAATGCAACCTGGGAAAAACCCAAATGCCTCATACAACGTCACACGACTTTGTATGAGGCAACTTTTTTCAAGCAATTAGGCAATGTTGTATGAATCCAATGTTGTATGAAGCGGACTTTGTATGAGGTATTACTGTACCTCCATGGTTGGTCCAGATGTCACATGGAGAAGTGGGAGTGGTTTCACCATGTGGCCAGCATGGAGTCTGCTATGGGAGGAGTTGAGGTCAGTTACAAAAGTCCATATATGGTATTTCCCCCCAAACACAGTCTTTATTGGAGGGATTCATCCAGAAGCCCAGCCCAAAGTTTCTTGGTTGTTTGTCATCCTTGCAGACAGCTGCAGAGAGCAAATTTCCTAACAAAGAGGTTTCCTGATGGGTTTAAACGGCACCCATTGTTTTCTCTCTGGCCTCTCCAAACAGCCAGATTGCAGCAATATCTCTGGCTTTAGTTCCTTTTCAAAGACATAAAGCAAATTTAAAATGTTAGTTTTTAAAATAAAAATGTTAGTTTTATAGCAGTTTATAAGGAAGAACCAACACTCACCAAAATAATATTACCTAATTTGGAGCTCCCCATGTTATTCAGTAGCCCTCAAGTAGGAAAACCCTACCACTATTGTGTATACATATGCTAATTTCCTAACATCCACTTCCCCAGAAACAACAGAATTAGGCTTTAAGGCAAACAGAACATCAGGAGAGTCTTGAGAAGTTTTGGTGATGAATAGAGCTTCCTTGACTGAGATCCTCCCTGCCCAAATATGGTCTGAGCGTATGAAGAGGAAGTTAAGAGATTCTAACTTGAACAGACAAGAATTGAACAGTTTACAGTACATGAAAACGTTTTTATTAATTTATTTGACATCCTAAGTATAACTGCTAATGAAATAAAATTAATCAGGAGTGAAAGGGTTAAGTCTGCTGTGTCTATTTAGCAGAAAGGAAAAATGCATTTTAAACCAAACTGCAGTTCCCAGAGCCTTTTCACTACTGCTGAGGCAGTAAGTTAGACTTATTTATGCCAAAATGTCTCATTTAGTTTTGATCTAATAGAAAGTACTGATTTAAACTATTAGATGGGGCAAAGTGGCCTGTTTTATAAAGTAGAGCAATGTGCTTTCTCAACCTTGGGTCCCCAGATGTTATTTGGCTTCCAGAAGCCCAAGTTAGCCCACTTGCTGATCAGGGCTTCTGGGAATTGAAGTCCAAGAAGATCTGGGGATCATAGCTGTCAAGTGTCCCGTATTGGCCGGGAACCTCACGTATTTTACCGTTTTTACCGGCATCCTCCCGTATTAGGAAGACTGCAATGCCTTAATGTCGCCGTTAGAGGGCTGCACAGGATAAGCATAGCTGTCAAGTTTCTTGTTTTCAAATCCAAAACTTGACAGGTATGCTGGGGATCCAAGGTTGAGACAAGCTGATTTAAATCTTTATGGAGTAGCAACCACGAGTCCCTGCTACTTAATTCTTTATTTTGTCCCTTCTCAGGAGCGAGACCAGCCTTATGATACTGTCGAGACGGCACAACTCCTTCTGGGCCAGACACCTGAGCCTCGCCCACATCCCACCAACCTGCGGCCACCTACCGCTGGGTAAGAAAAGGTGCAAACACCTGGTTGCTGGTATAATAAGATACCCTTTCAGAGCTGTGTTCTGAGTCCCTGACATAAGTTCCAGAAAGTAGATTTGATGTGAGTATTGGGAGAATTGTCTTGATGGGAAGAGTAACACAGTGATAGAATCAAAGGTTAGGAGTGGTTAGCTTTCTCTCTCTTGTTTTTGTGGATGTCTATCTCTAGCTCTGGGACTGTGGTGATTTAGTGGTTAAGATGCTGAACTTGACTGGAAGGGTTGGCAGGTCAGCAAGTTGAGATTCGAGTAATGCACGACGGTGTGTCACCTCCCTTTATCTGTCCCAGCTCCTGCCAACCTAGCAGTTTGAGAGCAAGAAATTGCAAGTAGATAAATAGGTACCACTTCGGTGGGAAGGTAAACAGCATTCCATGCAACAGGATTTGGGTCTATGTGTGTAATTTTAAAACTGTTTTACTAGGATGGGTTGTTTTAAACCTAATGTACTTTAGAAAACAAGTTTCCTTCTTAAACAGAATTCTTTAACCTGTTGCTCTCTCACTGAAGAAACATGAGAGAGAAGGAATATTCTGTAAATGTTCTGCAGGCTTTAAAAGGGAATACAGTACTGTATAGCATATGTTTAGGTATTTTGAGTATAATTTATATTCACATCTTTGCCCCAAAGTAGTTCAGATATTAAAAGCAAATCAACATCTGGCAAATCAGTACAACAAGGAAAAAGGCAACAGGAACTGCAGTAGTTAACTGCAGTAATAAAATATAAAATCACAGAATAAAGAGAGATGGACTATAGCAATAAATGATAAATTAACATGTGAATTCAAACTTTAAAAAGGATTAGCAAAAAAACTTGACTTTAGAGAAATATGAGGAGAATTTATAGACTATGAATTAGTGAAGGGGAAAGGACAAATATATAATTAAAATGTAATTATATAGAGAACTAGCAGAGGTTGCCTGGCATTGCCGGGCTGTTTTAAATTGTGTTGGAAGGTTTTTGTTTTGTTAATGTTTGTACAAATGAGGTTAGTCTGTAATTGTTATTTTTAAAATGTTTATTTATACACACGAGCTGTTATAAACTGTGATCAGCTTTTGGGGGTTTGTTTTTGTGGATTAAAAAAAAGGAAAGGATGATATAATTTTGTACAATTATATTATTTTACAAAATAATGTTTTAGTATGTCAATTTTTTAAATAGTTGTACCTTGGATAATAATTTTTAAAATGTGAAAGTATATGTTTCTTTACATTAAATGTTTTTAAACTGTGTTTAGATGTTTGGGGGGGGGGTTGAGTGAAAAGTCTACACAGGATTTTAGAAATGTTTTTATTTTATTATTTTGTGATTGTTTGTGATTTGTGTGAATGTGTGATGTAATGTTATGTTTTTGACTGTTTTTTCTCTTGTGGCCTCTGGGTGGGGCTGTTGAATGTTTCTTTTACTTTGACTGTTTTTTCTCTACTGGCCTCTGGGTGGCGCTTCTTCCGGTAAGTAGTCTCTTTCTTTCCTCATTTCATTTCGGGCCGTCGTGGAGGTAGGAAGTGTGCTGGTAAGTTGTCTGGTTTAATTTCTTTTGTGTGTTTGTTTTGTTTTTGTTTTTTGGTGTTTTTAATGTGTGTTTTGTTTGTTTGTTATTTTTGGTTTTGGTTAATTTTGGATGTTTTTGTTTGTGTTTTTTTAAATTAATGGTTTATTTTTTATTTTATTTTTTGGTGTTTGTTTTTTACTTTTGTTTCGCTTTCAAGGGGGGGGGAAGGCACTGGTGCCTTGGCCCCCACTTGAAAGCGAAACACTTTTTCGGTAAGTAAAGTCAGCGGGCGGAGCGCCGTCCGCTGGCTTTACTTCCCTGGAAATGGGTTCACTTTCCTTCCCGCGGCGTGGCCTCGCTGGCCGGACCGCAGGAATCCCAGCGCCGCTTCAGGCAGCATGTTGTGTGGGGATGGGCTTTCGTTCGCGCGTCCCAGCCTCGCTGGCCGGACTGCAGGAATCCTAGCGCCGGTTCAGGCGGCGTGTGTGTGTGGGGGTGGGCGTTTATTCCCCCGGCCCGGCATCGCTGGCCAGACCGCGGGAATTCCAGCGCCGCTTCAGGCGGCGTTGGGGTGGGTGGGCTTTCCTTCCCGCAGCCCAGCCTTGCTGGGCAGACCGCGGGAACCCCTGTGGCGCTGAGGACGCTTGTTTGTTTTGTGTGGCTGTGAGGCACTGGGTTTTTAATTTTTATTTTTCGCACGGCGGGCTTCTCAGCGTTCTGCACACTCATGGCGCGCAGGACTCTCGGGCTTGTAGTTATGGGTTTGTGGTTTGTGTTTGTGCTGCGTTTTTTTTCCTGCGGCTTATTTTGATTGGCGGTGGCGCATTTCTCAACGTTCTTTGTGCTTGCGGCTCTCAGCCTGATTGGCTGTGGTGCGGTGCAGTGCAAAGAACGTTGGGAAATGAAGTTGTTTCCCTTTTTTCGCATTTGTGGGGCTCTTGCCCCACTGGCACATTTCTCAATCCTTTGTTGACCTGCGGACCCAGTTCGGGCGTCTGCACGAATGGTCGGTGCAGGCTAGTAGGGCCTGGCTTAGGATCCTATGTGAAGTTCCAACGGTTAACCCTTGATTTTATAGGTTAAGACTAGCAAGGTTTGCCCGGCGTTGCCGGGCTTTTTCACCCCTTTGTTTTATTTAAAACGATGCATGTTTTTTTTTTCAAATATTTATTTTTTCGAAAAAATAAAACAATTTAACATTTAACAAAAAAATTTTTGTAATGTTTTCTGCTCATAAAATGTTGCTTTAAACTATTTATAATTTTTTCTGATGTCTTTTTTGCTGTAAGAATGCGTCTTCTGTATCTGTAAAACATAATATACAGGGATAGATATTGTTATATATTTTTTGTTTTTAAAATGTTGCATTTGTAAATTGTTTTGTTCTTTAATTATTGTTGTTATTTTTTAAAATAAATTTATTTTTATGCTTAAGTCAATATTTACCTTCTGTAACAGCTGTTTTGTGTTTTGTGGATCACGCAGTTGAGTGATGTTTTGCTGAGTTATCTGTGTAAAGGAAATAAAGACAAAGTTATATATATATGCTTTTTTAAGTTTCTGATAATGTAATTATTTTTATTGTTTACCTGATGATTTCTTGCTCTGTTGCGATTTTATTTTGAGGAAATGCTGCAGCATTGATTCTGCTAGTAGCTGATTGTATGGTGATGGTGGATGTGTCATCATGAGTACATGTCTCAGTATGATTTTGTCTATATCCACCACATTTTTGTTTGGCTGGTCTTGTTGTTTTTGATGTGGTTGTGGTTTTAGACTGTTTTCTTGTTGTTTCTCCTCGGATGAGTGTTTCAGTTCCTGTTGTTGTATTGGTTTGCTGTTTATTTCTGTTATTATTTCTTGTAATGTCTTTTTCTTTGGTTGCATTTTGTATCTAGTGTCCTCTGGTTTCTCATTGTTTGGGTTTTTCATGTCCTGGTGTTTTGTTTGTTTGTTGTTTATTTCCTCTATGATTTCTTGTAATGTTTTTTTCTGTGCGTTTTGTTTTAATTCTGTGGCCTTGTTATTTATTTCAGCAATATATGTTTCTTCCTTTTCCAAATTCAATAATGACTTTGTTGTGGTGATTGTTTGTTTTTCTTTTCTCCTGACTATTTGCATTTCTGTTTGGCTGGTTTTGTCGTCTGCCTTTTTGTTTTCTGTTTTGTTTGTGGTTGTTGTTTCTGTCTCCTTTGTTGTTTGCTGTATCTCATTTTTGTTTACATTGGTTGCTTTCTCTGGTTTTTGTTCTTTCCATGGCAATATAATTTTTTGGTTCATTGTTGTGTGAAGTTGTTCCCTTATGTATATGTCCTTGTATTGTTGTTCTTTTTTTGGGTAATGTGTTTGCCTCATTTGCATGTTTGTTTCTGTTTGTCCCTGTGCGTTTGTTGCTGTATTTCTGTTTGTTTGGGAGCTGTTTTCTGAGTTTGGTTGTTTCCATGGCAGTTTCATTTCTGTTGGTGATCCGTTTTGTTTTTCATTTTTCCTTACAGTAAGCAAATTCTGTTGTTTAATTTCCTGTTCTTCATTATCTAAGACATTATCAGTTATTTCATAATCTCCTTGTTTCCATGGCAACTTTTTTCCACGGTAAAATTCAATTGGGTGATGCATGTTAATTTTGCTAACGCAGAATGTACCTTTTGGGTTGCTGCTTGTTATATGGTTCTCTACATGCTGGTTAGATGTTTTCGTGTTTGGTTGCTTTAGCGAATTGTTTTCTTCTTTCTCCATTTCGTTATATATATTTTTTAAACTAAACTTTGTAAAGAGTTCACTCTCGCTTTTTCAAAGTCGCAGCTGAGGCATGTACTTTAGTTTCCAACCTGCGTATTTCCTGTTCATTTAGAAAGTCTCGTTATCGCGTTATCTTACTCCACTGCTTTGGGACTTTGGCAGAGTTAGGTGAGCTAAGGGGATTTGCAAGTGTGGAGGTGTGGTTTTCTTCCGCGTTTCTGTTTGGATTTTTGGACGGCTTGGATGTGAGTGAATAATTTTTTTCCTTTATATTATTTTATTCCTTGCTGTTTATTGTTCCGTTTGTGCTTTACTTTCGTAAACCTTGTTCAAATTATCACGATACACGATGTTGGCTGTCGTGGACTTTGGCATTTGCCTTTACTCGTGTTTTAGTAATTTTAAATGTGAACCTCAGTTATTTATCTCCGCTGCCTATGGAGTTTGCAAGAGTTTGGTGAGCTAAGTGGTTAAGCATTATTAGAGGTGTGTTTGTTTTGTCTGTTGCTTTTAGGCTGTCGCTATTGTTTCCCCTCGGAAAGTTTGCACTCACGACTTTGGCAACTCTCTTTTGGCGGATTAGTTTCGTTTTTAAGCTGTGTGTTTGCCGTATGTGTGTTTAATCTCGTTATCGCGTTATTTTCCCTCGCTGTTTTTGGAGTTTGGGAGAGCTAGGTGAGCTAAGTGGATTTGCATGTTTGTAGGTGTGTCTGTGTTCCGCGTTGCTGTATCGCTGTGCAGAAGGCATGGCTGTAAGGGAGTGCGTATTTTCCTTTTAAAGTTTTCGTGTTTTGCTTCTTTTCGAAGCGTCTGTGAGTGTTTCTTGGCTGTCTTTGGGAAAGTTTAGGGAAATTCGATGTGTACTGTCGTTGACTTCGGGTGCTTCCTTTACTCGTATTTTGGTAAGTTAAACTGTTTTGATGTTATCTTTTGTAAAGGTGTTTAGGTGGTGGGGAGGGGGGCTTTGTTTTGTTATGGTGCTTTGTTTGTGTGGAGTCGTGAAAGTAGATCGGTGTTTCCCCTTTAATATCAGCAGGCAGAGTGGATCGATCCCCCACCCCCCATCCTTAAAACAACTCCGGTTTTAAAGAGAAGAAAAGACGGAGTTTTTTTAAGGAGGGGTGGTGGGGGATCGATCCTCTCTGCCTCATCTTTTGTTTCCAGCCGTGTTTCCAGCCACTGATGTTAAAGGGGAAACTCCTTTCGGGAGCTTCAGGCGCCGCGGGAGAGTAAAAGAAAGCCGGCTGCTGTTTGCTTGCCTGTGAGCTGTTTTTCTTTTTAATTTTCCGGGCGCCGTTTTCCTCAGCGTTCTGCGTGGGCGCGCAGGACGCTGGGGCTTGTAGTAATGGGTTGGTGCTGTGTGTTTTTGCTGGGTTTTTTTAAAATGCGTTTCTTTCGATTGGCTGCGGCGCGTGTCCGAACGCTGCGCCGTGCGAGAGCCTCTCAGCGTGATTGGCTCTGGCGCAGCGCAGCGCAAGGAATGTTGGGAAGTGAAGTTCTTTCCCTTTCTTGCCGTTTGTGGGGCTGAGGCCCCCGTGCCGGATTTTTAAATCCTTCGTTGACCTGCGTAGGGAATTTGGCCGTGCACACGAAGGGTGGGTGTGGGTCAGTAGGGCGACGCATAGCAGCCTATAGCCAGTTCCAACGGTTAATGCTTGGTTTTATAGGTTAAGATAGTTAAATGAAAGTTAATTATGTTCCACTGGTGGTGTGTGCATGTTGTAGTTTTATATAAGTTTGTTAAGATTTTTGTGTAGCGTTCTAGATTTTGTTTTATTATAAAAAAGTTACAGGAAATGAACAGTCTGTTTTTGAAAGGTCTGGCATGTAGATGTTCATGCATTGGAGCCTCTCTATTTCATCCTTTCCCTTCATAGGCTTAGCTATGATCCAATTCCAGAAGAAGACCAGAGACCTTTGACATACGGAGAGCTGAAAGAAAAAGTATTGAAAGATGTGAGTTCAAGGGGTGGAGCAGTTTCCTCTGTAATCTTGTGGGGAACATAGAGCAGGGATGGGCAATTTCCAGGTGGTTTCGGGATAGTTTTCTACTTGCCTAGATTTGACATGGGCATCAAAATCCCTTCTAGGAGCAACCAGAGGTGAGTAAAATATGAGAAAAGAGGGCTGTGCTTTATTTTAGAAAAGGATCAACCTCACAGTAGATATGTAACATGGGTGATCTTGTCTCTAGGCCAAGGGTGCCCAAACTTTTTGGGCCGTGGACTGGTCACGTGGTTCAGTGGGGCAGTCATGTGGTTCCTTCCACCGGAAGCAGAAGTAAAATGTGCCTGTGTGTGCGCAGAATACTGCCATAAATGCACCTGCGGCTGTTATAAACGCATTTACGACAGCTACAGGTGCATTTACAGCAACATTCTGTGCATGCGTGGACATGTTTTACTTCTGCTTCAGGGAGCAGCATGAGTGATGCAGGCTGGATGAATTGGCATTGGGGGCCAGATCCGGTTCGTGGGCTGTAGTTTGGGCACCCCTGCTCTAGGCAGTGCAATTCCTACCTTTGATGTAGAGTATTTATTTTGGGTTAAGAAAGTTAGTCCGAAAGAGGCTCCTTTCATGTCCCCAAGTGCAGCTTTAACCTTTAGCTTTCCAGATGTTTTGGACTTCAGCTCCAAGAAGTTCCACCCTGTATGGTCAATAGCAAGGACCTGTGGGCTCTGTAATCCAAAGTATCTGGAGAGAGAAAAGATCCCCATTGACACAAGCATTTTCATATACTGTATATCTGTTAGTACTGTCCATGGAAGGGACTGCAGTGGCTCAAGTGGCTAAGATGCTGAGTGGGAGGCGGAAGGTCAGCAGTTCGATTCCCGAGTACTGCAGGACGGAATGAGCTCCCATCTTTGTCCCAGCTCCTGCCAACCTAGCAGTTTGAAAGCAAGAAATTACAAGTAGATAAATAGGGACCACCGGTGGGATGGTAACAGCATTCTGTGCACTCCGGTGTCTAGTCATGCCTGCCACATGACCACAGAAACGTCTGCAGAAGCAGACAGTGCTGGCTCTTCGGCTTTGAAACAGAGATGAGCGCTAAACCCTAGAGTCAGATACGACTGGCTTTCGAGCAAGGGAAAACTTTACCTTCTACTTTACTACTTACTGTCCATGGGGTTTTCTTGGCAAAGACACTGAAGTGGGTTGCCAGGTCTAGTGGATTGTGTTTAGTCCGAGTTCTCTGCTATGGCCTGTCCATCTTGGGTGATCCTACACAGCATAGCCCATAGCCTCATTGAACCACGCAAGCTCCCTCGCCACAGCAAGGCAACAATTCTTGACAGAGGAGCTTGGCGTGCTGTGGTCCATGGGGTTGCAAAGGGTCGGAATCGACTGTGCAACTGAACAGCAACATAAATGCATGGTAGTGGGGAGCATTTGTTGTGTTACTAATTTGTTGCATGCAAGTAACTATGTGATTTTTCTCTTCTTTCCCCTCCAGGTCATAAGTAAACAAGCAGCACTTTCCTTAAAGAAAAACGTGCAGTTGGATGCAGCGACTACACATCATGTGTCAACGGCAAGCAAAAAGTAGCATCTGTCCTCTTGGGTTTGAGCAGGAATGCATTGTCAGTCTGCCCAACGCCATGCACAGGACAGAAGCCATGCTTGCATTGGCAGAACTGTGTTACGGAATGGTCTTCTTTCTTCGCTGCCCCTTAACGCACCATCATCTCCTGTACAGCAACTTTATTCTTGCTTGAGAGGATTGGATCCTCTTCCTGCTGGTGAAGTGTTCCTCTCCTTGGCTGTTCATTTGATCAAGACAGATGTGGCTGTGTCAAAAATACATAACACTTCATTCTACACCTCCCACACTGCTCTTCAGCTCCTTCACTGAAAAATCTCTTCTAAAGAGAGGATGTATCTGAAAACACTTTGACTAAGAAAGGCATTTTTGTGAGTTTCTAGTCTAATAAGAGGGTACGTCTGGAATCCTTTTGGATAAGAGTGCCCAGCTCTCTGTTTCTAAAACAGGCCACTATTGGAGGAGAAGGGAGTTGACAAAAACCCACTCTTTCCCTAGCAGTCACCTTGTGTCAGAAAAAAAAATGACATTTTAAACTGTCTCCTGCTAAAATTCGCTAAAACCTCTTGAACAGGAAAGTCTTATTCATTCTCAGAGCATTTGAGGCCCCAAAGAGTTGTGCTGGGTGTGTTTAGGATATTTGGCAATGCATTCTTGGTTTTCTTTCCTCTTTTAAAAAAACCACACAACTAGCAGATTCCTCCGAAAGAATGTGACTGTCACCATACGGGCACATAATGTTGCGGTGGTGCGAGTAGTAACCTCAACCATTTACTACTATGCAGTCTCACGCGAAGTACATATGAAATTTGTACATATGCAAATGTACATGAAAACAGCACTCTTGCTAGTACACATGTGAGAGTAGTTTCCTCTCTGTGTGTTTTTTAAAAGTAGCTTTTTGCCCTGCCTTTAGTGTAAGGGTGGTTTTTAAAATCCTCATTTTTCCCATTACAAAGGAGATCCTCAGAACTTGGCCCTGCCCTGCCTTGCCCTGCCCTCTCTCTCCTACAGTCCTCCTGTCTCAGTCTTTCTACAATGTCTAAAATAGTGATGGCAAACCTTGGCACTCCAGCTGCTCTTGAACTTCAATTTCCAGAAACTCTGATCAACAGGAGTGCTGACTTTGGGTTTCTGGGAATTGAAGTCCAAGAACACCTAGAGTGCCAAGGTTCGCCATCCTTGGTCTAAGAGAAGACTCTTGGGCAAACCAATTCTTTTCCTCATAACGATCATCATGAAAAAGGTCTTGATAGTTTCACTGAATGAAAAAAGATGTATGCTTTCAATCTTGATCTTCCCATAGATGTGAAATGTGGGGGTTATTTGACATGGGAGGGTATAGATGGAGGGGGCCTCGTGTCAAATGGTGCACTACATGCACAGTTGTTGTAACCGGTGAAAGAGACTGTCTCACATTTCTTTTAATTATCAGTGTAAACTGGAAAATAATTATTAAAATGTTTAATTGCTAGTTTCATGGTTGGCATCTGATAATTTGGGAAGGTCGGAAAGAGAATGGGGACCCAGGGATTACATGTTTGTGGACTGGATAGAGGTCAGGTTCTAAAATGTGTCTTAAGTGCTCTGGGGAGAAGCATAATCATAACTGGCAAATGATCATGGTGATAACGAAACAGCAGCAATACTTGATTTTCATACCTCTGGCAGAGCTGATCCAGTACTCATAATTGTGATACAGGTCAGCTCCCATATCCACGGATTCAATTTCCATGATTTCAGTTATCCATGGGTCTAAAAATATTCAATAAAAACTCTTGAAATACATATGTATTTCTATGGTGCATTACCAGAGCTGGCCACTAGACACCACTGCAACTGAATATTTACAAGGAACAGAGGTAGCAATTTTGGTAGCCCTCATGTAGAATGATGGAGACGCTGTCTTTCCTTTGTTTCATTGGTAGGTGGTGCTCCCCCACTTCTATGACTCAGGTATATTTATTAAATATAAGGTTTGCTGTTATCCATAGTTTAAGGTACCCGTTATAGGTCTTGGAAGGTATCCCCTGTGGATTCAGGGAGAAACCTGCATTAAAACTAAGGGAGTATGGATACAAAGAAGACAACATGCTTCCACACTAGCCTTTTCCTCTAAAATTGCTATCATTTGTTGTCTCACAGTTGTACTTAACATAGGCAGATGGGTGAGGGACAGGAAAACAAAGAGACTATTTAAAACACAGTCTCCTGACAACTGGGAAACAGAGACTGATTAGGAAGAGTCGATTCATTATTCATTTCCAGGTGTTATTTGAAGGAACAGATAGTCTGGATCCATTTCAGCTGGAGTTTACACTGTGGTATGATACTGAAATGGCATTGGTCACCTTCTGGAAATGCTATGTAGTTTAGGGATCGAGGGCTTGGTTCTCCATTGGTTTTTTGTCTTTCCATAACAGTTTATCCAAGATGGTACATTTTGGGGATGCCATCTCCACCCCATGGGATCTCCATGGGGTCAACCATCTCCCAAGTGCTTTTTAATGCCCACAATGAAATTGCTGGGAGAAGTAATATGGAGATTTGGGGTCCACTGTCACCAGTGCACAGACAGCTCTGTCTCTTCTTTGGCTCATTGGCAGGCAATGCTGTTCAAGTCCTTGAGTGCTGTCTAGCATCAATAATGGACTAGATAAGGGCCATTAAGCTGAAGCCGAATCCATACGATTGAGATCCTACTGTTAGGAGGTTTGTCAGACTAGTTAGTAGGAAGCTTATCTGGTCTTGATTGAGTTACACTCCCATGAAGGATCAACTCCACAGCTTGGGGGTATTCCTGGACTTTACACGCTCTGTGGTGGCTCAAATATTGGTTGTGGCCAGGACTGCCTTTCATAAACTCTGGTTGATTAGACAGTTGTGCCTCTACTTCAGGGGTGCCCAAACTACAGCCTATGGGCCAGATCCAGCCCCCGACACTAATTCATCTGGCCCATGCTGCCCTCGTCGCTCCTGGAAGCGGAAGTAAAAAGTGCCTGGGCGCATTTTACTTCTGCTTCCGGGAGCGACGAGGGCAGCATGGGCCAGATTAATTGGTGTCAGGGCTAGATCTGGCCCATGGACCATAGTTTGGGCACCCCTGGTTTAATCAGAGAAAATGGCATCTTAAAATCTATCTCATCCTGTTGTAAACCAGATTGCAAGACGTGTTTTACTTCCGCTTCCGATGGGAGGAACCACGTGACCAGCCCACTGAACCATGTGACCGGCCCACGGCCTGAAAGGTTTGGGCACCCCTGCTCTTCTTGGATAAGAAATGCCTAGTAAGAGTAGATCATACATTAGTAATCTCAAAAATAGACCGCTGTAATGCTCTCTGCTCATGAAAACAGTACGGAAACTTCAGCAGATACAAAATGTGGCAGCCAGACTGGACCAAGTAAATTCAGTTGTATATGGTGCACCTTCATTGATTCCCTGTTGGTTTCTGTGGTCAATTCAAGGCACTGGTTACGACTTCCTAATGGTTTAGGACAGTGATGGTGAACCTTGGCACTCCAGGTGTTCTGGAACTTTAATTCCCTGAAGTCCTGATCAGCAGAAATGTTGACTTGGGCTTCTGGTAATTGAAGTCCAAGAACACCTGGAGTGCCAAGGTTGGCCATCACAAGGAGATGCCAAGAAATCAGGCCTTTTTGATGGGGGGGGGCAGTCAATGGAAGAGGTAATCAACAGGGATATGCCAACCTACTCCCTTACATTCAGGAAAATTGCTGCTGCTTCTTTTTTTCAGCCCTGAGTGAAGCTGCCAAAATGAAGCCACTTTGGGGCGAATTCATTTTGTAATTCCTTTCGCCCGACTCAGTGTGAGAACTATTTAAAACTGCCTATAATAACAGTCTCAAGGATGCTGTTAACATTAATAATTTTTAATTCACCATATTGTTGAACATATTGTTATGAGGGGGCTGTGGGGTTTTAATGTTTTAACTTTTAAATTGCCCAGAATAGTGCTTGCACTAATGGGGCAGTAGATAAATTGAATGATTGGGCTGAATGAACAGAATGAATAAATGAAATTTTCTGCCTTGCTGAACTGGAAATGATTAAATAGCAAAAAGAAGGGGTAGGAGGTTTGAGGACGATGCTGAACTAACATTCCAGGGCAACTTTGCTCAGAGGTATATTGCATACAGGTGAAACTCAGAAAATTAGACTATCATGCAAATGTTCATTCAGTTCAGTAATGCAACTTAAAAGGTGAAACAAATATATGAGATAGACTCATTACATGCAAAGCGAGATAGTTCAAGCCTTACTTTGTTATAATATTGATGCTTATTGCTTACAGTTTATGAAAACCCCAACCCCCCAATCTCATGTACCCCATAATCATCACATAATCTCATGTATGCTGTATGCCATGATCATCACAATTATAACAAATGAAGGCATGACATCTCTCGCTTTGCATGTAGCGAGTCTATCTCATATATTTGTTTCACCTTTTAAGTGAAATGAATGGACATTTGCACGATATTCTAATTTTCCGAGTTTCACCTGTAACTTTGAAAAGTTGTTTTGGACTGCCGCTCCCGGCCTCCTGCCGGACTGGATAATTCTAAGGATTGCCGTCCAAAAAATGTAATGTCTAAGTTGTGAGACATTTGTGAACCAGAAAAAAAGAAGGGTTCTGTTGACTAATACAACACTATAGTAAGTGCTGTGTAGGCCTTCCATTTTAATACTGACATGGTGGGGGCATGTTTTGATTATGGAGAATCATCCAACAACATGTAGGCTACCCCTTAACCATTAGGTGTCAGCAGTGTCCTAGAAGAGGATGATGATAATGCAACTGGAGGAAGAGGAAGGTTGGGAAGAGAGTACTGTTGTAGTGGATGCTGTGAAGTTGAGCATGGCAGGTGAGGAACAAGAAGGATGGGAATCATTTGAAAATCAATGGTGATTGTGCAGTGGCTTAGAAGGTAAGCAAAGGCAAGTACCGGTAACTAAAATTCTTGGGTTTTCTTTGACACTTGAAATGCAAGATTGCTATAAAGGTAAAGGTCTTCCTTGCTTGAAAGCCAGTTGTATCTGACTCTAGGGTCGGGTGTGGTGCTCATCTCTGTTTACAGCCCAAGAGCCAGTGCTGTCTGCATCTGTAGATGTTTCTGTGGACATATGGCAGGCATGCCTAAGTGCACAGAATGCTGTTTACCTTCCTACCAAAGCAGTACTTATTTATCTGCTTGCAATTTCTTGCTTTCGAACTGTTAGGTTGGCAGGAGCTGGGGCAGAGATGGGAGCTCACTCTGTCATGCAGCACTTTGGTCTCAAACTGCTGACCTGCCAAACTTCTGGTCACCAAGTTAAGCTTCTTAACCACTAAGCCATTGTAGTCCCTTAAAGATTGCTATTGTACAGTACATGGGTTTAACTCACAGGTAACCATCCTAAGACAAAGCAGACTTTGTTGAGTGCACAGAACACATCTCAGGGAGAATGTAGGGGAAACTATTATGTTGATAAGTCTAAGAAAGCCATTACTGTATGGGATAAATAATATGTCTTCACATACAGAGGCGAATGTTTGAGGCACAGCCTAGAAGCCCTAGTACACCTGGAATATTTGGATGAAGGGGGCTGATTGGATTTATCCAGCTCATATAATAGAGCAAAGCATGCTGTCCGCAGTGAATTCCTAAACCTTTTTAAAGAACAGGAAGGGGAGGGGGAGGTGTCTGATATTTCTAGTCCTCTTCAGTACTTTAATGGGAGTGGAAAGCACAGCGTCAGTGCCAGGAGCTCAAAAATAATCATAGCATTTGTATTGCATTTTCAGTTCTAATTGCTCAGCCTGTGTTATCCCTGCACACATCATGCATAATCCTTATTAGCAACAGTTCTTCTTTGTAGGTTGCATTACACCGGAGTTGGGTAGACACAAGATGTGCATGGAATGAAGCAGTATTCTGTATGGTTGCTGGGATAATGTCCAAATTGGAATAGCTTCTTATCTGGCCCTGCTTTTTCCACTCTCATTTAGTTTCTGGGCTAAAGTAAAAAGTTTGACCTCCCTGTTGCTTTACAGCAAAGTCCTGGAGAGTTATGAATTTTGTTATGGTTCATGGTTTTGTGGGTGTGAGTTACATCAGATAAAATCTGCCTTGCATGTAGTTGTCTTTTAAGATGCCACACCTCTGCTTATTGATTTGCCTGTGCATAGATAGTTGTTGGGGGGACTGCGGTGGCTCAAGTGGTTAAGACACTCAACTCATTGACTGGAAGGTCAGAGTTCAATTCTCAGGTACTGCATGACAGAGTGAGCTCCCGTCTCTGCCCCAGCTCCTGCCAACCTAGCAGTTTGGAAGCAAGAAATTGCAAGTACTGTAGCTAAATAAGCACCACTTCAGTGGGAAGGTAAACCATGTTCCATGCACTCCGGTGTTGAGACATGCCTGCCACATGTCCAGGGAAACATCTGCAGATGGGTAGCCCCATCTCTTTGCCTAAGGGGGAAAGATAGAGGGGGGGGTTCTGTTCCGTTACCTTGGTTTTATGTTTACATACATGGGGACATTTGAATTTTACAGTGTTTTCTCTGCCTACCAGAAAGAATCCTAAAAAAAGAAGGGAGAGGTTCGGCATGAAAGCACCCTCTGTTTTTCAGAGAGGGACAGTGTGGAAATAAAACAGGAAGAGGAAGAGACAGTCTGCTGTAATGGGATCTGCCTGAAACTCTCGTGGGTGGGATCCGAGCCAACATTTCAGTCTGCGTATTAGGGCTGGCTGTGTTATGTAGGAGCAAAGAGCTGGCGGACACAAAGAGCAGGGAATTTATACAGATAAAGGCCAGGGCTTAGCAGAGGTGCTGCAAATATCAGCCTCACTGGTCCATTGGGTGGAGGATGGGAAGCCTCCACTCAGAGAGACTAGGGAAGGATACAGCCTTTGTGACTTTTTCCTTGAGACAGAAATAGTTACCAACGAGAGAAAGACAGGAGAAATGTTAATGAAATACTTGTAGTGAGTAATGCTGTGCATGTGAGAAGCGGGTGGAAAAAATTCTCTCTCTCACATGTCTTACCAGAACTTTGGATCATGTTTCGTTGCCTATGGTAAAAACAATGAAGTGAACTAGATTATCTGTTACCCTGTGGCAAAAATACCACAGGCACCCCCACTCTGACAGTAAAAAAATAGATAGATTAGATTAGACTAGATCAGTGATTGCAAACCTATGGCACGCGTGCCAGAGGTGGCCCTCGGAGCCCTCTCTGCGGGCACCCGTGCAGTAACCCCAGCACAGAGTTTGTCCCGCCAGCAGCCCAATGGAAGTGCCTCCTCCCTCCCCCAGCACAGAGTTTGTCCCGCACCTCTGCCCAGCAGCCCAATGGAAGCGTTTCCTTCCTCTCCTGTTGCTGTGTTGGCACTTTGCAATAAATAAGTGGGTTTTGGGTTGCATTTTGGGCGCTCGGTCTCTAAAAGGTTCGCCATCACTGGAATAATAATAATAATAATAATAATAATAATAATAATAATAATAATAATAATAATAATAATAATAATAATAATAATAATAATAATAATAATAATAATAATAATAATAATAATAATAATAATAATAATAATAATAATATTTTGTCAGAGATTACTCTGGGTTGAAAGGATTTTTGCTGGAGAAACTCCATTCAGGAGATGCCCAAATGAGGCTCCTTTCATGCCCCCAAGTGCAGCCCTCAGGTATCAAAACCCGACCTTCCCGTCTTCAAACTCAGTGTCTCAACCACTAACTAAGCCACCAAGGGAGCTGCAGAATAGCTAGATAGATAGATAGATAGATAGACTGACTGGGCTGACTGAGAAATTGACAATGGCCAAAATAAACAATAAGTACTGTGACACTTTTAAGACTATTTAATTAAGCTATTTATTTCAATGAGAATATTCACCTATGACAATCTGTTACTTCGTTAAGAATTTAACTTTTCTTATCAAGTCAAACCTACTGCCTGAGGCTGCTAGATTTAGGTGAGATTTTAAAAGGGATTTGTTAAATTAAAGGAAGATTGTTCCAGCTACCACCATTAAATGAAATAGACAGAACAACACTACTCAGGGCTGAATTTGGAAAGGATTAATTGTCAGGCTATATAGTGTCAATTGGCTAGGGATTGTTGAGGGTTGTAGCCCTGACATTTTTCTAAGGTCTGGTTTGGGGCAATTTTTTCTTACCTTTTAACATATCCTGCTGTTTGCTCCAGGAGTTTAGAGGAAAATGCAAAGTTTTCTCTCTCTCCAGCTTCATTGTGTCCATGGTGTAGACCTGGGAATAAATTGAGAAGAAGACCTCTAAGACTTCTTGAGGCTGAGTGTGGGGGATTCAAACCTATCACTTTGATTATCTTTCTATGTACCAATTTAAAGAGGTCAATGGGGAAGGGCTAAAACTTTCATGTGCTGCTCATACACTTTCTAGGAGCATCTGGCTGGGCAGCCATCATTGAAAACAGGACAGTTTGAGCCAAGAAGTCACAAGGAGACTCTTTTTTGCTTCAGTCCTAGCCAAGTGCTCAGGAATCTAGGAGAAATCTCTTCTTTTGACTGTCCGCCACACATCACTTTCGTTCCAAGGCAGGAGAAAACGTTTTACCTTCTAGATCAGGGGTGCCCAAACTTTTCAGGTCACGGGCCAATCACGTGGTTCAGCGGGCTGATCATGTGGTTCCTCCCACTGGAAGTGGAAGTAAAACGTGCCTTGCAATCTGTTTTGCAACAGGACGAGATAGATTTTAAGATGCCATTTTCTCTGCTTAAACAAGGGGTGCCCAAACTACGGCCTATGGGCTGAATCCGGCCCTTGATACCAATTCATCCGGCCCATGCTGCCCTTGTCTTCCACTTCCGGGAGTGACGGGGGTGGCATGGGCCGGATGAATTGGCATCAGAGGCCGGATCTGACCCACAGGCTGTAGTTTGGGCTCCCCTGTTCTAGATTTATGCATTTTCAACAGCCTGGGATTAGGGAAAAGCAGGGCATTTGAAAGAGAAAATAAATGTGAAAAGTGGACTTTCTACAATTGATTAATTGCTTAATTATGAAGGCCATCTTTCTCATTTTAGACAGGGTGAGGCAGCCTCCTTAGGCAGTAAATTTTAGGAGTGTGCTGAAAGGATAGCTTGTTTTTAATTTCTTAGTTTGTTACAATTGTATTTTTTTGCTCCCAGAAATAACTGCTGGCTTTGAGTACATTGTGACTTAGCAGTTATGAGGGACTGTGAACCTCAGGCAACAAAATATCCCAGGCTACACCCTGTTTATGGAACGCAAGGCCTGAAGATGGGCAGAAACTTTGGGGAGGTTTATTCAGGATAGCAGCCTGTTGCAGCAAAAATGACAAGGAGCTTGGAATCACTTTATTTATAAGTACAGTAATACAAGTTTTATTGGCAACAGTTTATTTTAATGTATGTATCCCCCTTTTAGATGCACAGTTTGATCTGAGCAGCCAGCCATGTGGCGTAAGTTACTAACTTTTTTTCTTTGCTCTTCAACCCGCTGGGTTGACTTAGCCTTCCAGCCTTCCAAGGTGAGGTTGGTAAAATGAGTACCCAGCACGTTGGGGGCAAAATGTTAATTAATTTGTGAACCGCCCAGAGAGTGCACTAAGTGCTATAGGGTGGTATGTAAGTGTAATTGCTATTGCTATTTTCTTAGATTAGAGTCTGGCTAGGTTATCCTGCTATGGTGATAGAGTAGACCAGTGGTGGCAAACCTATGGCACGTGTTCCAGAGATGGCACTCGGAGCCCTCTCTGTGGGCACCCATGCAGTCACCTCAGCACAGAGTTTGCCCTGCCCTCTCTGCCCAGCAGCCCAATGAGAGTGCTTCCTCCCTCCCCCAGCACAGAGTTTTCTCCTCCCTCTGCCCATCAGCCCAATGGGAGCATTTCCTTCTGCTGCTGCGTTGGCACAATTTACAATAAATAAGTGGGTTTTGGGTTGCAGTTTGGGCACCCAGTCTCTAAAAGGTTCACCATCACTGGAGTAGACCATACTGCCAGCGACTCAATGCCAGCAGCAGTTAACTAATCTGACAACCCTGAGGACTATCAGCCTGGGGTGGCAAAGTCCACAGGGAAGAGTGATGGACCCCAAAGTGGATTAAATCTCATTTGGATCCATCTTGATGGATGGCAGCAGCTTCATCAATACTGGCCTGCGGCTGAGGAGGACTTTGTGTGTCAAAAGGTGTGTCAATACGAATGGGTTTGCTACGATTCATCCGCTCCACTCTTGTCGCTCCCGTACGGGCACGTTTTACTTCCGCTTCCAGTGCGGGCCGGATAAATTGCAGCAAACCCACGCGTGTGGATCCACGAGGGCTTTGGCTTCTGGGAACTGAAGTCCAAGAACATCTGGAGTGCCAAGGTTCGCCATCACGGGTCTAGACGTAATGGGATCCTGGACTACACAGAGACGGGGGATGGGGGAGAAATCTCCCTTAGGGTACAGAGGCGGTGGCCTCCGTCTATTGTATATTTTTCTCCCAGCAACGGCAACAACAAAACACTCAGCACCCCCGCCCCCCCCATCATCTCCTCCGCCGTCATCGCCCCCCCCGCCGTCCACCCCCTCTGTCTCCGCCCATGCCCCACCTCTCCCCCGGCCCCCTCCCTCTCCTGGCCCAAATCTTGCGCTACCTCCCTTGGGCGGACCACGCCCGGACCCGAGCGAGCTTTCCTGCCTGCCTGGAGTCACTCTTGCCCGGAGAGCATCTCTCGCTCGTGTGCTGTCCCCGATCCCCGAGAAGTAAGGCGCATTTTTGGGGTGGGGGGTGGGGGTGGGGGCAAAACTCGGGCGATGAATCAAGGGGGAGGAAGGGATTACATTGGGCAAGAGCACGCACGAGAAGAAAGGGTTAAAAAATTTTTGGGGGGGGGGAGTTGAGTCGAGACTCCCTAAACTTGGTTTTTCTTTTGCCATGGGTTAAAATGCAGTGGCTCAAGTGGCTAAGACGCTGACTGGGAGGCGGGAGGTCGGCAGTTCGATTCCCGAGTACTGCCGGACGGAATGAGCTCCCGTCTTTGTCCCAGCTCCTGCCAACCTGCAGCAGTTCGAAAGCAAGACATTGCAAGTACTGTAGATAAACAGGGGCCACTTCGGTGGGAAGGCAAACAGCGTTCCGCGCGCACTCCGGTGTCTAGTCATGCCTGCCACATGACCACGGAAACGTCTGCAGAAGAAGCAGACAGCGCTGGCTCTTCGGCTTTGAAACAGAGATGAGCACTGCACCCTAGAGTCGGATACGACTGGCTTTCGAGCGAGGGAAACCTTTACCTTTACTAAACCTAAAATGCAAAGGTAAAACCCTCGAAAGTGAAAAGTCCGGGGGTACTTTAAGTAGCCGGGGGTGCTTAAGCTGAACTGGGTAGGATCTAATATGTTAGACCTCGGAGTTAGGATCGAGAGCTAGACTTAGGATACGAGCCAGGCTGTTTCAAAGGGGAAGGTTTTTTTTTTTTGGGTGGGTGGGTGGAGTTTAGGAGTTAGAATGGCTACCTTTGGGGCAACTTTCTGGAAAAAATGGGGCGTCTTCTGACTTTTTGAACTGCTGGGTGGGGTGTTTTAATGAGATCAGACTGCCTCGTTTTAGAACCAGCCGGATTTAGGAAGTCCCAACTTGGGGTGGCTTTTTCTGAGTTGTATTTTTCTATTTTTTTTGTTGCCCCGCCTCCTTCGACCACTGGGTTCTGCATTATCTTGTTTTGTTTAAGAAACATCGTCTGCACACAGTGGATCAGAAGCTCCCGGCTGTGCAACCCAGCCATAGTCAAAAGCGTGGATTCCAGGTCTTTTGGCATTAGTTTCCCCATCATCCCCTCCCTAGCATTGGACAAGCAGGCTGGGATTCTGAGACTTGTAATCTAAGATACCTGGAAGGCAGCAGGTGGGTGGTTAGAGATGCAGAAAAGCTGCTTTCTGGACTGTAACTCCCAGAATCCCCGTGAGTAGGAGACTGCAGCGCAAAAATTAGTTTTCCAGACACTGCGCATATAACTCCATCTTCCAACCCTAAGCATGGCGACAGTGAGGAAATCAGTTGAGAAAGCATTGCTTTTTTGGGGGGTGTGTTTGCATGAATGCGTTCACCTGCACGTGTATCAGTGCCACTGAGGTATGCATGGCTATAGTAAACAGGTGTGGTAATGGCAGCATCTAAGCATAATATTGCCTTAATTTTTAAGATCCCACAAACATTTGGAGCTGTGTTTATATATAAACATGCTTTATAGGTCTGTTCACTGAGACGCAGCTTTGAAGTCAAGATTTATAAGGTTGCACTGTGACAAATAATGTAGTGTACAGTTTCTGGATGCTTGATGAAGTGTACTCTAGTCTAGGAAAATTGTTTGGCAGTGGCTAGAAAGAACCTCCAAGTTTAGCAACGGTGTACCTGTGAATACTAGTTACTGGGCAGTGACAGCAAAGATAATGCTTTTCCTTTTACAGTATTTCCTATTTTTGGGCTTCCCAGGAGCTTTTTCATAACTAACGCCATCTTCAGTTTTCAGTCCTCCCATGTTTCATGTTTTCCCATCATTTATACCCCTACCTTTTTTTCTGTCAACACAACAACAAAAAAATACAGAAAGGAGGGGGGGGATCAATAATTAAATGTGATTTTTTGATTAGTAGCACTTAGGAACCCTCTGGCTGAGAGTATCCTTTGATAGGATCTCTAGAAGGTCTGATTTTTAAATCTGGAGGAATCTTAAAATCTGCCAGACTCCAAGCATCAAAGCTTTATATCACTCTGGAATTCGTACTGAGAAATGTGCAAAAGAGAGAATGCCATATCATGTGCTTTCATTTGGACTGAGAGCCCCCACCCCCAATTCTCACTCAGATACACCCGCCAAACCCTCACATCCCCATAGCAGTGGGACACGCTTCTGTATCCTTTGCATGGGAACAGATCCGTACTATGTCGTAGGTTCGTCTCATATAGGGTGTGGTCCTCGCAATGGATCATGGAAGACTGTAGATTGTATCCTTCACCGTGCACATAGTAGGATGGATGGCTTCTTGAGTGGATTGGATAAAGTGCGCATGAGAAAAAAAAGTAATGCTCTAATGCTTTGCATTAGTGGTAGCAATACATGTGTTGTTAAAACATGAGAGGCTTGCCTTTGACCGTGTGATATGATTTGTAAGGAAAGGGGGCGGGGGAGAGGAATATTGTGATGAACCATGTGTGAGGTAGCAGAGAATTCCATAAAGTTGGGTTATCAGGAACCTCTGTTGGGGGTGGGACTGCGGTGGCTCAGTGGTTAAGATGCTGAACTTGACAATTGTAAGGTTGGGAGGTCAGCAGTTTGAGACCCAAGTGCTGCGTGACTGGGTGAGCTCCCGTCTCTGTCCCAGTTCCTGCCTGCCTAGCAGTTCGAAAGCAAGAAATTACAATCAGATAAATAGGTACTGCTAAAATGGTAAGGTAAAAGTGTTCCGTATGCTGTGGTGTCTAGTTGTGCCTGCCACATGACCATGGAAATGTCTGCAGATGCTATCAGCGCTGGCTCTTTTGCTGTAAAAGGAGATTAGCACCACACCCTAGATTCTGATATGACTGACTTTCGAGCAAGAAGGGTAAATATGTGCATGAACACCATGGATTTAATACTTAAGAAGAGGAAATAGCATGTGTAAGAAAATAGGTTTCTTATATCTAGTCTAAATAGTAGCATAGACCTTTTACATACATTCCAAACAAAGGGTGCGGTCAGCTTGTGGCTTTCCAGATATTGCCAGATTGAAATGCCCATCTTTCCTTACTGTTGGCTATGCTATAGGACCGTGATGGCGAACCTTGGCACTCCAGATGTTCTTGGACTTCAATTCCCAGAAGCCCAAGCCCCCCATGAATCCACACGAATGGGTTTGCTGCGATTCTGTACGGCGCGTTTTACTTCCACTTCCAGGAGCGACGGGGCGGCGGCGTGAGCCGGATGAATCGCAGCAAACCCATTCGTGTGGATTCATGGGGGGCTTGGGCTTCTGGGAATTGAAGTCCAATAACATCTGGAGTGCCAAGGTTCGCCATCACGGCTATAAGAGATGGTAGTTAAAACCCAACAGCATCTGAGAGACCCTTGGCACACATCCAGAATCCTTGGCAGTTGTAACCGAAGCTGGCCCAGTCTGTGATGATTTTTGTGTCAGCCAACACATGTTAAGGTGCTTGTAGCACTTGCCAGCTTCAAAGTAGGAAAATGGAAAGTGCATCATCTCCCAATTTATAAAAAGGTTCTCTTTATTACTTAGGATAATGAAGATTACCAGCAGAGACGGCCCAACAGAGTAATTATTTGAAAACCCAGCCACTGGGATGAATTGCACTTGAGTGAACACTAATACCTGTGATGCCATTCAAGCAACACCATTCAAGCATTAAGAAATACTGCTAGATTTTGCAACTAAATTTTACTCTCTTCCTTCTGCCCTTCCCTGCCACTAATTGAATCAAATAATATTTTCCAATCGAAGGCAATGCTTTGCAGATTACGACATTACTTAACATTGAGAAATCACTTAAAACACAAAGAACATTACTTTGCTTTGTTAATCCGAGAAGCTGAAATTATTCTAAAATCATGCCATGACTTTACATCCCAAACTTTGTTCAACTCGTTACCCTACTCAGAGAGCCCTAAAGCCACAATTTCAAGATTTACCGTCTTGTGATGCTCTTATTTATTTCTTATACTTTTAAACCACCTCGTTAGCCAAGGCTGCTCGGGGCAGTCAAACACCCATGATAAAAACACACAACATAACATTTTAAAAATTCAAGATTATAACGTTTATACCCAATCAAAGCCTATCTGATTTCATATACTGAACAATATCTGTTAAAATACATAAACTTGGATGGCTTTGTTACAGAGCTTGGAATAATTACTTTTATGGGCTACAACTTTTTGGGGAGTGGTATTTGAAACAAAACTCTCTTCCATGTGTTTAGATTTATCCAGAGTTGAATAACAGATCCCTTTGTGACTTGGTGTTTCCTTCCAGAGAACTGTAGGGTATTTTGCTAAGCTCTATCATTTCTGTAATGCCCCCCCCCTCCTATGTAGCTAAGGGAAAACATGCAGCCTTCCCACTCTCTAAAGGGGAATTATGCCACACCCTGCTTTTAATTATCTTTCTCTCTACCTACAGGGATCAGCAAACTTGGCTCTCCAGATGTTCTTGGACTTCAATTCCCAGAAGCCCTTGATTAGCAGGTGCTGTGACTTGGGCTTCTTATAAATTGAAGTCCAAGAACACCTGGAGAGCCAAGTTTGCTGACCCCTGCCACAGATGATGGGTAATATTAAATTTCCCTTTACATTTTGCTTCTTTCATGAGTTTTCAGAGTAGTCATAAGGACACTGCTGTTTTTTTAACCTCCACAACTTTCGGTGGCACATGCACAGAATAAAAACTGCTTCCTAAACATCACTTCAATTCCCAGAAGCCCTAAATTCCCATAAGTCAGATGTGACCTGACAGCACATAACATCACAGTGTTGTGAACATAAGGATATTGGAATAGCAATGGAATATTGCAGCTCCTGTTAAAAAGTGTGGAGATGGTAATAATATTCCAAGCTCTGTAACAAAGCCATCCAAGTTTATGTATTTTAACAGATTTTGTTCAGTATATGAAATCAGATAGGCTTTGATTGGGTGTAAACGTTATAATTTTGATCTTGTATATTGTTTGAATTTAGATTTTGTATGCTGCTTTTGTACTTGGATATTGTATTTATGTATTTGATTTACCTGTTGTAAGCCGCCCTGAGTCGGCCCTGGCCGAGTAAGGCGGGGTATAAATCGAATAAATGAAATGAAATGAAAAATAAATGATTGTGTGCTGTCAGGTTAGTTCTTCCTTATGGCAACCCTTTCCTGGACTTATTAGAGAGAGAGTACTAGGAAGTGGTTTACCACTCTTCTTCTGGGGGTGCCCTGGGACTATCTAGCTTTTTCATGCTACATAGACTGCTTCTTCTCTTAGGAGGAACAGTGGGGAATCAAAGTCCCAACCACTGAGCTATCTAGCCCGCTGTGAATATGGTGCTGCCTTAAACAAAAAATCCCTTTATATGTGGTCCTGTGAATTAAGAATACAGGCAACTATTCTTCCATCTACCTGTAGCACAGGGGGTGGCCAACCTTGGTGTTCCAGCTGTTCTTGGACTTCAATTCCCCAAAGCCCAAATCAGCACACCTGGAAATTGAAGTCCAACAACTGCTGGAGCCCCAAGGTTGGCCACCCCTGATCCAGCACAACTGTGGCTGGCAGCAACTCACCCAAGTTTCAGGATCAGACTAAATCTGATATGCTAAGGATGGTAGGTGAGATTATTGTTGAGAATCAGATAGGGATGTTTTACCAAACATTAATAAAAATAATAATTAAAAATACCCAGAAGGCGATTTCTTCTCCTTCGAGTTCTTTTTTCTTTCCAAGCTCCAAATAATTGACATGGCGATATGTGTCTGGATAGGCTAGAGTGGCATTTTACTGGAAATTAACGCTTTTGTGAATTGACACTAAGAATTGCTTTAATAATTTTACCATCAGTGTAGTAATGAAGTGCTCAAAAGAATGCCTGATTCACAAGTGCTTATAGGATATGCTAGGCTGGTTTTGAAGCACTCTGCTTTTAATTATCATGCCCCTTCCATTAATCCTTTCTCTTTTTAATTCTTCAAAGCTCCAGAAGAAGAGCTTTGAAATCTAAATTAGAAAAACAAAGAAGGTGGTGTTTGAAGCTGGTAGGAGAGGCCCCCAAACCCTCGTTGGTGGATAAACAAGCGTCAGGATTTGTAAGAGAATCCAAATGTCCAATTTTGGAAAAAGAGGGATTTTCTCCAAGCCTTATATGGCTAATGGCACAAGTACTCAGGACTCCTCCCAAGTGAATATTTCTGACTTTGCCAGGCCCCACCCCTGGCCCAGCCTCTGCCACAGCAGGAAATCCAGATGCAGAAGAGGCTACTGGTGTTAAAGCTTTTCTTTTCTTTTTTTGCAAGAGAGCTCTCATTGGCCAGGCACAGACTACTATTTGACACGTTGGAAATATTATCCCGGGCCCTCCACCCTCAGGAATCCCCATTTGCTCAGCCAGCGAACCAGAATGAGTCATGTCTGACAGACTATGGAGGAAGGAGACCTTTCCAGTTGTGGTTAATACCTTCTCAACAGGGCTGCGGGAGAATTACTGTTTTGAACACTATTTCCCAGTATCCCCCAACCATTGTGGCCATTGGTGGCTGGAGAATTAGGGGAACTGTAGTCAGTGCCGGCCCGAAGCAAGTTTTAGGATGGAGCGAGATCCAACTATGGTGCCCCTTGGTCACCCCCAATATATGGGGATAAATTAAGTTACTTGGCGAAACTTTACACATGCTATACCACTGTGGCGCCCCCTGGGAGTGGGCGCCTGGAGCGACCGCTCCATTCGCCTTATGGTAGGGCTGGTCCTGACTGTAGTCTGCAAAGTGGAACTGCAGTTGTTCAGTGGTTAAGATGCTGAACTTGATGACTGGAAGGTTGGCAGGTCAGCAGTTCAAGACCCAAGTGCTGCACGGTGGCGTGAGCTCCCGTCGTCTGTCCCAGCTCCTGCCAACCTAGCAGTTTGAAAGCAAGAAATTGTAAGTAGATAAATAGGTACAGCATCATTGGAAAGGTTGCAGCGTTCTCTTTGCATCTAGTCATCCCTCATGACCACGGAAATGTCTGCAGATGCAGATAGCACTGACTCTTTGGCTGTGAACCAAGATGAGCACCACACCCTAGAGCCTGGGTGGCCAACCTTGGCACTCCAGCTGTTCTTTGTCTTTAGTTACCAGAAGCCCAAATCAATATACCTGCTGATCAGGGCTTCTGAGATTTGAAGTCCAAGAACAGCTGGAGTGCCAAGGTTCACCATCACTGAGTCAGATATGACTGGCTTTTGGGCAGAGGAGACCTTTATAATTTTCCTAGTCTTTCTTTGTACCACAGGGCTTGGGCCTCCAGGTGTTCTTAGACTTCAATTTCCAGAAACCCTGATCAACAAATATGATGACATGTGCTTCTGGGAATTGAAATCCAGCATGGGAATTGAAATCCAAGAACACCTGGAGACCCAAGGTTAAGAAACCCTGTTGTACCAGATAGACACTCTGTGCTATTTTGGGTAATTTTCCTGTTTCCAAGAGAAAACTGTTGCAGAGTTCAGTCTTTCTCCCTCCCATTTGTTGATCTGAAATATACTCTTGCTGCATGTCAGCCTACAATGTGTACAAAGCATGAAGACAAATAACTCAATAAAAACTAATTTGTATGCTGCCAGAGAAATCTGTATGGTGCACCATAGAAGGATAATTAATTGAACAAGGAGAGATAATGGAAGAGACTCATAAATAAATTCTGGATAAACGAGAAGTGGTTTAGCCTGGCTATTTAAAAAATAGTGTTGTTAGTCTTAGATGGCTATATTATCTTTTTTCAAGGAGGAAGGGAAAATTTTCACCGTTAGAATAGTGATAAAGGTCATGTGGACCTTCAGTTCCTGTTCTACTCAACTTTTATCATTTGTCACTATTCTATAGGGTTGATGAGAGCTGTAGTCTAGCAACATCTGCCTTCCCCACCAGTGTTTAAAAATGGATCCTTTGAACAACATTCCACTTCTTGCCCTCATTGCATTGTTTTAACCCCCACACACACACACACACACTAATTTTATGTTTATTTCTACACCTAAGAAACAGCTCCTAATTCAATCAGATTGAATTACCATAGGGTACTAGCAGCTTGAAAGCAAGCAATTGCAAGTAGATAAATAAGTAATGCTTCGGCACGAAAGGTAACAGCGTTTCGTGCGCTCTGGCATCTAGACATGCCTGCCAAATGACCATGGAAATGTCTTCAGATGCAGAGAGCACTGGCTCTTAGAGTCCGAAATGACTAGCTTTCGAGCAAGAGAGACTTTTACCTTTACTAGCTGGTTAGCTCAACGGTTTAGGTATCTGGCTGCAGAGCCAGAGGTTGGGAAATCAGTCTCACACTATGCCAGCCTGCGGCCTTGGGCAAGCTGCACAGTCACAGGGGACTTGTAGAAGGAGGAAATGGTAAACCACTTATGTGCATTTGCTGCCTAGAAAGCCCTGGAAAGTCAGGATGGCAACCTATTATTATAGGTGTCTGTGTGATTTCTCCCTTGGCGCAGATTCCTGCTGGAGCTCAGGGCAAAACGTACCAAAAACAAAACAAGAAAAACAGTTTGGGTTGGGCAAGCTTACCATAGCTACCATTCACTTTCAGTGTTGCAATCACACTGATTAATAGCACCCTTATATCTTTGCTAGTTAGGTTATTTTAAAAAGAAACATCTTAGAACCATGATGTTGAACCTTGGCACTCCAGATGTTCTTGGACTCCAATTCCCAGGAGCCCAAGCCCCCATGAATCCGCAAGAATGGGTTAAACTGCGATTCATCCGGCCCACACTGCCCTCGTCGCTCCTGGAAGCGCCTTTTTTGGGGGTTTTCCCCGAAAAATTGGAAAAATTTAAAAAATATATTATGGAATGTTTTATTTTAACATGATGAATAAAATATTTTAAGATAAGGTTGGGTTCAAATATTTTATAAATAATCTCTACAAAAATATGTATAGTATCAGATTATTTTCAATTTTTCCGAAAATTTCTGTTTCCCCCTGGAAAAAAAAACACGTCCCCCCCCCCCCGAGCTTCAACATTTCTGGAAATTTTACATCTCTACTCCCAACTGAATTGGAATGCATGACAGATGAGAAACACAAAATCCTAGATAATGCTTAAATGCAGTGAGGTTCTGAGTGATTTGCTTTTCCTTTGTCTATTATAATAATTTCGTGTCAGAGATTACTCTGGGTTGAAACTCCGCTCAGGGGATGCCCGAATTAGGCTCCTTTCATGTACCCAAGTGCGGCCCTGACCACATATTGGTGACCACACCCAGTAACATCTGGCTATTTTTCTAAATTAGTCCTGGGTGGGGCAGAAAGCAGACACTTTCTGATTTGAATAATAATAAGCAATAGCTCTGAAACATTACTTGATTTTTATTCTTATTATTTTTACTATAACATTCAGAGCCTTTGAGGAGTCCTTACATTGGACTGAGTAAGTTTAACCACAGTTGAAAGTTGTTCCATGGATAAAGATCCCTATGGAAATCTATGATTAGCTCTGTCATCAATATCTATTCCTTACATAAACAAGTCTTTAAAGCACTGGTTTCTCAATTTTGGTCTTGCAAATGTTTTGGATTTCAACTCTCAGGTGCCATAGGAATTCTGAAAGTTGGGGTTCAAAATATATGGAGAGCCAAAGATTGGGCAATATTGCCTTAAAGGTTTTTTTAGCAGTCTATGAAGAACTGCTATACTGTTTGGGTGGTCTGGTAAAACTAGAGCAAATTAGAAGCAAGATTTTATCTCCTCCTTAATTAACAGTTACTAATTTATTAAATTTTTAATCATTTCTTCACTGCAAGAATTTAGATTGGGGCATGTGGACCCTCATCCGTTTCCCCTGTCAACAACCATGTGAGGTGGGTTGGGTTGAAGGCAGGTAGATGGCCCAAGATAACACAGAAAGTAGGTACTGTATCTGAATCCATGTTTCACCATTATCAGTTTTGCAATCTAACCAGTACACTCTAACCATTATACTATGTGGTGAATTAGTCACAGCTGGCACACCTCAGGGGCATGAATGTTAGGCATGAAGTCTCTTGTTTGATTTTCATATTAGATACGCATTGGCTGGATGGCTTAATTTTAGCTTTCTTCATGAAGAGAATCGTGCTTTGTTATTGTGGTGTTGCGTGGATTGTTGATTGTGATGTCATTCTTTCAATACTCAAAAAGCACCTTTGTCCTGTAGTTTCAGGACAGCATACACTGCTTCACCTCATCACTTTGACCCATGAAGATAAAAGTCGGGAGCTAATGATAGCCCAGGATCACCTAGTGCAGGGGGTTCACAAGCTATGGGCCAAACCTGGCCCACGGCACCATTTCATGTGACCCATGTCACTGCCACCACCGGAAGCGGACACATTTACGACAGCCGTAAATTCACTCACGACTATCGCTAGCACGTTTACGACAGCTGCAGATGCATTTTACGGCAACATTTACAGTAGTGGGGACCATCAGTCTGATGGCGTGGCTTGGAAATTTTGAGAACCCTTGACACCTAGTGGACTGAGTGTCTTAAAGGGGATTTGAACCTATGCCTTCCATCAGTGGTTAAGAAGCTTGCCTTGTTAGCTGGAAGGCTAGCAAGTCGGCAGTTCAAGACCCAGGTACTGCATGACAGATTGAGCGCCCGTCTCTTTCAGCTCCTGCCAGCCTAGCAGACTGAAAGCAAGAAATTGCAAGTAGATAAACAGGGACCACTTCAGTGGGAAAAGATCTTGGGGACATGAAAGGAGCCTCACTCGGGTGTCCCCTGAGTGGAGTTTCTCCAGCAAAAATAATTTCAACCAGTGGTGGGTTCCAAATTTTTTTACAACCACACTGTGGGCATGGTATGGTGGGCGTGGCCAGGGGAAAGCCCTGTGTTGCACCCGAATTAGGACTACTTTATTTCAAAACTTAGATCATACCTGTCAACCTGCGGCTCCAGAAAAAACGGGACCTGCGCAGATCGCTTGTGCACAGTCGCTTTCCAAGCATGCGTGGAAGGGTTTTACACTTGTGTAGAACCCTTCCACACATGCGTGGAAGCGCTCCGCCGCTTGTGTAGGGGCTGCACAAGTGGTGTAGCGCTTCCACGCATGCGTGGAAAGCGTTCCCCCCGCTGCCAAATTACGGGGTTTTGGAAGCGCGGGGCGGGTTATGACGTCAATCGGCGTCAAATTACGGGGTAATCCCGGCCAAATTGGGATGGTTGACAGGTATGACTTAGACGGGTAGGATCAGCCAGAATTTCTGTTACCAGTTCTTGTGAACTGGTGCAAACCTGCTGATGCCCACCACTGCTTTCAACCCATTATCTACTGCACCACATGCACCACATGCACAGCACCACTTTCAAAGTAACTGGAAAAGAAATGGATTTTGGCAAGAACAGTGTATTGTTGCATGCTACCAGTGCTTTCATGCATGGTATTTTAGGATAGATTGAGGCCTTTATGGCAAACCTTGGCACTTCAATTACCAGAAGCCCAAATCAGCACTCCTGCCAAGGTTCACCATCACTGTCTTGATCAATCAAGCACAATTAACCTCACAAAAGACCTGCTTCCCTATTGTTGACCATCAGTGGGATTCTGAGAGCTATAGTTAAAAAAAAAAACACCACAACAACCAACAACCCTGCAATTATTCCCTGAACAATTAACATTTCAAATTCACCCATAAGTGTGTGATGACATCTTGCAACTACATTTTTAACTACATACAATGTGAATCATATGACAGGATGTTTATCAACTACGTAAAAGCAAAGATAGCAATGCAGTATAGGTTTGTGAAAAGAAAGACGGGCTAAAGTTCGACAATGCAGAGATGCATATCAGTTTTCATCTGTCAAATTTCTGGTAGATTTTGCAACTGGTCAGTGTAGATTTTTGAATCTTAAGCTCTATGATGCAGAAACAGCAAAAAATTTTTTGTCAGCCTGCCTCAGTTATGTCGTTGAAATGAACAAAATATTTGCATTTTCTTTTGTGTGTGTAAGAAAATGAGATCAGTTCAGTGCCGTTACTACCAGAAGCTTGATTCTAGGGTCCAGGAACAGCCATTAGAGACACGCCCTATTTACAGCTTAAAGCAGTGATGGCGAACCTATGGCACACGTGCCAGAGGTGGCGCTCGAAGCCCTCTCTGCGGGCACCTGTGCAGTCACCCCAGCACAGAGTTTGCCCTGCCCCTCTGCCCAGCAGCCCAAAGGTAGTGTTTCCTCCCTCCCCCCAGCACAGTTTGCCCTGCCCCTCTTCCCAGCAGCCCAATGGGAGCGCTTCCTCCCTCCCTCCAGCACAGAGTTTGCCCTGCCCCTCTGCCCAGCAGCCCAATGGGAGCGTTTCCTCCCTCCCCTGTTGCTGTGCTGGCACTTTGCAATAAATAAGTGGGTTTTGGGTTGCAGTTTGGGCACTTGGTCTCTAAAAGGTTTGCCACCACTGGCTTAGCAGCTGTTACCTGCTACAGAGCGGCAATAAAGACAGTCTCTCTGTGTTGGTGAAATCAGACCTCTCAAGAATCCCGTGCTTAAGTCCTAAGAGGCAGTTACCTAACAAGGCAAGCTGATTTATGTACTCCTGGAAGTGAGAGCAGCTCTTGTTTGTACTCAAATGCTGTCATTAGTTAAGACTTTCCCACTTCTGCCCAGTGGCAGTCTTTAATGTCTTTTTAACCATATGGTCTTTTGTATTTCAGTGACTAGGTCTCAAGGCTTCTAGAGAATTTGTCAGCCTGCATTCTAGCTACCCTTTGATTTTGATTCTTCAGATTCTACTTGCATTCTGGAGTCCCTTATTTAACACACTTGACATTTCAAGGATAGCTTTGTGCTGTTTTTTGTTAGTTCTTTGCTTTTCACTTGCTTTATTGATGTGTGTATTTTATTGATTTTAGCTAGCGTCTTACAACAGTTTTATTCTGTACAGTGGGATACAAATATGTTAGATAAATTGTTTGTAGCATTACTTTCAGAGGGAGCCATTTGTGTCAGATATCCTTAAATGGATATTCCTGAGGCAGTAATGCTAACCCATACAATGGCCTGATGTTCATTTCATACTTCCTGTGGCACTTCCCGTAGATATGATATCATGCACAGATAAGCCTTTTTCTGTCACTCATTTGCTCTTTCACAATCCTCTTTTTCTTTTTTTGCAAATAATTTATGATCAGTTTTGTTGTCCTGGTAACAGTCTTGTCAACATATTACTTCAAGACATATATTTAGTACTATATATTTGAGTAGGTTCATGAAAACACCATATGGGCATCCTGTTTCTACATGACTTGCTTAATGGTGAAAATAAAGTGGTAGGATATGTGCATTTCAGTCTGAATCTCAGTAATTCTCATATACTGTAATATAGCCAAATAAAGCATATTATTAGTGTTTCCATTTTACAGATCAGAAAACTGATGCGTGACTTTGAGTGACTTGCCTACAACTACTGGGTGAATTTTTAGTACCATGAGAAAGGGATAAGTTGAACCTATCATGTTTTTTATGTTGCAGATTGGTAGTAGGCTGAAAGATTAATCTAATATATTTAAATACCACTTTTCCTTGATGGAATGCAGGGCGACGTACATATGAATGGGGCAATTTTTCTCCTTGAAGACTACACTTGCTAAAGTGTCTAGCTATCAGGGTTGGGGGTCATAAGTAGATGTGATTCCTTTCACTCAGTTTTACTCTTATTAAAGAGCCCCACAAGGTAAATTAAATTGACTGATGGTGATTGGTGATTGTCCAACATTCACCTCATGTCTGAGTTGGAGATTTCACCCTGAACATCATCAGTCGTATCCTGACACTAGCCAAAAGGTAATGAACGTGTGACCAGACATTGTTAGACACAGACCATTGTCCTGGCCCATGTTGACTCAAGCTGAAGAGCGTTGGGTCCAATAACATTTGGAGTGCCACCCAATTCTCCTGATGCTGGGCTTTAGCTCCCATGAATCCTTCCATTACCGGTAGTTGAGTCTGATAGGAGTTATGACTGAAGAACATCTAGAGCAGGGGTTCTCAACCTTTTTGAGTACAAACATGAGCTGCTCTCACTTCCAGACGGCTGAGTGGGCTGGGCTGGTGGTTTCCCCCACCGTAAATGCTGCCGTAAAACACATCTGCAGTTGTTGTAAATGCATTTACGACAACAACTGGCACATTTATGGCTTTTGTAAATATATCCACTTTCACTTCTAGTGGCGGCGGCGATGTAGGCCACATGAAATGGTGCTATAGGCTAGGTCTGGCCCGCGGACCATAGGTTGAGAGCCCCTGATCTAGATAGCGACTTAAAAAAGGAGATAGTAATTGTGTGAACCAGTGGATGAAGTGATGTTTATACCTGCATACCCCAAGGCAACACGCGGTTGACTGAACCATTTTTACATCGTGCATTATTTATCTTAACTTTATCTTAACTTTTCTCCCTAGGTCCAAAATGCCGGTAACCCGTTCAAAATCTATTGGCAACACCAGTGCCCTGACTTCTCAGCTGGGCATTGTCCGCTTGTTAGAAGCAATTTTCACATGTGTGGCCTTCAGCCTGGTGGTTCACCGGAATGCCTGGTATGGCCGTAATGGCGATTGGTGCATGTTTTCGTGGTGTGTTTGCTTTGCCATCACAATTGTCATCTTGGTGGTAGAATTTGCTGGCCTTCAGCACCGCATGCCAGTCTCTTGGAAAAACTTCCCCATCACCTTTGCCATGTATGCCACCTTGATGTGCCTCTCTGCTTCCATCATCTACCCAGTTACCTTCATTCAGGACCAGAACCTCGGCCGTGAGGAGCGTGGATACCGTATTTCTGCCACAGTATTCTCTTGCCTCGCCTTCATAGCTTATTCTACAGAGGTCACCATAACCAAAGCTAGACCAGGAGAAGTCACCGGCTACATGGCCACCGTTCCTGGACTGCTCAAGGTAGTGGAGACTTTCATTGCTTGCATCATCTTTGTTTTCATCAGTGAACCAGTTGCCTATGACAGGCACGAGGCACTTAAGTGGTGTATGGCCGTCTACTGCATCTGCTTCATTCTCTCACTGGTAGTCATCATCCTTTGCATTGGTGAATGTACTGGATGGCTGCCCTGCCCATTCAACAAGTTCCTGAGTGGCTACACTCTTCTGGCCGTAGTCATGTATGCAACAGCCACCATCATCTGGCCAATCTACAACTTCGACAGGAAACATGGAGGAAATCCTAATCGACCGTCAGGCTGTGGAAGAGGTGTCACTTGCTTTTGGGATAAATTGGTTGTCATTGCTGTCCTGACAGCTCTCAATCTGCTGGTGTACCTTGCTGACTTGGTATATTCTGCACGGTTGATATTCATCCAAGGGTAGAGAGTGGAGGGTTGTGCCAAGAGTTGGGGAAGAGAAGGTCAAGAGAGAGCAAGAAGTCAACAAAGAGTAGGGAATTGCAGCAGAAAGGGAAGACAATAAGTATCCTTTTTGCTGTCTTTCCTTCTTACTTCTCTATTCTTTATTCTCCTGTCTTAAGTTTTTTCCTTCTGTCCTTCCCACTCTTCATGTGCCATTCATTTCTGCACTTACTGTTTGCAGTCTCTCATAAAAAAAATGTCCCCTCCAACCTTCCCACTAACTCATGCATCTCTTTCACTGAATATTTCACATGATCTTCAGCTCAGCATCTTCCCCCTTACGTTATGTCAAAGCCTTGCATTCATGCTCTTTCCTTGTGCACATTGCAGGATATTGCTTTCAGATGTTCTTGACCGTTGCTCTTTCTCACCTGGCATAGCGAACGTAGAGCTTCAAGATAAGATTTGGTGCTGTTTAAATTGGCTGTAATGCAGGTGTATTCATCAGAGGAAAGTGAATGAAGGAGAATGCTCTGGTACTTTGTTCATTGCACCTTTCAGACAAGTGCATTCCAATATGAACGTACACCTTCTTGAATTCTCTTTATGCAGCTCTTCTCTAGTTCACAATTATCCTTTTCCTTTCCATTATATATTTGCTCATTCAGTAACTGTTTTTTTATCTGCTGACCCTCATGATGGCTCTTTTTTCATGCCATCAGGTCCTTGTATTTCTTGGAAGCAGAGGGAGGGCAATGGCAAAAGTTATCTTCTTTCTACTAAAGTGGCATAACCATCAAGCGCGGCTCCCAAAAATATGGGAAATTGCTGCGCATGTGCAGGTGCACATGCACAGAGCCCATTTGCGCATTGCAGAACCCATTTGTGCATGCACAGAACCCATTTGCACATGTGCAAATGGGTTCTGCGCATGTGCACATGTGCAGTAACCCCTTTCCCCGCCATTCAAAATATCGGACGGCAGCAGGAAAGGGGAGGAATGAGTGCCAAAATACGGGAAATTCCGGCCAATATGGGATACTTCACAGGTATGCAAAGTGGAGGCTCTGGGTTAGGCTAGGAAGACTTCACAAGTGTCTTCAGCTTGACTTTCCAATTGCCAAAGAGAAGCGCTTGGGAAAACTCCCCTTTAAGGTACCCCATAGCTTTCATGTTAGAGTCTTAAAGTCAATGCATTCGTCTTCTTAAGTTGTTTTGCTTTACATTTAATTTTTTAAAGGCTTTGCTGAATGTATTTCTTAATCATCAGTAAACCTAGATAATCTGTTGGAAAAATACAGTCTGAAAGTCTGTATTAGCTATAGATGGATCAGGTCTTCACAGGAGTGGTGCAATGTGAGTAGATCACATTGTCACCTCAATAGAGAATTTACTCTGTAGTTTAAGAGGGCAACATTCAGATCATTGATATACAGAAGACAAAAAGTCATGCCTGCTTAGTGAGAGATTAAAGATAAAATGTTTGTGTTTAACTGTTAGTATGGCTGGAAAGAAAACTATGTGAATCCCCAAAGGATTTCCATAAAAATTGTTGTCACTACAGTGTCTTTTATCATGGAAAGGAGTTTACTTGTCCACATTAAGAAGTAGCCTCCAGCTGAATTTACAGAACCCAATCATGCATTATTGGGAGTTAAAAACAACCTTTTTGTATTTAGGGGCCTTAAAGAAAATGCTATAAATCAGGAGTCAGCAACCTTTTAAAGTCGGGGGCCAGGTCACGCTCCCTCAGACAATTGAGGGGGCTGGACTGGTGGTTCCCCTGCCATAAACACTGCTGTAAAATGCATCTGCGGCTGTCATAAACGAGTTAATGACAGCCCTAGGACAGGTTTATGGCTTTTTATTGTTCACAGCTGTTTACAGCACTTCTGGTGCAGTGGCAGGAGCAAGAGCGTGGGGCTGGATGATTTGGCACTGAAGGCCGTAGGTTGCCGACCTCTGCTATAGACATTGCTATACTGAAGCAGTGGCATTTGCATTGGAACTGCACCTTTAATTCTTGACCTAAGGGTCAAAAAATCCTTGTCTGCAGTTTGCTTAGAAAGTAGTGCATAATACCAAATGGCAGTATTGTTCATGGGCAAAGAACCTTGTATTTTGACGCTTAAAAAATGTTGCTGACTTTCAAGTGTCTTTGATGTATTCAGTTTTGGTTTTTCTTGTGGGAGAAAAATTGTGTATCTATGAAGTGTTAAAATTATACTTTGTCCACTTTCTTGCTTTGGTTGCTTATGCAGTATTGCTGAAAAAACAGCTGGGGATGTAATTGAGAGCAGTCTTTTCAAACCCAACATCCTCCAGATATGGCACTCATAAGCCCACAGCTAAGGCTTGACACATCTGGAGGGTATCACGTTTGAGAGAGGTTGTTGATGCAATGATGTTTCATCACAGCGTACCTTAAGAACAGTGGCATTCTTATCAATTCAGTGCTAGGCTTTAGTTTTACATATTTTAAGGACTGAAATTATTCTGTTTTTATTATTTGCCTTTTGAAATAGTTCTGAGCATCATACGGCGTAGCTAGTACTGTATGCTTCTTTCTCTCTCTCCCCCCGCCCACCTTAGTCATGTTATCCTTTACTCCTTTCACTGTAACTGCGGTGCTATTGTTTGTGAGTTTTTGTTTTTTATATGCAAATAATAAATAAATGTGTATAAAATAAAAGGCAACAGTATGACAAACAACTAAGTTCTCTCATCTTTTGTTTTTATTTACAAATATGCCCCAAAGATGCTCAACAATAGGTAATGCAGCATATTTAAAGATACACATTTTATTGGGTATAAGAGTTTCTAAACTGTAGGTCATCTCATCAGATACATGGAATGTCATCTCAGTTGGTAAGTTATTGTATAACCTGCTTGGGTGAATTGGTGCATGAATGTAGTCACTGGTTAACACATAAATAATCCTGTTGGTTACTTATGCCAGTATGAACACAGCAACCTAAATCACATTGATGAATTGCATCTGGTTAAGGAAATGGTGCTTGTGTTTCATATATCACGCACCAAGACCAAACCATGCGACTGGCATGTGATAAGTAGAACACATGAAAACTCATTAACTAATAGCTCAGTTCTAATCTTTTATTCTTCAGCAGACATAGAATCTATTGCCCCTCACTCAAATCTTTGGAGGGGGAATGTGCAAACTTCCAGTGCTTGAAGAAAAGGCTAAAGCAGTGGTTCCCAACGTGGGACCCAAGCCCCACAGGGGGACTTCAATTCCCAGAAGCCTAAGTCAGTACATTGACTGATCGGTACATTAGCTTTGGGGAATTAACTTAGGCTTCTGGGAATTGAAGTCCAAGAACATCTGGAGTGCCAAGGTTCGCCATCACGGGTCTATACGCACACACGCGTGTGTGCGCGCACACACACAAAATTCCTCTCTCTGTAGAAGTTTTCAAGGCAATTTCCTGGCATGGGTCGTCATAAAACAGCAAATCTGTTCAGATCACACCCTCTGTGTAGAATGGGAAAATAGGTTTGTAGTAACAGGTCCTAGCCTATCCCTCTTTCATTGATTTGCAGGAAAACACACAAACACCTGAGGATTGGAAATTTTACATTTGGACTGCTAACTCCAAGAATCTCCTGGGCCAATGATGGCTAACTTTGGCACTCCATGTATTCTTGAACTTCAATTCCCAGAAGCCCTGATTAGTTGGGCTTCTAGGAATTGAAGTCCAAAAACACCTGGAGTGCTAAGGTTAGCCATCACTGGCCTAGGGTACTGGGAGATTCTGAGTTGTAGACCAAAAAAGTAACTTTATTAAGCTCTGCATAAACATGTGTATGAATGTACAACTCTGTCCAACATGATCAGACAATACTATGAGCACTAAATGCATGTGGACTGTGGATGGGGCCTACTCCCCCCATGCAACATCTTGCTCTTCTAGCTGGTCAGATTTATATATAGAAACCAGCCCAACTCTAATCTTCTGTTCTTCAGTAGAATCTTGCCCCTCACTCAAATCTTAGGAGGAGGAGGACTCTGCACATTTCCGATGCTGGCGCAGAATCTAAAAGGTACAGTCCAGAAAAGGTTGACCACTTCATTCTACCATAACACAACATCACCCTGAAGGCACCCAGATCTTGTCTGGTTTTGGTAACTAAGCAGAGTTGGGCCTGCTTATTGTTTAGATGAGGAGACCATCACATAATGGACAAAGAACAAGAACTATTTAAGACAGGAGTTTGCAACCTTTTTAAGCTTTGGGGGCTGGACAGCCATTTTGCCCTCCCTCCACCACATGGCACTTCTGGGTGTGGTGGAGGCGGTGAGGAGCCACATGAAATGGCGTCACCGGCTGCATTTGGCCTGTGGGCTGCAGGTTGAGAGTTCCTGATTTAAGATCCTTAAGCAAAGAAAGCTCCAATATCTTGGCCATACAATGAGGAAAAACATAAAGTGTAGAATACTCCAACTCTCTCTGCAAGGAAAAACCCCTGGGAAGAGAGGCCTTGGATATAGGTGGACTTCATGGCTGAAAAATCTGAGAGACTGGCGTGGCATGTCCTCGGAAGAACTGTTCTGAGAAGTCAAGAACAGGAAGACTATTGCTTTGATGATAGCCAATAGATATGGCACCTGAAGAAGAAATTGGAGAGTTGCTGCCAGAGATGTACTGTATATTGATATTGGATGAACCGAGCTAATGGTCCGATTCACCGTGAGGCAGCTTTGATGTGGCTAAGGAATAAAGGAGCCCCGAGATGTGGGGAAATGGGCTGCAGTGGCTTAGTGGTTATGATCCAGGTGTTCTTGGACTTTAATTCCCAGAAGCCCAAGTCTCTGAATCCACACGATTGGGTTTACTAGTAAATAGGATTCATAGACTTGGGCTTCTGGGAATTGAAGTCCAAGAACACCTGGAGTGCCAAGGTTTGCCATCATGGCCCTAGAGCCGTGATGGTGAACCTTGGCACTCCAGATGTTCTTAGACTTCAATTCCCAGAAGCCCAAGCCCCTGTGAATCCACACGAATGGGTTTGTTGTGATTCATCCGGCCTGCGCCACGCCGCCCTAGTACGGGCATGTTTTACTTCCATTTCCTGGAGCGATGAGGGTGGTGCGGCATGGGCCGGATGAATCGAGGGTGGTGCAGCATGGGCTGGATGAATTGCAGCAAACCCATCTGTGTGGATTCACGGGGCTTGGGCTCCTGGGAATTGAAGTCCAACAACACCTGGAGTGCCAAGGTTCGCCATCATGGCCCTAGAGCAGGGGTTCCCAACCTACGGTCCCCAGGCTGGCCCGCAGCACTATTTCATCCGGCCTGTCGCTGCTGCACCTGCGTTTACGTCAACTGTAAAACACACCTGTGTATGTGTAAACGTGCCCGCAGCTATTGTAAATGTGCCCACTTCCGGGGTGTGTGGTCAGGCACACTCAGCTGTCCAGGTGGCATGGTCAGGCTCAAGGGTCAAAAGGTTGGGAAACCCCTGCCCTAGAGTCTGATATGACTAGATTTTGGTCATGGGAGACCTAGGATGTCAGGCCTTCGTTTAGTCCCTATATAAAAGTGGTTAACTTCTCATATTCATATTCCATCTCTTTGTCCAACTAGGTCAAAACAATGTTCGTGTTTCTCCTTTTCCTCCTTTGCCAATAAATTCCACAGAAGACTCAGACACCAGTGTTGGTTGAAAACTAGGGCCACCTTTATTGAACAATTAACTCAGATAATAGCGCTGGGTCTTCAGAAGGCATCTTTGCAGTGTGGTCTGGGTAATCCCTTTGAACCATACCTCTTTCCAGGCCTGGAGGGCCATGTCAACCTTTGGAATCCCCTCTTGTTTACTCCTACTATCCATCTGACACACGGCATGCATGAGGTAGCAATTGTCCCCAGGTGTATACCCAACCCTCCCTGGGACTACTGGTTCAGCAATATGCACTTTCAGTTTGTAACCATTGACCCTGGGGGGCTTGAAATGACCGCACTACCTTCCAAAAGGTGACCTAAAAGCAGTCTCTCCTCTCCAACCGCCCAATATCCTCTCTGTGCATGATGGGACAGGCAAAAAAACCCATACCACATAGCCAGTCTAAGTGTGAGTCAAAAACTCCTGTCCGGCCTCAAAGCGACCAGCTACTTCTCGCCATGCACATCAGGGTGGGAGGGAGGGTCACTATGAAGCCTGATCAAAACACACGGTGTTGTGGAGAAAACACAGATACTGTATTTGTTTTCGAAGTGGTAGCTGTGTTAGTCTGTGCAAGCATATCAGAGAGCTAACAAAACAAAAGACGAAAAATACTGTGGCACCTTAAAGACTAACGCCTGTATTTTAATGTTAGCTTTCGTGGATCAAGTTCACTTCACCAGACACAAATTCATCTTGCAGAGAAGACTCAAAAATGTGGGCTGGGAGGAGGGAGGGGGGATAGTTGTTTCTCATGGCAGCTGACCTCTGACTGTACCTTATTCCATAAAACTTCCTCAATCAACTCATTAGGATACAGTATATATGTCAGAATGTTTATTCCTCAAACTGATTCCCATCAGAGTTGCTTGACAAACTGATTACATTTTATTATTGGCTGTAAATAACTCATTGATTTGCATGTGCATCTTCTGAACCAATCAACTTTGCCCAACCACTGTGGGTTTCTATATTTATAAATGTGTACCATGATATCCACTCTGATGTCTAATGAAGTGGACTTGATCCACGAAAGCTAATATTATGAGCACTGAACCTTAGAGTTGGATACGACCAGCTTTCGAGCAAGGTGACCTTTACCTTTACTAGTCTTTAAGGTGCCAAAGCAATTTTGTCCTTTTTTGTTTTGTTTGCTCACAGATATTTACTGTATGTTATACATAAACCACACCCAAACACCCCATGTCTATCTGATACTTGTGGTCTGATATGGTCTTCTGTTACATGATTGGCAAAAGCTATTCTGCTGGTGCAATTTGCGCGGGTGGATGCTTGCTTTATCCTCACAATGACCTTCTGAGGTAGGAAAGAGTGAGAGACATTGGCTATTCCATGGTCATCTGATGAGTTTCACTGCTCAGTGGAGACTTTAATTCACATCTCCCAAGTTCGTGGCTTGTATTGGGTGGAGTAGGGCAGACATTTTGCTTGGAGAAAAATCTCTTATTCCTTCACCCCTCCTTGAAGTTTGTGAATAGGGTTGACTTTGGCTACAGGGAAAGGGGCGGAGAATGGTTCACCCGATGGAAACTCTCTCTCATTTGCTGGAAAGTTTCTGCTTCAGAGAGCTGAATGAACACAGCTGTTGTTCCAGGGATGTTCTGGGCATGTGGACAAGCCAGCAGGGGGTGGGGGATGTTATTGTATGGGTGTGTGCATTTGTAAAGCTGCCCTCCGCATAGCCACATCTGGGTTGCTATACAATCTGGGCAGAGGGGCCATAACGTTCCCAGCCATTTGATGAAACACCTCTTCTCATTTTGGGGTTCTCTGAGCATAAAAGTGGTCTTTGCTCCTTCTGAAATAAAAATAAAGAAAACTCACCCCCTCCCTCCAACCATAACTTCCAGGTTGGCCCAGTTACAATGGCCTTCCCAGAACATCACCAGAGCTAGGGACGAATCGGACGATGGCAACATTTCTAGCCCTGCTTGTTCTGGAAGTTGTAGTCCAGAAAGTGACTTTTTCTCAGCTATGCCCCAGCACAGCAATTGCTGCAAACCAGTACCAGGCTTTATCCTGGCCAGGTTATTCTGCAATGGTAATAGAGTAGACCATAGTACCATTGACTCAACGCCAAGTGTCAGGCGGCGGTTAACTAGCTTGATTACCCTGAGGACTAACGGCCTTGGGTGCCAAAGTACACAGGGAAGGGTGATGGTCCCCCATGTGGATTAAATCCCACTTGAATCCATCTTGATGGAGGGCAGCAGCTTCACCAATACTGGCCTGAGGCTAATGAGGACTTTGTGTGCCAAAAGGGCTCAGGACCAGAAAGTGACTGGCGGAACTGGATCAGTGGTACGGGGGTCATGTTGCAATGCGGAAGGCAGATGAAAGGCCAATCTCTCTATATAAGCCCCATGGGTGGGCGTACGCCCCCCAATTGATCTGTTGCCCAATGATCTGTTGCCCAATGATTTGGCTGATGTCACCAGGCAGGTGACATCATCTGGGATCGTGACATCATTTGACTTTCCCTCTGAGCTCAGTTGAAGTTTTCACAGTTGGGGGAAGACAAATGGGCATGCGAGTTCAGCACTGTGGGGGTCCCAAGACGGAAAGGGGAGGCGCCGTGACCATTGACAGAGAAGTGGGATGGGTGAGGGAAGATAGAGACGGAGGACCCGAGTGAAGCCAGGTAACCAGCTAGTGCATTATATTCCCAGGACAGTCTTCATGGCTGATCGCCATGAGGATCACCAATATTCGGATTCAGATATGGCAGAAGAAGAAGTACCAAGCTTAAGAAGATCTTTGTTTAAACAAACTTCCACAGCTATTTCCCCTTTCCAGTTTGAGCCAGGCATCACGGAAAGAATGGCTGGCCCTCCCCTCCTCTCTCCATCTCAGATAGTTGCATGAAGGGATTATTCCTGCTTTGGCAGCTGCTTCCACTCCAGCGGCAGCTTGGCTAGTCCTCAACTATGGGATGAGATCATGACTATATATACACATTTCTGATTCTACCAGGAACATATTTCCCTGACACCGCAACTCCTTGTTTGCGGCATTTTGGAAAGTCAGCTCCACACCCCAAGCTGAAAACGGGTGGCATCAAGGGCTCTATGGGTGTGCCCAGGGAACCTAGCTCATCACTGCCATTGTTGATTGTTTAGGAAGCCTCCTAAGTTTAGCTCTGAGCTTTGGCTGCCCTGCCTTTTACAGCTGCTATTATTAGGCCCAAATACCTCTGGGTTGCAACATTCTGTGTATGATTTGTTCAGTGATTTGCAACATAAAATTAGGTAAATGTAAAGTTTTCCCTTGTTCAAAGGCCACTCGTATCTGACTCTGGAGGTTTCAGCCAAAGAGCCAGTGCTGCCTGCATCTGCAGACGTTTTCATGGTTATGTAGCAGGCATGACTGGACGGCTGAGTGCATGGAATGCTGTTACCTTTCCTGCCAAAGTGGTACCAGCCGGACAGAGAACGGCCCGCCGCGAGGCATTCCAGAGAGGCATTCCTACAGCTCACTCCTCACTTTCGCGAGGTTTGCCATAGAGGGAAACGCGTTCCGCTCAGGGCAGGCTGTGAGCCCCTGACATCGCAGAGGCCGTTAGAAGGGCCCGTGGCAGAAGGTCCACGCTCCGAGGTCTACCCCAGACACTCGTCGCCCGAACCTGTTGCCTGCAAAGACGCGTCGAACTTCGTCCCGAGAAGGAGACTTCGGAGGACCATCGCAGGTAATATGGGGACTTGTTCTCCTCGACCAAGTCCGTCCGCTAGCCAAAGAACTCGGGAGCAAGAGTTCATAATCCTGGCCAGGGTTTTTCAGTTACGATTTCACAGCAGGGAGCTAGCGAGACTTCTGGCGTACCTCAGGGAACACTGCCTACTTTACCCAGAAGTAGGTACGTTAACCCTGAAGCTCTGGGATCAGATAGGAGACTGCATTCAGCAAACCCCGAAAGCTCCAGGAGGGATAGTCCGCACATGGAGGAAATGTAGGAGACTCTTAGAGCAGATCGAGCCAGTCCGGGTAGAAGCGGAAGAACCCCCGTTAGAGAAGCCATCAGGCATGCCAGTCGAGCCGACTGCGCCCGCCGCACTCTACCCGACATTCAAGTATCAGCAGAGTAGCGCAGGGAGCCTTCCCGCGGTGACAGCTGCAGACGTCACCGAGGGAACGCAAGGAATGAGAGGCGCTGGCGCTTCTCTGACAGCCCCAGGTTCCCTAGTCGTGAAGAGTGCCCTTCAGCGCACAGCTGAGATAGAACTCAAGAAGGGGGAATTGCCAGTTGAACAGCTAGCAGAGCTTCGACAGATTTGTCCCATCCGCTTGGAGATGGACGCGCTCACGGGCGCACAGCAGGTAGTACACTCCCCAGTCCCGTACAAGCTTCTCATGGCTTTACGGAAAGCAATTTCAGAGACAGGGCTCCAAAGTCGTTTTACGAGGGGCACGCTCCAGCAAGTGTGCGAGACCACCATGTGGATTCCTCATGATTGGAAAGCCGTCATGAGGATGATGCTCACCCCCAGCCAGTACATGATTTGGGACAGCGAGTTCCGCCTAGAGGCGCAAGCTCGGGCTGCCAGGATGGGAGGCGCGGTAATCCCTGACCAGCTGTATGGTTCAGGTGCCTTTGAGTCCATCAACGCTCAAATCAACTATTTATCTACTTGCAATTTCTTGCTTTTGAACTGCTAGGTTGGCAGGAGCTGGGACAGATGACAGGGGCTCACTCCATCCATCACAGAGCACTCAAGTCTCAAACTGCTGACCTACTGACCTTCCAGTCATCAGTTTCTAATCCGCCATGGTGGGCCCCACAAAATAAAATTAGGCAATAGCAAAATCTTCCCCTTTCGCATTTTCTGAATGATGTTTCGTATACTCTTTTCCTTGAGTCTTGTAGGCCTCATATTGAGCAGCCAGGACTAAGTATTTTGGCTCTCAGGCCCCAACACTGGAGGGCTAGAAATGAGGAATTGGTGTGCTCTCCTAACCAGCTGCTTCCTTCTGTTATTGTCTACATCAATATATACCATTAAACAAATATTTGTTTTAACTATGATTTATTGGGGTGGGGGGTGGGAGAGAATCCAGATTGAGCTTTGCAAACATGTAAAATAGTCTTGATTTCACTGTCCAATTTTTGGTGGGTTTTCATTCTGGACCCAGATGGCATCCCAACAGTTCTGGCAACAGGATTTTTTTTTTGCCTCAAGTCAGTTCTGCGGTTTCCCCATGCCCATCGGGCATGGAAACGGCCCTTGCAGAGGCCGCTTCAGGAGGACGCTCCTTGAGCCGCGGGCTCTGCGGGCAGCCAAATTAAGGGGGGTGAATAAAATATAGGGTTTGATTCACCCAATTACCGTGACCTGACCTGCGACTCGGCCAAGTAAGCAGATAGCTGACTTCAGTCAAGCATTAAGTACATAGTTCATCTCCCAGCTCGGGAAATCCCTGGCGCAAATAAGCCATGTTTGTCCCTGCCTAATCCCCAAGACAATGAGGTCCCTGAACCCATGTTTGCCCCAGCTGATTAAACTCCCCTTTGAAGAATTCCCCATTAACCCGTGTACGTGAGCGAGGTAATTTTCCTGTCAGGTGACAGCTTGCCACCGTTGCGCTTTTTCCCCTATAAATGATGTTGCCTTTTTCCAATAAAGTACTGATCTGATCTCGCTCCTGTTGCCTCGTGTTGTCATTGATCAGTCTCCTCCGGGCTCTAACGCCGCCCTAGCGGCCAGACATCGCTACAGCTGGTGACCCCGACGTGATTTACTCGTGAGTAAGAGACCCCGGAGAGGTCTACTCGTGAGTAGCGATCCACGCGGTCCGGTTCTGCGCTTGAGCCGCGACCCGCCAGCCCGGAGGATAGCGCGGCGCTCTGGTCGGCAGCCAGCCGGACAGAGAACGGCCCGCCGCGAGGCATTCCAGAGAGGCATTCCTACAGCTCACTCCTCACTTTCGCGAGGTTTGCCATAGAGGGAAACGCGTTCCGCTCAGGGCAGGCTGTGAGCCCCTGACATCGCAGAGGCCGTTAGAAGGGCCCGTGGCAGAAGGTCCACGCTCCGAGGTCTACCCCAGACACTCGTCGCCCGAACCTGTTGCCTGCAAAGACGCGTCGAACTTCGTCCCGAGAAGGAGACTTCGGAGGACCATCGCAGGTAATATGGGGACTTGTTCTCCTCGACCAAGTCCGTCCGCTAGCCAAAGAACTCGGGAGCAAGAGTTCATAATCCTGGCCAGGGTTTTTCAGTTACGATTTCACAGCAGGGAGCTAGCGAGACTTCTGGCGTACCTCAGGGAACACTGCCTACTTTACCCAGAAGTAGGTACGTTAACCCTGAAGCTCTGGGATCAGATAGGAGACTGCATTCAGCAAACCCCGAAAGCTCCAGGAGGGATAGTCCGCACATGGAGGAAATGTAGGAGACTCTTAGAGCAGATCGAGCCAGTCCGGGTAGAAGCGGAAGAACCCCCGTTAGAGAAGCCATCAGGCATGCCAGTCGAGCCGACTGCGCCCGCCGCACTCTACCCGACATTCAAGTATCAGCAGAGTAGCGCAGGGAGCCTTCCCGCGGTGACAGCTGCAGACGTCACCGAGGGAACGCAAGGAATGAGAGGCGCTGGCGCTTCTCTGACAGCCCCAGGTTCCCTAGTCGTGAAGAGTGCCCTTCAGCGCACAGCTGAGATAGAACTCAAGAAGGGGGAATTGCCAGTTGAACAGCTAGCAGAGCTTCGACAGATTTGTCCCATCCGCTTGGAGATGGACGCGCTCACGGGCGCACAGCAGGTAGTACACTCCCCAGTCCCGTACAAGCTTCTCATGGCTTTACGGAAAGCAATTTCAGAGACAGGGCTCCAAAGTCGTTTTACGAGGGGCACGCTCCAGCAAGTGTGCGAGACCACCATGTGGATTCCTCATGATTGGAAAGCCGTCATGAGGATGATGCTCACCCCCAGCCAGTACATGATTTGGGACAGCGAGTTCCGCCTAGAGGCGCAAGCTCGGGCTGCCAGGATGGGAGGCGCGGTAATCCCTGACCAGCTGTATGGTTCAGGTGCCTTTGAGTCCATCAACGCTCAAATCAACTTGCCTCTCGCCACCCTAGAGATGTCAGCCGAGGCTGCCTATAGGGCATACTTCAAGGTCCCAGCGTCTGGCAAAACGGCCAAAAATTACACCGCCATTAAGCAGGGAGCCCAAGAGCCCTACATGGACTTCATCAATCGCCTGGAAGAAGCAATTAGCAGACAGATTGACAATGAGCACGCCCAGGAAGAGCTCATGATTAAGCTAGCCAAAGACAACGCCAACTTGGACTGCCGTAAAGTCTTGCAGTCCTTGGGCAATCGCCCTGACATAACCTTAACGGACATGATTCGAGCATGCTCCGACGTTGGCACAGACTCTTACAAGATGGGTCTGCTAGCGGCAGCGGTGCAGGGGGGAAGAAGACCTAATGGCAAGAACAAAGGGGCATGTCACACTTGTGGCAAGGTCGGTCACTTCGCTAGGGAGTGCCGATCCAAGGGAAGCGGACAAAAGTCCGGCCGTCCCAAGGCTCCGAACACCCTCTGCCCGAAGTGCCAGAAAGGCTACCATTGGGCCAGGTTTTGTCTGAATTCGGGAAACCGGAATCCGGGCACGTCTCTGGCCCCAGTCCAAACAGAGGCTTCCTTCACCCAGATCCAGAACTCCCCAGACCGAGACTAGATTCTAGGCTCATCCCAGGCACTGCGAGGGCACAGGCCAGCCCCAAGGGCAGCACGGGGCTAGAATTGACTTGCCAGGCGGACGTTACATGCGACCTGCCAGGCACAGTCTATCTAGTCGACACCCAGTACATGGGACCCCTGCCCAGAGGCCTTATAGGTTTAGTTTTGCCCCGCAGTGTAGCTGGAGCACGCGGAATTTTTATAATTCCAGGAGTCATTGACTCGAATTTTTCAGGCATTCTCCAGGTCCAGCTTTGGGCGCACCTGCCCCAAACCATCCACAAGGGAGACACGTTAGCGCAACTGATCATGGTTCCTTGTCACTCGCCAGCAGGCAGCCAGGGAAGGCTCAGGGACAGCTCAGAGTCCGGTTCAGCAGACCGCTCGAGCGCGAGTGAGGCAGTGCAAGGATACCAGGTCTTAGCGACAGTGGAGACCAACATTGAGTGGAAACAGCGCCCCGTTATCGAGGTATTTTTGAACAAAAGGGTGTTCTCAGGGTTACTCGATACCGGAGCGGATGTGAGCGTGATAAGCAGGAGCCAGTGGCCAAGAGAGTGGGCCATTGAGCCGGTCTCCGATGTGTGGGGGGTAGGAGGCGTCCAGGAAGCGTTCAGGAGCCGAGAGTGGGTAGAGGTCACAATCCCAAAGGCTGACGGCACAGCGGTAATTCGGCCGCACATTCTTGACGTGCACATCAACCTTTGGGGGCGAGACATTCTCCAGCAGTACGGTGCTACGCTTACCTTCGGGTAATGGCGTTGCCACTTAAATGGCTCACCGACACTCCGGTATGGGTAGAACAATGGCCGGTAGTGGGAGAGAAATTAGTTGCCCTCAAGCAGCTAGTTAAGGAACAGCTAGACGCAGGACACATAGAACAGTCCACAAGCCCCTGGAATTCGCCAATTTTTGTGATTAAGAAGAAGTCGGGGAAGTGGCGACTCCTCCACGATCTCAGGGAGATCAATAAATGCATTCAGCCGATGGGCCCGCTTCAATGCGGCATCCCAAATCCTAACATGATTCCCGAGGGGTGGGAGATCCTAGTTGTAGATCTCAAGGATTGCTTTTATACAATCCCCCTAGACCCCAGGGACCGGGAAAGGTTCGCCTTTACAGTGCCGGTCATGAACCACGGTGAGCCCACGCAGCGTTACGCGTGGAAATTTTTGCCACAGGGCATGCTCAATTCGCCCACCCTGTGTCAAATTTATGTTCACGGCGCACTGGCCAAGTTCCGAAGCCTTTACCCTAAAGCAATTGTGTGTCACTTCATGGACGACATCTTAGTAGCGTTGCCGCAACTTGGCAGCGAAATGTTTTCTGACCTCCAGGCCAGCCTGGGGGACAAAGGCTTACTTATTGCCCCTGAGAAAGTGCAGAGAACCGAGCCCTTCTCATACTTGGGCCATCGGCTTCTCCGCTCTTTCGCAGCACCAGTCCTGCCTCAGATAAATTTACAAGACTCAGTCACCCTTGTAGAATTGCAGCAAGTTTTGGGGAACATCAATTGGGCCAGACCGTATTTTCGTTTAGATACGGATCTTCTAAAACCGCTCTTCTCGCTGCTAACCTTAGGCAAGCAGCCGGCAGACCGGATAAAGATCTCTCGAGACGCGCGCTTGGCGCTCGAGAAGGTGAACCAAGCTCTCAGCCAGAGGTGGGTGGATAGGATCGCCCCGGGGCCATATGCCCCGATCCTGAATCTGTACATCGTGCTGTCAGGATCCATGTTCACTGGGGCGCTAGGAGTAGACTCAGAGAAGGGAGCGAAAATTGTGGAGTGGGTATACTTGCCTAACACCTCTTCTCGGAACATTGTTCCGCCCCAAGAACTGGTCTCCGCGGTGATCTACCGCGGCAGGCTGAGAGCAAGGGACATTTCTGGGCACGATTTAGCTAAGATCACAGTCCCGTTCACCAAGGAACAAATCCATCAGTTGATGCAGCCCGGTGACTCGCTTCCGATAGCTTTGGAAGGATTCACTGGAAGCTTAGCATACCACTTGCCCAAAGACCCTAGGCTTGTCTCACTGCAGACAGGAACAGTCAGTTTGTTCGAATTGCTCTCGCTGGTCCCGCTTCAGGGGGCCAAGACAGTTTTTACCGATGGGGGACGCACATATGGTGTCCTGACTTGGCAGGAGGGCGAAGCTTGGCGCATGCTGCTAACTCTTCCACAGAAGTCCGCGCAGCGGGCAGAGTTGGCAGCCGTGAACCTTGCCTTGCGCACCTTCGCCGAGGAACGTTTAAACATCATTACTGACAGTCTGTATGTAAGGAATTTGCTTCACAGTCTACCGGGAGCTTACATTACTCCCGCGATAGACAAGAACTTGCTCAGTCTGTTTCTCACTGCTCAATTTCACTTGCGGAACCGCACAGAGCCGCTCTATATTGCCCACATCCGAAGTCACCAAGACCTACCGGGTCCGATTTCCGCGGGCAATAGCAGAGCGGATGCGGCGGCAAAGGAAATTCAGCAACATTCAGTTTTGGGAGTTTTCACTACCCCAATCCAAAGCCATGCCTTTTTTCACCAAAACGCCAAGGCACTCGCCAGACAGTTCAATCTGCCACTCTCTCAGGCCCAAGGTATAGTCCGCTCTTGCCAGCATTGCGCAGGAGCGCCGGGGGGGGGGGCCTCGTGGGGGGTCAACCCACGAGGGACAGAGGCTAATCAGGTATGGCAGATGGACGTCACGCATGTGCCGCAGTTCGGCAGATGGCAATACGTGCACGTCTGCATTGACACCTTTTCCCAGTTCGTTTGGGCAACGGCGCAGAAAGGGGAGGCTGCCACCCACGTGGAGCAGCACCTCCTTTCCTGCATTGCGGCGATGGGCAAGCCGCGGCACGTGAAGACGGACAACGCGCCGGCCTACAGTTCCAGGCAGTTGGCCGCCTTCATGGCTACTTGGGACATCAAGCACACATTTGGAATTCCCTACAATCCGCAAGGGCAAGCGATTGTAGAGCGGGTCAATCGGACGCTAAAGTCCTATATTGACAAACAAACAGAAAGGGGGGAGCCACCAGCCCTCCCCAAGTCACAGGGAGAAGCACAGATGTGTCTCAACAAGGTATTGTTCACTTACAATCACCTTAATGTTTTTTCGGATTGCACGCCGCAGGAGAAGCACTTCCGCCGTTCGGAAGCTCTCCCGCGACCTATGGTCCGGTACCGAGTGCCACCAGACCCTTCTTGGAAGGGCCCGGTGCCGCTCATAACCTGGGGAAGAGGGTATGCTGCAGTTATGTCTCCTACAGGTGTCGTTTGGATTCCAGCTCGGTGTGTCAAGCCTCACTTGGAACCACATGGCGTGGACCCAGGCCGACCCGAGTCCGATCCCGGAGATGGAGGACCTCACGCTGGCCGACAAGACCCGCCGGAGGAGACGGCCACCGGCGGCGCCGAAGATCACCTGGGGGATGGTCTTTGCAGTAAAGCTGAGGACGCCCTCCAGCGCGGGGAGAAGGAGCCGACACCGGAGAACCTCGTAGCAGCAGTTTTTGCCCAGATTCATGCCAACTCCATGGCGATCATCGTCATCCTGGCCCTCACCCTGCTCTTGGGGGGAGGCGTTCAGGCTACTCCGATCCAGGCTGACGGTTTGCCGCCTGGGGAAGATCTTTCTGCACGAATGCAGTACAACTTGTGGGAAAGGTTGGCGGGTCTCGTCAACCAGTCCGATTTTTGTCTACGGCAGGACATTGGTTCTGCATCTATCCTCAGCACCTGTCTCATCCCCGTGTGCCACGCTCTGGACGCGCGCACCAAGGATGGCGACTGGTTGTTGAAGGCGTTCTTTGGCCCACACACTCCTACCACCTTCTCAGCATACGCACGCTGGGGGGGACGGCGACTTGCATCAACCTTGCCGGCTGACGCAGCCACTCTCCATACCCCTCGAGTGGCGGTCAGCCCGGACGCTGCTTGCACCCGCATGACCGGCTGCACCTCAGGCGGTCCGACTCGGCGCCGCTGCCTGGACCCCGGCAGCGGCAACTGGACTTGCAACAAACCAGAAACCCTCATTTCGCTGTACGCTCACGTCACCCTACCTTCAGGGTGGTTTTTCACCTGCAACCAGTTCACATGGAACTATATTCCTGCGAATTTGTCGGACTCAATGTGTTGTATCAGCCGTTTGACACTGTTGCTTCCTACTAAGGACATGATTGCCCCAAGCACAAATGTTTCTAATGCTCCACATGTTTCCAATGTTTCAAATGTCTCCCCACTCATACGGCACACACGCACAACCCAGTTAGACAGCTCTTGTGACAGCAGCTTCAGAGTAATGAGTCCCGCTGAGTATGTATCCCTAGCAGTCAGCCTTGTCGGCGTGCCAGGCTTGGCCGTCGGCAACGCACGGAGGATTGGCCGCTTGGCTTGCGGTTTGGCAAAAGCCATTAACCATACCTCCACAGCGATAGCGCTCCTCAATCAGGAACAGGCAGAACTTCGCCAGGCCGTTCTTGACAATCGAGCGGCTATCGACTACCTCCTCTTGCTGCACCACCTGGGTTGCGAATCCTTTCATGGAATGTGCTGCTTCAATCTTACTGATAACTCCCGTAAGATCCAAAGCCAGATCACGAACCTCCACACCATAGTCCAGGGTATTACTGAGGGTTCCGCATGGGGAGCTTGGTGGAGTTCCCTGTGGAACTGGATGTGGTCATGGATTCCCTGGGGGTGGCTGCAAACGGTGCTTAAGGTAGTGGTGGGGATAACCATACTAGGCATCACGCTTTGTTGTTTTGCTCAGTGCATTCCCTCACTGATCTCCAAGTGCCGCCCCAGAGAGAAACTCCGTGACGTCATACCCGCTCAACAGCTGATGCCGCTCTTGCGCAAGGTCGCCAGTCAGGTCCTTAAATAGAAAATAAAGGGGAGATGCGGTTTCCCCATGCCCATCGGGCATGGAAACGGCCCTTGCAGAGGCCGCTTCAGGAGGACGCTCCTTGAGCCGCGGGCTCTGCGGGCAGCCAAATTAAGGGGGGTGAATAAAATATAGGGTTTGATTCACCCAATTACCGTGACCTGACCTGCGACTCGGCCAAGTAAGCAGATAGCTGACTTCAGTCAAGCATTAAGTACATAGTTCATCTCCCAGCTCGGGAAATCCCTGGCGCAAATAAGCCATGTTTGTCCCTGCCTAATCCCCAAGACAATGAGGTCCCTGAACCCATGTTTGCCCCAGCTGATTAAACTCCCCTTTGAAGAATTCCCCATTAACCCGTGTACGTGAGCGAGGTAATTTTCCTGTCAGGTGACAGCTTGCCACCGTTGCGCTTTTTTCCCTATAAATGATGTTGCCTTTTTCCAATAAAGTACTGATCTGATCTCGCTCCTGTTGCCTCGTGTTGTCATTGATCAGTCTCCTCCGGGCTCTAACGCCGCCCTAGCGGCCAGACATCGCTACACAGTTCTAACTTACAGCAAAGACTACCAATATTTGCAAGTATAGAGTGTATTTATTAAACTGGGAAATATTGACTGGGATCTGTGGAGAAGAGAATGGTCAGCTCTTAAGGATGTGTTGCCTGCATTTGCCTTCGAGGAAGCCAGTGTATTGTGTGTTTGTTTGTGAAGTTTATTTGTTGTGGGTTCTAAGTTTTACTTTTGTATTTATAGGTGTGGGGTGGGGTTTTAGTATCCCCCCCCCCGATAGTGTATCTTTTGGTTATGAGTTGTTTGCATGTGTATTTGTGTGGTGGATGGGTATGGAGAAAGAGGACTTTTTGGTACTCTTTTTTATTTTGCATGGGTGTCATTGGTTTCCTTTGTGTGTTTCCTCCGCTTTTAGTTTTCAGTGTATCCTGTGAGAGCAAATATGTGTTTTTGGCATTTATTGGAAATGAGTTCTTGCCCTTGCTGGGGTGCTCAGTGAGAAGTTGAATGTTAAGAGAAGGCTTTTGCCAGAGATAATAAGGAGGAAGCAGGTAAGAAGAGCTTATGATGCATTTCAGCTCCTTTTTGAAGCTGTTCTTGCCTCACACCTCTGGAACATGATAAGAAGCTTAAGTGGGACTTAGAAAAAAGCCATGTCTGGATTCGGATGCAACAATAAACCACAGTTAAAGGAAGCCAGAATTAATAAACCACCTTAAACCATGGTTTCAGTTGCTTTGTTTGGCCAAAAATTAGCTGTGGTAAATTAGCTGTTGATATTAAAAAACACATAATTTGGCTAGGCAGATAATGGCTTAACATTATATGCAAATAGGACCATTGTTTCATCTGGTCAGAGTAGGGCACAGGTAAACAGTCATTACCAGGCATGGGTATTGTAAAGTACTTTGGGTATCAAATGAGAAGAGAGGATTCACTTGAGAAAGCCTTGATGCTGGGAAAGGTTGAGGGTAAAAGAAGAAGGGGGTGGCAGAGAATGAGATGGCTAGATGGCATTGTTGACGCAATGGGCACAAAGCTGGGTGGGCTGAGGAGGATGGTGGAGGATAGGGGTGCCTGGCGTGCGGTGGTCCATGGGGTTGCGAAGGGTCGGAATCAACTGTGTGACTGAACAACAACAAAATTGTAATCTAAGCCATCTGGAGGAGTGAAGTTATGTCTTGGTTCACATTTTGATCTTGAAGGGGCTCAAGGTTGACTTAGCCTTCCATCCTTCCAAGGTCAGTATAATGAGTACCCAGCATGTAGTTGGGGGCAAAATGTTAATTACCTTGTGAACTGCCCTGAGAGTGCACTAAACGCTATGGCAGGAGTTCTCAACCTTTTAAAGCCAGGGTTCTGGTCACACTCCCTCAGACTGTGGTTGACTTAGTTCCCATTGACTTGTTTCCACAACTGGTCCACAACAACAAATGGAGCTGATGAAAGGGGGCAGGGAACAAACAAACCAGAAATGGTGAAGACAAGCCAGTTGGTTTTGGTTGTTTGCTGTACAACTTGTGTCTTAAATAACAAACAGTGGTTTATATATACCACAAACGATGTGCACATGGGCCCCACGTTGAGGATGAAAGGAGAACATGCCTTCTCCCCTGAATAGCCTGCAAAAACACCAGAAGAAAAACATAAGTCTACAATAAAACTCTTGCAAAGCAAGGCAGTTCTTAGTTTCTAGAGTCACTTGGGGTCTGATGTTGCCCCAGAGCAAACCCACATCTCCACCTTTTCCATTTTGCTAAATTAAGGACTTAATTGAGGACTTGTGAGACAGAACGTTCCTTAGTAATATTTTTGAAGACATGCCAATGCCTTAATTCAGATGAAGTTCAATCCACAAAAGCTCTTTTATTTTTGGCTTTCCAAATTCTATCGGTGAATAAGGGGGGAAATTCAGCAACCATGGCACACCCCCAAGATTCAGATAATAGGAAGATTATGGGTCAGAATTACAGAGAGAAGGAAAATAAAATGCAAAGAAGGGAGGAGCTCTTCTGGTGATATGGATCGATTTTCAACCACCATCCAAAGCAAGGGTGGTGATAGGTAAAGGTAGAGGTAAAGGTCACCCTTGCTTGAAAGCTGGTTGTATCTGATTAATGTTCAGTGCTCATCTCTGTTTATAGCCAAAGAGCCAGTGCTGTTTGTGCCTGCAGATGTTCTGTGGATATGTGGTAGGCATGACTAAACACCAGAGTGCACAGAACACTGTTTACCTTCCAACTGAAGTAGTACCTATTTCTCTACTTGCAGTGTCTTGCTTTTGAATTGCTAGGTTGGCAGGAGCTGGGACAGAAATGGGAGCTCACTCCATCATTCAGCAATGGTCCTGGTCTCGAACTGCTGACCTACTGACCTTCCAGTCATCAAGTTCAGCATCTTAATCACTAAGCCACCGCAGTCCCCAAGGGTGGTGATACCTGTTATCTTTCATGTTTTTGGATACAACCATAATTGTCCTGACCATGAGATAAGGGTTGGGAATGATTGTAGGTGGAGCTAGTAACATTTGGGCAGCTACAATTTTCCCAACCAAGATTTAGTTGGTTTAATATTTCAGGTAACCTTATATAAAGTATAGCTAGCACATTAATGCTAGAGAAATTAGAAGATGACCTACACTTGGAAAGCCAGTCGCATCCGACTCTAGGGTTCAGTGCTCATCTCTGTTTCAAAGCCGAAGAGCTAGCGTTGTCTGCTTCTGCAGACGTTTCTGTGGTCATGTGGCAGGCATGACTAGACACCAGAGCGCACAGAATGCTGTTTACCTTCCCACCAAAGTGGTCCCTATTTATCTACTTGCAATGTCTTGGTTTCGAACTGCTAGGTTGGCAGGAGCTGGAACAGAGGTGGGCACTCATTCTGTCATGCAATACTTGGGTATCGAACTCCGACCTTCCAGTCTTCATGTTCAGCATCTTAACCACTTGAATCACCGCAGTCCTAAGGGTTAGAATTAACCCAAGGGTTAAAATTAACTCATCACTAAAACTGGCTGCCAGCCAGTTACAAAAGGGAGCCAGAGCTGAATAACTCTGAACTTGTGAGTTGTGACCAGTGCCAAAGAAATTTATTCAGTCTTGAGGGTGGAGGCTCCCAGATTTTAATTTGCTGAGAATAACCTCTGCTCATAGATAAGGAGGGCAAAACCAGCCAAAGGCATGTGCTCCATCCCTATTTGCAAGGGGCACTCCCTGTTTTCTAGTGCCAGTCCTCTTCTTGAATGAAGCATGGGGTGATCTCAGACAGACAGAGCCTATCACTAACTATAACTGTCACTTGGCGGACTCTAGATAGGCTGAGGGTTGGAGTGCCTAAATGTAATACCAACATGCTCAAGTGGGGCTACTGGCAGACAACATCACGCTGTGTGTGTTTAGTGTATGAGAACCAAGACAATGGAAACAGCTGAAAGGTTGGCTTAACACATCTTTATTGCATGATGGTCCGGGGGAACATGTGGTAATGGCGGATGAACAGCTCAATATATACTGTGGCTATACATTTGAATGTGGCTCCTCGATAGCCCATTGGCTACTGTCTGTGTGACGTCATTCCCCGTCACGCCCTTCTTGTCCAGGTGAGGTGGTGGCGGGAATCTTCCCGCGCTGTAGGTATTTGGGGAATTGGAACCATGTGAGCTGGGCGCTCGCTATTGCCCCTAGTGGTCACTAGCTCGCGTCCTGATACAGAAGGTTACAGTGTTACAGCTGGTGGTTATTATAGCCACTCATTCGAGTGTTACATTACTTAAAGGCACAATATTCCAAACACAACATCCCTCCCCCCTAGGATGAGACGAAGTCTCTCATCCAATATGGTTTATTGCAAGCGCGTTTTGGGCGCAAGGCTGGCTGGCTTGTCCCGGGGGCGCTATCACTTCTGTGTTCCCTGGTCTCTTGTCCTGCAATGGGAGAGGGAGACTCGTTAGCGACTTGCCGCGGTTCCGCGGCTTTCGGGGTAGGGGTAAACTCCATTGTGGGAAAACCGGGGGCATTGGGGGCTAACGAAAACCCCCGCTTCTCGCCTGGATGGGTGGGGGACCACTCCGAACCCCCTCCCCCCGGTTTTGTAACTCAAACTCAAAATCATCTTCTGGGGTATCTGTGGGGGTATCCCTCAGGATATCTATGGAGACAAACTTATTCCCTTCCCCCCTTGGTGGGGACCACTGGCCCCCCCTCTCCTCCCCCTTGGGCAGAACGGGTGGGGGAGAACCCTAACGCTGAATCCTGTTCCGCGCTGTCCGGGCTCTGGTTTCTGGAGACCCGGCGCTGGAGTTGGTCCGCGTGCCGCCTCCAGAGTAGACCTGTGCTGGTCTCTACGCAGTACGACACGGGACCCGTTTGCCCAATGACTACGCCCGGGACCCAGGCTGGCCCTGCGCTAGCGTAGTTTCTGCAATGGACCGGGGTGCCTATTTCGAAACTCTTCGTGCCCGCTAACCCGATGTTCCTCCCAGTGTCTTCCACCCTCGTAGGGTCTAACCTGGTCAGTACCGTAGTCAGTTTTCTGCGCATTAGGAACTCTGCGGGCGAGTATCCTGACGCTAGGGGGGGGTCACCCTATATCCCAGCAAAAACTGGCACAACTGCAGGTTTAAATCCCCGGGGCCCATGCGCCTCAGCGCGTCTTTGGTGGTACGCACGAGGCGTTCTACCTGGCCATTCGTTGCCGGGTGGAAGGGCGCGGAGGTGATGTGCCAGATGGCGTTGATGTCGGTGAATGCCCTGAATTCGGCGGACGTGAAGCAACTAGCGTTATCGCTAACAAGCGTGTCGGGTATACCGAACGAACTGAACACCCTGCGCAATTGTTTAATTGTTGCGGCTGAGGAGGTGTTCACAACTGGGATAACCTCTAACCACTTGGAATAAGCATCCACTATGAGGAGAAAAAGTGATCCTCTGAAAGGGCCCGCGAAGTCAATGTGCATGCGGGACCACGGCCCCTTCGCCGCATCCCATTCCCTGTGCGGAAGTCGAGCCTCTTCGGGCCGGGAGCTTTGGCAACTCTCGCACGTGCCCACCATGTGCTCGATATCGGCGTCCAACTGGGGCCACCAGAAGTAGCTCCTGGCCAGTGCCTTGGAGCGGACAATTCCAGGGTGGCTGACGTGCAGCAGCTTAAGCACCCTTGCTCTCAGGGATTCAGGGACGATCACCCGCTGGCCCCACAGGAGGCAACCCCTCTCCATGGACAATTCTAACTTTTTCCTAAAAAATGGGGCAAACTCCGCTGCCGGGGAGGACGTTGGCCACCCTTTCTGCACCCATGAACTGACCAGGGCCAACGTCTTGTCCCTGCCCGTCGCCTTGGCGATCTCTGCGGGCACTATGGGGGGTGAATCTAGGACCTCTATCATGAGCACTTGGTGGTCTTGTTCCACCTCACACACGTGGCTGCTCGTGTGGGGGAGGGGTGACCTCGACAGGGCGTCCGCGTGGCTTATGTCCTTTCCAGGGCGATACACCAGCGCGTTCTGGTACGTGTTTAAAAAAATGGCCCACCTGAGCATCCTAGGGGACAGAATCTGTGGCGTGGGCTTGTCTGCAGTAAAAATGCCTAGCAGGGGCTTGTGGTCAGTCACGATGGTAAAGGGGCGGCCATAGAGGAAGTCGTGGAACTTCTTTGTCCCAGCAATTATCGCTAATACCTCCCTGTCTGTCTGTGCGTAGTTTCGCTCTGCCTTAGACAGGGACCTGGAGTAGAACGCCACCAGGGCCTCCCGCCCATTTTCCAACACGTGGCACAGGACCGCCCCCACCCCCACTGGAGATGCATCACATACCAGGACCACTGGTTTCTTGGGGTCAAAATGGGTTAATAAAGCGTCTGAGGACAAGAGTTGTTTCAGCTCATTGAATGCCCTCTCCTGGCTCTCGCCCCATTTCCACGCCTCGTCTTTTTTTAGTAACTTATGAAGCGGCTCTGCTACCGACGCCTTCCTAGGCAGGAAGGAATGGTAGAAGTTTAAGAGCCCCAGGAACGACTGCAATTCGGGCTTGGAGGTGGGGCGAGGAGCATTTTGAACGGCGGCCACCTTTGATTCAGAGGGTTTGATGCCTGCAGGGGTTACTCGGAAACCCAGGAACTCAACCTCTTTTGCGAAGAAGACGCATTTGTCTTTCCGCAACCTCAACCCCGCCTTTTCAAATACCGTCAGTACTTTATCTAGCCTCTCAGCCAATTCTGACTCACTCCCCCCCATTATCAATACGTCATCAAAGTATGGCAAGACCCCTTCCAGACCCTTTAAGAGGCGTTCCACGAGTGATTGGAAGATGCCTGGCGCCGAGTTCACACCAAACTGTAGGCGCGTCACCTGGAACGGCCCTTTATGAGTGACTATCGTCTGTGCAGCAGCTGTAGCTGGGGTTACCGAGAGCTGCTGGTATGCCTGCGCCAGGTCAAGCTTTGCGAAACACTTTCCCCCATGTAACCTGGCCAACAGGTGGCTGACTACTGGCACCGGATACGCATTTGGGCGTATCGCCTTATTAATGGTACATTTGTAATTGGCGCATATTCGAACCTCCCTGTTGGCCTTAAGCGCTGTTACAATCGGAGTTTCCCACTCCGCGGAATCAACAGGAACAAGGATTCCCTGGCCCACCAATTTGTCCAGTTCCGCCTCTATCTGGTCCTTAAGTGCAAAAGGCACTCTCCGCGGTTTGAGTCTTATTGGGCGGACCTCCGGGTCCAGGTCGAACGCAACTGGGGGGCCCTTGAATCTTCCGAGTCCCTTCTTGAACACTTCGGGATGCGCGTTACACACCTCCTGTATTGGGTCAGTCCCAACGGCATGCACCCCCCCCCAATGAACAAACCCAGGGGCTTAAACCATTGAGTCCAGAGGAGGCAACAACTCCCCCCCTTGAGAACAACCAGGGGAAGTTCCGCGACGTGTTGCTTGTATTGGACCTTGAATTTTCCAACCCCCAACACCGGAATGCTATTTCCCTGCACGTCCCGCAGCGTAGACCTCAGTGCTTTGAGCTTGGGCCGCACGTTGGGGGAAATTCCCAAAAACTCCCTCTGGGAAATGATTGAGTATGAGGAACCCGAGTCTATCTCCATCTTAACGGGGACCCCTTGCACCAGTACCTCAACAAAATAACGTGGGTGTCCTAAGGACACGCTGTGGACTGCCGTGTCGTCGTCGCTGTCGTCGGAGATGCGGCCCACGCCGTCCTGCTTCCTCGAGGGCCAGGCGCCTTCCTGGTTTTTCGGTGAGCGGTCTGTTGAGCCTTTCTGGTCTCTGCGCCGCCGTCTGCAAACCTTGGCTATGTGACCTCGGCGCCCGCAGTTGTGGCACTCGGCCTTCCTGAACGGGCACTTGATGCGGTCATGGGCCGCCCCGCAGCCATCGCAACGCCGGCCATCCTTCCGCACCTTCCGGATGCCCTCGTCCTTGCTGCTCTCCGTGGAGGAGTGTGGTGCCCGCCTGGCCGCTTGCACCGAGCCCGCTGCCTTGTTGGGTTGTGGGGGCCTTGCTCTGAACCCCTTAACCCCGGCCCTCGTGGCCTCCGCCGCCTGCGCCTCCTTCACGACCTCTTGCAGCGTCGGGGGCGGCTCCTTGTTCATCAGCTTTCGCTGAACCTCCTCGTCCCACAGTCTGCACAGCATGCAGTCCCTGAGGGCGATTTCCAGGTTCTCCCACTTGCATGGGCCGGCGGCCAACCGGAGGGCCGCTGCAAAGGCATCCACGGACTCACCAGGTGCCTGGACTCTCTTCCAGAACGCGTCCCGAGCCGAAAACATTGAAACCGAGGGCTGGAAATGGTCGCGCATCGCTTTCAGGAGCTGCTTGACCGGCACTTCGTTCACCTTCTTCGGAGACACCAGGTCCACCAATACCTTCATGGCGGGGAACCCGAGCATCCTGATGAGAATGGCCCTCTTCTTCCCCTCGTCTGAGATGTCGGACACCATCAGTGCGCTTTGGAAGTCCATCTCGAAGAGCTCCCATTCTTCCGGTTTGTTGATGTTGAAACCGGCCTGCGTTGTCTTGATTCCGTGGGGATCCATTATCCCATCCTCGTCGCCAATTTAGTGTATGAGAACCAAGACAATGGAAACAGCCGAAAGGTTGGCTTAACACATCTTTATTGCATGATGGTCCGGGGGGAACATGTGGTAATGGCGGATGAACAGCTCAATATATACTGTGGCTATACATTTGAATGTGGCTCCTCGATAGCCCATTGGCTACTGTTTGCGTGACGTCATTCCCCGTCACGCCCTTCTTGTCCAGGTGAGGTGGCGGCGGGAATCTTCCCGCGCTGTAGGTATTTGGGGAATTGGAACCATGTGAGCTGGGCGCTCGCTATTGCCCCTAGTGGTCACTAGCTCGCGTCCTAATACAGAAGGTTACAGTGTTACAGCTGGTGGTTATTATATCCACTCATTCGAGTGTTACATTACTTAAAGGCACAATATTCAAAACACAACAGTGTGAATGTGGAGAGATACAGAATCCAGATCATTTACTGGTCTGCCAATTACTGCCAGAAACATGCACTGATGAGGACTTAAGTTTGGCCAATTACAAAGGCAAGAAAGTGGCTTCATTTTGGCAGTCCAGAGTTTGATTGAAACATGAAAGAAGCAGACTTAACTATAAATAGCCACTGTGCAGTTCTATCTTTCCCTCTCTCCTTAACATTTTTTTTTTTGCAAGAAAAAGGACAGAAACAACAGTGGAGAAGAATATCAAGGCAGTGGACATTATGCTCTTCTCCATTTTACTCTTCCAGTCCTAATAGGAAGGTTAAACTGAGAGTTGGTAATGGTCCAAAGTTATCCGGTTAGCTTCATGGTTAAGCCAGAAGTTAAAGTTGACTCCCCTCTGTCCCTATTCAACACTCCAATCCAGTGTTGTTCCCAACCTTTGGTTTTTGGACCAATTCCCAGTGCTTTTGGGAATTGACTCAGGCTTCTGGGAATTGAAGTCCAATAACCAAAAGTTGGGAAATACTGCTCTAAACAAATCTGTATGAAAGTGAAATGGAGCCTCTATATTCAGTTGCAGTATACCACTGGATAGCAGTTGTGGGAATCAGGAAGAGGGTTCTTCTCATCATTCCTTGCTTGTGAACTTATGGGATCGAGGCTGGCCTTCCACTAGGCTAGGGATTCTCATCCTGCAGCCCATGGGCCAGTTGCGACCCATGATACCATTCAATGTGCCCCTCCCCCCATCTCCACCACACCAGGATGTGCCATGTGGGCAAAATGGCCGTCCAGCCCCCAAAGCTGTCTGAGGGAGTGTGACCCGGTCCCCGGCTTAAAAAGCTTGAGAACTCCTGCACTAGGCAGGATAGCACAAACTTCAGGCAACAGATTTTAGAGTCATAAAAAGGCAGGAAATATTTTGTTTACTAAATTTGTTATTGCATTTTCACACCTGCTAAATGTGGGAGGTGACGCACTTGAGGAATTATTTGTCTCTTTTACTAAGACAACTTTGTGCTGAAAGTGACAAACGTTTGGTCAGATCCAGTAAATCCTTGCAAGCAAGTCTCACATTTTGGCAAACTTCCATAATTGGCTGGATGATCCTCAATTTGCAGTCCAAACGGGTAACTTTTACAAAGTTCTGAAACCCTAGTTTCGTCTCAGGTTCGAATGGGCATGGGTGAAAATAATGACTACAACTATAACCAAGAAGCCCTCTACGTGTGGGTGAAGAACAAAACGTTCCATGCCTCGCAAATCGTAACAGGAAGCTGGTGCTGAAAGGGGTGGCATTATTTGCTGCAATTTACAGAAGTTCCTATTTGAAGTTCAAAGGATGCTATGTAAAATTAAAAAAAAAAGTCAGCAAGCTTAAGCCAAATGATTACATTTGTATGAATGCTATTGAATGGTGTCCTAATTGGCTTCCTCATTAAAAAAAGTGCTGCAGAGGTTTCTCTGCACAGCATAGAAAAGCTAGCATGATATATAGATATGGCACCAGCTTCCATCCTGTGTCATATCCTGCTACTGAATTTATCTGTTATTTTAATCAGTGTTGTGGTTGGAAGGGGGAGTCTACAGTGCAAAGGTTCAAAACAAAAAAAGGATCTTGCATGACTGTTCCCTGTTACGCAGTACTTAAGGACCTGAAACTGGGAGTGTTTCTTTGTAAGTCTGAATAATGTTAGATACAGTATCTGGAATATGCAAGGGTTTCCCTAAATTCCATACACATAGCACAGTATTTGTTTTGCAATCACCGTTATCAGTCTCTTTGCTCCTTCTTTCCCCTTGGGGGGGAATATCCAACCTCCCTTCTTTCCAAGACTCCTGTCTTGTTTGGAAAATATATGGCTTAAATAAGAGAAAGGGCTGCTTCTTGGTGCCTGGAGGGATGGGTTGAAGATGGTCTGACCATGAGCTAAGCGGGTGTTTCCCTGCCTTTCCAGTATGAATCATCCAGAAATCATTTCCGAGAGAGCTGCAAATGGATTCAGAACCGGGAAAAAAGGACTTTATTACCAGGATGTTAGACTGAGATAAAACACCCACCGAGGTAGGTTTAGAAGGCTGCCTAGGGTTGTAAAGCAGGGGGGGGGGGGAAGCAGTGATAGATTGTGGTAAACCATGGTGACCAGTTACTTACTCATGAGAGGCTTGGTGCTTGTTGGGGATTACTGCAGATCATTTGGTGGATTTTGATCTGACCCTGCAAGGCCTCATACTAAGGAGCACTGAACATACTCAGTCTGCTTTAGTCATTTAAAGCAGGTGTTCCCAACCTAAGGCCTGTGGGCCGGATCCAGCCCACAGTGCCATTTCATATGCCCCTGCCCCCCAAGGGCAGTCGAGAAACAAAATGGCCATCCCATCTGAAGCTGTTGGGACAAAATGGCCACCCCATCATGCAGGCAGTGCAAAATGGCCATCCGGCCTTCGAGGCTGACTGGCAGAGTGTGACCCGGGCCCTGGCTTGAAAAGGTTGGGAACCCTTGATTTAAAGTATCTAAGCTTTGCAAACCTTTTGCTTTGTAAAGTAAAATACATTGGTGGATCACGAGGGATTCTGGTTCAGTTTTATTTCATTAAAAACAGGGATGCCACACTGTGGTGTCAAATTTAAACTAGGGATAAAGACAGAAAGAAGTAGTTGATGATGATGAAGATGATGAAGACTGCTCCTGCCGCCGCTGCCACTACTGCTGCTGCTGCGGCTACTACTCCTACTCCTATTACTACTACTACTGGGGTACACATAATGCGCCTCCTTGAAGATTTTGGCACTTATGTCTAGCCTAGACACGGAAGAGGGACTGCAGTGGCTCAAGTGGCTAAGAAGCTGACTGAGAGGCGGAAGGTCAGCAGTTCGATTCCTGAGTACTGCAGGACGGAATGAGCTCCCGTCTTTGTCCCAGCTCCTGCCAACCTAGCAGTTCGAAAGCAAGACATTGCAAGTAGATAAACAGGGACCACTTCGTTGGGAAGGTAACAGCGTTCTGTGTGCTCTGGTGTCCCGTCATGCCTGCCACATGACCATGGAAACGTCTGCAGAAGCAGACAGCGCTGGCTCTTTGGCTTTGAAACAGAATATGAGCACTGAACCCTAGAGTCGGATACGACTGGCTTTTGAGCAAGGGAAACCTTTACCTTTACCTAGACATGGAAGGAGGAGGAAAAGGAGAAGGAGGAGACTGTTGCTGCTGCTACTACTACTAGAGAATATACACAAGCCAGATCTTCTCACAGGAGGAACAGCAAGGAATTGAACTCTCATCGTATAGGCTCCTCAGACGATACCTAAATCACTGAGCTATCCAACCAGCTACACCGGGAATTCTCAACCCTTTTAATCTAGGGGCTGGGTCACGTTCCCTCAGACAGCTTTGGGGGCAAGACAGCAATTTTGCCCTTCCTGCACCACATGGCACTTCCTGGTGTGGTGCAGGCGGAGGGGGCCCACATGAAATAGTGCAGCGGGCTGCATCTGGCCCGTGGGCTGCAGGTTGAGAATCCCTGAGTTACATAGTAATAATAATTACTGTATATAAAAAAAGGACAAACATGACTAATACATTCCCTGCTTACAATTGTACCTCCTATCTCATAAACATGTCTCTATATTCCAGCCAACTTAGAAGAACATTTCCTGGATCTATTGAAGTAGTCTACAAAAGCTTGTGCCAAAATACATACATTTGTCTTTCAGTGTCCCAAGATCTTTGTTATTTTTGCTGCAGTTGAATTACAGTTTCTATTTCTGCAAAAAATTATCTTTTTTTAAAAAAAAAGTTGTTAGTAGAAGCTACAATAAGACTTGCTTTGGAGCAGGCACGTATAGGTTTGTACAGTACTATGGTTTCTGAGTTTAAGTCTTTGATTTGTAGAAGTAAGTAGAGTCAGTGCCTCTGTATTATTGTGGAGATGATAGTGCTGTATTTTACAAGTGCAAAGTTGGAATTTTATTGGCTTTGATTTGTGGAAGGATATATTACATTTGCTTCTGGACACTCATACTATTGTATTATGCTTTTTTTGTAAAAGAATGGCTGGGAAAAGACATATTTTGGCTCTGCCTCCTTGTGGTTTTTTTTAGCTCTTTCTGTTGCTGGAGTGAGGGGACTGTTGTGGCTTAGTGGTTAAGATGCTGAATTTAATGACTGGAAGGTCGACAGGTCAGCAGTTCAAGACCCGATTCCTGCATGACAGAGTTGAGTGCCCATCTCTGTCCCAGCTCCTGCCAACCTAGCAGTTCGAAAGCAAGAAATTGCAAGTAGATAAATAGGTACTACATTGGTGGGAAGGTAAACAACATTCTGTGCACTCCATTGTCTAGTCATGTCTGCCACATCCATGGAAACGACAGCGGCAGGTCTTTGGCTGTAAACGGAGATGAGTACTGAATCCTAGAGTCAGATATGATTGGCTTTCGAGCAAGGGTAAACTATTGCTGGAGCACAGTATGACCTCCCATAGTCCAGTGGTTCCCAGCTGTGACTGTCCAGATGTTGTTGACTTAGAATCCCATAAACTCCTGGCAATTGAATGTGAGAGATGGATCTTGAAATCATGCAACATTTGGGGACTTGAAATTAGCAAAACTGCTCTAGACCAGGGGTTCCCAAACTTTTCAAATCAGGGGCTGGGTTACACTCTGTCAGCTTCGAGGGCCATATGGCCATTTTGTCCCAACAGCTTCAAAGCCCCCCTTTTGTTTCTCGAATGCCTTTGGAGGGGTGGGGTGGGGTGACATGAAATGGCACCATGGGTCGGATGCGGCCCGTGGGCCTTAGATTGAGAACCCCTGCTCTAGATCATACCCAGATAGCAATTACATACCCAAAAGTTTCGTTACCCTGGCTTTAGAGATAAAATAGACATTATGCACCTATGCAACTTTAGGTACCTCATTATTTAATCAGAATAATGGAAGAGTCATTTGTATTAAAGATGTGATAGGAGGTACTTTGAGAAAGAAGTACTTTCAGTATGGACACAGCTAATTTTTAAGGGTTGTTGAGTGTTGGATTGGGGCCGTGAGGAGGCCCTTAGGATCCCGGAGGAGACTGGTCAAAGGAACGACAAGAGGCAAGATGGAGCGAAGACCAGTGATTTATTGAGGGAAAATCATCAGTATATATTATGTTCAAGGCTGCGCATGGTAGAATGGTCATCTGACAGAAAATCACATCACCCATTTACCCGAGTTAATTGAGAACCTCTCTTGGGGAAGTTAATTAACTAAGGCAAACACTGACAGAGGAAAACCATTGTCTGAGGCTTACGCCAGAGTAAATATGGCTTCTATTTGCACCAAGGATTAGGCTCTTCTGTGAGTCAGTAATTGCCTAATAGGTAACGGAGGTTAGTGATCTGCTTCTCTCAGCAAGATCGCTGGTCAGGTCAGATTGTGGGTGAATCAACCCTTATTATTAATCCACCCCCCCTTAATTTCTGTGCCCGCAGCCCACGGGCCAGGAGCGTTCTCGACTGAAGTGGCCTCTGCGAGGGCCGTTCCATGCCAACTGGGCATGGGGAATCTGCATCTCCCCTTTCTCTATTGTTTAGAAACCTGACAAGCGACTCTGCGCAAGAGGGGCATCAGCTGATGAGCGGGAATGACGCTTCGGGGTTCCCTCCATGGGGGACATCTCGATAGCAGCGAGGGGATACATTGCACGAAACAACACACTGTTGTGCCCAGTATTGCCACCCCCACAATCACTTTGAGTGTCGTCTGAAGCCATCCCCATGGGAACCACGACCACAAGGAATCCCACCACCCCCATGAAGCATCCTCCTTGATGTTCTTAACTAGGGTGTGGAGGTTCGTGAGCTGGCTCTGTACTTTGTGGGTATTGTCTGTGAGATTAAAGCAACACATGCTGTGGACAGACTCGCAACCCAAATGATGTGACCACAGAGGGTAATCGATGGCTGCTTGATTATCCAGTATGGCATGGCGAAGCTCTGCCTGCTCCTGATTGAGCAGCGCTATTGCCAAGGAGGTGTGGTTAATGGCTCTTGCAAAAGTGCAAGCCGATTGACCAATTCTCCGAGCGTTGCCTATGGCTAAGCCTGACACGCTGAATATACTGACTGCCGCCTGGTTTTTCAGAGCTGTGGGTCTGAATCCAGACTGCTTTCTGTAGCAAGGCAAGACAATGAGGTGTGTCATTGATCTCTTACTGTGACCTGGGGTGATTCCAAGCTATCTCTGCAACTTCTGGTGTTGTGCAAATGTCTTTCTAGCACCTATGGAGAGGTGCGAGAATAAGCTGGGGATTACCGGCTGCCGGGTGCTCAATCTTTCCAAGCAATGGGCCGGTGCAAACATGGGCCGGTCTGGCTTCCCTTGGTGGAAGCTGGCCATTATTAACAACATACAGAAATTCAAGTCTCCCTTGCAAATCCCAACTGGAGCATTGTACAAGGCATGTATAAATAAAGAGCAACTACAGATAATAATAGCAATAAAAGACATTCAGCAGCTTTTCGAAGGATGACGCTTCTCTTCTTGGTGGGGTTTCATGTGTAGCTTGAGCTTGGAAAAGTCTTGTTTTGGGGAAAAGCACGGTCCTTAAAAGTAGCACTGAGTATGCAAAATGTTCATAGAAATGTCTTTGGAGATGTAAGTCATAAAGGAAGACGGACAGCTGATGGCATCCAGGACAGTGACTGGTGCCCGATTCTGGCCTCTGGGACCTGCATGGGGAAGAGACTTGTTTGGGGGATAAAAATTCTGAAAGAGTTAGTTAGTTTTTGCACTTATAGGATAGCAATTGCTGTGCAACTATGGGATGTTGTCCCCCCCTTTCTGTTTGTTTGTCAATGTAGGACTTAAGCGTCCGATAGACCCGTTCCACAATCGCTCGTCCCTGCGGATTGTATGGAACGCCAAAAGGTGTGCTTAATATCCCAGGTGGCCCAGAAGGTGGCCAGCTGCCTGGAGCTGTAAGCTGGGGCGTCATCGGACTTCGTGTGCCGAGGTTCGCCCTTGGCCGTGGGAAAGGAGATGCTGCTCCACACGGGGAGCCGTTTCTCCCTTCTGTGCTGTTACCCAAACAAACTGTGGGAAGGTATTAATGCAAACGTGCATGTACTGCCATTTGCCAAAATGTGGGGCATGTGTGACGTCCATTTGCCACACCTGGATGGCCTCTGTCCCTCGTGGGTTGACCCCCCACGAGGGCCCCCCCCCGGTGCCCCTGCATGATGCAGACAGGAACGGACTATGCCTTGGGCTTGGGAAAGTGGCAGGTTGAACTGCCTTGCAAGCGCTTGGCATTCTAATGAAAGAATGCATGACTCTGAAATGGAGTTGTGAGGAACAAACTTAGCAAATTTTTGTCTATCGCGGGAGTGATGTATGCTCCCAGTAGACTGTGAAGCAAATTCCTAGGAAACTGGCTGTCAGTAATTATGTTGAAGCGTTCTTTGGCAAAGGTGCGCAAAGCGAGGTTCACGGCTGCCAACTCTGCCCGCTTGTGGAAGAGTCAGGAGCGTGCGCCAAGCTTGGTCCTCTTGCCAAGTAAGAACCTAATATGTGCGACCCCCATAAGTGAAAACTGTCCTAGCCCCCCGAAGAGGGACCAGTGACATTAATCCACACAAGGTGACTGTCTGCGTTTGAAGCGAGATGAGTCTGGGGTCTTATGGCAAACCTTGGCGCATGAAGCGCCAGGCTTCCCTTGGGTAAATTTCTCATGAAGGCCCCCCTGCGCACATCTGCCCATGGCGGGCATGCACACGTTTAGAAGGGTGCCAGATGCTGGCTTAGCCTTTTGCCTGTGCTTAGACTAGCAGCAAAAGGGGAAGGGGTGGCCTAAAAATGCCTGTATCTGATTGAAGGTGTGACCTGACTGCACTCTTAAAATGGTCCTAGGCAGTCCTGGCTAATGTGTGGCACTTTGCACATGCTCAGGAGCTTAGGGACTAATCCTTCCTCTGTGCTCTGGAGTTTGCAAAATGTGTCTGCTCATTAGAGAGGGTGCTGTGGGCTGGCCAGGTGCCATACTTAAAATGACCGACTAAGACTTATCAAAAACAAGCCAACTATGACGTGCCAGCTGTAAGGAAATAATACACAAAAATGAAAAGACACACAAGTTAAACATTTCCAGCAGGGAGTTCCACTGGCGAAAGGAGGAAAGGAGGAAAGACAAGTCAGAAGTTAGCACAATGAGAATGCAACAACCCTTATCAATCAGATTAGGTCAGGTAATTAAGACAACCGGGTCCTCCTGTTGAGAAATCACTACCAGTAATTAACTCAGGAGCCTGTGAAAGGAAGCAACTTAAGACTTAGAAAGAAACAGATTGGTTATTTTTAAGGCCTGGAGAGGATTTTTGTTCCTGTAAAAAGGTAACAATTAAGCATTTTCTGAATATACAGAGCGCAAGAATGTTTGCGTGCTTTTTCCTGTGAAAGGGGTACAATGAGTGAGTTACTTTATACAGATTAAAGTCAAATTACCAGAACAGTATCTTTCTTAAGAGAATGAAGGAGAGTTAGAACTATTCTCAACCTGCGGCCAGATGTGGGCAAGTGGGCCGGAGGCAGCCCACGTTGCTCTGCCACTACCTCCACCAAGCCAAGAAGGGCTGCGCGGCGAAGGAAGGGCAGGATGACTGTCCGGACCCCCAGAGCTGCCTGAGGCCCCGGAACTTGGCCCCTGACTTTAAAGGGTTGAGAACCGAGGTTACAAGATGATAACACAGTATACACATGAAGACAATGCAATTCTCTCACTCCTAGTGAGATACGTGACTCCAAGACGCTAAGAGACATTCAAAAAACCTTAAAACACAGAGATGGGGGTTTGAGGAACACAGACGTAGGGAGGGGTCCCATAGTTTACGATTTAGTGAGGAAAACTCATAGAAGTGATTTTTGTTTTCAGATCGCGCTTCTGAAAAGAAAAATCTGTTTTCCTGAGTGGCAAGGATTGCAAAACCGGTTTCCAAGAGTGGCTTAATCCTTTGACAAAGAAAAAAGTCTCAAGGGAAGAAGGGGGGTCACCCTGCCCTATTGCAGGTTAGGATTCCCCCCCTCCTGCTTTCACCCTTAAGCTGCTAAGCAGGCAAGGCAAAGGGTTTTGTTCATCATGCTTTCTCAAACTTTAAATAGTTCCTGCCCATGAGCAAAGTGCAAACTGTTTAACACATATTTCACAGTGACATTACCACGCAGTTACACACAAGGAACACTTTTCCAATCACACTGTGGTCATAGAGACAAGGCTTTTGCAATCATACACAGTTCTTGCAGTCACACATTCAGTGGTGCACCACGCATACACACATTTATTTACGCATTCCCACATTCCTCCCCTGCTCTGCAGTGTTCTATCCTACACATGAGGAGATGGCTGGCTATCACAGCCATCTGGGTGCTTCTACTTAGGGGTGAGTTTCTCTGGGCTACTCCCAAGGTGAGACCAGCAGATTCTGCCTGTGCCTTGGGGGAACTCGGGGTACTATTGCTGGGATGGTTCTTCTGGCATAGCCAGGGCGATGGCTGCCTCCTTTCTAGCCTGGGCCAGATGCATGCCAGCGTGGCCATTTGGCATTAAGACAACCTTTTGAAGATCTGCCTGGTCTAGATTGGCTTTCTCTTCTAAGGTGTCTCATTTTACCACACTGGAAGCAGGCGCCTTGGGGTTTTGGCACTGCTCTGCGCCTGAGTGTGGTAATGGGTCTTCTCTGGAGCCCTGCGTGGCCAGGGGCCGTGCAGGTTTCCGTGAGCAGTGGGCGCTGAGCAGCCCTGCCTGAACGTGTGTCTGCCTTCAGATAGGCTGAGCACAGCAGTTGGGCGCTAGCTAATTGTGCCACTGGCAATTTCCCCGTGAATGGATCTTCCTCACCCATGTGCTGAATGGAGTTCTTAATTGGCAGGGAACTTTTAACTGTCAGAGAAGCGCCAAGGCCTCTCATGCCATGAATTCCTTCAGTGATGTCTGCAGCTGTCACTGGGGGAATGCTCCCTACACTGCCATGCTTAAGCTGAAATGACGGATAGAGACTCCTTGGGGCTGATGGTTCTGACTGCGCTGGGGGTTTCCGGGTCTCTATCCGGACTGGGTCATCCTCTACTGAGAGTTTCCTACATTTGCTCCATGTGCGAATTATGCCCTCTGGAGCTTTCGGGGGTTGCTGAATGCAGTCTCCTATCTGATCCCAGAGCTGAAGGGTTAACGTACCTACTTCTGGGTAAAGCAGGCAGTGTTCCCTTAGGTACACCAAAAGTCTCGCTAGTTCTCCGCTGTGAAACCGTAACTGAAACATCCTGGCCAGGATTCTGAACTCTCTCTCATGAGTTCTTTGGCTAGCGGACGGACGTTGTCGCTGAGGACAAGTCCCCATATTACCTGCGAAGGGGTCCTCCGAAGTTTCCTCCTCGGGACGAGTCGACGCGTCTCGGGCAAGTAATAGGTTTTGGCGACGATTCTCTGGGTAGAGCTCGGAGCGTGGCCTCCTGCCACGGGCCCTCGGTGGCCTCTGCGCTGTCAGGGGTTCACAGCTGACCCTGAGGGGAACGCGTTTTTCCGTAACCGCAACGCCTCCGCAAAAGTCGGGAGCAAGCTGTAGGATGCCTCTTCTGTAATGCCTCGCCGCTTGGGCCGTCTTCCCGATCGGCTGGCTTACCGACCGGGCTGCCGCGCTGTCCTCCGGGACGATCGGACGTGGTTCAAGCGCAGAACCGGACCGTGTGATCGCTTACTCTCGAGTAGATCACGTCTCGGGGTCACCAGATGTTGGATTGGGGCCGTGAGGAGGCCCTTAGGATCCCGGAGGAGACTGGTCAAAGGAACGACACGAGGCAAGATGGAGCGAAGACCAGTGATTTATTGAGGGAAAATCATCAGTATATATTATGTTCAAGGCTGCACATGGTAGAATGGTCATCTGACAGAAAATCACATCACCCATTTACCCGGGTTAATTGAGAACCTCTCTTGGGGAAGTTAATTAACTAAGGCAAACACTGACAGAGGAAAACCATTGTCTGAGGCTTACGCCAGAGTAAATATGGCTTCTATTTGCACCAAGGATTAGGCTCTTCTGTGAGTCAGTAATTGCCTAATAGGTAACGGAGGTTAGTGATCTGCTTCTCTCAGCAGGATCGCTGGTCAGGTCAGATTGTGGGTGAATCAACCCTTATTATTAATCCACCCCCCTTAATTTCTGTGCCCGCAGAGCCCACGGGCCAGGAGCGTTCTCGACTGAAGTGGCCTCTGCGAGGGCTGTTCCATGCCAACTGGGCATGGGGAATCCGCAGTTGAGTTGTGGGGGTTGTGCATAACTGCAAACCTAGCAACACAAGGCTTTGTTCTCCTGCCCCCCTCCCCCCTTAGAACAAATGCAATTAAATAGGAAATTGTTGTGTTCTAATGGTTTTACCTTCCACATGGATTACAATGTATCTGAGCCAATGTAACCTTGCCTATAGCAACAATGTAACCTTCAGCTGTATCATATAAACCCTGTAATAGGACGCGAGCTAATGACCACCAGCTGGCAGCAGCGAGCGTCCAAGCTCTCTTGGTCCGAACTCATCAAAGGCAACAGCGCGGGAAGTTTTCCCGCCACCACCTACACCTGGACAAGAAGGGCGTGACCACAGTGACGTCACGCAGACAGTAGCCAATGGGCTACCATGGCACCACGTTCAAATGTATTTCCTACTGTATATAAAGAGCTATCGATCCGCCATTACCTCATGTTCCCTCTGTCCACGATGCAATAAACCTGAGTTAACCCAGCCCGAGGCTGTGTCCTGTGTCTTAGTTTCATACACTAAATTGGCGACGAAGGTGGGATGATGGATCCCCAAGGAGCAGCCAGGGCACAGAGCGGGTTCAACATCACCAAACCGCAAGACTGGGAGTTGTTTGAGATGGACTTCCATGCGGCGCTGGTGGAACTCAAAGTCAAGGAAGACGATGAGGAGAGGAAGAGGGCCATCCTCACCCGCATGCTTGGGATGGAGACCAAGCGGACGCTGGTGGGCATCATCGCTCCGAAGAAGGTGAGCGAATTTAAGGCGGACGACATCATGAAGCTGCTTCGGGAGCGCTTCCAACCCTCGAGGGCGATGTTTCCCGCTCGGAGCGCGTTTTGGAGGCGAGTCCAAGCGCCGGACGAGTCGGTCGAGACATTCGTGGCCGCCATGAGGGTGGCCGCCGCCCCCTGCAAATGGGGCAACATCCTAGAAATGGCCCTCAGGGACGGCGTGCTGTGTGGCCTGAAAGACAAGGAGGTGCAGCGCAGCTTGATGAATAAGGAGCCGCCACCAACGCTGGCAGAGGTCGTCGAGGCCGCGGAGGCCGCAGAGTCCACGAATGCTGGAGTGGACGAGATGCACCAGTGGCGTGAGTGGCGTCCCAGAGCCGGTAAAGCGGAAAAATCGGTGCACGCAACTCAACGGGCCTCAAAGTCGTCTTCGGAAGGCAGCGACGGCGAGGAGGTCCAGAAGGTCCGAAAGGGGGGGCGCCGCTGCGATGGTTGCGGAGCGGCCCATGAGCGTGCGAGGTGCCCATTTAGAAAGGCCGAATGCTACATCTGCGGCCGTCGGGGGCACATCGCCAAGGCATGCAGAAAACGGAAGGAGGGCCGGAGGCAGTCACCGGACCGTTCGACCAGACCGGACCGTTCAGCGAGGCCCAAAGATGGCGTCCAGACCGCGAGGAAGCAGGACGGCGTGGGCCGCGTCTCGGACAGCAGCGAGGACGACGTCCCAGTGCTCAGTGTGTCCGCGGAACAGTCCCATTATTTCGTTGAGGTACTAGTACAAGGGGCCCCTATCAGGATGGAAATTGACTCGGGGTCCTCCTATTCCATAATTCCCCAGAAAGAGTTCTTGAAAATCGACCCCCACGTGCGGCCCAAACTTAAAACATTGAGGTCCACGCTACGAGATGTACAGGGGAACAGCATTCCGGTGTTGGGGGTCGGGAAATTTCGGGTTGAGTTTAAGAGACACTCTGCGGAGCTGCCCCTAGTTGTCCTCAAGGGGGGGAGTTGTAGCCTCCTAGGGACACAGTGGTTCCAGCCTTTAGGCCTGTTTATAGGGGGAGTACATGCAGTGGGGGTGGACCCAATACAAGCGGTGTGCGATGCGCATCCCGCCGTTTTTGAAAAAGGACTTGGAAAATTCAAGGGACCCCCTGTAGCTTTCGACCTAGACCCGGAGGTCCGCCCGATAAGACTCAAACCGCGCAGGGTGCCCTTCGCACTAAAAGACAAAATAGAGGCGGAACTGGACAAATTGGTGGGCCAGGGGATTCTTATTCCTGTTGATTCCGCGGAGTGGGAAACTCCAATTGTAACAGCTCTGAAGGCTAACGGGGAGGTGCGCATTTGCGCTGATTATAAGTGTACAATTAACAAGGCGATCCGCCCTAACGCATACCCGGTGCCGGTGGTCAGCCACCTTTTGGCCAGGCTAAATGGGGGAAAGTGTTTCGCTAAGCTCGACCTGGCACAAGCCTATCAGCAGCTCCCCGTAACACCCGCCACGGCCGCGGCACAAACGATAGTCACACATAAAGGAGCGTTCCAGGTGTCGCGTCTACAGTTCGGCGTGAACTCGGCACCCGGCCTTTTTCAATCGCTTGTGGAACGCCTCCTGAAGGGGCTGGAGGGGGTGTTGCCTTACTTTGATGATGTATTAATAACAGGGGGGAGTGAGGCCGAACTGGCAAAGAGATTGGACAAAGTACTAACGGTGTTCGAGAAAGCGGGGCTGAGACTAAGGAAGGACAAATGTGTCTTTTTCGAAACCGAGGTCGAGTTCTTAGGGTTCAGGATTACACCCGAGGGTATCAAGCCATCCAAATCCAAAGTAGTAGCCATCAAAAAGGCCCCTCGCCCCACATCCAAAACCGAGCTACAGTCATTCCTGGGGCTCCTCAATTTTTACCATACATTCCTTCCGCGGAAGGCGTCCGTGGCCGAACCGCTCCATCGGTTGCTTAAGAAAGAGGAGACTTGGATGTGGGGTGACGAGCACGAGAGGGCGTTCAAAGAATTAAAGCAACTCTTGACCTCTGACGCAATTCTAACGCATTTCGACCCCAAACGGCCGGTGGTCCTAGTCTGTGATGCATCACCGGTGGGGGTGGGGGCAGTACTTTGCCACGTGTTGGATGACGGAAGGGAGGCCCCGGTTGCATTTTATTCAAGGTCCCTGTCCCAGGCAGAGCGAAATTACGCACAAACCGACAGGGAGGCATTGGCAATTGTAGCGGGGACCAAAAAGTTTCACGATTTTTTGTATGGCCGCCCGTTCAAAATCGTGACGGATCACAAGCCCCTGTTAGGGATTTTCACGGCAAGCAAGCCCACCCCGCAGATCCTATCACCGAGAATGCTGCGATGGGCCATTTTTCTCAACGCTTACCAACACGAGTTGGTGTACCGGCCCGGAAAAGAGATCAGCCATGCTGATGCACTTTCGAGATCCCCTTTGCCCTTGTCGGACGACCAGAAGGCTAGAGTAGGAAGAGACCGCCAGGTGTTACTAATTGAGGTTTTAGATGCACCCCCAATAGTACCAGCCGATATTACGAGGGCGACAGGCAAGGACAGGACACTCGAAAAAGTCAGCTCATGGGTACAAAAGGGGTGGCCGGCATCGTCCCCAAGCACGGAATTCGACCCATTCTTTCGGAAAAAGCTAGAGTTGTCCCTAGAAAGGGGGTGCCTATTGTGGGGCCAACGGGTGGTGGTTCCTGCAGCCATGCGGCCGAGGGTGCTCAAACTGCTGCACGTCAGCCACCCGGGCATCGTGCGTTCGAAAGCGCTGGCCCGCAGTTACTTTTGGTGGCCACAGCTGGACGCGGACATTGAGCACATGGTCGGCACTTGTGAGGCATGCCAGGGATCCCGACCAGAGGCGGCCCGCCTCCCGCATAGGGAATGGGACACAGCAAGGGGGCCGTGGTCCAGAGTACATGTAGATTTCGCTGGCCCATTCCGAGGAACCATGTTTCTCCTGGTGGTGGATGCATTCTCCAAGTGGCTGGAGGTTATCCCAGTAAAGAGCACGTCCTCCGCCACAACAATTAGCCAGCTACGGAGAGTCTTTTCCACGTTCGGCTTACCCGACACTTTAGTCAGCGATAACGCGAGTTGCTTCACCTCCTCGGAGTTCGAGGCATTCATGGGAGCAAATGCCATTCGGCATGTCACATCCGCGCCGTTTCACCCGGCCACGAATGGCCAAGTGGAACGGTTGGTGCGGACAACAAAGGATGCGCTGCGGCGCATGGGCCCGGGGGACCTAAATCACCAAGTATGCCAGTTCCTTTTAGCGTATAGGGTGACCCCTTTAGCGTCAGGCTACTCGCCGGCGGAGCTCTTGATGCGGCGAAAATTGACCACGCTCCTGTCTAGGCTAGACCCGACGAGGGTCGAGGATAAAGGGAAAAACATAGGGTTGGCAGTCTCGAAAGGTTTCGCCGCCGGGGACCCTGTTCACTGCAGGAATTATTCCAGCGCAGGGCCGGCCTGGGTACCAGGGAAAGTTGTAGAACAGACGGGGCCAGTATCGTACCGGGTCGAGACTAACACCGGCCTCCTCTGGAGGAGGCACGCAGACCAACTGAGGCACCGAGTGAGTGGGCCAGTCAGTGGAGCTCAGCAACAGGATTCAGCGTTAGGGTTCTCCCCCACCCGCTTAACCCAAGGGGGAGACGGCAATGGACCACAGTCCCGATCAAGGGGGGAAGGAAGCAGAAGCAGCGACCCCGACTCATATCCTTTTGATACGCCAGTTCTATCAGGGGCCGGGGAAGGGGGAGAGGAGTCCGCGACCGCTGCCCCCGATAGTAATTTTGAGTTTGATTTTGCGAGCCGGGGGGGTTTTCAGGAGTGTTCCCCCACCCATCCAAGCGAGAAGAGGGGTTTTTCGTTAGCCCCCAGTGCCCCCGGTTCCTCCCTAAGGAAGAGCACACCCCCCAACAACGCCGCGGAGCCGCGGCAAGTCACTAACAAGTCTCCCTCTCAAATTACAGGGCAGGAAACCAGGGGACAAAGAGAAGGTAGCAAGCCCGGGGAAAGGCAGCCCGCATCGAGACCCCAGCGTGTTCGAAATAAACCATCTTGGCTGAGAGACTTTGTCTCCTAAGGGGGGGGGAGTGTGTTGAAGTGTGGGCTCGAGACATTGTCTCGTCCTAGGGGGGAGGGGTGTTGTGTTCTAATGGTTTTACCTTCCACATGGATTACAATGTATCTGAGCCAATGTAACCTTGCCTATAGCAACAATGTAACCTTCAGCTGTATCATATAAACCCTGTAATAGGACGCGAGCTAATGACCACCAGCTGGCAGCAGCGAGCGTCCAAGCTCTCTTGGTCCGAACTCATCAAAGGCAACAGCGCGGGAAGTTTTCCCGCCACCACCTACACCTGGACAAGAAGGGCGTGACCACAGTGACGTCACGCAGACAGTAGCCAATGGGCTACCATGGCACCACGTTCAAATGTATTTCCTACTGTATATAAAGAGCTATCGATCCGCCATTACCTCATGTTCCCTCTGTCCACGATGCAATAAACCTGAGTTAACCCAGCCCGAGGCTGTGTCCTGTGTCTTAGTTTCATACACTAAAGAAATGGGGCAGAACGAACTCTAGAACTAGTTATTCTCTTTCATGATTTGCATACAGTGAATGGGCTAAAGCTACCGGTAAATGTGCAACAGGCTGAAAGAGAAAAATCCTTTCCTTATACTATAGAACAGGGATTCTCAACCTGTGGCCCGTGGGCTGTATGCGGCCCACACACCATTTCACGTGGCCCCCCATCACCTCCACCACACCAGGAAGTGCCATGTGGTGGAGGAAGGGCAAAATGGCCATCTGGCCCCCAAAGCTATCTGAGGGAGCATGACCTGGCCCCTGGCTTAAAAAGGTTGAGAACTCCTGCTATAGAATGAATTGTGCTACTTTAGATTTTGGGTGGATACTCACAATTCCTACAGTTTAGAAACTAGCTTGGCTAGGAGCATAATCCAGTCCTGAAGTCTTTGTGGTAATGCCCATTTCTCATTCAGCTTCCTCAGTAGACTGACCAGAACTAATTTTTGGATTAATCACGGGATCCATGTGGCTGTGCACGTTGGCTGTTTGTAAACTTCTGTAACTCTTTCGTGGCTTAATTAGTTGTCACATATTTAAGCATACAGTACACAGGCTAGTCCTGTGGACAGCTATGCTGGAATGTACTGTATGTTCATTCTAGAACTAGTTGAAGCCATAGCAACATAGTACGGCATTGCAAGGATGTATGGAAGTTTTTTCCCCTAAAGTGGCTCAAGTCGCTAAGACGCTGACTGGGAAGCGGAAGGTCAGCAGTTCGATTCCCGAGTACTGCAAGATGGAAATGAGCTCCCGTCTTCATCCTAGCTCCTGCCAACCTAGCAGTTCGAAAGCAAGAAATTGCAAGTAGATAAATAGGGACCACTTCGGTGGGAAGGTAACAGCGTTCCGTGCGCTCCGGTGTCTAGTCATGCCTGCCACATGACCACGGAAACGTCTGCAGAAGCAGACAGCGCTGGCTCTTCGGCTTAGAAACAGAGATGAGCACTGCACCCTAGAGTCGGATACGACTGGCTTTCGAGCAAGGGAAACCTTTACCTTTACCTTTACCTTACATTGCTTAGAGCATTTCCCAAACTGATTTTTGGACTTCAATTCCCAGAAGCCTAAGTCAATTCCCCAAAGCACTGATCAGCCAATGTACTGACTGAGGCTTCTGGGAATTGAAGTCTGCCGGTGTTCCATGGAACATAGTTTGGGAAAAGTTGCCTAAACCGCAGCGCCAGTTGCCATGTTGGCTCTGATTGGGCATATTGGAATTATAGTCTGAAATAGTAATGTTTTCGAGGCTTTGAACATTGTAGGGAATTTAAATAGCACCTTACTAGATTCACTCCCTCAAATAAAATTTCCTTTCATCAAATAAATTTTTATTTGAAAGCAAGACACATTCGGGCATGTATATCTTGTTTGTCCAAGAACTTGATTCTTCTTTAAAACCAAGTGTGTGGTGCCTTGCACTTAGTTTTCAAGGGAGATTCCAGGCTCCCCCAACCACATGCAATGATAAATATGTGTACCTCATGCTTGCACTAGGCACCATGATGGTGAACCTTGGCACTCCAGGTGTTCTTGGACTTCAATTACCAGAAGCTCAAGTCAGCACTCCTGCTGAACAGGGCTTCTGGGAATTGTAATTAAAGAACATCTGGAGTGCCAAGGTTCACCATCAAAACACTAGACCATATTCCAACCTGGTTTATAAGATTCTTGATTCAATTTCAAACTTTAGAGTCTGTGGCATGAAATCGCCCAGATTTATGGCACTGGTTTATCTAATCCTGAACTGCTTATTCTTGTTAGTAACAATTCGCCACGACCTTGTGCAGAAGTTGATCTGAGCAAATGTTCTGGTAGATTGATCTTTTATTTCCTGTTTAGAATGGAAATCTAATGCACCATATAGCAGACTGATGTTCAAGACGTAAGTAATATTGTTTACTGTGCCACTGTTTGGAATTTTCTTAAAAATCGTAAGTCAGAATTGCTCAGCTAGTTGGACCATGAAGATGTTCTCTTGTACCCAGGACTTCATCAATTAGCCATAATTAGTTGCAAACCTGATGCGAATACAAATAAAGATTTGACCATTGTTTGTTTAAAAAGCTTTATATTCATAAATATGAAGTTATATTAAACATTATATATATTTGCATATATGTGTGTGTGCAGATTCCATCTTTAAAGTTGCTGATCCATTATTCCACAAAAAACAACATTTTAAAATGCATTTGTTTGCTAGATTTATGAAGATTGATGACAGTTGAGTAAAATAAGTGGTTATATTTTATACAATTGTGGCTTACATGGATGAAGAGGGCACTGCAGTGGCTCAAGTGGGTAAGATGCTGACTGGAAAGCGGGAGGTCAGCAGTTCAATTCCTGAGTACTGCAGGACGGAATGAGCTCCTGTCTTTGTCCCAGCTCCTGGGAAGAAGGAAAGGGAAGACGGCAAGGGTATAAGCACACGGGAGGGATGGTAACACCCTAAGAACAGGAGTCAAATGAATAAAAGTGGCAAAAATATTTATTAATATGACTAATCAAGTGCGGCACCCCGGTAAAATAGATAAAAAGGAGAAAACAATAGGGATAAGATTCATAATATCATGGCACATAAACTAATCATAAGTCACATACATCCAATGAATCATACAATATCCCTAAAGTGAATCCCGAGAACCCATGGACACAAGGATCTGGAGTAATCAATGGAACTGCCGAAATTGTATCATCAATCTAATATCAAACAGTCATAAAGTAATAACAGATACAAGTCCGGTAAGTAACAACTATAAGTCCGATATGAAATAAAGCTAGAAGATCCTGCCGAAAGGTCCAGAGGGGAGGGGAGACTCCCAAAATGGTAACAAATCCGGGAGCCACGCCAAGAGAATAATGGTGTCGTTGCAAAAGGGGAAAGATCAGTCGTCCATATCCTTCCGGTAAAATAGATATATCGTAGTCCTTTGTCAAGACTCTGCAACAATTAAACATAGTACACAAAACTAGTATACAAAATACATATCTATCAATTAATACACTCAGACAGCACGGATATACAAAAATACATGAGAGAAAAGTAGGGAAAGAATTACCTAGATCATCAATAAACGCGCTCAGCTGCCTTCAAAAAGTGTATTCCTACGAGGTCAGAGCGTTATCTGTTAATGTTGCTAGCCCAATATATAGGAAGGGTTATGTTCAAAGCTCACAGCACGCACCTGTGGATCGTCAAAGTGTCAATCTGCTGTAACACTTAAAGGCACAATGATTTCGAGAAGTGGAATAAGAAGAAAAGCAGAGAGGAAGAACTACAAAAAGGCTGAAAGATCATGTTCGTTGTTAAGCCCTTTAGGAGCCAAGGTGGAAAACTGATGAATATAGAAGGCTTCACGTTGTAATAAAAAGCGTGTTTTATCTATATGATGGAACTTGCGAGGAGTAAAAATTTCAAGTATGACCACTCGTGTCTAAACAGGAATGTTGTTTCTCTTCAAAGTGGGCTACAAGGGGAGAGGTGGCAACATGGTGTCGTATACGAGATTGATGTTCGGCAAGGCGGGTTTTCAACGGTCTAGATGATTGTCCGATGTACGCTAGTTGGCAAGGGCAGAGGATCATGTACACGGAATCGGAAGTATTACAATTGGAGAAAGAGGATAGTGCAAGTTTATAATTACTACTAGGAATAGAGACCAGATTAGTTGTCCACATAAATTTACAGAAGTAACAATGTCCACAAGTGTGATGTCCCGCGGGCAGTCCAAGTGAGGGAAGGGGTTTAGACAGGCAGTCAGTTTTAGAAATAATAGCTGCAATGGATCTAGTCTTGCGGAATCCAATGATGGGTTTATTATGGCAACCCGGGACCATGTCCACAATATGCCAATGTTTATATATGATGTTTTTAATTTTTTGAGCTAGAGGTGTGTAGTCCAATGACCAGATGATCTTATTATCCGAGGAATCGGCCCGGCGCTGGAATAGGGTATCACGGGGTCTAGATTTGGCTCGATTATAAGCGGATAATATAACCCGTTCGGGGTAGCCTCTATGGCGTAACAAACACTGGATTTTTAAAGCAGCCTGGTGGAAATCCGATTCCCTGGATGAGTTGCGTTTCGCTCTCAGAAAGGAATATTGGATTTGAGAGAATGGGAGTGAAATGATCGTACTGCAAATAGGCATGTCTGTCTGTAGGTTTGTTAAATAGTTTCATGTTGAGTTTATTATCAGAAATGTAAATCTCAAGATCTAAGAAGGGGATGGAATGCGAGTTAACAATGTGTAAAAGTCAAATGGTCATGAATAGAATTAATCCAATGTACAAAATCTGGTACAGCAGTGGGGTTGTTGAATACGAAAAATAAATCGCCAATGTATCGTTTATAAACCAAAATGTGCGCAAAAAATGGATTAACATGAGGGTCAAGAATGTAAGTCCGATCAAAATCATTCATATAAATATTAGCTACCGAGGGGGGAAAATTTGCCCCCATGGCCACCCCTTGTGTTTGTAAATAAAAAGAATCCTGAAACCGAAAAAATTTGTGCTCAATTATGCGGAATAGAAGAAAAGGTCCTGAGGGTGGGGGGTGAACTTGTCAATTGCTAAATGTTATACAGTATATGTTGTTATTCTTTTTTGCAATATAAACAAGAATGAATAATTAATGCAAATTTTGTAATTAAGTGTTTTTGTTTTGCTCCTTTTTATATGTGTCTTTTTTCTTTGTTTGTTTTGAAAATAAAATAAAATCATTAAAAATGATTCTTCTCTCAATTTTTGGGCGTCACTAATTTGAAATTTGTAGCAGCAGCACCATCTGGTGGCCTCTGTTTCACAAACTGTCACTTGAGTTTTTGTTGACATAAGAGAAAGCAAGTTTTACTTCCCCTCTTCATCTGTGTGCATGGTGGTTTTTCAGCAGTGTAACAAAAAAGTGTAATCTTGCACAGAGCAGCATGTAGAATCTCCAGTGGTTTTTCGCAGTGCCTGTTATCATGCACTGAATGGTTGTGTAAAACTAGGAGATAGCCAGCTCCTGTTCTTCTTCTTCTTCTAGTTATTAAAGGTAAAGATTGCCGTTGCTCGAAAGCCAGTCATATCCGACTCTAGGGTTCAGTGCTCATCTCTGTTCACAAACAAAGAGCCAGTGCTGTCTGCGTCTGCAGACATTTCCATGGACATGTGGCAGGCAGGCAGGCATGACTGGACACTGGAGTGCACAGAAGGCTGTTTACTTTCCCATCGAAGTAGTCCCTATTTATCTACTTGCAATTTCTTGCTATCAAACTGCTAGGCCGGCAGGAGCTGGGATAGAGATGGTCACTCACTCCATCATGCAGCACTTGGGTCTGCGTCTGCAGATACTTCCATGGACATGTGGCAGGCAGGCAGGCATGACTGGACACTGGAGTGCACAGAAGGCTGTTTACTTTCCCATCGAAGTAGTCCCTATTTATCTACTTGCAATTTCTTGCTATCAAACTGCTAGGCTGGCAGGAGCTGGGATAGAGATGGTCACTCACTCCATCATGCAGCACTTGGGTCTTAAACTGCTGACCTGCTAACCTTCCAGTCGTCAAATTCAGTGTCTTAACCACTAAGCCATTGCATGGCCATAAAATTGTTTTAAAATACATTTATATTTGTTTTTTACAAAGCCATCCTCCTTTACTGTTTTTCCATCTAACCTGCCAATGTCTTGGAAATATAGATTGTTACTTCTTCTTCTTGTGCCGTATCCGATTCTGAATATTGGCGATCATCACGGGGACTGTCCTGAGAATATAATGCCGTGACCTTTCATCTGCTTTCCACATTGCAGCATGACCCCCGTACCACTGATCCAGCTCCGCGAGTCACTTTCTGGTCCTGAGCCCTTTTGGCACACAAAGTCCTCCTCAGCCCCAGGCCAGTATTAATGAAGCTGCTGCCCTCCATTAAGATGGGTTCAGGTGGGGTTTAATCCACTTGGGGACCATCACCCTTCCCTGTGGACTTCGCCAAACCCACTAGTCCTCAGGGTTGTCAGGTTAGTTAACCACTGTCTGACGCTTGCCGTTGAGTTGCTGGCAGTATGATCTACTTTATTACCATAGCAGGATAACCTGGCCAGACGATATATAGATTGTTACACGTACCACAAAATAGTTTAGGATTTATTGTGACTCTAGTAGGGTTTTCATTGTATGTAAAATGTTCAGGAGTGGTTTACCATTGCCATCCCGCAATGAGTTTCTATAGCTGAGTAGAAATTTCAGCTCTGGCCTCCTAAGTGCTAGCCTGACACTCTATTCCCTGCTGGCTCTCTTGGAATGTATAAGGCTATATAGATTCCCCTCTGTTCATGCAATCAGAAAACATGTGAGAGGAGGCATGGATTTGTGCCAGCTAACTGCATGACCCAATGTGACTGCAAATCCCTAACATAAAACTATCCCTGAACATATTGCTTAGAACTCCACAAAGTGAGGGCACCTTTCTCCAGTGTAACACATCCTGCAGGGAATGCTGTTTACCTTCCCAAAGTGGTATCTATTTATCTACTTGTAATTTCTTCCTTTAGAACTGCTAGGTTGGCAGGAGCTGGGGCTGAGACAGGAGCTCACTGTCATGCAGCTGTCGGGTCTCGGATTGCTGATCTGCCCACTTCCAGTCATCAAGTTCAGCATCTTAACCACTAAGCCACTGCAGTCCCTCTAAAGAAGAAGAAGACACAGTAAAAGCCAAAAGGAGCTTGAGTGGAAAAATCTTAAAAATCAAATACATCTTAGGCCAGGTGGCTTGCTTGGTTCTTAGCATGTAACAAGAACTGGTTTCCCTGTGGGTCAATGAGGCCCCTTATCATACTTTGCATACTTTTTGAATGAACTGCTTCCAACTGAGGGGGTGGCTGTTTATTTAGGGATCCCGCCTTTGAGATCAATGTGTTCTTTTCAGGGAAACTACCAGACATGTTTCTTGGGAAGTGGCCCATGTGCTCTTGGGTACGGTGGATGCTTTTCTGCCACTCTGATCCTCCCCATCGACTTCACACACTGTTCTTTTGCTCATGGTTTGTAAATCATTAATCAATCCAAGGACACAAACAATCCACCAAAAGTCAGGAGCAAACCTTAGAGAAATTACTTCTTGTTCTGGAACTGCTAGAATTACTTAGTCACCATGGTTGTTAGGGGATTCTGGAGATTCAGTTTTGAAGAAAGTAACTTTTAAAAGTTCTGTTGCTGTGACATGGAGAAACTTTTCCCTGCTTGGTATTTTGCTAATCCACACTATTGCACTCTGAAGAACTGGCCTCTTAAGCCTTTATTACCCATGAATGTCATCCCATACACTCTAGTTGAAACAGAAAAAAATGTTCCTAAATAGCCAAACCCCCAAGTGAAAAAGATGCATAAGGTTGAAGATGATGGGCCAAGGATAGCTGTAAGAAGACCAAGATGAGAAAACCCACAATGGAATTTTCCTGGCCCTCAAGACACAGGTGGTGATATTTGCATTGGCAAATAATTCTGTTCAACAAAGCGTAGGAGTTCTTAGATGTCTAGAAAGTTGTGTGGAATGGAATTAGGTCACCCTTGCTCAAAAGCCAGTCGTATCCGACTCTAGGGTTTAGTGTTCATCTGTTTATAGCCAAAGTTACAGTGCTGTCTGTGTCTGCAGACATTTCTGTGGACACACGGCAGGCATGACCAGAGTGCACAGAATGCTGTTTACCTTACCACCAAAGTGGTACCTATTTATCTACTTGCAATTTCTTGCTATCAAACTGCTAGGTTGGCAGGAGCTGGGACAGAGACAGAAGCTCACTCCGTCGTGCAGTACTGGGATCTTGAACTGCTGACCTGCCAACCTTCTGCTCATTAAGTTCAGTGTCTTAACCACTAAGACATCGCAATCCCCTGGAATGGAATTATGCTTCATCAAATTTATTTTAGCAAGCTATTGCATAGTCTGTCTTATTGTAAAGTTTGGGATGCACAGGCCGGCTGAGTTAATGGCTCTGTGTTTTTTAAAGCAGCAGGGCTTTAAAAAGTTACTTGTTTTGAACTTGTTGTTGTTGTTGTTCAGTCGCACAGTCGGTTCCGACCCTTTGCGACCCTATGGACCATTGCTCTCCAGGCGCCTCTGTCCTCCACCACCCCCCTCAGCCCTCCCAGCTCTGTGCCCATTGTGTCTACAATGCCATCTAGCCATCTCATCCTTGGCCTCCCCCTTCTTCTTTTGCCCTCCACCTTTCCCAACATCAATGCCTTCTCAAGTGAATCCCCCCTTCTCATTTGATGTCCAAAGTATTTTAGCTTCATCTTTACTATTTGACCTTCCAGTGAGCATTCCGGGTTAATTTCTTCTAAGATTGACCTATTTGTTCTCCTCGCTGTCCAGGGGACTCTCAAAACCCTCCTCCAACACCACATTTCAAAGGCATCTATTCTTCTGCGTTCAGCCTTCCTAATTGTCCAGCTCTCACATCCGTACATTACTACTGGGAAAACCATTGCTTTGACTATTCTAATTTTTGTTTTGAACTACAGCTCCGGAATCTGAGTTGTGTTTGGTTGTTTTCCTCACTTATTGTGTGGTCCCATTCACTGGCTTAAACCACAGAACATTCTCTGTTCTGTAGGAAAGCCTTCTGCAGTTTTCTTTTCTTCTCCATCTGTCTGGTTTGCAAAGCCTGCACGTGGAAGGAGATGTAGAGCAGTGATGGTGAACCTTTTAGATAACAAGTGCCCAAACTGCAACCCAAACTCTACTTATTTATTGCAAAGTGCCAACACAGCAACAGGGGAGGAAGGAAACACTCCCATAGGGCAAAATCTGTGCTGGGGGGAGGGAGAGAGTGTTCCCATTGAGCTGTTGGGCAGAGGGGTGGGGCAAACTGTGCTGGGGGAGGGAGGAAGCGCTCTTATGGGATTGCCTAGCAAAGAGGCAGGGCGAACTCTGTGCTGGGGCGACCACATGGGTGCCCACAAAGAGGGCTTCGAGTGCCACCTCTGGCACGCATGCCATAGGTTCGCCATCACTGATCTAGAGATTTGTAGGTAGCAAGAGAATTAGAGGGGAGGTGGGTTCTGAATGCTGCAAAATTATGATAGCACTCCTTTGACTTAATTATAATTTCTAATGTGTCATTCAGAAACTGTTCTTACTGCTATACTGAAAGAGGTTCTGAAATGAATGCCATCATCCCACTGGAAAATATTAAGAACAAACGGCACAGGCTCTTAAACTAAGCTTAGTTAGACCCAAGCAATCAGGAGTGAGGCCAAATTAAAGAGGTTTTATATTAGTGAGGTGATGTATGACTGGACATCCTGCTACAGTAATGGAGTAGACCGTACAGCCAGCTACTCAACACTGAGTTTTGAGCGGTGGTAAATAACCTGATTCCTTAAAGGGGCCAATGGCTATGGAAGGATGAACCCCTTTAGGTGGAGTGATGGTCCCCTCAGTGGAGGAAATGCCACTGGAAACCATCATATTGGGCCCAACAGCAAAATGAGCGGAGGAGGAACTCTGATTCCCATCAGTCATGGAGGTGGGAGAGGCCATGCCAGATGGACTGGCTGTGAAGGCCAACCTTGTCAATATCCTCAAGGCTGCAGCAGTCCATTGCAGTCTCAGTGTTAAATCCTGCATGTCTCATGTCATATGTGCCGTAGGAGATGCCTCTGTAATCATAGTGTGCGGGTGACTTCATGGCAAGCTGGGATTCACCTTAAACATATTCGCGCCAATGGCATTTTTTCTGCTTCAGGAAAAAAGTGCATTCTCGGATACGATGTGCAGCTAATGACATATGATGGTCGTTAGGCAGATTTCATTTTCAATAGCCACCCTCTGTAAAGAATTAGAATTAAAAGGAAGCAGAAAGGTAATCTAGTTTATTTGTTGATGTAGGACAGGGATTCTCAACCTGCGGCCCACGGGCCAGATGCGGCCCACAGCACCATTTCATGTGCCCCCCTGCTTCCACCACTCCAGGAAGTGCCATGTGGTGGAGGAAGGGCAAAATGGCCATCCGGTCCCCGAAGCTGTCTGAGGGAGTGTGACCCGGCCCCTGTCTTAAAAAGATTGAGAACTCCTGATGTAGGAAATCTACTTTTTAAAATACCCACAATCTTATTTGGCACCCCATCTGTTCCAATAACTCGGACTGGTAAATTGAGAACAGTGACTGCAGTGTATTCAAGCCCACTCCTCCTGCGCTGTGGTTCGAACCCTCAATGCAGCCTTGGCTTCCCAAGGCCGCTTTAAAATTACAAGAAGCAGCCTGATACATAAAATGGAAAGGAAGCCAAACACTGAAAAATTCACTGCTACACAGAATAACAACAGTTTAAAAATACATCCCACCAAAGGCAAAAATAGATTCGACAGCTAGAAAGACTTGTTTACCAGGAATCAGAAATAAGGATTTACGGACCGCCCCAGCTTTCTCAGTTGAAGCATGTGCCAGCCCAGTAACTCATGAAATCATTCACCTCCTGGCCTACCACATGGATGCAGCAGGAATATGGAGCTAGAGCAGGGGTTCTCAACCTTATCTAGCTGAGGGGCGGGTCATGCTCCCTCAGTCAGCTTCATGGGCCAGATGGCCATTTTGCCCTGCCTGCCACACATGTCACTTCTGGGTGTGGCGGAGGCGGTGGGGGGCCAGATGAAATGATGTCATGGGCTGCAGCTGGCCCCTGGACCGTAGGTTGAGAACCTCTGAGCTAGAGTGTGGATGAGGGGAAATCGTAACATGTGATGACTATTCCTAAATGTTACTAAAGGATAAGGAAAGGTAGGAAAGATTTTTCACTTGGCAACCACAGTGTATGCTCTGATCTGATAGTTTGGTTGTTGGCAAAAAGGAAAACAAGACTTGTTCTTTTCGTCAATCATGACCTTCACCTCCTTCTCCTTGTGCACACAAAGTCACACATTTCATATATAAACAGCGCCAGGGATTTTATTTTATTTATTGCAGGAATAAAACACTTGTGCATCTGACTTCACAAATATCTTCACTCCCCCCCCCCCCCCGGGTAAAGGTTGCCCTTGCTTGAAAGCCAGTTGTATCCAACTCTGGGGTTCAGTGCTCATCTCTGTATATAGGCAAGGAGCTAGTGCTGTCTGCATCTGCAGATGTTTCCGTGCATGGCTAGACACCGGAGTGCACGGAACGCTGTTCACCTTCCCACCAAAGTGGTCCCTATTTATCTACTTGCAATTTCCTGTTTTCAAACTGCTAGGTTGGCAGGAGCTGGGACAGAGACTGAAGTTGACTCCATCATGCAGCACTCGGGTCTTGAACTACTGACCTGCTGACCTTCTAGTTGTCAGATTCAGTGTTTTAGCCACTAAGCCACCACAGTTATGACATCACGGCCAGGATTAAATAATAATTAAAAGAGCCAAGGGTTAGTAGTAGCAGGTCCTTGGTTTTTGTTTTGTTATGTTATATTAATATCATAGTTTTTTGATCCTTGTGTGAAAAGTGTCTATTACAAGTAAGATGCTTGAATCCGAACATAGGAATTTTTTTGGGAAGGAAGAGAAAGTCAGAGGTTTTCCCAATCACCCACGGATTGAAGCAGGGCTGTGTGGTTGCTCCAACCCTTTACTTGGCTGCCCTCCAGTATGAAACTCCTGCCCTTTACTTGGCTGCCATGCAATATGAAACTCCTAATAACAACACAGATGTAGAGATTAAATACCACTTCAATGCTCCCGAAGACTAACCAGTGCTAACAGGATAATGGAAATGCAATATGCCGACGATACTGCATCGCCTGCTCTCACACCTGAGGAACTGCAACAGTCAGTCCACTGTTTCAAGAGTGCATGTGATTGTTTTGGCCTCACCATAAATGTTCAGAAAATCAAAGTACTTGCACAACCTGCCCCAAGGACAGTTCTTCCAGAGTTCAATACCACCAGCTCAGGTTCAACACTGGAACAGGTAGACCAGTTTTCTTACCTTGGTAGTATCCTGTCTAAAAACTGCACTTGTGAACAGTATGTGGTGAAAAGAATCGGTGCTGCCAATTCTCCCTTTGGTCGTTTATCACACTGGGTCTTCATGAACAAAGATTTAACAATCCAGACCAAGCTAATGGTATACCAAGATGTTGTTATGTCAACATTATTGTATGGCTGTGAAACATGGACCCTCTATTGCCAAGACATTAAAAAAACTTGAGTGCTTTCACCGACAGAAACAAAGGTCAATCTTGAACATCAAGTGGAATGACTACATCACCAACATCACAGTCCTCAAGAAGGCAAATCTAAATAGCATGAAGTTTCCATCATAGGCCATCGTCTTAAATGGATAGGGCATGTCTGCCGTATTGATGGTTCCAGGCTTCCTCGTCAAATTCTTTATGGGGAACTTAGCTAAGACCTTGTGGAGCTCCTTTAAAACATTATAATGACCAGCTGAAACAAACCATGAAGGTGTCAGGTAAAAACTCACAAACATGGAAAGCAGTGGCCGTAGATTGTCCACTTTGGTGCCAAACCATCTCTGTTGCTACCAATCACTTAGAAGGAGAATGCTACTGACATGAAGAGGCTAGGTGGCAAACATGAAAGCTTCATCAAACTCAATTATGCCCTCCTCCATCTGTTCAGTGTACTGTGTGTGGTCACATGTTTCATGCCAGGATCGGTTTATTGAGTCACCAGAGACACATCCATCAACTGAGAAAGTGACTTCCAGGAAAAATATGTGCTCAGATATGAGTAGCAGCTGCCATCACCGCTGCTTGAATCCAAACATGGGAATTTTTATGGGAAGGAAGAGAATATCCTCCAATTAAAGATCAACTAGAAACCTTCATGCATTGTTGTGTTTTGGGTTTTCATTACAGAACAGATACCATTGCCTTTCCTACTGAATCATGAGGTTCAGGTTGCTATATTATCTTAAAAAGAGAAAAGGTATTTCTTGCCGTTGAGGGCAACACCTCTCTTTTCTCCATTTCAGTGCCACAACCCACCAAATGCATCACAGAGTTGTCATTTCAGATAATGCTGTCCACAGGTCTGTTTTGGAATGAACTAACCATTTTAATGATCTACAGAACAATATAATTAGGAGTGCTCAGAATTGTACCAGAAAACCTCAAGCCCTAGCACTGTCAGAAAGGAAAAGATATATTTTAAAATGGACAAAATGGAACACTCTAAATTAAAATATGTGTGGGTGCAGTAATTTGATTTGAATGAAATCACACCAAAAGTAATCAAATAGCAAGCTATATACCTATCTGGACAAGCCTTGAGGTATGCCACGATGCCTCTCCAATTAGCCATAATTAGCCACACTAAGTTATGCAAACCTTACATGAAAACCAACAGAATCCAAGCAGAAATCCTGCTGTTACTAATGTAGCATGATGTTTCTGCGGCTACAGTTTTAAAAATATTTTTTCTCATTTGTTTTTGGAATCCTTCACTCTTGTACAAGTAGACTCATTGATATGATTAAGATTTCAGTTAGCGATGATTAAATCCCATTTATTTCAAAGAGTCTACTTTGTCTGTATATCAGTACAGAACATGGACATAATAAGTTACAAGCAGCGTGCGTGTCTGTGTGTGGGTTTAAAAATCGCATGAACCAGTTGCCTATTAATATAACAAGTAACATTTTCTATTTACTCTGAAGGGTTTACTATATATTATGAGAGGATTATTGTTGTGTTTGAATACATATATTGCTGTAACGTTGTGTAATATTATTAGGATCAATATGATCCTCCATTTTGTCTTCTTGGTCTTAAAGTATTGCGGGACTTGCGTTCCCGCCTTAACTATGTAGTCAGGTAAAGTCTTCACTCCGGTCCGTTGACCTTCTAGTCACTCCACTCCTCTCCCATCCAATCCTGTTGTTTCCTGCCCAAATGTATCCATTCTTGATTGTATATATTTAGCTGTGCTGCGCCATTGCTACCCATGTTCTGAGTCTGACTGTCTAATAAAGTTGTTTGGCCCTGTTATGCTGGCTGCTTCGCATTTCTACCAGAACATCAACATTATCAATACAATAAAATAAACTTACAGTTTTTAGGTAATAGTGGCTAGTCTAATCTATTTGTCCTTGTCCAAAAGATGGAATATATATGTATACTTTAAATCAATCAATCAATCTAATGGCTTGTTGTAGTTAGGATCCATTAGCTTGTAAAGTGAGATTTCCATCCACAACGATAGCCTGCTCAAGGAAAACTATTTTACTTCAAAACACAATTCAGTGAACAGAGTTGTACCAAATAATTCCCTTCTGTTATCAGTTTGGGACAGCTTTTGGACCTTTGCTGCCTTGTGTTCCTGTCATGTACTGAGGCAAAATACAGTCCCTGCTTGCTCACATTCATCATTCCTGTGCTGTACCATTAAGGAGAACAAGCTAGTTCCTTCAGGCAGTTGGTTTTGGGTGTTGTGAAAGGGCAACCTCATCACTTATTTCAATGTTGTTATTCTTGTTGAATCCCAGGGCAAAGCAGTTGTAGTATTTTCCACATCAGGTGTCAAACTAACATGATTATTATGTCCATTTGACTGGGTAAGGGGTGTCGTTTGCTGTTCTGCTTCAGGCAGCACCAGGTGTTAGGCTAGGCTGGCATTGACCCCATGTCTCTTTTTTAAAAATAGTAATTAAGGCTTCTATTGATCTCAGTTGTTAACTGGCTATAGAGACATTTTGAGAGCAGGAACCCAAATAATTTCTCCCTGCAGGCCCTATTTTCTGTTCTCCTCTAAGGGGATGACATTATCCCCTGTGTTAGGAAGCTGCCACCACCGCCAGCAAAGAGAAACATGTTGCTTAGCAACACCCAGAAAGTGGTTGGGGAGCACTTGGCAAGAGAAAAGTTTCTGCCAAATGTTTCCCCATATCTATTTGTTTCTCCAAACTGCATCTCACTCTTTTGTGTGCATGTATGTGTGAGGGCTTTGCAATGGTGCACAATGCACATTTAAAGTGTTCCCTTCCACAATTTTGGTAAGGTGGCTCAAACTTGCTTGCTTATACCTCAGTCACCCTCCCTCCTGGCTTCAGCTGGCAAAATGGTTGACCTAAAAGCTGAGCATGGCATGAGGGAAGAAAAATGAGGGGAAATGATCTACTTTGCTTGTTTCCACTGTTAATTGCCTTTCCCATTTCATACCCCAATATAAACATTACAAATGGCTGCGGTGGCTCAGTGGAAGACACCATACATAGGCAAAATTACATAACAACAGATATCTTGGAACATATTCTCCTTTAGTGGAGGAGACTTCATGTGTGTGTGTGTGTGTGTGTGTGTGTGTGTGTGTGTGTGTGCATGCGTTCATGTGTGTGCATGTGAGTGTGTGTGTGGCAAGAAGTGGCCAACATGTAGGTAATAATTTGTAAATATTTTGTAAAAACTTGAGGTGATTATTTTGTACATAACAGTACATTTAGCTACAATTTCCCCTATGTATGGCGGCTTTTGGGACATCCTATAGTCTTTCACTACTAGTGCAAATTTTTGAGAATAAATACTGAGGGCGATGGGCATCGTAGTCCAAAACATCTGGGGTGGAAACAAGGCTACACCAAGATGTCATGCATGACTACTGGACTTTTGCACATTCCATCTGACTCAGATCTTGTAAGACTGTCATGCTTCCCTGGTAGTTCTTTGGGTCATGGTAAATCCCTGCTTTCTTTAACTGTAAATTAATGGAAGATAAGGCTACTGCAGAGTAACATTTCCGGTATAACAATAATGTAGACAGACAGACAAGTTAATAAAGCCATCACAATCCAAGCAGCTTGTTTAGCTTTTCTGAGCTATACACTGAGTACAGGATCACAGCTTTGTATAACAAGTACAGTTTATTATATACAAGTCAATTTACACAAATGCCCAGGAGTATGTGCTATAAATCTGTTTCTCATTGCAAGCTTATTTCTCTTCTGTTTTATTTCCATGTCCATACTATTAGTCGGATATATCCTGCTGCAAATACTGTGTTTTTCCCATTTTAAAACTGGCTTCAGCTTTGTTTGCAGTAGTATCGCCAATCTGAAGTCACAATTATTTTGTTTGCTGTACAGGTAGGCTGTTTTATTTGGCATGCTTTCAGGTCAATTCTGAATTATGGCAACACTTTCCAAGGTTTTCTAGGAATACCATTGCCTTCTTCTGGGGGTGTCCTGGGACTGTGCAGCTTGCTTAAGGCCACACAGACTGGCTCTTCTCCCTGGAGGCACAGCAGGGAATCAAACTCCCACCTTAGTTCTCCACTGCCAGATATTTAAACCACTGAGCCAGCTCTCTATATAATTACAAAGCAAATCTTACTGAGTTCAGTTTGGGTTTGCTCCCAAACAAAAGTGCATAGGATGTAACCTTGGAACAAGGATTCTCAACCTGCGGCACCATTACATGTGGCCCCCACACCACCTCTACCACACCTGGAAGTACCAAGTGGTGGAGGAAGGGCAAAATGGCTGTCCGGCCCCTGAAGCTGTCTGAGGGAGCGTGACCCAGCCCCCAGCTTTAAAAGGTTGAGAACTCCTGCCTTAGAATGTTTTCTTTTTTCTTCCTTGTTTCATTCAACACAATCTCTTTAATCCACACGAGCTGCAAGTTATTGATTCAGATTTACTTGGCCTTCTCTGCACATGTTTACTAGGTACCCTTGGAAGACTACTATTTCTCTAAGCTCAGCAGTTTCACCTGATAAGTAACAGAACAGATCTACCCTTCTAAGGCTATTTTTTAAGATGACTGAAGTTAACATATAGTAGAAAAAGCCACTGAATGCCATTACACTTGGTGGACTTCAAATAAAGCTGCCTTCATATTTAAACAGCCCTCTGGTGAGATTTTGATTTTGATACTGAATTATCAATCCAGCCATATAGACCCTAAATGTAAGCTAAATTAAGGGCTAAGAGGAAATTGATGTATCAAGTTTGGATGGCCTGAAAACTGTCTCTGTACTCACCAAAGAGCAGCTGAAAATGAAAATAAATACAATCAAATATGTAACTAGTTGTTGCTTGTTAGGATGTTATCCAAGGTATCTAAACTATTGGATGTTCCTTCTCTTTTAAATGTAGTGGGTTTCTATTTTCTTGCATTCATTCCCCCTTTTTTCACCTGTCTTTTTTGCTTCTCAAGGATGTCTTTGAGCCAGAACAAGGAAAAAGAGGCATGTTGTCAGGGAAATGGATGTCTCCTATGGCATCCAACAAGCTGGTATTTCAGACACAACTCTTTTGGGGAAGAGGTGGTACTGCAAATAGGTGGGTTCTGTTAAAAGAATGAAAAATATTCAGTAAAAATGGTTTATAACTCATCAAAAGTGACCTTTCCAATAATATATCTACAAGTCCTCTTTGCCTCTCCATTCACTACTCAGCCAGAACAAGACTTCTGTAAAGCATTCCCCATCTCAAGTTCTTCAATTAGAAACCTGCAACCGCAACTAATTATGCAAATACAGTTAGTTATTTTGTGTGCTGATTGCATACATATGCTATAATAAGGATGGTAGGTTTTTTTGTATCTGTACAGATTGATTTTTTTTTGGACTGATGTACTGAATTCTTTTGGGACTGTGGTGGCTTAGTGGTTAAGATGCTGACTTTGATGACTGGAAGGTCGGCAGGCCAGCAGTTCGAGACCTGAGTGCTGCATGATGGAGTGAACTTCTCCCTCTTTCCCAGCTCCTGCCAACCTAGCAGTTCGAAAGCAAGAAATTGCAAGTAGATAAATAGGTACCACATCAGTGGGAAGGTAACATCGTTCCGTGCATGCTGACGTCTAGTCATGCCTTCCACTTGACCACGGAAACATCTGCAGATGCAGACAGTGCTGGCTCTTTGGCTATAAACAGAGATGAGGACTGAACCTTATAATCGGATATGACTGGCTTTCGAGCATGGGAGACCCTTACTTTTTCCTGAATTCTTTATGACATACCTGTCAAGTGTCCCGGATTGGCCGGGAAATCCCATCATCTAGTGCTCCTTCCCCCTCCTTCCTGCAGTCATCCTGTAATTTGACCAACCAGGAAAGGGGTTACTGTGCATGTGTGCAGGGGTTACTGGGTTACTGTGCATGTGCAGCAACCCAGTAACCTCTGAGCATATGCACAGTAACCCCTTTCCTGGCTGAAGGGGTTGCTGCGCATGTGCACAGGGTTACTGCGCATGCGTGCCATTGCCTCTGACAGCCGCTCCTGCGCAGTAACCCCTTTCCTGCCTGGCGCCTGGAAACTTACTGCGCATGTGTGCCCAGCTCTCGGATTTTGAAAACCGTGGCTTGACAGGTATGCTTTATGATAAAACCTGGTAGTAGAACCCTAAATCAGGGACACAATTTGGGATGAGCTCTATACCGCATCTCCTCGTCCTATAGCATATTCCAAGAGAGCTAGTTGTAGGAGTTGTGCCATTCCAACAACATGAAACTCTATCCACAGTACAGTCACCAATAACTACCCTCAGAACTAAACCCCAAACTTAAACATTTTGTTCTCTTGTTCTTTGCAGAGTCTCACCATCATAGCAGCCAGGCAGCGCCAACACACCGTCGAAACAACGACTCTCGGCTTCAAAACTACATGTCTTGTTCTGACTGCGGCAGAAGAATTTGACAACTTCACCATGATGGACCAACCCGCCTGGGATCTCATTGATCCAGAGCTTGCGCCCATGGTAGATCACACGACTCCTCTGGGCAGAGATGGGACAGCGTGCTGGAGAAGATCAAGAGACAAGGCCTGTTAAATGGGAATCAAGAGACACGTTGGCTCTTGGAATGGCAAAGGGAAAGGAGATGTAGTTGTGGATTTGAATAACTAAAAATATCATTAAAAGGTTGGAATTAGGAGGAAAGTACCTCTACAGAAAGGTAGTTGGGACCAGCTTCCATTCTCTAGGCAGACAACTCTGTTGGAGCCATCCAAGTAGAAGTCCTTTTTGCACAAGTAATAGATCACAGTTCCCATGGGGTATTCAGATCGGTGCACAGCAACCAAGGTTGCCTGAGCAACATTGGGGGGACGGGAACAATTAATAGCTGGGAAAATAAAAAAGAGAGAAGAAGTTCTAACTGAATGTATGAAAACACTCACATCTAGTATATCTGGGTATCCAAGGATCAGTACACTGATACTTGATTCTACTCAGCAGGAAAGAAAGAAGCTGTGTTTCCCCACTTCTCTTCATCCTGGCTACTTACAATGACAAGTTGGAGCTGGGTGTGACCATTCCTTGTTCTCTTGGCATATGAGTGAGCTGATCCCTTCTAAATGGTATCTATGAGTAGAAAATAGAAAATTTAAAATGATGATATTCCATGGGAGGGGCTCATTCCCCATTTCCATTCAATGATGTTCTGGAAGACAAGGAAGCAAATATTCCCAACCAGCAGCCATGAAACAAAGATTTCACAATAAAAATCATTTCCGTGGAGGGCAGGAACTCCCATAGTGGAGGATGGGAATTCAGACTGATCAATCAGTATGATGAGAAGATATGATAATTCTACCGGTGTTTCTTGCATGAGTCTTGCAGATGGATATACCTTGTAGGGGTATAGCGTTCCAACATTGGAAGCATTCAAGAGAGAGTTGGACAACCATATATCAGATCTGCTTTGATTTGGATTCCTGCCTTGAGCAGGGGTTGGGCTGGAAGCCCCTTCCAACTCAGTGGTGAGTCTATGAATAAAATCTCATAGGTTTTGGTATTGACAGATGCTTCATCGTCTCTGGTTATGTCATTTGGTAAAGGAAGTATAAGAAAGGAAGCTATATTAGTTCACTGTCCTGGCCCCCCTCTTGAATTTGGATAGTTCCAGGGAAGCCGAGACCTGAAACCAGCTTGGATCCTGTGCAAGCCACTCCAGCTGATCAACTGTCAGATGAAGTAGCGATTGAGCTGGTGATCGAGGAGCTGCCTCAGTTGCATTCTGATAGTTGTAGTGATTCAGATCCTGAACTTTCCACCTCTGAATGACATCGACAACACCTGAAGGTGGTGCTACAAAAATGGTGGAGGGCTGCACATGCATGAAGCTTCAAGGGAATTCTCCAGTTGTTTCAGATTAGTACTCACGCTTGGCTAGCCATTTAAGGCTCCCTTGGGGGCTGGGTATCTCATCCGAACAACGCAAGTGTGATGACCCGTTTTGCTCCCTGCTCCGTGCCTGACTCTTTGACCTTTGACCTGACTGCCACCTGATTACGGATTTTGGAACCGGGCCTAACTTCAGACACTGAACTCTCCTGCTATGACTTTGGAATTGGACTTTGACCTGGCTATCTGGACTTTCCTACTCTGCCTTGTGAGTAATGGAACTCTTACCAAACAACCCCTGCTCACCTCCTCACCTCAAGCCAGTGCTGTGCCGTGCAGCGGCTGTCCCAGACGGGCCAGCCAACACATTCACAACCTGAATTTAGAAATGGACTAATAGGACATTTGTGTGTGATAGTCAAAGTTTGTGTGTGTGTGTGTGTAGCCTTTAATCCATACAGGAAATCCCGTATTTCACCCCTCTTTAATGATCGTTCCCGCGGCCATCCTGTATTGTAGCTAGCCAGGAAAGGGGTTACTGCGCATGAGTGCATGCACAAAGGAGTTGTTGCTGCTCATGCGCACCTGAGCCGGAGCAGTTTCTGTATTTTCCGGAGCTGCGCTTGACGGGTATGCTTTAATCAAGGAATGACCTAATTGACTCACCCATAATCACACCAGTAATGCACTTCTCTCCCTATGGTAAAAGGGCCCTCTTCATGATTTCCGTTTTCAGTCTTTGGAGGAGATTTGCAAACAGATATGGGCTGGATATCATCTGAGAAGGAAAAGAGAATGCATGGTAGATAAATTTATATTTAATGGATTAAACTCAGTGTTTAATAGTTATATGGCAAAGGTAGTGAGTATCAGTGATGGTGCACGACTGGTTGAATGTTTCAGGGGAGATGTGATTATGAATTGGATTCTACTGTATAAATCCTGAGGTTCTTGGTAGAAAACAGTTGATTACCTTCACAGGGTGCTGTGAAGCTCCAGGTCCCATCTCCTTGACAGCGACTCATGGCTGTATCCAATCCATTAGCCATTCTAAATCCGAGTTTACACATCACTTTCATAGAGTCCCCAAACATATTGGATTCCTGGGCCTGTTGTGTCTCAGCATTTTGAATCTTCACTGGCCAGGGACAGCTTAAGCCTTTGAAGAACACAAAAATAAATATGGTGATGGACAATGCAAGAGGCTGGTGTTAGCCTTGGGGCTGGAAAACGGAGATGGCATTCTAGTTCTTAAGGTCTAGTAGGCTGTGTTGGAAAAGTAATTTGGAATTAGAATTCCTGGGTTCCTAATGAAAGTCAAGGTGCTCTTATAAGATAATAGAGTAGAATAAAGCCAGGGATTCTTGCTTTTATGGTGTGACTTCAGAGGTTGCCTACTCCTTACTTAAGTGAATCTGTGGATTAAAATTCCTCTGTAAAAATAAAAATGAGGGAGGATTTACAATAGACGTGAAAGGAATAGAAACAAGGTCTCTTTGGGCCTCCACCATGGAGAAAGGGGCACTGGGAGGCTGGCTACCCAAAGATCTTTCTGGCATTCCTTAAGTGGGAACTGACCAGCCATTGATCTCATCTGATCTTAGTTGCCTTGCCTACATGTATACAGAGGGTGCCAAAAATGTATACACATTTTAAGAAAGGGGAAAAACTGTATTAAAATTGTAATAAATATATACTGTACCAATAACAAAAGATGAATACAAGTCACGTTTGATTTCTGCAATTACAAGAGGTGCTCCAAGTGTTTAGCATTGGCATCCAGACACTTCTGATTACAGCAAACCACTTCTTGATCAATGTAGTGTTCATTTGTATATCAAATTACCTCCAGTGTAGCTGGTTTTTACGGCACACCACATCCTTTAAAGTCCTCCATAGGTAGAAGTCAAGGAGTGTTAAATCAGGAGAACATGGGGGAAACTCAACAGCATCCTATCAATTGCTCTTCATCCTATCAATTGCCCTGGTCAACTGCTTTTGTCATTTTCTTTGACTGTCCTGCCTGTTACATGGTGATGCCAGCATTCATTCTTTTGTGAAACATCATACTATACATTGCTACTGTAATTCAATTCAACTTCGAAAAGTAAGACATAGCTAACATTTCTTCAAATATGTATACTTTTTTAGACACCCTCTGTATTCATTTCCCAAGTCAAAAGCATGGAGTCCATTTTGTAACACATTTTTAAGCATTATGTTTCATTCAACTGTGTTGTCATTCAAGTTATATTTAGGACATCCAAAATTCAAGATTCTGGCTGCAAGCCCGGGTATGCCAGGTGAAAGACAGGAGAATGCAAACTGTTAAGTGTTTGAAATATCCGTGAGCTAGAAAATGAAGGAAGGCTCAGTGAACTAAAACAGGAGAGAGGTTGTGACCATATATGTATGATTTCATCACAAGTATAATGTGATGAAGGATGAGGAGAACATGGGGGGAAGAGAGAGATCTTCTTACGCAATCAAGGCTATATTGTTGAACTATAGATTATGGTAATCAAAATGTTTACATTCAGAGGATCAGAGAGCCTTGTTATTTTACATTTTAAAACTGCAATTCTCACAACCCTCAATTGGCATAACTTATGTAAATTGGGGGATGCTGGGAGTTGTAATCAAAACAAAGTTAAGTTGAGCTCTTAACTGAGCTGAATGAGGTTTATAATAGTCCATGGTTTCTCGATTTTCTGGAAGACAGCTATTGTAGAGTGTGAAGAACTAGGAAACATCTTCTTCTTCCATGTCTAGGCCAGGCGTGAAACTGCCAAAATGAAGGCACCTTTTGGGTGAGTTCATTCTGCAGTTCCTTTTGCCTGATCTAGTGTGAGAAAGATTCGCTGGCAACACAAGGTTGCCATTACCAGGGTATGCCTGATTGTGGTTAAAAAATATCACAGTCTTCAAGGAGGCTCTTTCTGGAAACATAAGAACATCAGATTCTCATTGAATACATACATGTGTGCTTCTGTGAGAACTGAGAGAATTCTACAGCCAAGACCCCTTATCTCTACCTGGAGAAATGCAGCTCAGTCCACAGAGCCCATCACATACGCAGCGCCTGTTTTTAGAGCAGGTACGGCGTTCACAGCTCTTCTGACATATGTGACCCGTCATTCCTGCAAGGTTCTTATTCCGGGATGGACATTTGGGATCAGTCACATTCCTGGCTGGGAAAAGGAAAAAGGGTGAGTGGTTCCTTTAAAATACTGAGCTCTGAAGTGGGCATAAAGGAATTGTATAACTATGTAGCTGTGTCAGTTGGCATATGAGGCAACAGAGCTTCCTCCTCAGTCAAGGTACAACAACGCTTCTTCCTCTGTCAAGGTAGCCTGAGATGTTTTGTTGCTTTATGTGAAAACATGGTATACATAGATCTGTGATTCTGTTACAGTATAAGTATTTGTGGATGCTAGCTTAATCATGACATGCAGTAAGAACACTATTGATGGTAAGCTTCTTTTTTTACCATAGGGTATGTCTACTCCTGTATGCAAGTTTTTCCATGCCATGTATTTGAATGCACTATATCATTGATGTCCAGCCTTGGAACTCCAGATGTTCTTGAACTTCAATTCTCAGAAGTCCTGATCAGCAGGTGAGTTGACTTAGGCTTCTGGGAATTGAAGCCCAGTAACACCTGGAGTGCAAAGGTTGGCCATCACTGCACTATATGCTATACTGTAGAGTTTGAATAGTTTAAATCCAAAATCCATATTATGATCATACTTTTTTTACCCAACCAGAAAAAATGTCAGGTTGTGCACAATCTTCTGAGATGCTTTTTTTTTTTTTACTGGGTGCTATAAAATGAAATGGAGATAAAGGAAAGATCAGAAAAATGTAAACAAGGTTTGATAAGTCTTTATGTCTTAGTTGAGCCTCAGCCCAATTATCTTGAGATACAAAGGGGATGTAAAGGCATTGATATCACATTTGTTTTTGCATTTTCTCTCTTCTTTTTCCTCCCCATACCCTTTGCAATTCCCTGCTGTGTGAAGAGAAATCTGGAAAGTTTGCATATAATTTTGTGCTTTTTTTGAATGCCTGTGATTAGGTGAGTGTATGCCACCTAGGTGCTGCTGCTTAGGTAAACTCGATCTCCTTGATCTCCCTGATTTTGTTTCTTTATCTTTAAACCAGTCTTGGATTGGACAATCTTGAAAATGGAGGACAACTTCAAAAGGAAGAGGAAGATATACAGCCATCCTCCTCTCAATCAAAGCTCAACACTTTAATCGGTTTGCCTCATGCTAGGCCTGGTTCTCCTCCTCCTTGATGTGGTGGTGAATGAAAAAATAAATATAGGCACTTTGGCTCATTTCCTCCTAATGTACTTTCCAAATGTCTCTCAGCTGAACCTAATTTTTAAGCTCTGCCTCACTACCCTGGTAGCATCTCTAATTCCCGCTGTGTGGGCCCATTCATTGAGGCTGGCCAACAAGAAAGATGTCAAAGTAAAATTTAATCTAAACCGAAAACCAAAGAGAAACTTAATTTCCCCTTATTTGTAACTGAATGAGTACTATTATTTGAATGTACAGTGGAACCTCATACAACAATCACTCCGTATAGCAACGAAATCACATACCAATTAGGTTTTTGGGGAAAATGGCATCCCACATAACAATTTCCCCTATGGAAAAAATCATACAATGGGAAAAACCACTTAGAAAAAAATATTGTTGTACGATGCATCCCATAGGGAAAATCGCTATACAATGCATGCATCGTATAGCAATTGTTTCATACAACAATGAGCCCTGTGGGATGGATTAAAATCATTGTATGAGGTACCACTGTATCTGCCTAAATATATAAAAACATTTTAAGCTTCTTCAAGAGCCAAATCTGATTCCGAATATTGGCTATCCTCATGGTGATCAGCCATGAAGATTGTCCTGTAAGGTAAAGGTAAAGGTTTCCCTTGCTCGAAAGCCAGTCGTATCCGACTCTAGGGTGCAGTGCTCATCTCTGTTTCTAAGCCGAAGAGCCAGCGCTGTCTGCTTCTGGGAACAATTTAATACAGAGGACTTCCATTTGCCTTCGGTATCACAGTATGACACCTGTACTACTGATCCAGTTCCACAAGTCCCTTTCCGGTCCTGAGACCTGTTAGCATAAAAAGTCCTCATCAGCCCCAGGCCAGTATTGATGGAGCTGCTGCCCTCCAAAATGGATTCAAATGGGATTTAATTCACTTGGGGACCATCAACCTTCCCTGTAGACTTCACCACCCAAGGCTGTTAGTCCTTAGGGTTGCCAGGTTAGTTAACTGCTGCCTGACGATCAGCATTGAGTTGCTGGCAGTATGGTCTACTCGATTACCATAGCAAGTGTCAAGTTAGTGTCAAAACAATTATAAAGTTAGGCAACACAAATATAGCTTTACATTGATTACACAATGAGACACTTCTGCTATGGAAAGAACTTAGAGTAAGACCTCAGTGGAATATCTTGAAAACAAGCCCTGAACTGGGAGATTTTATTTTAGATTTATTTATTTATTTATTTAAACTTATATCCCACCCTCTTGCCCTAAGGCAACCCAGGGCGGCTATCTTTCAGATTTTCTCGTAACATATTATTAACAGAAAATCTTATGGTGATGTTGAGAGGAAGAGAGATGTTGGTTCCAAGAGAGAAGGATACTTGAGATAAACCTCTGATGGTGTGGGGTATACATGGATTTCATCTCCCTTCTTGCCCCTTGGTTATCAGAAAAATGGGTTAAGAAAACTCAAACAGCAGAGTAACCATGAACAGAAATCGGTAAATGTGGATTACTGTACTGGCAAAACAGTATAGGTATGGGTGCAGTTCGCTTATCAGACGGACAAAGAACACTGGTATAGTTATTAAAGAAGTTAGAAAACATTTATTTGGTGGCAGTATTTGATTGATGATATCACTTCATTATTCATTTTAATACAGTTTGAAAGAATATGTTATTATGTGTGGATGGTGTTTTAAACTCCACTTTCCTTCAGATTGTCCTGGTTTGTTTGTTTTTTCTAAAGGCAAAACAAATTCACGCCAATGACATTTTCCCTGCTTTAGGGAAAAAATGCGTTCTTGGATATGAGTTGCAGCTGCCACCGCAAGGCAAAATATTCACTGCAGTTTGGCACATTTTGATCAGCGTAATTCTGAAAATTCTTGGTATGACACCTGTAAAAAAGTGACCTTTCTAACTCTTTCTAACTCTTTCCCCAGGGAATTCCTGTCTCTGTGTTTTTTTTGTTTTTTTTTTGCTTTTTGAAAACAAGAAATTTTTGGCACCCTTCGTTTTAGATTTGGCATGGTTTATTCAAACCAATGGCTATGCCAAATTTTAAACTACCAGTTTTTCCTCTTCCTCTCCTGCAGAAAACCCAGTCTGTACCTGCAATCCAAACGTGAATTTGAGTTTTACTTCCTCTATTCATTAGTGGCATCACACTTTAATCCCATTTTAACTGTGGATGGAGTTGCCAGTACAGAAAGTACAGAAAGGGCCTGAAAGAGTCTGACCTGAGGTCCTGCATGTTTTTAGCTTTTGGTGTGCAGAAATCAGATGGTTAACATTTTTCACAACACAGATGAGATAAACATGATTACTAGCTAATTCGGCTTATTTTCTGACCTGTAGTTGTCAAGATGTCAATAACATGAGTTTTAAGAGGCCTCAAGACAGCATCTTTGATATATTCTGCATTGAAGAGCATGAGGTTCATAAAAGTGTGTGTGTGCATTTAGCAGATTTAATGCTTTGTGAGATATTTCTCAAAGGAAATGATCCTGTCATGCCACTCTAAACTTGAATGTAAAATGGAAAATTGTGCTGCTACTACCAGTGACCACCAGGTGGAGAAATATTATTGACATGAGAAGTGACTGTTTAGTTTTAGCTAAATATACAAGACATGGTTATACTCTCAGATTTGTTTATTTATTGTTTATTTCAGTATTTTAGCCTTTCAAGAGCCAAAGGTACCAATTATGTACTAATATATTCAAAGATAAATTCCTTAACCATACTATACAGTGTTACCCCGCATAACGAACACTTTGTATAATGAAACATTCGTATAATGAAGCATTGTTGAGCTATTGGCAATACCCTGCACAACAATTTTTTTTCATTATACGGGGTATACCCCGCATTACGAACTCCCCCCCATTATACAGGGTATACCTTGTATAACGAAATCCACCCCCCCTTATGCTGGATAGCACCAATAGTGATTCACATAAAAAAAAAACCCGTATAATGAAGTGCTCCATAGAACGGAGCTTTTTCATTATATGGGGTTCTACTGTACTCTCATACTTTACTCTTCAGTGAATTTTAATAATAAAGCACTTTGGCTATAAAAATAATAAATTTCGTGTCAGAAATTACTCTGGGTTGAAAGCTACAGATGTAACAAAACAAGCAAACATAACTAATGCCGATGAGAATGAATTGTGTCGATTCTAAACATTCTAATTAATGTTGGAGATATCAGGAAGTTGGTAACTATTTTATCATCTTTTGGTAATGTGAGACTCTATTGAAATCTTGGGAGATGTTTATGAAGGATATGAATGAAATATTAAAGCTAAATATAGAAGTGTGCTCCCAAAATAGTACTTTAATCAATACATGAAAGTAATCAATGGGGATGGGCAATGAAAGAATTACCATAATTTCATACTTCTAAAAACAGCAGCAAGTTTAATGATAGCAAAGAACTGGAAAGTAAAGCATGATTTTCAATTACCAGAATGATAGAAAGATATTTGAATATAGTGATTAATGATAAATTAACCCATAATATTAAGGTAAAGAAGTGGATGTTTAATATTTGAGGTGTTTTTATAGCATTTGTATTAATGAAAGGGAAGGGTAATCGATTTTTGCAGAAACAATGCAGTTCTGGAAGGGGAATGGGGGTTCTCTATGCGGAGGAAGATCTGGTAGCGTCTCTAAAGGTCCCGGTGGAAGGGGCACAGTTTGAATGATGATGTTTAAGTGGATTATGTATTGGTGGTGCCGTGGTTAAAATGTCTGTACTGCAACCAAAAGGTTGTGAGTTCGATCCTGACCAGGGATCAAGGTTAACTCAGCCTTCCATCCGTCTGAGGTTGGTAAAATGAGTACCCAGCATGTTGGAGGCAAAATGCTAATTAAGTGCTATGGGGTGGTACATAAGTGTAATTGCTTTTTGGCTTTGCTTAAAAAAACAAAGCTAGCATAGTATAGCATAACATGTCAAGTGATACTTAGGTAAAAGCATAACTGTAACTGAGTAGCTATTCAAAGACTGAATAGCTCATATTTCTCTAGCAGTCATGCAGTCTATCAAAATATTTTTCTATTGTTATGAAACTAGATTGATCCCCAACCACTGCCTTGTAGATGTGCAACCCTTAAAATGCTTGTAACACTAGTAATAGCATTTATGCTTATATACCGCCCCATAATGCTTAGTGTGCTCTCTGGGCGGTTCACAGAGTAATTAGCATTTTACTCATTTACTCATTTAACCGACCTTGGAAGGATTGGAAGCTGAGGCCTGGTCAGGATCGAACTCACAATGTTCTGGTTGCAGTACAGCAGTGTGCCCCCAGGGCACTAATCTTGAATGTAGTGGCTGGAGATAATCAAGCATGTCCAGAAGATGCCCTTTCTAGGAGAAGTTTGCTTGGTTGTACACAAACCCACAAATTACTGTATTGCTATGTCCAGTTCTACAGCTTCAGATATACTTGTGACCTCATGGGTGAAGAACAGGGGATCTTGATTAATGAGGGTGGCAAAGATGTATACCAGAGGTGCCCAAACCTTTTGGGCCGTGGGCTGGTCACATGGTTCAGGGAGCTGGTCACTATGGGCTGTGGGCCTGATCCAGCTCCCGATGCCAATTCATCTGGCCCATGAAGCCCTCATTGCTCCCGTTTTACTTCTACTTCCGGGAACAACAAGGGCTTTGCAGGCTGGATGAATTGGCATCAGGGGCCGGATCTGGCCTGTGGGCTGTAGTTTGGGCACCCCCAGATACAGATGCAGGTGGCTTGATTCCAAGAGAAAATTTATAACCCTGAAACAGAACTCTCTCAAAGGCATCTGGATCTTTCTCAAACCCATTAATTCTCAGCAGTAAATTAATAACAGGGCATATCTAGGCTATAAATAAATTTCGATTTAGGAAAGTCCCATGAACTACATCAAGATGAATGGAGACTGGTGGTTTAATATCTAGCTGAATATGTGGCTATAAATTAAACCAAAGTGTTGTTACCTCCTACTTTAACCACTGAATGGATGGAAAGAAAGAAATATATATGTGTATGTGAGAGACCAGTTAAAGATATATGGATTGAAATAAGATTTTTTTTTTTTAAAGATAGAATCGGAGCCTCTCAGTCCTTCTCAGTGGATGAAGTGTGGTGCTCAGAACTGTGTGAGCTGACAGGATATACATTTCACAGCTCAGTTCTATTTTTGACTCTCCCTGGGTGGTCTTTGGGCTTACATTCAATTTTCTGTCTGTGAAATGGCTTGAGTAGCGACTTAATGGCTGAGAGAAGAGACTTGAGGTCATACTTTATGTATTTTAAGGCTGGGTGTGGTATATACATATAACTACTGAAGTCTCGGGGATGTGGGTGGCTGTTAGGTAGGATTGTTTTTAAAGTGTTGTTCAATAGACAAATTTTGGACATAGGGCAGATTGGCAGACCCTCATATCTATATCTATGAAATAGAGGTGTGGGTTTGTGTGTGCTCGAAAGGCTCTCACACCCCTGGACCAATCCCACTGAAATTTGGCACATATGTACCTTGGGCTGGTGAGATCAGCACTGCGGGGGTCACAAGCCCCATGGTGGGGTGTATAACCCCCCCAAATTGCATCCCAATTGATCTATACAATGTGTGTGTTTCCTAGTGATGTAATTGGCTGATGTCATAGTACCGAGTAGGTTGAGATTGTGACATCATCTGACTAGCTCAGCTGTAGCCCTCTGAGCTCAGCTATAGTTTTCACAGTAGGTGGAAGGCAAATGGGCATGCGAGATCAGCACTGTGGGGGTCACAAGCCCCATGTGAGGGTCCCTCCAAGCTCTGGAGATGCAGAGGGGGCGGTGGCCATGGTGGGTTAATCCGAGGAGGGAGGGAAAGGTCTGAGGCATACCTGTCAACCTTCCCGATTTGGCCGGGATTACCCCGTAAATTGACGTCGATTGACGTCATAACCCGGCCCCTGCTGCCAAAACCCCGTAATTTGGCAGTGGGGGAAACGCTTTCCGCGCATGCGCGGAAGGGTTTTACCCCTTCCACGCATGCGTGAAAGTGCTATGTCACTTGCGTAAGGGCTGCGCAAGCGGTGTAGCGCTTCCGCGCATGCGTGGAAGGAGTAAAACCTTTCCACGCATGCGTGGAATGCGACCTGCGCACAAGCGATGTGCGCAGGTCCCGTTTTTCCAGAGCCGCGGGTTGACAGGTATGGTCCGAGGGCTCCTCAACGGTTGCATGCCACTCTTTCACCAGGTGGCCGGACATATATATGGGAAGGATAAGGGCAGTAAGTGACCGTCGACGGAGAAGCGGGATGAGTGAGGGAAGAGAGAGATGGAGGAAGGGAGGCAGGAGTGACCCACATACACCCCATGAGGTTTCCAAGAGGGAAAGGCTGGCGTACGTTAAATAAAAGAAAAATCCAAGCGAAGCCGGGTAATCAGCTAGTAGGAGATATATGTTGAAACAGAGAGACCTTTCTGGCTATATACAACCATATAACTCTGTGAGCAATACAATTACTCCCAATAAGGAACTGTCTTGCATGTGGTGTTCTCACATTCTACATTTCTGTCTAAGTGGAGGTAGGTCTCCCTTGCTCGAAAGCCAGTTGTGTATTCCATTTTTTTTAAAAAAAAAATAGCAACCCAGCCCTATCATTCCGAATCTTCCATGAAACTGTAGTTAGAAAAGCACATAGAGGCAGAGCAATGGAGTTGATTAATAAAGTTTCCTCCCAACATCATCTTCAAAGAAAACCCTGCATTGATTGCCACCCTGAGTGGTGTTTACACCAGGAGGGCGGGGTGCAAATATACAAACCAACCAACAAACCAACACAAACCAACAGGACAATAAAGTCAAAGGGAACATGCCTTGGTGTGCTGAAGTTTGCAGTGGCACTCCTGATGCAAGGCAACACCCCTTCACACACACCCCACACCCCAAATATAATTTTAATCTTAGCTGGAAAATCCATGTGGTGGGGATACTCCCAACAGCTAACACTCTGAATGAATATGAATTGTTGACTGAACAGAAAATTAGCAGCTGCTATATGTGGAATAGGGCGATTTAGATACAACACTGTGTGTCCAGATTTGTAGAAGAATACATAATTTGCATACAGAAGGCCTGCACTTCAATCCTTGCTATCTCAGTTTAAAAGGATCATGCAATGGATAGCCCCTGCAAGACCAGATGAGAAAATAGTTTCCCCTTGTTCAAAAACAGCTTCCTTGTCAGAAACCGGATGGGTGGGTAGAAGTGGATTCTTTACTTTTATACTACAACCCCCAGAGACCCCCAGCCAACATGGAGATTTTCTGGCCGTTGTATTACAAAAGGTAATGTTTCTGGTTCCCAACTGGTCAGTTGGGGGATTAGTAAAAGGTAAAGGTCACCCTTGCTCAAAAGCCAGTTGTATCTGACTCTAGGGTTCAGTGCTCATCTCTATAGCCAAAGAGCCACCGCTGTCTGCATTTGCAGACATTTCTGTGGACATATGGCAGGCATGCCACAACAACTGAGTGCATGGAATGCTGTTTACCTTCCCACCGAAGTGATCCCTATTTATCTTTTTGCAATTTCTTGCTTTCGAGCTGCAAGGTTGGCAGGAGCTGGAACAGAGACGGGAGCTCACTCTGTCAGATTGGGAAATCGTAAAAAGATGGAATACAAGGAAAAGGAATAAAAAAGTTAGTTTTGCCAAGGGAAACAAAGAGCAGAAAAGAAACTCACCTCTCGTTTGCCCAGCTCCTTCTGAGACAAGTAAAGAAAATATCATCATTGTCATCATCATCATCATCATCAGTGAGGTAAGGCTGGACATGATGTGAAACCGAATACAGCTTGGGTTCCTTGGTTATACCCAATGTAGACTTTCTGAGGGGGCAAGGCTGATGCTCAAAGGAAGCTGGAAGGTTGGGACCAACACTCCTAAATTTTATGGAACAAGTAGGAAGGGAGGGAAGGACTCTTTGGGAGAGGAGTTGGGATTTTAGAGGCCTGGACTTTGAGGTCTGCAAGATTCTGCTGGGACAAGCTTATAACCGGAATTTGATTATCTCTCTGGGCTGCCTATCCCACTTCATTTGTCCTCTGCACACTGTCATTCATTAACAAAGACGGGGCGAGACCCTGCCAAAGGGCAGGCTGCCTCCCCAAATTGTCACAGGGAACTCTGAACTCCCAAGTAAGAAAACAGACTCTTGTCCAGTGGCCAGGATGTGGTGGTGGTGATAAAACCAGGAGTCCTAGCCTTCCATGAATCCTATTACAACACCTGCTGCCTGAATCCCAGCCTTCCCAAAAGGAAGCCTGCCCAGGAAATGACTCTGTAGCCTAGGGGGTGCCCAAGCTATGGCCTATGGGCCAGAACTGGCCGTAACATCAATTCATCCGGTCCTTGCAGCTCCCAGAAACAGAAGCAAAAGGTGCCCATACGGACACATTTTACTTCTGCTTCTGGGAGAGGCGAGGGCGGCAAGAGCCGGATGAATTGGATGTCAGGGGCCGGATCCAGCCCACAGGCCATAGTTTAGGCATCCTTTCTCTCACCCTGTTGCAAAACAAATTGCAAGGTGCATTTTTTTATTTCCGCTTCCGGTGGGAGGAACCCCGCAACCGGCCCGCCGAACCACGTGACTGGCCTGCGGCTCAAAAACTTTGGGCACCCCTGCTGTAGTCACATGTTGTAAGCAACTCACGGCCCCCATTGTGTACTTCTCTGCTGGTGCCTACAAAGCATCCTTGCTCTCCACCTCCACATCGGTCAATTCTCCTGTAAGCCCAGCCAAGAGTTCCTTTTCCCCCGTATAAACGCAGTGACAACCAGGACTAGGCGTGAGAGAGACCTCCAAGCTCCTGAATTGTGTCAGGATGCTTCCTTTCCAGCCAGGAGCCATTCCTCTTTAATCTCTGACTCCTCCTCTCTACCACCCCCAAAACCCAGCCTCCCGCTTCCAAATCTTCGCGATCGAGAAACAGGCGCTGCCCCCAAACCCCCCACAACCTGTGCCTCTTCTTCTCTCCTTCTCACACCCGGCGGAGCTGCTGCTGAGGCTGCTGCGCTTTTCACTTGCCTCTCCTCCCATCTGCTGTTTTCCTCGTCTTCCCATCCGTCTCCCTCCCTCCGTTTTCTTTCCCCCCCATCCTACACTCCCTTCATCGTGTGGGTCTATGTGTGTCCTCTCGTCTGTCCTTCCATCCATCCAGTCTTTCACCTCTCGCACCCCTCGCTCTTCCGCCCATCCTCCCTTCTACCAGCTCTTCCACTGCCTTCTCCCCTTATTTATTACATGATCTGCCAGCCGGGCATCGCTGGCTCCATCTCACCCGTTCTCCCTTTCCTCCCTCCCTCCAACTGATTTTGTCCGGGCATCCCTCTGTCGGGGTATCTGGCAGTGGCTGAGTCCATCGCTCTCCTCTCCTCTCCTCTCCTCCGCTTTCCCTTCTCTCTACCTGCCCTTTCTGCTTGTGGGTCAGGGCATTGGGGCTTCCCGCAGGGGGCGCCATGGCGCTGCTGAGCTCCCCCACCGAGACCGAGTGCTTAACCAAGCCGCTTTTCTGCCGCAAAGGGGCGCTACGCCAGAAGGTCATCCATGAGGTGAAGAGCCACAAATTCACCGCCCGCTTCTTCAAGCAGCCCACCTTCTGCAGCCACTGTACGGACTTCATCTGGTGAGAAAAACATAATTCCTCCCCCCCCCCCCCATGTGTGCCTTATTTCCCCTGCCTTCTAAAATCTTTTGCATTAGGTTGCATCTTCTATCCCAGGGATTCTTAACCTGCAGCCCATGGGCCGGATGCGACCTGCGGTGCCATTTCATGTGGCCCGCCACCACCTCCACCACACCATGTGGTGGAGGAAGGGCAAAATGGCTGACCAGCCCCCAAAGCTGAGAGGGAGCGTGACCCGGCCCCCAACTTAATAAGGTTGAGAACTCCTCTATTCCATAACCCTTGGTCTTCTTCTGTCCTCTGCTAAGAACTGCCTTTTCTGATACTCATCCCTGCCTATTTTCCAGGATTCCCTAGCATGGTAGCAAGGACAGAATACAACATCTTGAGTATCTCTCTTTAAAACTTGGTTTTAAAAAGTTAACTTTCTAGTCCTCCATATGGTTGTGGGGGGAAAAAAGCCTTGAGCCATGCATAATAGGTAAAGGTAAAGGTCCCTCTTGCTCAAAAGCCATTCGTATCTGACTCTAGGGTGCAGTGTTCATCCCCCATTTACAGCCAAAGAGCCTAGACATTTCTGTGGACATGTGGGCAGGCATGACTAGATGCCGGAGTGCACAGAACACTAACCTTTCTTGCCAAAGTGGTACCTAATTTATCTACATGCAGTTTCTTGCTTTCGAACTGCTAGGTTGACAGGAGCTGGGACAGACAATGGGTGCTCACTCCATCGTGCAGCACTCGGGTCTCGAACTGCTGACCTTCCATTCGGCAAGCTCAGCGTCTTAACCACTTAGCTACTGCTCTTTAAAACTTGGTTTTAAAAAAGTTAAATTTCTAGTCCTCCATATGGCTGTGGGGAAAAATAGCCTTGAACCATGCTTAGTAGAAGCTCTCGAATCAGACTGCTGCTGAGCACTCAAGACCTGAAGTTTCTTTGCTCTTCCCTATAACAAACGAAAAGCAGATTAAACAATGCATGCCTGTGAAAAATTTGATCAAGCCATAGCATCAGTTACTGAAGAATGTGGGTGTTCTTGACCCCAAAGTGTTTACTCGCACAACCCATACTGCATTGACCAGTGGTCCCCCTGCAGATGATTACAGATTTCCACATTATATCACTATTTTCTCTTTCACCCACTCCTTAAATAAGTCCTAGAAAAAGAGCAGGGGAGAGAGGGAACAAACAGTGGGATAACACCGGAGGGCTGCATATAGACATTATGGAGCTATTTTGTCTTCCCCTCTTTAATATATTTTGTAAAATAAGAGGGGGAAAAGAGTGAAGAAACAATAGGAAAACACGGAAGATGTTATTGTGAGCCCTGGTGGCGCAGTGGTAAAACTGCTGTACTGCAGCCAGAACATTGTGAGTTCGATCCTGGCCAAGACTCAAGGTTGACTCAGCCTCTCATAACTGGTGTACCGCCCAGAGAATGCACTAAGCTTCATGAGGCGGTACATAAGTGTAATTGCTATTCCTATTGTTTGGACACCACCTAGAGTCCCTCTCTTCTGTGAATAGACTGGTGTGATGGCAGAACAAAAGTTTTGTCTGAAAACATCCAAAGCCCTTTTTCCTGATCTTTTAGAGGTTTGATACAATTGAAAAATACGGTAGATCTGCGGTTACTGTATCCTGGAGATGCCTTCACTGATGATGCCCAGGTGGACAGCTTCATAGATGCAAAATAATTAACATATTGGGAAGCTCCCACACCCTCATTTTCTCATGTCAGATGTCTCTGTTTTTGTAATCCTAAAAGTGTAACCCACAGTTATGTTTTCCCTTTTCCTTCCCTGGCTCTGTTTCAAGATCTCCATTAACCTATATATGTTACTTTAACCCCAAAGACCCTCTGGTTCTACAGTATTTCCCTCCCCTTACCTGGGACCCTGTATAATACTACGAGACCCCATAAAATCTTTGGTTTCCGCCTACACCCCCCCCCCCCGAACTGAGCTCTGTGTAATTGGTGCCCCACCCCTCTTCAGTCAGTTTTTTTTCCTGTGCCAGGAAATGAAATTCTGCAATCAGGAATCAAGGATATCAGAATATATTATGCAAATGAAGTGTGTGTTTTGCGTAAGATGCCTGATTCTGGATACTTCATCATTGTTTGTGTGATTCAGCAGTGGAATTTTAAAAAAGATTTTTGTTCCAACGGTAAAGATGATAGAGAAGAATAGAAGTGGAGGAGGGCGTCAGTGGTGGGAATAACTTATAACAATGCGGGCTAGAAATGTGCTAGAATGGAAGATGTGATTCCACACTAGAAATAGCTCTGGGTTTTTATAGCCACAATCTCCAGAATTCTTATGCTTGGCCCATTGCTTGAAAATGGGAAGAAATGGCAGAGATGTTGATAACTATGAATCCAGAATAGATACTGTCTAGGGCAGTGTTGACGAACCTTGGCATTCCAGGCAGTGATGCACTGTAATTTGTTTTACTACCTACTCTGTGGGCTGACCAAATCTGTGGGCAGGGCCAAATTTGTGGGCATGGTCAAACATCCTGCATTATGGGCTATGGAGGTGGGTGTGGCCAACCAAGTGGGCATGGCCTGGGGAATTTCTGCTACCGCCGGTTCTGCAAAACCTGACAGAACCGGCTGCAGTGCATCACTGATTCCAGGTGTTCTTGAACTTCAATTCCCAGAAGCCCTGATCAGCAGGAGTCCTGACGGGCTTCTGGTAATTGAAGTCCAAGAGCACCTGGAGTGCCAAGGTTCACCATCACGGGACTAGGGACTTTTAGGTCTTTAGAAGAGATATCTCCAATAATTCATTTCAAGATATTTTGTTCTTGTTCATCCTAAGTTTGGGACTATTCTCCCACAATGCATGCAGTTCTTGGAACTCTTCTTCCGTGTTTAGGCCAGATGTGAAACTGCCAAAATGAAGGCACTTTTTGGTGAGTTCATTCTGCAGTTCCTTTCGCCTGACCTAGTGTGAGAAAGATTAGCCAACAATACAAGATTGCTGTAACCTCAGCACACCCAACTGTGAAAAGTACCACAATCTTCAAGGAGGCTCTTTCTGTGAGCCATAAAGGTAAAGGTAAAGGTACCCTTGCTCAAAAGCCAGTCGTTTCTGACTCTAGGGTTCAGTGCTCATCTCTGTTTCATAACCGAAGAGCCAGCACTGTCTGCATCTGCAGATGTTTCTGTGGGCACATGGCAGGCATACCGGAGTGCACACCGGAGTTCACGGAACGCTGTTTACCTTCTCACCAAAGTGGTGCCTATTTACTTGCAATTTCTTGCTTTCAAACTGCTAGGTTGGCAGAAGCTGGAACAGAGGCAGGAGCTCATTCCGTCATGCAGTACCTCATTCCGTCATTGAACTGCTGACCTGTCGCCTTCCAGTCAGTGTCTTAACCACTTGAGCCACAGCAGTCCCTGTCTCTGTGAGGCATACACTGTTGTTTTTGCAAACTGCCCTATGATAGTCCCTCCCTCCCTTTAATGCGCCAGCAGGAGTAAACATGCAAAAGTGCATCTTGCCATTTCCCCCCCAAAAAAGGGAGTGTAGGGAAGGTGTACTATAAATATTAAGTATGATATTGAAATATAGATATTTATGGTCTAACAGTTCTTTAGTCTTCTGTACCTCTGCATAGCAATTTTGGATTTTAGAATGGGTGTGGCAGGCAAAATAATAATACACTGCTTTCTACTTCTAAAGAGCAACACACTGTTATTATATCTCACTCCCCCCCCCCCGCCTTTCTTCTCCTCTCTTATGATCATGAACTTCAGTTTCCTCCCTTCTGGATCTTCTTTCCCCCAAACATATTTCCCTTAAATCTATTTCTAAAGGAAGCAGGGAGCGATGGAAATTTGTTCCGACATATAGTTCTGCTGCCTCAAAGAACTGGTGACACACTTGGCCAGTAATGCATTTTCTGCTTATTATAGGCACAGATCCCGAAAAATGGAAAATCAATTTTAAAAAAATATTTCAATTGGGAGGGTGGCAAACCTGCCATTGTAGAGATTATCTAATAGCAGCTTTCGAATATGCAAAACGTTTGGGTTGTTATGACCAAGCGAGGAACAAACTGAATTCCTCTGCATTGGAAGGGAAAACAAGGGGTGAGGGTGTAGTTGAAGGAAAATGGGTTTTTTGTCTTGTTAAAATGTTTTCATTGTTAACAATATTTGTATATCATTCAGATTTCATGCCTTGATACATTCCTCTCTGTGACCAGTTTCTCTTCTGTCATAAGCTGTTTAAAGGTTTCTTGCTCTCTCAAAACGATATTATCCTTCCCCTTTCCCCTTGCTATCTCTCTCTTTTTTTGCATTGCATGACCCCTTCCAGGGAACACTTGCTTCCAGGTCCTTCAAACCCACCTTTCAATCTTGCACTTGCTCTTTAGGCCTGTGGCATAGCTCTCCTAGGCGGGGCTGCAGTGACTTCATGGTTAAGATGCTGAACTTGATGACTGGAAGGTCGGAGGTCAGCAGTTCAAGACCCAAGTACTGCACAATGGAATAAGCTCCCGTGTCTGTCCAAGCTCCTGCCAACCTAGCAGTTCGAAAGCAAGAAATTGCAAGTAGATAAATAGGGACCACTTCGGTGGGAAGGAAAACAGTGTTCCTAGTCTGGTGCCTAGTCATGCCTGCTACATGACCACAGAAATGTGTGCAGACACAGACAGCACTGGCTCTTCAGCTTTGAAACAGAGATGAGCACTGAACCCTAGAGTTGGATATGACTGGCTTTTGAGCAAGGATGACCTTTACCGATAACTCCTGCTTTCTTCTGCAAAAATAGCTGACCTGTGGTCAAGCATTGTCACGCTATGGTTCCTAAAGACCCTGCGATCATTGTTGGCTAGGATTGATGGAAACTGGAGTATCCAGCAACAACTGGAAGGCCAAAAGCTACTTCTGTGAAGTAGATAAATATGGACCACTTCGAAAAGATTTTGGGGACATGAAAGGAGCCTCATTCGGGCATTCCCTGAGCAGAGTTTATCCAGCAAAGATCCTTTCAACCCAGAATAATTTCTGACATGAAATTCTTATTATGTAACATACAACTAAATTCCAACCATTTTTGCACCATCTCCCATCCTTCCATTTGTCCCCACTACATTAAATTTTAGATCATAATCTCATAGGCACAGAGACCTGCATTAGTTTCCCTTTCTTTGCCGAGTGCTACGTACAGCGATGACACCATATAAATAGAAACAAACTCATAAAAATAAAGTTTAGCCTGGCTAAGGGATTAAAGGTTCAAGAGCATGGTAGCGTCTCAAAAGGACAAGCGATTTTGAAACCAGATAGAGTCCAGACTTCACCATAGTACAGTGATGGCGAACCTTTTAGAGATCGATTGCCCAAACAGAACGGCAGGGTGAATGCTGTGCCAGGGGGAGGGAGGAAGCGCTCCCATTGGGCAGCTGGGCAGAGGGGCAGGCGAACTCTATGCCAGGGGGAGGGAGGAAGCACTTCCATTGGGCTGGTGGGCAGAGGGGTGGGCAAACTTTGTGCTGGGTGAGGGAGAAAGTGCTCCCATTGGGCTGCTGTGCGGAGGGGCAGGGAGAACTCTGTGATGGGGTGATGATGCGTGTGCCAACAGAGAGGGCTGTGTGTGCCACATCTGGCACACATGCCATAGGTTCACCACCACTGCCATAGTACAAAAGTGAGCTACCTTCTCTGCTTTCGTTAATGCAGCAGCACTGCTATGGCCAGCTCTATCACTGAGCAAAGTGAGGTGGGCACCTCAGGTGACTGATGCCAGAAAGTGGCAGAAATGTGTAGGAAGGACAGGCCTGTGTGTCCTAGACAGTCAGTTATGAAGTCTCTCACTAAAGAGTTGTGGACTAATAGCCCTATGAAGTAGAGCTATCTTTAACTACTGGGCCCAGTGAGACAGCCATCTCATACAGCTGTTTTGAAGGGAACATGAAAAGGCAACACATTGTTTACTGTTAAATTTATTATATTTATTCTTAACTCCCAGGGAGATGCAGGTGTGGAATTTTCTGGTTCAGATGTCAGAATAAATGTGGGCAGCCTTGGCTACTACACACCTCAAAGTGAAGGCAGGAGATGCCTTCTTCCTATTTTCCCAGCCCTGCCCCCCTGGCATTAGAGGCTAATAATAACACCACTGGCTGTCTGGCCAGGTTATCCTGCTATGGCAATAGAGTAGACCATACTGCTAGCAACTCAATGCCAATTGTCAGGCAGCGGTTAATTAACCTGACAACCCTGAGGACTAAAGGCTTGAGTGCCAAAGTCCACAGGGAAGGTGATGGTCCCCAAGTGGATTAAATCCCACTTGAATCCATCGTGATGGAGGGCAGCAGCTTCATCAATACTGGCCTGGGGCTGATGAGGACTTTGTGTGCCAAAAGGGCTCAGGACCAGAAAGTGACTCACGGAACTGGATCAGTGTTATGGAGGTCATGCTGCAATGCGGAAGGAAGATGAAAGGCCACTGCATTATGTTCTCAGGTCAGTCTTCATGTCTGATCGCCATGATGATCGCCTTCATTCGGATTCGGATACGGTAGAAGAACAAGAGTGTTTTAGTTTAGTAAGTTAGCCATGAGCTCCTCTGAGATGCTTCATTCTGTGACTGCTCACAGTTCCTATTTTCCATCCAGCCTCCTTCTGAGGCTATTGAGTATATTCAGTCCCTGTGGGTTATTTGTAGCTTTCTTTCATCCTTCTCAGTCCAAAATGCAGTACTTTAATTATGTGGAGAGCAGAGAGGGGCATGTATTGGGCATAAAGTTAGAAAGCCAAAGGATAAGTCTGATGGTTTTCATTTACCACAAGTAATGTAACTGGCTGGTAGAGAAGGGAGTGGACATGCTGCTATCACTGGACAGCAACCAGCCAGACTTCTGAAAGCCTCATTGTTTGGTTAGCAGCATATCTAGAGTACTGTACAAAAGCCTTAGGCCATTTGGGCTAATCTTTTGGATTAGCTGGTTTGGGGGAAAACTCAATGTGTTATTTGTTGCGGGGGAGGCATAACTTGGACACCCTAACTCCAAACTTCACCAAACTTGGAGAGGATTGAGAAAAGAGTCAGCAGAAGACTCTTTCTAGTTTTGGTGAGTCTAAGATAGTGATGGTGAACCTATGGCACGCATTCAAGAGGTGGCACTCGGAGCCCTCTCAGTGGGCACCTATGCAGTCACCCCAGCACACAGTTTGCTCTGCCCAGCAGCCCAATGGTAGCACTTCCTCCCTCCCCTGTTGCTATGTTGGCACTTTGTGATAAAGAAGTAGGTTTTGGGTTGCAGTTTGTGCACTCAATCTCTAAAAGGTTCGCCATCACTAGTCTAGGATGTTTGGGGGCTGAGGTATGCCTCCCCCAAAAAACTCATTGAACTTTCCCCAAATAAGCTGTTGGTGACCTAAGACTTTCCCACAATACTGTATATTGTATACTGTATACTGCATACTGTATACTGTATATAACAGTGGCAGTAGCAATTACACTTCTATACTGCCCCAGCGCTTAGTGCACTTTGTGGGCAGTTGACAAGTCAATTAGCATTTTCTCCCCAATATGCTGGGTGCTAATTTAATCGACCTTGGAAGGATGGAAGGCTGAATCAACCTTGATTCTGTCAGGATTGAACTCACAACATTTTGGCTGCAGTGCAGCAGTTTAACCACTGCACCACCAGGGCTCTGTATATAGGTGTGTATATTTTTTGAAAGCATGGGGAGCTTGTGCATAAAGATGTAGGTGTCTGACTCAGAAATTATTAGGGAGGTATCCCCCTGGCCTGGTCATGAGTTGATACTCCATGGAAACAAGCCATATGGAGTTCACAGGGCTTTACTTCACAAAGGGGGCAAACTACACATTATACATAGCTATGTCTATTTTTTCTCAGAAAGAGAGGTAGTCTCATTCTCTCTCTCTCTCTCTCTTATTCACTTGCTATATCAGCAGCCTTGGAGGCTATGAGTTGCAAGGAAGGGTGGGAGGAAAGAAGGAAAGTAGTGGGGTGGGTGGGTGGGTGCTGTTTAAGCCTTCACATTCTGACTGCTTTCCAACTCAGCTTCCCCCTCCTCAATAATGGCATATTGGTGAGGGGGAGTTCAGTGTTGAACAGGGTAGAAAAACACTGGCAGGATATAAATTTTTCCATCTGCATCGCTTTCCCCAGTTACCCTCTCCCATGTTGCAATTGGACCTCTGGAACTAAGCTCAAACATGTCCTACGGGTACTGTATGCTTTATTTTGTCAGGTAAATGGCAGCTTTAGGAGGAGACCAATTTTAACTGGGAAAAATGGGATCAGGAAAAGGGTTATAGCGACTCAGATGGTATAATAACAATTGCCTGCCTCAAGTCAATTGGGACTTAAGACGACCCTTTTCAGAGTTGTCTAGGTAGAAAATATACCAAAGTGGTTTACCACTCTCTTCTTCTGGGGGGGAATCCAGGGGCTTCTCGAAAGCTGCGCACATTGGCTTTTCTCCCAGGAGGCACAGTGGGGAATCGAACTTACAACCTCTGACACCGCTTAAATCATTAACTATCCAGTCAACTCTAGATGATATAACCCATATCTATATCATTTCCCCAGTCTGGCCAGGTTTTCCTGCTATGGTAATAAAGCAGTAGAACATACTGCCAGCAACTCAATGCTGATTGTCAGGCTGCGGTTAACTAACCTGATAATCCTGAGGACTAATGGCCTTGTGTGGTGAAATCCACAGGGAAGGGTGAGGTCCCCAAGTGGATTAAATCCCACTTGAATCCATCTTGATGGAGGGCAGCAACTTCGTCAATGTTGGCCTTGGATTGATGGGGACTTTGCGTGCCCAAAGGGCTCAGGATCAGAAAGTGACTCACGTAACTGGATCAGTGGTGCGGGGGTCATGCTGCGATGCAGAAGGAGAATTGAAAGGCCACTGCATTATATTCTCAGGACAATCTTTATGGCTAAGGCCAATGATGATAGCCAGTATTCAGAACTAGATATGGTACAAGAAGAAAAAGAATATCCTTCTCTTCCCCCCCCCCCCCCGCCCAAATGTGGCAGGTATTGAAACTTTTAAATGACTATCACATTCTTAATCTCCTGTGCCATAGTAGTCAGTATTAAAGGTAAAGGTAAAGGTCACCCTTGCTTGAAAGCCACTCATATCTGACTCTAGGGTTCAGTGCTCATCTCTGTTTATAGCCAAAGAGCCAGTGCTGTCTGCGTCTACAGACGTTTCCATGGACACATGGCATGCATGGCTAGACACTGAAGTGCACGGAATGCTGTTTACCTTCCCACCAAAGTGGTCCCTATTTATCTACTTGCAATTTCTTGCTTTCTAACTGCTAGATTGGCAGGAGCTAGAACAGAGATGGGTGCTCATTCTGTCATGCAGTACTCGGGTTTTGAACTGCTGACCTTCTGCCTCCCAGTCAGCATCTTAACCACTTGAGCCACTGCAGTATTACCTGTACAGTCTGGGGACTGCAGTGGCTCAAGTGCCTAAGACACTGACTGTGAGGCGGAAGGTCAGTGGTTCGATTCTCGAGTACTGCAGGACGGAATGAGCTCCCGTCTTTGTAACAGCTCCTGCCATCCTAGCAGTTTGAAAGCAAGAAATTGCAAATAGATAAATAGGGACCCCTTCGGTGGGAAGGTAAACAGCGTTTCATGCACTCAGTGTCTAGTCAGGCCTGCCACATGTCCATGGAAACATCTGCAGCAGCAGACAGCGCTAGCTCTTCGGCTTTGAAACAGAGATGAGCACTGCACCCTAGAGTCAGATACGACTGGCTTTTGAGCAAGGGAAACCTTTACCTTTATCTCTATATCTGCATTTGTACATATTTCCAATGTGTTAAGGCTTTCTGTTCCTTTTCTCTTCCCTCTGACTCTTGCAGTTTAGATTTGTAAATTCTTTGGTGCAGTTACCTTTATTTACAATTGTTGCTCATATGACTCTGCGGGTGCTTGTCCCACACATTAATGGCACCCCCCAGATTATTAATTACAATGAATTCCTGCTTGACAACAAGTAGGAATCCATTCCGAGAATTGATCCAGTATGATGAGGATCAAGCCTGGCAGAAGAGGCATCAAACTCTATTTAAAGTTAGACAAAAAAAAAAAAAAACCAGCTTTGTGCCAGCTGGTGGTAACACCAGGAGCTTTGACATCAATACCCCCACAGTGTCAGGCGTTAGTGTCAGGCAGAGACAAAATATGCTAAACCCCTCATGCCTATTCATCACTCACATAGCTCAGGACAGGGACTTCTTCATAATAGCTAACTTTGAATCCATACAAAGATTTCCATTCCTCTTTGGGGATGTGGAAGACAGGACACAGCACAAATCCACCAGAGATCCAATGACTGACAATTTATTTTTAAAATTTTTTGTATAGGCCTGTGACTAACTTTTGTAGTTCAGACTGGGGACTCAAACTGTCAATTAGTGTATGCCTACAAATAGCTTAGAACATAAAAATAAAGGCAGTAAACATACTACTAGAAAGCAAGACAGAGAAAAGTCAACAAAGCAGAGCTTATGTAGGAATAAGTAGTCACGATATGTGTCCTCAAGTCACAGCCATTACTTAGTGACCCTCATAGAGACTTCAAGGTACATGAGATAGACAAGGAGTGGCTGTACCCAAGTCTCTCGAGTCCTAATCCATCATTCTATAATTAATTCCTGTTTCCTCCAGTAACAAAGGTATAATTGTCCCTGATTAAGCCGTAATGTGATGTTGTTGTAACTTTCTTGCACTGTCGTGGTTAATTCTTAGTTTTATAGTGAGGATGTGTGACCTCACCTTACCAAATGGAGAAATAGGAATACTACATGGTTTGAGTGTTGATTTGTGTAGTACTTCATCTTGCTCACTCATACTCTGTTGCATTGAAGTGACAGTTTAATAGGAGGAAACAATATCAAAAGCTTTTGTTATTCAGTCGCATAGTCGATTCTGACCCTTTGCGACCCTATGGACCATTGTCCTCCAGGCAATGGTCCAATCCAGATCAGGGGTCGCCAACCTTTTTAAGTCAGGGGCCAGGCCACGCTTGCTCAGATAGTTGAGGGGGTTGGTCTGGTGGCCCCCACCACCATTTATGGCTACCATAAACACACCTGTGGCTGCTGTAAACGAGTCCATGGTGAATATTTATAAAATAACTTATTGTTGTTATGTGTTGTCAATTTGTCTACAACCTATGGCATTTATGGTGAACCTTGGCACTCCAGGTGTTCTTGGACTTCAATTACCAGGAGCCAAAGTCATCGCTCCTGCTGATCAGGGCTGCTGGGAATTAAAGTTCAAGAACATCTAGAGTGCCAAGGTTCACCATCACTGACCTATGGCAAACCTTTGAACGAGAAATCTCAAAAATGTCCTGACGTCAGCAGCCCTGATCAGCTCTTGGAAACAAGCCTGTAGCTTCCATTAGGGTGGGGGGGGGGCAGGGGCGTAGCCAGGGTGGGCAGTTAGCAGTTTGCCCACCCTCAAACCCCCGGCTACTTATATATATGACATATATATTTGATATTGTTGCCTATCCTGAAAAAATATTTGCCCACCCACATCTAGAATCTTGGCTATGGCCCTGACCGTAGGCCTAACCATGCCCCCCCCCCAGACAGCTGATCGGTCCGGTCACGTGGTTCCTCCCACTGGAAGCGGAAGTAAAATGCACCCGTGCAAAATGCTGCCATAAATGCACCCATGGCTGTCTCAAATGTGTTTATAACAGCTGCAGGTGCATTTATGGCAATATTTGTGTGTGCTTGTTTGTGCATGTATGGGCGCATGTGCATTTGCGCATGCACAGGGCGTGACTGCTTCTGGTAGCAGCGAGGGTGCTGTGGGCCAGATGATTTAGTGCTGTGGGCCGTAGTTTGGCTAGCCCTTCTTTAGGGAGTCAATCCATGTCACATTTGTAACCAACCAAGAGATAAATATATAGTGGAACCTCATACAACAATCGACCTGTATAGCAACGAAATTGCATAACAATTAGGTTTTGGGGGAAAAATGGTGTTCCGCATAACAATTTTCCCTGTGGAAAAAATCACACAACAATTTTCAATGGGAAAAACCACTTGGCGCAAAAAAATTGTTGTACGATGCATCCCATAGGGAAAATCTCTATACAATGCATGTATTGTATAGCAATTGTTTCGTACAACAACGAGCCCCATGGAACGGATTAAAATAGTTTTATGAGGTACCACTGTATAGTTACTTTTAACAGCAGGGGAAGAGGCACACATGATTTGACTCAGAACTGGCACCATGAATTAATTGAGCCCTGGTGACACAGTGGTTAAACTGCTGTCCTGCAACCAAAAAGGTTGCTAGTTCAATCCTGACCAGGGCTCAAGGTTGACTCAGCTTTTCATCCTTCCAAAGTTGGTAAAATGAGGACCCAGCGTGTTGGGGGCAAAATGCTAATTAACTTGTGAACCACCCAGGGAGTGCACTAAGCGCTGTGGGAGGGTATACAAGTGTGATTGCTTTGCGATCTTGAAACCATTATCCAGGAAGCAAACTGGAAAGCCAGTGCCAATGAGTCCACACACCAGAGTGAATTAATCTCTTTCTAAGGTGTGCTGGTAACAAGCAATAAGGTCTGCTCATTCTGTGCTTGCTAACTGGTGGTCCTGGCCCTGAGCTGTTTCCCAGGGCAATCTGATAGAAAACCAAAACAGAAAAATTTTTTTTTGGGGGGGGGGGGGAGAGAAAAAATTCAGGCAGTTCACTTTTCTATGCAGAAATACCCTTCACATTTCTACCCAAATCCCTATTTTTGCGTGCCTTGTTATGCATTTTGGAGAGAGAAAATGTGCTTTGAAGAGTCCAAGCCATGCATACACTTTAAAAATGTGCCTGACAATAAATGCATACATTTGAAAAACAAGCTTTAGTTCAATTTCACAAGGCCACTGAGAGCACAACAGAAGTTATTTTCTGGAACAAAAAGCCTGGATTATAAACATCACTCTTCTGGGCTCCAAATTGTAAACTTTAGGGTAAAAGAATCTTGCTAGGATGATGCATATTTCATGATCTTTTAAGTTGAGACATATGTTGTGCAAGCTAAAAACACCCTTTTGCTTCCTAATGTAGTCATACTTCTGCTTTGAATACAACCATAGAATGGAGAAGGAATTCATCTTTAACTGGGAAGTCTTTCCCTACCACATGAGTCTTATAATGGAAAGCAACATAGTAGATTGTTGTGACAAAACAAATAAGCCAGGAAGTCAGAATACTGGCCTGGAATACAAGAAAATGGCAAGATTTCCTGCTATTGTGTTTTTACCAGTGTATACTCTGTTTCATATACTGTTGTATATTAATACACAACATATAGGTAAAGGTAAAGGTTGCCCTTGCTCAAAAGCCTGTCGTATCTGACTCTAGGGTTCATTGCTCATCTCTGTTTATAGCCAAAGAGCCAGCGCTGTCTGTGTTTGCAGATGTTTCCGTGGACATGTGGCAGGCCTGACTAGACACTGAGTGCATGAAACACTGTTTACCTTCCCACCGTAGTGGTACCTATTTATCTACTCGCAATATCTTGCTTTTGAACAGCTAGGTTGGCAGGTGCTGGAACAGAGATGGGAGCTCACTCCATTGTGTAGCACTCGGGTCTCAAACTATCAACCTTCCGGTCGTAAAGTTCAGTGTCTTAACCACTGAGCCACCACAGTCCCTTTTTTATTTCATATATTTTGGCAGAATCATCACTCCTAACGGAGATTGCAGCCAAGAAATCGGAAGACAGACTTAGAAAGGCAGCAATGAAGGAATTAGAAAAGATCATCAAGTGTACGCATGTTACATTGGAGACCAAGACCAAGATTGTCCACACTATTGTGTTCTTGATCATCATGCATGGGTGTGTAAGATGGAGAGTAAAGAAAGCCAAGCGAGAAAAAAATTGGTCCATTTAAATAAGGTTTGGATGAGAGCTCTATGGGATACCATGGACTGCCAGAAAAACAAAGTTGAAGCAAACCAAGGCTGAAATTACTCGAGAGACAAAAATGATGAAATTGTAGCTGGCCTACTTTGTACATATCATGAGAAGACAAAACTCTTTGGAAAAGACAATAAAATTGAGAAATGTGGCAGGCAACAGGAAAAGAGGCAGACCAAACATGAAATGGATTGACTTCTTGAGGGAAGCCACAGGCTTGTGTTTGTAAGACCTGAGCAGAGCTATTGAGGACAGGACTTTTTGGAGATCTCTCATTCATAGGGCCACCATAGGTCAGGGGCAACTTGATGGCACATAACAACAATAACAAACATTAAGTTTATGAAATGGGGACCTCAACCATCCACACTGTGTACATCAGCTTTCACCCTGAGCATCTATGCAGCAGAATATGCTGCTCCAGTATGGAGCGCATCCACACACGTACACCAGTTGAGAAAATATGCCCTCTTGTTGGCATCGCTCCACCTAAGATGAGGAGAGAAGTAGCAGTGGACGCCGAGAGAACTAAATAAGAGAATAACCCTTGACATCGTCTGAATGGATATGAGCCTCAAGTCCTCTGGCTGAGATCCAGGAGGAGATTTATGGTAAGAACAAACATTCTTGAGAGTATACAAGAGCAAAACCAAATTAGAAGATGGAGGAAGGAGCTCACTGGGCAAGGAACAACATTAAAGGAAGATATAGCTGAGGAACTCAACCTCCTCTACATCACTTGGAGGACCCTGAACAGGCTGAGGGTTGGAGTCCCTAAATGCAAGACCATCATGCTCAAGTGGGGGCTGCTGGCGGACAACAACACGATGGGTGAATGTGGAGAAATACAGAGTCCAGCTCATTTACTGGTCTGCTGATTGCTGCCAGAAACATGCACCGATGAGGACTTAAGTTTTTTAAAGCCAAGAAAGTGGCTTCATCTTGGCAGACCAGGGTTTGATTGGGACATGAAAGAAGAAGCTTACAAAATAGAGTATGCCAATTCTGTGCTGCTTATCCATAGCATAGTTATCTGACCAAGACGTGGTCACTCCTTCTACTTGTACTCAGCTATGCTCCTGCATGAGTTTTGTTCCTTTTTATAAAACACTGTCATGAAATGATCTTCATTTACTCTAAATTCTGATTACTTATTTACTGTATATCGGGGTGCTCAAACTACAGCCCGCAGGCCGGATCTTGCCCCTCATGCCAAATCATCCGGCCCCTGACACCAATTCAGCCGCCCCCTGACGCCCTTGCCGCTCCTGGAAGCAGAAGTAAAACATGCCCATCCAGACTCTGTGCATGTGCATACATGCTTTTTCCTTCCGCTTCCAGTGGGAGGAACCACGTGACCAGCCTGATCAGCTGTCAAGCCCATGGCCTGAAAAGTTTGGGCACGCCTGCATAGTAGTAAGATAAAATGACCTATACTTCCATGAAGGTAAATAGCTTAAACATTTCTGGTGGACACATGGACATCTGCACATGCACATACATATGCACGCACACATGCTGCATGCACATGCACAAAATTTGGTATCCCACTGGCCCAAGAGGAGGAATAGAGACAAAGTATAGGTCTGCTCTTACACTTTTAACAGAAGTTTTATCTGCAAACATTGTAAACAGGTAAAACTTTTCAAGTCATGGAAAGAAACATTATCACCTTGCTTCAGAGCATGCGGCTGTTAAAAAGCAAATGCAGCACGTGGCCTATAAATTATGTGCTGGGTATCTGAACAAACAAATTGTAAATCTGTTTGTCTTAAAGAGGGCACAGAACTTTTTTTTTGTAGAGGTTTTGTTATACTTTACATTAAATTAGGAGTAATAAGAAAAGATGCACTTCCTCATGACCGTCAGTTCTCCAAAATCATGTGTCTAGATCTATACAAGGCCACTCTCTGCTATCAAATACTTCTGAGCTTTAGTTCTTCTTCTTGTGCCATATCTGAATCTGAAAATTGGTGATCATCATGGCAATCAGCCATGAAGACTGTCCTGAGGATAATAATGCAGTGGCCTTTCATCTGCCTTCCACATTACAGCATGATCCCCGTACCACTGATCCAGTTCCGCAAATCACTTTCTGGTCCTGGTCCCTTTTAGCATGCAAAGTCCTCATCAGCCTCAGGCCAGGATTGATGAAGCTGCTACCATCCTTCAAGATGGATTCATTGGGGACCATCACCCTTCCCTGTGGACTTAGGCACTCAAGGACATTAGTCCTCAAGGTGATCAGGTTAACCGTTGCCTGACACTCGGCGTTGAGTTTCTGGCAGTATGGTCTATTCCAGGAGTTCTCAACCTTTTAAAGCTGGGGGCCGGGTCACACTCCCTCAGATAGCCTTGGGGGCCAGAGGGCTTCCTCCACCACATGGGGCCACACGAAATGGTGCCGCTGGCTGCACCTGACCCATGGGCCGCAGGTTGAGAATCCCTGGTGTATTCTATTATCATAGCAGAATAACTTGGCCAGACTCTTTAGCGCACTAAAATCTAAAAAAAGGCTAGGCTTCTAGCTTTCAAAAGCTAGTTTGTATTTGATATTTTACTGACCTAATAGCAGTATTATCCCTCTTTGTTCATGGATTCCGCATGACTTTTCCCTTTTTCTTTTCGTCTGACCTCTGTGAGTGAAGGAAACTCACTTCAGAATGTGTGATTCAAAAGTGGCCTCCTGGACCAGTTACCAATTTATCAGATCTTATATAGAGGATATGACTGCCTGGTGTGTGGATATATTATTTAAGGTAGTCCAGATCCTATTTTGAGACATAGCCATCTTTAATTCCCAAGCCCTTACCCAGGCATTATTTTAATCTTTAAATCAGACAGAGTGTTAGGAACCACAAATATGGAACAGGCAGGGTAACTGCCTTCAACCTTGTCAATTTCCCATTTAGTGATTTTGAGGGTTTCTTTGTCATTACTTCTCCTATGACAGGAAAAACAGCAACTGCTAGACTAGAGTCTGCTTATCGTGTAAGGACGTTGAGCTCTGGGCTCCGTGGAGATTGAATTTTTATATAGTGTATTACTGTGTATTACCATGTATATTGTGTATATTGTTGTATGTTGTGTATACTGTTTATATATTATGTGAGCCGCCCAGAGTTGGGTTCCCCTGAGTGGGCGGCATATAAGTGTGAAAATTAAATTAAATTTTAAAATGTGGCAGCCAATTGTGAAAGGCAGAGATTTTTTAGTATGAATTAAAAAGGTGGCACCCTCACCTGAAGGGCAGTACTGTATTTGCTTCCCGCTTCTTTATTCTCTTCATAAAATTCAAAGTCTATTCTTCTGAACTATAACTCAGCATCCGTCCTAACAATCTCTTGTTCTGCCTTTGTCCTTACGTTTTAAAAACTGTAGAGATGTATTGCAACTTTGATCCAGTCCTGGAACATGAGGGAATGTAGAAGCTGAAATATAAGTTGGATTTGTTTAACAAAACTATAAAAAAGAGAGGGGGGGAGAAGAGAGATTTCACTTAGAATCTAAGAAAGCAAATTCTTTTGTTTCTCTTCAAGAAAGGTCTTTAGAATATTCCCACCTTCCAGTTGTGACTCTGAAGAAATGAGTCTTATTTTAGTTCCTTTACCTTCGTGTGCTTAAAATACCTCTACAAAATATATGGGTCTTATTCAGATTTGAGATGGGAACACTCCTCACCAGACCTATATGCATTTGGGAATTCTTCTTATGTCATTGATGTAAAATATATTTTCAGTCAGTGGCGATTGGAGGTGACTCCAATTTCAGACCTGCCATGAATCCACTCTGGATTTTAATCTGCTCTTTAAAGGGACTGCAGCGGCTTAGTGGTTAAGACGCTGAACTTGACGACTGAAAGGTCGGTAGGCCAGCAGTTTGAGACCCAAGTACTGCATGATGGTGTGAGCTCCTGTCTTCTGTCCCAGCTCCTGCCAACCTAGCAGTTCAAAAGCAAGAAATTGCAATTAGATAAATAGGTACCACTTGGGTGGGAAGGTAACAGTGTCCCATTTTTTTGATATACAGTAGTATAATTAAAATATTCCCCCTTTCCTGCAGAATTCCCTTTTAGAATTACACGAGATAAACAAGAACAGGCCTATGGTAAAATAAATTGAGTTGGAGTACCCTGAGCATAATGAGAATGGCCAGCCAATTGTTAGATGGAAAGTAGTGATGGTGGGTTTAATACTAGTACTGTAAATACATTATATCTGGTGTATGACCTTGACTCAGTAAACAAAGCCTTATCTTTTCATGTACAAGACTTGGAGCTCATTAATGACAAGACCTTCTGCAGCTCATTAATTCATAGGGTTATGGTAAGTCAGAAACAACTTGATGCACACAGCAACAACTTCGCATCAGAGCTTGGGGGGGGGAGACAAAATGTGTCAAGCCATTTATTATGTTGGCAGGTATCCATCAATTAATAATAATAATAATAATAATAATAATAATAATAATAATAATAATAATAATAATAATAATAATAATAATAATAATAATAATAATAATAATAATAATAATAATCATCATCATCATCATCATCATCATCATCATCATCATCATCATCATCATCATCATCATCATCATCCATTAAATCAATTCTGATTTATGATGACCCTTTTCAGAGTTTTCTAGGAAGAGAGTATTCAGAGGTTGTTTACCCGTATCTGGGGGCATTTTGGGATTACAGTGGTACCTCATACAATGATTTTAATCCATATCACAGGGCTCGTTGTTGTACGAAACAATTGCTATACGATACATGCATCGTATAGCGGTTTTCCTTATGGGATGCATTGTATAACTTTTTTTTTTTTTTTGCTAAGTGGTTTTTCCCATTGAAAAATTGTTGTACAATTTTTTCCATAGGGAAAATTGTTATGTGGGACACCATTCCTCCCCCTCCAACCTAATTGTTAGGCGATTTCGTTGTTATACGGGGCAATTGTTGTATGAGGTTCCACTGTATATAGTTTAGCCAAGGTCGCAAGAGCTGGCTCTTTTGTTGAAAGGCACAACAGGGAATCAAACTCCCAATCATTGTCTTCAGAGTTGGATACTTTATTTATCAAGCTACCCAGCCAGCTATCCACCAGTTAGCAAAGGCAATTTGTTGTGTTGTGTATTGTTGACTGGTTGCATGGTCCTTGCCAGCAAACCAGAAAGTTACATCATATCCAGTTCCCTCTGGAGGCAAAGCCTGAAAATACTTTTTTAAATTTAAAAGAGTAAAGCAAAACAGTCCACCCTTTGCCATTCAGACTGATCATTTAATGGAGTAAAACATGAGGTAGGCCCATGATGGCTAACCTTGGCACTCCAGATGTTATTGGACTTCAATTCCCGGAAGCCCAAGTCCCTGTGAATTTACACACATGGTGTTACTGCGATTCATCCGGCCCATGCCGCCCTAGTCACTCCCGGAAGCGGAAGTAAAACACGTCCGCATGGGTGCATTTTACTTCCGCTTCTGGGAGCGATTAGGGCGGCATGGGCCGGATGAATCGCAGCAAACCCATTCGTGAGGATTCATGGGGGCTTGGGCTTCTGGGAATAGAAGTCCAAGAACATCTGGAGTGCCAAGGTTCACCATCACAGCGGTAGGGCTAACCATATGCAAAGGAACCAAGTGTGTACATGCTATTTCCCCCCTGTCCTTGCTGAGAGCCCAGGGTTCTTGCACCAACATTCAAACTCTGATTTCTTATTTTTTTTTCTCAATTATCTTTGCACTACCTTTCAGCTAACATTGCCCCACTTCTGCAAAAGAACCTATGGCCTAAAATCCTACACAAGCCGCCATCTCTGCTTGGCAGAATGGGGAGATGTTTGTGGCTCACATGCTTGCCCCTCACCCTTTCGTCAGCGTTCTGAAGGGCTTCTGTCACCACGTACTTGACTAGTTTATTCCTTCTGTGCATTTCTAATTAAACTCAACCGCCGAACCTTAAGGGAGAACCACCGTCAGCACTATCTCAGCCTTCTGACGACAGGAAAGGAAAGAACAGAGATGCTGTATCTGTTTCCTTCTGCATAATAGAAGAAGTGCCACCAACTTTACCAGCATCTGTTAAGGCTCAGAGGAATACTGAAAAACTGTCTGTGATTTGCCAGAGATGATGATGAAGCGAGGAGGGGGTGATGTTAACGAACATGCATATTTAATTCAGAACTCTGGAATCCTAACTTTGCATAAGATGATGATGAGCCAAACACTGAAAACTTACTTAGTAAAGCATCCAGTTCCCAGAATGTACACAGTCGTTCCAACCAGAGCTGACCTTACCTTAGACACAACAGAGTGTTAAGAAATACAGTTTGTCATATTGATTAAGTACTTTGTCTAGGAATTTGGCAACTATCCGTGAAATTTTGGGCAGAGAGTCACTTAATAAACATTGGCAAGAGGGTACAGTCTTTGTTGGGAATTTATACCATCCTCAATGGTTTCAAATTGCAACTGCGGTGGCTTAGTGATGAAGACGCTGAACTTGACGACTGGAAGGTTGGCAGGTCAGCAGCTTGAGACCCAAGTGCTGCATGGCGGAGTGAACTGCCATCTCTGTCCCAGCTCCTGCCAACCTAGCAGTTCGAAAGCAAGAAATTGCAAGTAGATAAATAGGTATTAGGGACTGCAGTGGCTCAAGTGGCTAAGACGCTGACTGGGAGGCGGAAGGTCAGCAGTTCGATTCTCGAGTACTGCAGGATGGAATGAGCTCCCGTCTTTGTCCCAGCTCCTGCCAACCTAGCAGTTTGAAAGCAAGAAATTGCAAGTAGATAAATAGGGATCACTTCGGTGGGAAGGTAACAGTGTTCCGTGCACTCCGGTGTCTAGTCATGCCTGCCACATGACCACAAAAATGTCTGCAGAAGCAGACAGCGCTGGCTCTTCGGCTTTGAAACAGAGATGAGCACTGAACCCTAGAGTCGGATATGACTGGCTTTCGAGCAAGGGAAACGTTTACCTTTACTTTAAATAGGTATTGCTTTGGCAGGAAAGGTAACAGCATTCTGTGCACTCTGGTGACTAGTCATGCCTCCCACATGACCACAGAAACATCTGCAGAAACAGACAGCACTGGCTCTTCGGCTTTGAAACAGAGATGAGCACTGAACCCTAGAGTCAGATTTGACTGGCTTTCAATGTGAATGTGAGAAATACAGAATCCGGCTCATTTACTGGTCTGCCAGTTACTGCCAGAAACATGCACTGATGAGGACTCAAGTTTGGCCAACGACAAAGCCAAGAAAGTGGCTTCATTTTGGCAGTCCAGGGTTTGATTTGGACATGAAAGAAGATGACATGGTGGACTGAGTTATGCCCCCCCCCTGCCCTGCAATTACTCACTGAATCCCCCCTAAACCAGCTGGTGATCACCTAAGACTTTGGCACATTACTCTATGTCCATGTAAAATGGAATGTCCTGTTAAAACAACCTGTTGTAAGTACAGTTGAAGTAACATTTTCTCATCTGCTATACAGGTGAAACTCAGAAAATTAGAATATTGTGCAAATGTTCATTCATTTCACTTAAAAGGTGAAACAAATATATGAGATAGACTCACTACATGCAAAGCGAGAGATGTCATGCCTTAATTGGTTATAATTGTGATGATCATGGTGTACATCATACATGAGATTATGTGATGATTATGGGGTACATGAGATTGGGGGGGGGAGTTTGGGGTTTTCACAAACTGTAAACCATAAGCATCAATATTATAATAAAGTAAGGCTTGAACTATCTTGCTTTGCATGCAATGAGTCTATCTCATATATTTGTTTCACCTTTTAAGTTGCATTACTGGACTGAATGAACATTTCCACGATATTCTAATTTTCCGAGTTTCACCTGTATATGAGGAATCTAACCAACATGCCTATTCCATTTGTTTGTTTATACATACATACACAATGAACAACAATGAACAAAAGGATACAATATAACATTGAATATAATTAAGTGTAGAACTGGGAAGGCTTTTTATTCATGATTATTTAATCCACACCTAATCTGGCACTGTTTTGTATGGATATAATACAACAAATTGCGTTCTCTATATTTAGCTTTTTAAAGAAATCCACATATGTTCCAGGCATCCTAACCACTTCTTTGACTCTCTTGCTGGAGATTTAAGGAAAATCTGGCCTCCCTCTAACTTCTGTCACTCTTAACACATGAATGTGTTTGTTAAGGTTATGTTTAAGAAAGTTGCTAGCTCAGTGCTCTTTAGACTGGCATCCTACGCTTTATGGGCACTAACAACCTGTTTCTTTTCTATTCCTCTTTCTTCCTTTCATGCAGGGGAATTGGAAAGCAAGGGCTGCAGTGTTTAGGTAAGAACCTTCTTAATATTTTCTTAGCTGGAGCTGGCACTTTCCTCACTCTTAGAGCGCTGCATGTTGAGATATGCAGCAGCAGGAATTAAGGTTTTTACAAGAGACGTTGTGGAGGTTGAAGTCGCACACCCCTTGTGCTTTGAGCCAAGGTGGGATGGAGAACACTTTGTGGCAAAGGGACTAAAGTAGCTTAGTGGTTATGCTGAACTTGACAATTGGAAGATTGTCAGGTCAGCAGTTTGAGACTTGAGTGCTGCATATCATCTGTCCCAGCTCATACCTGTCAACTTTTGGATTTGGAAATAAGGGAAATTTCCCAGCAAATAAAGGATACTTGACAGCTATGCTTATCCTGTGCTGCCCTCCAATGGCAGCAATAGGACATTGCAGTCTAATTAATAAGGGATGACGGCGGGAAAGAGGGTAAAATAAGGGGTTTTCCTGGCCAATAAGGGATACTTGACAGCTATGTCCCAGCTCCTGCCAACCTGGAAGTGCAAAAGCAAAAAATTGCTAGTACAGTACTGTAGATAAATAGGTACTGCTTCGGCAGGAAAGGTAACAGCGTTCTGTGCACTCTTGTGTCTAGTCATGCCTGCCACATGACCAGTGATGCACTGCAAAATTTTTTACTACCTACTCTGTGGGCTGGCCAAATCTGTGGGCGTGGCCAAACATCCTGCATTATGGGCTATGGAGGTGGGTGTGGCCAACCAAGTGGGCATAGCCTGGGGGAATTTCCGCTACCGGTTCTGCAGAACCTGACAGAACCTGCTGCAGCGCATCACTGCACATGACCATGGAAATGTCAGCAGACGCAGACAGCCCTGGCTCTTCGGCTCTAAACAGAGATGATTAGCGCCCCCTTAGAGTTGGATATGACTGGCTTTCGAGCAGTCCCTGGAAAATAGATGAGGAAGAAGTAGAAGCAGTGGCAGACTTTACTTTCCTAGGATCAAAGATCACTGTAAATGGGGATTGCAGCTATGAAATAAAAAGGCGACTGATTCTTGGGAGACAAGCTATGAGAAATTTGGTCAACATAGTTAAAAGTAGAGACATCACCTTGCAAACAAAAATTTGCATAGTCAAAGCAATGGTATTCTTGGTGGTAATGTATGGTTGTGAGAGCTGGACCATAAGGAAAGCTGAGCGCAGAAGAATAGATGTCTTTGAAATGTGGTGTTGGAGGAGAATTTTGAGGATCCCCTGGACAGCGAGGAGAACAAACAGGTTGACCCTGACTGCTCCTTAGAAGGTCAAATAGTAAAGATGAAGCTAAAGTACTTTGGACATCAAATGAGAAGAGAGGATTCACTTGAGAAAGCCTTGATGCTGGGAAAGGTGGAGGGGGAAAGAAGAAGGGGGCGGCAGAAAATGAGATGGCTAGATGGTATTGTAGACTCAATGGGCAGAGAGCTGGGTGGGCTGAGGAGTATGGTAGAGGACAGAGGTGCCTGGCAGGCAATGGTCCATGGGGTCGCAAAGGATCGGAATCGACTGTGCGAGTGAACAACAAAAAAGGGATGCACGATGTTATTCACATGTTCACAGGCATTCCCCAGTCAACTTATATGTTTAAATAAAGGTAACAGGTTTGTATTGAGATTAGAAGAAAAGGACTGTCGGTCTAAAATGTGAGCCCAGTCACTTTTAGGAAACAGGTTCTTGTGTCCAGAGACTTGTGACCATCCATCTTCTCAGTGTTTCTGTAATTTTAATATCTGTATCATAACAGGTGTGGCTTTCTCCTGGTAAGATGGGTGATCTAAAACACCTTTTTAGTTAGTGATCATTATTACATCAGGGTGAGCAAATTGCACAGGTGAGGGGATCCATTTTCTACTCTCGAGACCTGCACCAAGCTGCACAATCCCCAGAAATGTAAAACAAAACAAAAAAATATATATACCCTGCTGGAAAATTTTAAAAAATGGAAGTAGCTTGAAGAGGCCCTTATCCAGTTTTGTCTTTTGGGGGCTGGGTGGCAAAACAAGATGGAAAAGTTACAGTTCTTTTGGACTAAAGCTTTACAAACCCTTCAGGCAAAATGGGCACAGATCATACTGTTTGGTGGATACTGGGGTTTGTAGTTTCTCTGGGGAATTTTTTAAAGCTCCTATCCAGGAGTGCAACACTAGAAAAGGAGGGGAGAACACTAAAATGTCGTATCATGTGGTGTTAAAACAAACACAGAGAAATACAAGAAACAAGCATGTAAGTACATGTCAGTGTATTACCACACCAGTCAGTAATAAAATATTTAGCATGAGAATGTGTTTCAACAGCATCTACTCACTTAGAAGTACAGTACCAGAGTTTTTTGAAAAAGAATTTTGCAGTCAAACTAGATCAGGGATTCTCAACCTGTGAAATGGCCCACAGTGCCATTTTATGTGGTCCCTCCCCACCTCCACCACACCCGGAAAAGCCATGTGGTAAAGGAAGGGGAAAAATGGCCATCTGGCCCCCAAAGCTGTCTGAGGGAGCATGATCTGGCCCCTGGCTTTAAAAGGTTGAGAACTCCTGAACTCGACCATATGGTGAATACAAATTATGCAGTTTAATATCACATTTTAAGCTTAAAAAAAAAAGCCACACCAAACACACTTGAGCTAGATCCAGATCAAGACTGGTATGTGGGGGGTGGAGCAGATATAGAGGTAAAGGTAAGGGTCACCCTTGCTCGAAAGCCAGTCGTATCTGACTCTAGGGTTCAGTGCTCATCTCTGTTTCTAGCCAAAGAGCCAGTGCTGTCTGTGTCTGCAGATGTTTCCATGGACATGTGAACTTGCCTTCTATCTTTTTTTTTTAATTTGAAAATTCACCTACTCCACTTTTGTTTTTAAAGGGAGAGAGGACAATTGATGTTAATCTCTTTCTCTTTCACCCATCATCAAACCATCAAGTTTGCCTTCAAGAGCACACAATCACCATGCACCCCCGTCCCCATACTGGATGACATAACTCATTATGAGCAAAGTTCAAGTGCACATGTTGTACAAGTCCTCAGGTCACCACAGCTCGAACTGTTCCCCTGTGCCTGACTAAATGATGCCTAGGCTATATCTGACAGATTTGCCATGGCAGTGGTGTTACCTTTTAAATCAGGGATTCTCAACCTGCGACCCATGAGTCGGATGCAGCCTGCAGCACCATTTCATGTGGCCGCACTGCCACCTGCACCACACTAGGAAGTGCCGTGTGGTGGAGGAAGGGCAAAATGGCCATCTGCTCCTGAAGCTGTCTGAGGAAGCGTGACCCGGCCCCTGGCTTAAAAAGGTTGAGAACTCCTGTTTTAAATGAATGTATACAGTGCTGTTTTCAAAATACTTTGCATACTTGTCACTGCAGGCTCCAAGATCTCCCCTGTTTTGTCCACCATGTCTGACTTACCTGCTGTCTCCCTACCTGAAATCGCTCTCCTAGAAATCGCAGTGATAGCATCCAAAGTAGGCATTTTTGCTGTCATTCATGCCAGATAGTTGGCATGATAATATGCTCTGCCCAGTGATCTTTGGCCCACCCATCCACAAAAGACTTGAACTCTTTGCCATGAAGCTGTGAGAGACCAGACTAGGCAGCATCAAGTAGGAGAGCTTGAAAGTGTGTTGGTCTCTCCCTCTCACCATTTCTCAGTGAGGACAGGACCTCAGAGGAATGTCAGATAGAAAACCGCCCAGATTATGTAGGAATCCCCCAGATTCAACAAGTCTCCAGAAGAAGACCATCTTAATGGTCCTCACTGCTCTTGCAGATAAGGACAGGGTAACATGTCCTTATCTGCGGTGGCTCAAGTGGTTAAGATGCTGAACTCGCTGACTGGAAGGTTGGAGTTTGATTCCTGGGTACTGCATGACGGAGTGAGCTCCCGTCTCTGTTCTAGCTCCTGCCAATTTAGCAGTTCGAAAGCAAGAAATTGCAAATAGATAAATAGGGACCACTTCGGTGGGAAGGTAAACAGCATTGCATGCATTCCGGTGTTTAGTCATGCCTGCCACTGTGCCACATGACCATGGAAATGTCTGCAGAAGCAGACAGCGCTGGCTCTTCAGCTTTGAAACAGAGATGAGCACTGAACCCTAGAGTCGGATATGACTGGCTTTTGAGCAAGGGTGACCTTTACCTTACCTTACCAAGAAATCATCTAACTATGGCATTGGGATTAAATGAATACCAGAACCTCTTCTTCTGAGCCAGTAGCAAATACTGGATTCAAGGCATGAATTACATCAGATCTTTTAATCTACTAAGTTAACTCAAGCGCCATCAAGATGACAAGCAAGTTCCAAGTTGGCTGTCTCAGATTACCACAACGTGAATGTTGTAATCCTTCAGCATCAAAGCCTGCAAGGTCTCCAGCACCACAACTGGAACCTCCTCTATTTGCTCAGATAAGGCAACTGTTGGGCTCCATGATGGGAGATATACCAGTGCTATCTTATCTAACCAGTACAAGTTGTAATACTTCAGATGTCATGCCTGCCTTGAGAGGCCTCTTGGCAATGACGATAGTGATCCCACATGTTTCTCAGCTTTCAAAACAATAAAAAGGCTGGCTCTTTCTCGCTTGTTAATAATAATAATGGGGCTAGGAATGAGTAGTGAGTGTCTCCAAATTAGCTGATGTCAGATCTGAAGAACTGGGGGAATGGACATTAAAATAGCCAATGAGATTCACTGTTAATTATGCATATTAGAGTCAGAAATTCTAGCTTTGTACATTGCATTGATAGGAAATGAGAGAGGGGACATGTATAGACATCTATGACCTCCTTGGGACATCCTTGGGTGCCAGCATGCCCAGTTTATTTGGAAAAAGAATAGTTGATGGTGAACCACAGCAGGGCATCCCAGGGGTCAGAGGAGCTGTGATACAGCAATGGAGAGCTGGATTGTGTGGCTGTCGGGTGGGTGATTCTTCTCATTTCCCTAATTCCCTTTTTAATCAGGCAGTTCACACACACACACACAGCGGCCTCAGAGCCAGGTTTTATTGTTTCATTGAACTAGATTCCTTTGTCTATTTTAGGACTGTGAAATTTCTCTTTCATTTTGCTCTTATCTTATGCATACTTCTCTCTTCTGCTACCTCATACCTGACACTTTGGTCCAAATTTACCTTCAGATCTGCAGCTCTTTCCAGCTTGCTTGTTTGTTTGGTCTCCTTTTTATCAGAATGCATACATAGATGTACATTTGAAGAGAAAGAACGAGAACAATGCAGGGAGATATACGATAATACACATATGCATTGACATTTGTAAATTACATGGAATACATGTCATGATCACATATATATTACCATTCCATGCTTTTAATAACAGTCCCCATGCAACACACACATTCTTCTAATCACACATCACAGCCTTAGGTGAAAGGTGTTTCTTGCTCGAAAGCTAGTCATATCTGACTCTAGAGTTGATAGCCAAAGAGCCAGTGCTGTCTGCATCTGCAGACATTTCAGTGGACATGTGGCAGGCATGACTAGATATCGGAGTGCATGGAATGTTGTTTACCTCTCCACCGAAGTGGTACCTATTTATCTACTTGTAATTTCTTGCTTTTGAACTGCTAAATTGACAGGAGCTGGGACAGAGACAGGGCTCACTCCGTTGTGCAGCACTTGGGTCTCAAACTGCTGAACTTCCAGTCATCAAGTTCAGCGCCTTAACCACTAAGCCACCGCAAAAACACTGGCAGGCCACTGCATTTGTCAATCCCTTATCTCAGGGTGCCCAAATTTTTCGGGCGTGAGCCAGTCACATGGTTCAGCGGGCTGGTCATGTGGGTCTTCCCACCAGAAGCGGAAGTAAAACGCACCTTGCAATCTGTTTTGTAACTCGATGAGATAGATTTTAAGCTGCCATTTTCTCTGCTTAAACCAGGGGTGCCCAAACTACAGCCTGTGGACCAGATCCAGCCCCGGATGCCAATTCGTCTGGTTCACGCCACCCTCGTCGCTCCCAGAAGTGGAAGTAAAATGTGCCCATACGGGGGTGTTTTACTTCCGCTTCTGGGAGCGACAAGGGTAGCGTGGGCCGGGTGAATTGGTGTCCAGGGCCAGATCTGGCCCATATGCTGTAGTTTGGGCACCCCTGCCTTATCTAATATATGGTGTGGCTGTTTAGACTATATGTTCATGGCAGACCCTCCATGCCTGCACCAAATGCACATACTGTACAGTAATTCAATTTGGTAAGATTGCTATGCTTCATAGAGCTCCAGAAGCAGGCTGAGGGAACCTTGAACCTTCCCTGAAACTACCGTAGTATTGACATATGCACAGACTTGGAAAGAGGCCTGCATCTGTGCTACAATATCAAATGTCCACCTATGATGCAGAACTTGTTCTCTATGGATGAGAAGAAAGTGTCAGTATCAGTGCAGTGGGTGGATATGTCAATATGTGAATTGGCTGCAGGTGAGGATGTTTTTCTCGGTTCCCTGGCAGCAGGCCATATACATAGATTCTCTTGGCGGATACAACTGACCCAGTGGAAGAACTTTCTCTTTTCTCCCACTAAACTTCATTGCCAACACAGTTCTGTTCTCTGCCTCTCGGTCATGTTCCTTCTTGCTCTCAGATGTAACAGATTTGATTGTTGTTTGAGTCTTAGCAACTGGAGCAATTAAACGAGGAAATCCAAACCTATAAACAGATGGCAATGCATTAGAAAGCAATGAGACCTTGGACTGTATACTTAGGGGCCATTCAACAATTATGTGATCCATTTTTTGGGGGAAATTGACCCCCTCCCCCTATGTAATCCGACCGTAATTTTAGCTTCGACCCCCTCCCCCCTTTAAAATTACGTAATCCATAGCTTTTGTATTGAAAATCTAATTTTTAGAGCTTTTCACTATTGGTGCCTCATAGCAGCTCCAAATGGATTATGTACTCTTAGACCTGAATCCCCCCCCCCCAACGTAATTTTTCCTTAATTCAGATGGCAAAACCCCTCCCCCCTTCAAGGATCACGTAAATGTTGAATGGCCCCTTTAGCAGAGATTTCCAAAATTAGGAGTTCTTGGATGCACGTGGGAATACAGAACTCTTCACCTCCAACTCCAGCAAGCCTTGCATTGACGCAGGTTCCATGGATACACTGATGGGAATTTCAAGGGTTCATGCACAGATCTTCTCCCTGAGTTGCCATTGCAAATTATGGGCTTTCCTATTCATTCTTCTGAATAAACATCTACAGTGGAACCCCGCATAGTGAAAATAATCAGTTCCATGAAGTTATTTGCTATGCATTCCCCCCCCCCCCCCCCCGTTATACGAGTCTTTTTTTGCATAGCAAAAATTCCTATGGGGAAACTCACATAACTATCCCCCCCCCCCCCCAAATAACAAAAAAATCTATGGGGAAAATCACATAGTGAACATTTTTTTCGTTATGTGAGTTTCCCCGTAGGAATTTTCGTTATACAAAAATTTCCCATAGAAAACACCATTTTCTCATAACAATTTTTTTTGCTATGCAAAGTGCCATTTTGTTTTCGGTATCCCTTCGTAATGCAAGTTTTTTTTTTTTTTGCTATAAGAGCCCTTTGTTATGTGGGGTTCCACAGTACACCTCTGTGCATATAAGCAATGTATTTTCTGTCTAACTCGTGCCTAATCTCATGGATGGGAGCATGTGCAGAAAATCTTTGTCAAACATACTTCTTGTGTCATGTATCTTTGCAGGCACATTTTTATGCGTGGTTGCCATGGTCAAAAATATGCATGTATGCAAGTTGATTCAGGTGCACAACACCTGGTGAGATACCTAGAAGACTTTCGCTCATCATAATCGTGTTTTCAGTCTGTACTCAATAAATGTTAGGCTTCCTTCCCTTCCTCTTTCCAAGGTGAATTTATCTCTCTCTCTCTTACCTACCTACATACACGCCAAGGAGCATCTTGCATTACATTCTGGAAAACACATCTTCAGTTTTCTCATCCTCATCAAACTGTGTCCAAACCTGCTGGTTGCTAAGAAACCGCATTTAAGCCTGCCACTGAGATTGCTAAGCAACCCCACCCTCACTTGCCAATCCCATCAACACCTGCCAATCAGCTGTTGTCCGGTCTCATGTTTTGCTACTCCAACTGTGCATCACCGACAAAACCTTGGCCAGGAGAACCCAATCAGCCATGTTAGCACAACTGTTTCCTCTTCCAATTTGTTAATCCCTACTTGATGTCTACAGCTTTCAGGTGGATTGGCTTCCATCATGATATACTGTAGTCTGCTGGGCAAATATTTCCTTCCATCTCATGTTTCCTTGTCGGTCTCAGTAACCTTCATTAAAACTTTCATTTACATGCAGGACGTCTCTCTCTTTCTCTCTCTGCCATTGGATCTTTCAAAAAATGGCTGCGCAAGAGATTTGGATCGGGTAGCATTTTCTTAACACAATAGCAGATGTGCTCTGTTCCTGTGGGGTTAACCACAACTTGATAGGGAGAAACCATTAATCAAAATTGAGATAGTTTCTTGACATGTTCATTACCGATAGGAAATAGCAGTTGAGAAGTATGACTGCCTGTTAAAATCTGCCTAGTTACGCACAAGGAAACACTACGACTGCACTCTACTTTTTGGAGGATGGGAAGAAGTGATAAATAAAACAGGGAAGCCTAGCAGGATTATAGGTTGTGGCATAAGATGCATCACAAGAAAGCCTCAGGTGAGCTAAGAAAGGAAGGAAGTGGGAAGGTATAAATTAGAAGGAGAGACTGAAAAACCAGGACTCCAGTTTTGTTTGCTTGTTTTCTTTGCGTGGGCTTTAGTAAAAGGCTTCCCTGCCCCCTTCCTCTGACTCTGGTCTGGTCCCCCTCCCCCGCGGAGCTGGGTACTTGTGGATCCGTCCCCCGCCTGTTGCCATGGAGACCCATCTTCCAAATCTTAGGCCCGAGATGCAGAAGGCAGGGAGAGAAAGTGTGAGGGGAAATGGAGGGGAGAGCAAAGTCACCCCCTCACTGTGCACCTGCAGTCACCAATGAACAACCAGCCTCCGTTCCCTTCCATCATCACAACCCCCCAAAATCTCACTCTAAATGTTCCAAATGCTTGAGTTTAGTGGAGTGCTCCTGGGACGGTGTACACTTGAGATCAATTGACACATATTTGTAAGAGACATTTGCTAACACTTGAAACAACTTTCTGGGCATGCACAATCACAAAGGCAAATATATGCAGAACTTTGAGAATTTATGTTTTACGTGGTTGGCACATAATTCATAGTATACCAAAGACACCAGTGGCATTTGCTGGATGTTGAGCTCTTCTCCCTAAGTTTTATCTGCCCTGATAATACAATTCAGAGAGTGCAGTCTTCTTGGTCTAGCTTACAAAACCTGATCTTTTGCTATTTGCCTCATGCAACACCAAGTACTAATCTTTGAGACTGGTGTAGACCTTGACAATGGGATGCACCTCACAATTCATGCCAGTGATGGCAAACCTTTTAGAGACCAAGTGCCCAAACAGAGAGATGAGGCGAACTCTAGAGTCACTCCGTTCCATGGGAGAAAGTCTGAAGCACTTTGGGAACTTTGGCAGCTTCTCCCGAAGTGCTTCAGACATTCTCCCATGGAACGGAGCAAAGCCTGGTGAGAGGAAGCAAAGGAAAATCTTCCGAGGGGCTGTTTCCCTTTAAAATATGGGCTTTGAGCAGGGACACATGGCTGCCCATCCCAGTAAATTCTTTCCCCAGCACAGGGCTGCCCATCGGGTATTGAAAGAGACACAAGGTTCTTGTTCTGGCACTTCTAGTGGCCTCCACCAGCGTTATTTGGTGTTCTTGTAATATGTGGCTCAAGTGGCTAAGACACTGACTGGAAGGCGAAAGGTCAGCAGTTTGATACCCGAATACTGCAGGATGGAATGAGCTCCCGTCTTTGTCTCAGCTCCTGTCAACCTAGCAGTTTGAAAGCAAGAAATTGCAAGTAGATAAATAGGAACCACTTCGGTGGGAAGGTAAAAAGTGTTCCGTGCACTCTGATGTCTAGTCATGCCTGTCACGTGACCACAGAAATGTCTGCCAGCAGCAGAAAGCACTTCTATTTGGCTATGAAACAGAGATGAGCACTGAACCCTAGAGTTGGATACGACTGGCTATTGAGCAAGGGTGACCTTTACCTTTACTATGTCTTTGATGTTATCTCTCCACCTTCCTCTGGGTCTGCCTCGTGCTCTTTGTCCTACTCCTCTTTCCACATATGCCTTGTATGGTATGGAATTGCAAGACATTATCTCCAAATGGGCAAACCACTTTATTTGTTGTCTCTAAAAGTAGTGCAAGATTCGTTCTATTCCAATTTCCTCCCTTATAATCTCATTCTTGATTTTATCCCTTCTATTCAGTCCAGCAGCCTTCCTTAGACATCTCATTTCCTTGGTGGCCAACTTTTGTTTATGTTTTGTTGTGTCCATGTTTGGCACTAGTAACATAAGACCGGAATGAATATGCTTTGTCGAGGTGTTTCTTTGTGTTGATCGGTAATACCTTGTGTTGTAAGAGCAGAGCTAACTGTCCCAATATTTTGTTTGCCTTACTACATTGTATGTTGATCTCTTCGTCCATTTTGCCATACTTTGCCGTATCTGCTCCCCACCACAAACCTTTCTCTCCTCCTCTGTTCCCTTTCTTAGTATGCAGCTTTGTCGTCCACAAGAGGTGCCACGAATTTGTCACTTTCGAGTGTCCAGGAGCCGGGAAAGGACCTCAGACGGATGTAAGTGACCCTCACACTCTTTACAGTTTTCCCCTTGCAGAACATGGCAGGGAGGGCTTGGGAACCAACCAGGATTTTGGGCCTTTCTTCTGCCACACCAGGTGAGCGTCCCGGTTTCTTTGCTATTTATACAGCTGATAGAGGGAGGGATTATTTTCATTGTCCCATTTCTGAAGTCCTTGGCCTAGAAAGGATCAAAAACAGAGAGGGAGATTTGCTCCTTCAATTGCAAATGTTGACACAGCTGTTTCTGGATGTGTTCTCAGATGCATATAATAGGACGAAACCCACATTGTTGAACGCAAGAGGCAGCCATATTTGTAACATGCATGTACATTTCATATAGGGACTGTGGTGGCTTAATGCTTAAGACGCTGGACTTGATGACTGAAAGGTCAGCAGTTTGAGACCTGAGAGTTGCATGACGGTGTGAGTGCCTGTCTCTGACCCAGCTCCTGCCAACTTAGCAGTTCGAAAGCAAGAAATTGCAAGTAGATAAATGCGTACCACTTTGATGGGAATGTAAACAGTATCTAGTCATGCCTGCCACATGTCCACAGAAATGTCTGCAGATGCAGACAGCACTGGCTCTTTGGCTATAAACAGAGATGAGCACTGAACCCTAGAGTTGGATACGACTGGCTTTCGAGCAAGGGCAACCTTTACCTTTACCTTACCTTTAGTGGTTGGATTCAAATTTTTTTTACCACCTAATCTGTGGGTGTGGTATGGTGGGCGTGGCCAGGCGGAAAGCCCTGCGTTGCACCTGAATTAGGACTACTTTATTTCAAAACTTGCATGGGCAGGGCCAGCTAGAATTTCTGCGACCAGTTCTGGTGAACTGGGGCAAACCTGCTGAATCCCACCATTACTTACGTTTCGTATAGATATCCACATACTCCATTGGAAATATGTATCGGTCAACTGCTGTGTAGACTTTGCCTGTGTCCTTAAAGAGAAACATTTTGCATGACTTGCCTAATTTCTTATATGCAACGACAGTGATTTTTAGTTCTTCTTTCGTGTCTAGGTCAGACTTTACAAAGCCATGTTTTGGTGAATTCATTCTGTAGCTCCTTTTGCCTGACCTAGTGTAAGAAAGATTGGCCGGTACAACAAGGTTGCTATTGCCCAGGGTACGCCTGAATGTGGTTCAAAAATACCACAATCTTCAGGGAGCCTCTTTTTGTGTGCCCCAGTGATTTTCAGTGTCTATCCCACAATATTTTTTGGAGTTGTGGGAAAGGCTAGCTGTGCTTCTAATGAGCCTAGGCCCATGATGGTGAACCTTGGCACTCCAGATGTTCTTGGACTTCAATTTCAGAAGCCCCCATGAATCCACACGAATGGATTTACTGCGATTCATCCGACCCATGCCGCCCTCGTCGCTCCTGGAAGCGGAAGTAAAATGCGCCTGTACGGATTCGCGGGGGCTTCTGGGAATTGAAGTCAAGAACATCTGGAATGCCAAGGTTTGCCATCACAGCCCTAGGGTCCTGTAAAATTGTTGGGGCATGCTAAGCAAAAAGTCTTCCTGCTCAAGATAGCTAGATTTCATCTCATTTGAGCTTCATTGATCCTGGTCAAAATTACTGTTCTTCTAGGGTTTGTGTTTGAGGAAGAGTGTAATGTATATTTGTGTATGAATGTGGCCCCTAACCCACCATCTAGGATCCTAGAAGAAAAGAGATTGCTTACTTATGCTTTGGTCTGTTTTAGGGTTTGTTCCAGAAATTTCACATTTCTATGTCCTTGTTTGTGCACCTAATCAATTGATGTTTTTATGCTACTGTGCAGATGGAAATGCTTATTTCTGCTTGCAGATCTGTATGAGTGTTCGTGAAATATTCATGAAAATCTGTATTCATAGACCTCATTTCATGCTTATAAGCCATAGCTCAGTTGCAAAGGATACTGTTTTGATGTATGATGTCAGTCCCAGACACCTTTGGTTAAAACATCTTAAAAACAAACTGAAACTGACTTTGAAGCTAAATAGTATCACTGGGATCTTGAAGCATGCGTGTACATTAGGGTAGGGACAGGAGTATCCAGTGTGCAACAACCACCCAAACATATACTATGATCTTGATTTGGACCCTTGGGTCTGCTGTTTATGTTCTTCTTTTTAAAAGATATATTCCATGTACACTATCAGGGTTTTTAAAGCATCATATATAACAGTGGCAGCAAGCCTATGGCATGTGTGCCAGAGGGGGCACTCAGAGCCCTGTGGGCATGAGCGCCATCACCCCAGCACAGAGTTAGCCTTGCCCTTCTGCCTAGCAGCCCAATGGGAGCTCTTCCTCCCTCCTCCAACATAGAGTTCGCCCTGCCCCTCTGCCAAGCAACCCAATGGAAGCACTTCCTCCTTCTCCCCCAGCACAGAGTTCACCCTGCCCCTCTGTGGTGCGGATGCCAGCCTGTTGAATTTGGGCACTCAGTCTCTAAAAGCTTCACCATCACTGATATATAATGTGGCTCTTGGTAACAAATGCTGAGAAGGAACTAATCCTAAGACCCTAGACAGCTGGTGTCCTTATTAGCTGCCATCATTGTTATTATGACTGTTATTCAGTGGTAGGCATCTGGCAAACTGGGCATCACACCAGTTTGCCAGAACCGGCAGCAGAAATTCTGGCCGGCCCCACCTATCCAAGTTTTGATATAAAGTAGTCCTAATTCGGGAGCCACGCAGGGCTTCCCTCTGGTCATGCTCACCATACAACACCCACAGTGTGGTAGCAATTTTTTTTGGAGCCCACCACTGCTAATATTATTATTTTCTTCACCGTCAACATCATCCTAATCTTCTGATTTGAATCAGTTGTATGATGCCTAGTATTCCAGCATACAGCTCAACAATATGCAATCAATTTTAAAGCCATTAAATATCATGACAGTGACATCAATTACCAATATTAATGTCACTGCCATGATATTTAGTGGCTTCAAAATTGATTGTAGTAATAGTACAGCGGTAACAGTAAAACATTATAAAGTCCAATTAAAACTATAAGATAAAATGAATAATTACAGCTCTAATACCACACCACTTAGAGAACATTCTGGCAAACTGCTTATTAAGGAAGAAAAAAGTCCACATACTCAAAGCAATGGTATTCCCAGTAGTAATGTATAGTTGTGAGAGCTGGACCATAAGGAAAGCTGAGCACAGAAGAATAGATGTCTTTGAAATGTGGTGCTGGAGGAGAATTTTGAGAGTACCCTGGACAGCAAAGAGAACAAATAGGTTGATTTCGAAGGAAATCCACCCTGACTACTCCTTGGAAGGACAAATATTGAAGATGAAGCTAAAGTACTTTGGACACCAAATGATAAAAGAGGACTCACTCGAGAAGGCCTTGATGCTGGGAAAGATCGAAGGCAAAAGGAGAAGGAGGCGGCAGAGGATGAGATGGCTAGATGGCATTGTTGACGCAATGGGCGTAGAGCTGAGCTGGCTGCGGAGGGTGGTGGAGGATAGGGGTGCCTGGTGTGTGATGTTCCATGGGGCCACAAAGGGTCGGAGACAACTATGCGACTGAACAACAATAAATCATAAACAAATGGAGATAACTCATTAGTCCACTTTTAAAAGTGTGCAGTGGTGGAGACGACTGGAGTATCTCCACTGGAACCAGGTTCCAGAAATGAAAGAGACTCTCTCTTTGCTGCTCAGTTTTAGCAGAACCACAGAAAGAAGCAGAACATCCACATCAAAGCAGTGGTTAATGCTGTTTGAGAAACTCTCAGATAATACAAAGAGCAATGAAATAATCTTCTTTCCTATAAATTGTGTCTTTAAAAAAACCATTACATTAAAAACATTTCTGGCAACTTGAATATGTAAAATCCATTCCCATCCCCCCTACAAATACTCACAGTTGTTTACATACCTTGCATGCACTCATAAAAATGTCATTTTTATGTGTTTGTAGATTAGAAGTATGGATTCAGAGCCATTCATTTGCTTTTCACACATTTCTTAAAATCTGAGCTTTCCTGCACCCATTCCTACCAAAATGCAGGGCAGAGTGTCTCACGATGAGGTGATAGACAAATGTATATTTCCTCTTCGTATTATAGTGTAGTTCTCCCTTATGCAAGCTTTCACAGCTGCATCTTTGAAGTGTCAGACAGGCTAATAAAACCATGTTGTTTTCTATGGGACCAAATACAAAAGCTACCCAAACACCCAAACGTAGATTACATTAGGAAAAATAGTATTTCCCTCTTAAGGCAGCTCTGCTTCAAATGATGTATTAAATATATTTACTAGCTTGGCCTTCAGACCTCCCTAACTAAATCATAATTCAGAAGTTTTAAGAGCTGTAGCTTGTAATGCAAATAAGGAGAGACATTGTTGGACACATTACAGTGTAACGTGCAAGATCTCCTCTTCATTGATGACTTCAATGGGTTTCCCCCTTTTACAGGATCCCCGGAGCAAGCACAAGTTCAAATCCCATAGCTACAGTAGCCCAACCTTTTGTGATCATTGTGGTTCACTCCTCTATGGCCTTGTTCACCAGGGGATGAAATGCACTTGTGAGTATCTTTGATGAAATGTTGTCAGCCTAATATAAAAGACTGCTGCTGTGTGGAGTTACCTGGTCCATGCTTACATTGGTTACCCTTGCAGGTTGTGAGATGAATGTGCACAAGCGCTGTGTCCATTGTGTGCCCAGTCTGTGCGGTGTGGACCACACAGAACGCCGGGGGCGTCTGAAACTCCAGATAGAGACATTTGGGAGTGATGAAATCCGTGTGACTGGTAAGTGAATTAATCCCCCCTCCCCAGCTGTGCTCTTACTCTAGGTCAGTGGTGGCAAACCTATGGCATACGTGCCAGAGGGCACACTCGGAGCTCTCTCTGTGGGCACCCTGCAGTCACCCCATCAGAGAGTTTGCCCTGCCCCTCTGCCCTGCAGCCCAATGTGAGCACTTTGTCCTCCCCCCCAGCACAGAGTTCACCCTGCCCCTCTGCCCAACAGCCCAATGGGAGCATTTTCTTCCTCCCCTGTTGCTGTGTTGGCACTTTGCAATAAATAAGTGGGTTTGGGCACTCAGTCTCTAAAAAGGTTCACCATCACTGCTCTAGGTATAGTAGTTGTGGAATTTGTATAACTGTTTTGTTGACTTATAGCTTCCAAATATTCTCAACCAGAACAGCAGTGACCATGTTGGTAATTGGATTATGTAAACAGTGTTCCATAAAAATAACTTTTCCAGCTTTTGGGTGGAGGGCCCATTTTTCCTCCCTGTTCAAGAACCATACCAGGAAAAATCTCAGAATGCAGATGGCAAATTATATTCTAATAGTCCCTCAGTTTCTGTAGTCAGAATTCAGAATCTTGAGTAGCTTTTCCTCCTTCTGTGCTTTGCTGGCAAGGACTGAATAAATTATGCAAATATGGACATCTTTGTTCAATTTGCATAATTCATATAAAGTTTTTTTTAATTCATATAGGTCGTAGGATTCAGCTTAATTTGGTTCCACTACTTGACCTGCTTTTGCAGAATCTTTGTGGATGTAGGTGTGTGCATTATGGGACACAAACATAGACAGTGCTACTCATATTTATTTACATGACTATTCCTCTATATTTCTTTCTCTTTTACTCTTTAAATGTCTCATTTCATATGCGCCGCAGGAGATAATGTGTGGGTCACTTCATTGCAAACTGGGATCCACCTTAAACAAATTCATGCCAATTGCATTTTTCCTGCTTCAGGGGAAAATACATTCTCAGATACGAGTTGCAGCCGACGACTCTTTAAACAACAGTTAGGAGAAAAGCTGTAGGAGCAGGGGCAGAAGTGCAATATTATAATATAATTTCAGTAATAAAAAGAATAACAGGTTGGATTGGATCCAATCATACTTTGAGTAGAGCTGAAAGTAATGGGATGTGAGTTGGGGTGCGACCACATAGTTGAGAATTTTTTTTCCTGTGATCCACAGTTTTCCCAAGTTGGTCCCTCCTGCTTTCCATGATTTTTTCTTCTTCTGTGTCTAGGCCAGACATGGAACTGCCAAAATGAAGGAATCCTTTGGTGAGTTCACTTTGTAGTTCCTTTTGCCTGACCTAGTGTGAGAAAGATTAACTGGCAACAGGGTACGCCCGATTGTGGTTCGAAAATACCACAATCTTCGAGGAGGCTCTTTCTGTGTACCCTGGTTTCCATGAGTGAAATCATTGTAGTTAGATGACAATGACAGGCTTCTCATGAAAGACAGAAACAAGTTTCTTTTTACTCTACTTGTAGACTAACCACTGGCATTTTGATCTGACAAGATGCTAATTGGCACATTCCTCTTATTTCTTTTAAAAACATATCCCCCTCCCCAAATGGCTTAGTGATAATTTTTTTAAAATGCTGACTTCAAAGCATTTTAAACAAAAAAATGTTTGGAAACAAGAAGCATTAAGTTAAGGGGAACAGACATCCCCACAAGCTCCTTTATATCAGATCAAGCAATACAAAGGGCAGAAAGCAACGAGAAAAGCAACGTCAGTTCAGGGCAAAATTAAGCCACCTTTTAGTTGAACTAGAAAAAAAGAGAAAATGTCCTACTGAGTTTCCCTGTGCTTAGTTTTGAATCATGTACTTGCTGGATTTTAATTCAATTTTGTTTTGTGCCAAATCTGAAACAAACTGTGGCGTGAACTACCAATGCAGATGCCCCCTTAGTCATTTATGAACTGACTTCGTCTTCTTCCATGTCTAGGCCAGATGTGAAACTGCCAAAACGAAGGCACTCTTTAGCGAGTTCATTCTGCAGTTCCTTTCGCCTGACCTAGTGTGAGAAAGATTAGCCGGCAACACAAGGTTACCAGGGTACACCCAATTGTGGTTCAAAAATACCACAGTCTTCAAGGAGGCTCTTTCTGTGTACCCCATGAACTGACTATTCCATTGTGTCTACTTCAATCATTAGGAAATCTAGATCCAACCTGTTCTTCTTTTCTTCAGTATTGTACGTGTATTATCAAATTAGTCCACTCTGATGGCCACTTTGTCTGTTCTGAGAAGGAGAGAAAATCTCGTGAAATTGAGTCAGTGAGCAAAGAAAAAGAGAACAGGAGGCCTGGATCTAGCTAGGGTTGAAGAATTGAGTTGGTGGAGGCTGAGAGCCAGGAGGCTGAGGTTCTATTCCGAGCAGCAGAACTTAAAAACCCTCGCCTCTGTTTTCTCACACCTTCCCTATCATGTTTTCTCACTCTTTCCTTGTTGTTCTGGAACCCAGCATGTAGGTGGCAAAAAGAAAGCTGCAGTTTTCTTGACAAAAGGGGGTTTCCTCACTCACCACTCTACTATCTCCCTTATGTTTCTCCCACTTATGAAGGTGGTAGCAATTTTGTGGCTGGTAGCCTGGGGCAGTTCAAGACCCGAGTACTGCATGATGGAGTGAGCTCCGTCTCTGTCCCAGCCATACCTGTCAAGTATCCCAGATTGACTGGGAAAATCCTGTATTTTGGCCTTCCTTCCCCCTCTTTCCCATCGTCATACCGTATTGGGGCAGCCGGGGAAATGGGTTTCTGCACATGTGTGCCCCCCGAGGCAGTGGTATGCACGCGTGAAGAGGTTTCTGTGTATGCGCAGAAACCCCTTTGCGCATGCACCCCCAGAGGCAGCGGTACGCATGCGTGAAAGGGTTTGCACATGCGTGAAGGGGTTTCTGCGCATGTGCGCCACACCCGAAGAAGTTCCTGGATTTCTACGGAGACAACTTGACAGGTATGGTCCCAGTTCCTGCCAATCTAACATTTTGAAAGCAAGAAATTGCAAGTAGATAAATAGGTACCACTTCGGTGGGAAGGTAAACAGCGTTCCATGCACTCTGGTGTCTAGCCATGCCTTCCACATGTCCATGGAAACATCTGCAGATGCAGACAGCGCTGGCTCTTGGCTATAAACAGAGATGAGCACTGAGCCCTAGAGTCGTATACAACTGCCTATCGAGCAAGGGCAACAATTACCTTTACCTAAGGTTGTGATGTGTGATTAGAACAGGGGTTCTGAACCTTTTCAAGCCGAGGGCCGGGTCACGCTCCCTCAGACAGCTTCGGGAGCCAGATGGCCATTTTGCCCTGCCTGCCCCTCATGGCACTTGTGGCGGAGGTGGTGATGGGCCACATGAAATGGTGTCGCAGGCCACACCCGGTGGGGACTGATTATAAAAAGCACGGAATGGCCATATTGTCTGTGATCATTACATGTATTCCATATAACATGCAAATGTCAATGCATGTGTGTATTATTGTAAAGGGTAACCCTTACCTTTACCTAGCCTGGGACATAAACTTGGAGGACCTCTTCCTTCAACCCATTAAAACATGCAGGAGCTCTGTCTTCCACACTTCCATGCTCTCTGATAATTAACTCTGTTGGAAACTAAGAGTGTCCCCCTCTCCCTCTCTTTCATTGCCAGTTGGTGAAGCACTTAACTTGATCCCAATGGATCCCAATGGTCTCTCAGATCCCTACGTGAAACTCAAGCTGATCCCTGACCCCAAGAACCAGACAAAGCAAAAGACCCGAACAGTTAGGTCCACCCTCAACCCAGTGTGGAATGAAATCTTCATTTTGTAAGTTCTTGACCATGTGTTTAATGGTGAGGCTGGGTGCCAAAAGCATGGGAGATTTATGTGATATGGTTTTTTTTAAAATCCCAATCTCTCTTTTATACCTGGACTAGCAACCTACAGCCAGGTGACATGGAGCGCCGCCTTTCCATTGAGGTGTGGGATTGGGATCGGACCACCCGCAATGATTTCATGGGAGCCATGTCCTTTGGGGTCTCTGAGCTTTTCAAGGGCCCTGTGGATGCCTGGTAAGTTGAAATTTAGGATATAGAAGTCAAAATTGAAGATAAAAATGGGGAATTTATGGGACCACCAGTGGCTCATTTTCTCTCTCTTTCCCTTGTCTTTTTGGGGTTTTATCTGTTTGCCTGGATGGCTCCCTATCTATCTATCTATCTATCTATCTATCTATCTATCTATCTATCTATCTATCTATCTATCTATCTATCTATCTATCTATCTATCTATCTACCTACCTACCTACCTACCTACCTACCTACCTACCTACCTACCTACCTCACTGATCTCTCCATCTAATCTGTCTGTATTTCTCTTATCTTAACCTTTCCTATTTTACCCATCAAAATATACCCCACAATCATTTTCACCTCTTTGTTATCTACTTTACTATTCTTATTCTTCTGTCTTCCCCTCGACTATCTTTCTGCCCATCAACTCCATCTTCTTGCCCATCTCTCTTCTTTCCCCTGCCTGGTGTCCCCGTCTGCGTCACTGTCCCAGGTACAAATTGCTCAATCAGGAAGAGGGCGAGTATTATAGTGTCCCTGTGGCTGATGCAGAAAACTGTGGGATGCTGCAGAAATTTGAGGTAACCTCATGGCTCCCTAGCAGTGCTTGAATTGACACACACACACCCCTCCCCAAGTATCATGCTGTGGCCAGCCTAACCATGAAGACAACACAACTTTGCAGCTAGATATGCTGCTGTGAGGAAAGGAACAGGGTTGGAGGGAATATCGGTGGACCCCCCTCTTAAACCTGGTGGAAGCATGGTGGGGATAGGGCCCAACTTGGTGACGCAGTGTTTAAACTGCTGTCCTACAACCAAAAGGTTGTGAGTTCGATCCTGACCAGGGATCAAGGTTGCCTCAGCCTTCCACCCTTCCGTTGGTAAAATGAGTACCCAGCATGTTGGGGGCAAAATGCTGATTAACCTGTGAACCACCCAGAGAGTGCACTAAGCGCTATGGGGTGGTAGATAAGTGTGATTGCTTTGCTTTATATTTGATGTTTAGCCTGAAGTGGTTATTTCCAAGTAGAAAGAACACTCTCCCTCTTTTAAACTCTTTTAATCTGTAGGGGTCGGAGTAATTTTTGGTGGCAGTTTTAATGGGTTTTTTAATTGGTTTTTAAAATGTGATTGGTTTTATTTTTTGTGAGCCGTCCAGAGTATTTGGAGTTGGACGGCAATATAAATCAGAAAAATAAATAAATAATAAAATGGGGTAGGAGAAAGTTGATCTGAGTGAGCATCTCCATGAGTCTTGATGTTTTTGTCTTCTAGGCTTGCAACTTTCCTTTGGAGCTGTATGAGGTATCGCTATTTCTGCTATTTCTTTCAACTTTCTCCTGAGGCAGTGAGATGGGATGAGGGAAGCTTCTTTTGAACTTGCCCTAAGAATGTCAATCAGTTTTAGAGTCCATTTCTAGCATAATAGAACAGGAAGGTGGTGGTGGTGGGGAAATTAGAGGGGGAAACACGTTATTCTGCCAGGCAAGGCGGTCTGTCAACACCAAAAGTGTCCAACTAGCAAGAGTTGTTCCTGGGTTGCTTTTAGCCAGAGGATAACTGAAAGGGCTATAATTTCTTGTTTTTGTCTGCCTTCTGATAATCAGAGAGGTATATGGCACCAAATGTTTAAGGTTCTCTTCTTAGTGAGTAGCCATGGATACACATACTCCTGCCTCCGTTCTCTTTGGGATCCCTCATAGCTATAGATCCATGATGGTGAACCTTGGTACTCCAGCTGTTCTTAGACTTCAATTCCCAGAAGCCCAAGTCCCTGTGAATCCACACGCATGGTGTTACTGTGAGTACAGTAAACCCATTTGTGTTGATTCATAGGGACCTGGGCTTCTGGGAATTGAATTTCAAGAACAGCTGGAGCGCCAAGGTTCACCATCACTGCTGTAGATTGAACCTCACTGGCCAATTTTGCTATGCATGGTAAAGAAAGATTTCCCCCTTTCTCTCTAGAATGGACCAGGATTAGACAAGTTTATGGAGGACAAGAGTATCAATGGCTATAATTATGGATACTAAAGGACAACCTCCGGGTTGGAGAGATAGGCAGGGTATCTCTCAATGCCATTTCCAGGGAATCCTAAGCAGGGGAAGGCATCTCCTCGGGAATACCCTGAAGGAAATGGTGAGCCACTGTGTGAGACAGAATGCTGGACTGGATGGGCTGTGGCCTGTTCCAGCAAGGCTGTTCTTATGTTCTTGTGTTCTCTTCCATTTCTTGAGCTAGATGAGTGTTGCCTACTATGTGCTAGTGTTCAGAAAAGGAATGCTGAAGTCCCTGTGATTTCTGAGATAAGACCAGATATATATTATTTGACCTCCCATCTGGGGCAAACTCTCCACCTTAAATTGATTTAGGCAATTTCCCCATCAAGCTCATGTGTTGTTCATGCAGCCTTGAACAGATTCTCAGATGTTATTCCCAGCCCTGAGACCTTGTTAGTTAGAAAGAGTGCTTGAAACAAGGATCTTCTGCATGCCCAGTATGTGGGTGAGCCACTGCACATCTCCCTTTTATGGTTTTCCACCTTGCGGTGGCTCAAGTGGTAAAGATGCTGTACTCGAAGAGAGGAAGGTCGGAGTTTGATTCCCGAGTACTGCATGACAGAGTGAGAGCCTTTATCTGTTCTAGCTCCTGCCAAGCCAGCAGTTTGAAAGCAAGAAATTGCAAGTGGATAAAGAGGTAACACTTCGGTGGGAAGGCAAACAGCGTACTGTGCACTCCGGTGTTGAAGCATGCTTGCCATGTGTCCACAGAAACGTCTGTATACACAGACAGTGCTGACTCTTTGGATGTAAACAGAGATGAACACTGAACCCTAGAGTCGGCTACAACTGGCTTTCGAGCAATGTTAAATAGTACAACATGTCTCCCACCTGTTCCCAAACTCCTGGGGATTTCTGATCAGGTTTCCTGTCAACTAAATCATGAAAGGAGTGGACATTTGGAGTATATTTACCTCCCTGGCACAGCTTTTACAGAATGGGTAGCATCAGTTCTTATCCCCTTTTCTCTGAACCAGCAGGATTCCACACTTTTCTTTTTTGCTTACATCTTCCTCTCTTCCCTCTGCTTGTCATCGTGTGCCCCCCTGCAGAAGGTTCGTCATGGCCCCATTTCATCCCCGTCGCCGAGCCCCACGGACACCAAGCGTGGCGGGTTCTTTGGCATCAACCGCTTCCACATCTCTGACTTCAACTTCCTCATGGTGCTGGGCAAAGGCAGTTTTGGCAAGGTGGGCCTGCTGTTATGCAACTGAGTGTGGGCATGTTTAGAGGAAGGGACACGCTGAAGACTTAACCCTCGTGCCATTTGGTATGCTTCCGAGTGCAATCCCACTGGATTCTGTGGTGTGCGAGAAAAAATGAATGGACTTGATGGCACAGGACCACAGATAGTACTGATGGAGAAAAGTGGGCAGCTTCAGAAGAAGCTGGTGTGCGCTTGTGCTAGAGTGGGAAATAGTACACCAGAAGCAGTGCCTGGGAGCTAGAGTGGTGCTCAGCTCACAGCCCATGGTCCGAACTGTGGAGAGAAACTTCAGGTAATCTGCAGTTGCCTCACCACTCAAATGCTGCATGGAAAGGCACTTGCCACCCAAACAGCTACCTACCCACACACCTCCTCATTTAGTAGACTCCTGAGTAAGGGGCAGATAGATCTTGCACAAACTACAACAGATCACATGACTGTCTGGTCAGGTTATCCTGCTATGGTAATAGAGTAGAGCAGGGGTAAGCAACTACAGCCCACAGGACGGATCCTCTCTGGTGCCAAATCATCTGGCCCATGCTCTTGCTCCAGCCACTGCCGGAATCAGCTGCGGACTTGTTTACGGCTGTCATAAACGCATTTATGACAGCCACAGCCACATTTGTGGCAGCCATAAACAGCTAGTCCAGCCCCCTCAACTGTCTGAGGGAGTGTGACCCGGCCCCCAACTTAAAAAGGTTTGTGACCCCGGAGTAGACCAGACTGTCCTGAGAATATAATGCCGTGGCCTTTCATCTGCCTTCCGCATCGCAGCATGACACCTGTACCATTGATTCGGTTCTGCGAGTCACCTTCGGGTCCTGAGCCCTTTTGGCACACAAAGTCTTCATCAGCCCCAGGCCAGTATTGATGAAGCTGCTGCCCTCCATCGAGATGGATTCAAGTGGGATTGAATCCACTTGGGACCATCACCCTTCCCTGTGGGCTTCGTCACCCAAGGCCGCTAGTCCTCAGGGTTGTCAGGTTAGTTAACCGCCACCTGACACTTGCCGTTGAGTCACTGGCAGTAGAGTCTATACTCTATTACCATAGCAGGATAACCTGGCCAGACTAAAAACTTTTGAAATTATCCCATGGGCAGCATGAGCTCAGGATGGACGATGCCTGCAGGTTGTCCACTCCTGGCCTAAAATGTTGTAGGAAGGGCAGAGGAACTAGGGTCCTTCTTCGGGAAAAGACTCAAGCCTTTTCCTTTTTCACTCCACAGGTCATGCTTGCAGAACGTCGTGGAACTGATGAGCTCTTTGCTATCAAGATCCTGAAGAAAGATGTGATCATTCAGGATGATGATGTTGAATGCACCTTGGTGGAAAAACGGGTCTTGGCCATGGGGGAGCGCCCACATTTCCTCACCCAGCTGCATTCCACCTTCCAAACTGTGGTACGTTTTGATTAAGGAAATCTTAGCCATTGATTTGTCTGATTGTTAGTTAATTGATGGACTACATAAATGCATTGTGCCCACATCAAGCAAGGGAAAACAATAGCTCTGAAGCCAACAAAGAAAGCACATTTTGTTTTTCTGATGATGCATTTGTGCATGCATCAAAACAGTCATTATCTTAAAAGAGGCATTTGGGGGAAAGGAATGGTTTATCTAAATTAGCACTTGCCACCTGCAATTTTTAGAAATGGTTCTTTTGAAAATATGTTTTGGGGGAAAGGCACATATTTTTATTTAATCAAAATGCATGTGAATCAGTTAACTGGTATTAATTAGGTTTCATGGTTCCAGCAGTCTAACTATGTACCCAGGCTGGCAGAGACATGGAAGGGGAGGAAGGGAAACATCTTGTGTTGTCTAATTAAGGCCCTTTGCTTTGCCAAGTAATTACAGACATATCCTGGTCTTTTTCTACAAGGACCGTCTCTACTTTGTTATGGAATACGTCAATGGAGGAGACCTGATGTATCATATCCAGCAGGTTGGGAAATTCAAGGAACCACACGCTGTGTACGTGAGTCTGCTAGGGACCTTGACTGGGAACATTTCCTTCCTTTTCTCTTTTTGTCTCTGGATAATTCACCAGGTTGAGCCTCCAAGGGTCAGGAAATCAGTTCCTGACTGGGAGAAGGGCCAACCTTGGACAAGCTGCACAATCCCAAAGTGTGCCCAGAAGAAAGGAACAGTAAACCACTTCTGATCGCTCTAGGCCTAGAAAATCCTGGAAAGTGTCAACCGTAAACCTCTAAGCTCAGAAAAAGTATTGCTTGTCCCGCTGTCTAAAATGAATGCTTGAGTACAGTACTCAAGACTGGTGCTAATTTCTGAATAATAACACCCATGCCAGTGGACACACAGCCCTGTTGACATGTAAATGCTGGCTTGTATGTATTTTTAAAAATAAATCTAGGCACTAGAGCAGGAAGGCAATCAACATGCAACCTTCTTATTAGTAAAGGTTAAGGATAATAGTCTCCCTTGCTCAAAAGCCAGTTGTGTTTGACTTGGGTGTGTGTGTGCTCACCTCCATTTACAGCCAAAGAGACAGCACTGTCTGCCTCTGTAGAAGCTTCCATGGTCATGTGGCAGGCATGACTATATTATACCTGCCAAGATGCGGTTGAGAAAATATGGGGAGCACTGCTGCCTCTGATGGGCACTCATGCGCAGAAACCTCTCGTGCATGCGCACCTCCACCTCTGATGGGCATGCATGCGCAATAACCCCTTCGTGCATGCACAGAAACCCCTCGTGTATGCACAGAAACCCCTCATGCATGCGCACCTCCACCTCTGATGGGCGCGCATGCACAGTAACCACCACCCTCTGGCCACTCCAAATTCGGGATGACAGTGGGAAAGAGGGGTAAAATATGGGATTTCCCAGCCAGTATTGGACACTTGACAGATATGGACTATTTGCTAGAGTATACAGAACATTGTTACCTTTCACATTGAAGTGGTACCTATTTATCTTCTTGCAATTTCTTGCTTTCAAACCAGAGTTGGGACAGATGAAAGGAGCTTACTTTGTCATGCAGCACTTGGGACTCGAACTGCTAACCCGCCAACCTTCTGGTCATCAAGCTCAGCATCTTAACCACTAAGCCACTGCTGCTCTAACCTTCTTATTACTTCTACCCAAATGAAAAGTATTCTCCTTAAATAGTTTCACATTATAATTTCACAAATACTATTTCTGTTGCGAATATCAGAATCTAGTATGATGGCAAGTAATGTGTGAAGAAGGTTCCCAATACTGGAATGGCTTGGTTCCTGGAGTCTTCCCAAGACAGTGGGAACAGGAAGCATAACAGCAGCCCTAGACTAGATGATGCTACTAGTGCTAACAAGATATTTCCGCTTTCTTGCCACCCTACTGTAAATCCCCATCACAATTTCTCTTTAATCTGTTACAGGTTTTATGCTGCAGAAATTGCAATTGGCCTGTTCTTTTTGCACAATAAGGGAATTATTTACAGGTGAGTCCAAAGACACATCCCTTTCCAAGCCACTGTACAACTGCCTGATCCCAACCTTTTCAGGGAGAGCTACCCCACTTCCCCGTGTAATCTTCTAGGCCTCTTATATTTCATTTTCTCTTCCAATATGATGAACTTAATTAAGGGCAGATCCTGATTTTCCTCTGGAATGCCATCAACCTGGATGTATTCTGGTGCCCTCTGGTGGGAAAATTGCCTTCTGATTACGTATTTTGTCTTTCTCGCCCAGAGATCTGAAACTGGATAATGTCATGTTGGACGCCGATGGTCACATTAAGATTACTGACTTCGGAATGTGTAAAGAAAACATTTTCCCTGGTGTCACCACTCGTACTTTTTGTGGAACACCTGACTACATTGCTCCAGAGGTACGCACCTCACCTTACTCCATCCTTTCTGTCCCCAGTTTCATGATTGCTTTCTCCTTTTAAAGAAAGATCAAGTCCCTTCTAATTCAACTTAAGGATGCCATTTTATGTGACCCCCCCTCCAAGGGCATTCGAGAAACAATATACCCTTTGAAGCTGTTGGGACAAAGTGGCCACCCCCATCATGCAGGCAGGGCAAAATAGTTGTCCAGCCCACAAAGCTGACTGAGAGTGTGTGACCTGGCCCCAGGCTAGAAAAGGTTGGGAACCCCTATTCTAATTTCACTCCCTTTCTATTTTCTATTAAGTTACTTTCTTCTAGATGCCCCAGATTCCTAATTTCAAATTCCTGCATGCTATACTAAGCTCCCAACTGGATGGAGGGGGAGAGGGACCAGGGGCAATGAAACCTGGTTTATTCACATATTTATGTTCTGACCTTTTCCAGGAAAACAGGCTTGTGGGTCAGTGACAGAGATGAACGCTGGTCCCTTTCCAGCTTTGCTTCATTGGGCTCCTTATTTCTGCTCATGCCAGCTCCCATTTTGCATTAAAAGCCCCCCCCTCCTTGTGCCTAGCTTGGCCTTCAGAGTCTTTGGGATATGAAGTGAATGTACACATTTCCACTTGTCCCCATTCTTTTCTCAATTGGCCCAAAAATCCTGAATACAAAGTCGCCAAATTATTGCATTGCTCCATACAAGGGGTAGACCTTGCAAAGTTAACTGTCTCATTCTAGAATGCAGCTGCTAGCTGTTGACAGGGGCTTGTAGCTCCAGTTGTGAAAGAACTTTGGTGTATACTTCTAGATTTAAATAATCAAAGATCTAGATTTATGGACCAACTTCCCCCATAATAAACCCTTCCACTACCCTCATCCCTTGGTTATCATCGGAGGCTCTGTTTCACATGCTTTCCTCATAGATTGAAAAATTCATTTTTTGGAATGCATCTCTCAGATTCTCCTGGCCAAGTTAGCCAGTGATCTTCCTGGCTTTTTTGAGAGAGTCTCAATGCTCTGGAACATTCTGGAAGCAGTGTGAGTGAGAACAAGAAATAGACTTTTTCTGGGAGTAGCAGTGAGGATTGGGGAATCTGCTTCCCAGAGAAAGTTCCCTTTTAACTTCTGTACTAGATACCCAATGTGATATGATGTATACAGTGAAGGTCTAGGACTTTGGATGTCTGTGTTCAAATCCCTGCTCAGCCATGAAAACTGACTGGGTGTGTGTAGAACTGGTAAAATCATCCTTAAATATTGCACCTACCTTTAAAACTCTATTAGGGTTGATATATAGTGCTTCTCTCAGACCTATTATTTTTATTGTGTGAATTTGTTTTCTTGTTTTGTAATTGATTCCTCTGACTATATATTTAATTTTCAGTTGTGGAATCTACTTTTGTTTTAATTGTATGGTTCAGAAAAAGGGTTTAAAATGTCTGGGGGAAAAAATGATTTCTCCTGTTTGCCTTAGATTATTGCCTATCAGCCATACGGGAAGTCTGTGGATTGGTGGTCATTTGGTGTCCTTCTATATGAAATGTTAGCTGGGCAGGTAGGTGTACTTCTTTTGGGGGAGTTAACCAATCATTTTCAAGACCTATCTTTGAAGCATTCAGAGAAGTGCTGCTTAGAAAAACCACTTTACTGTATTACAATTCTAAAACAACAACAACATCCTTTAAACGCCTAAACACCCACCAGGGGACTGAAACTGCATCTAACCCTATCCTGCAAGGGAGATTCACTTATCTGACTATGGATATGCATGTATTATTTGTATTAAGACACCTTCTCCAGTCTACATTCCTTTTAAAAGTAGCTCAGGTATGTACATATTGTATTTTTATTGTATTTTATTGTACTTTTATTATATTTTATTGCACCCCATTGCACAGATTTTAATTCTTCTGTTATGTTATGTTATTGATAAGGTCGTAAGACTAATCAGTTAATAAACATTCATTCATTCATTCACTGTTTCTAACCCCACCCCACTAACTTTTCCAAGCTCTGAAAGACTCCTAGTTCTGACCATGGATTTTATGACCACACTAGATTTAGCTGTAGGGTACTGCAGTGGCTCAAGTCGCTAAGACGCTGACTGGGAAGCGGAAGGTCAGCAGTTTGATTCCAGAGTACTGCAGGATGGAAATGAGCTCCCGTCTTCATCCCAGCTCCTGCCAACCTAGCAGTTCGAAAGCAAGAAATTGCAAGTAGATAAATAGGGACCACTTTGGTGGGAAGGTAACAGCATTCTGTGCGCTCCCGTGTCTAGTCATGCCTGCCACATGACCACGGAAACGTCTGCAGAAGCAGACAGCGCTTTCTCTTCGGCTTAGAAAAAAAAGATGAGCACTGCACCCTAGAGTCAGATACGTCTGGCTTTCGAGCAAGGGAAACCTTTACCTTTACCTTTAGATTTAGCTGTAGGGGGAGTGATTTCTACCAGATCTCATGGCAAAAGAAGTTGCATGTTCGAAGTAGATCCAAGAAAAGGAGGGTGTAAGGATAATCCTTACAGAGGGTAGCCAACCTGGTACCTTCCAAATGTTTTGGATTGAAATTCTCATAAATACCAAACTTTGATCTTGCTTGCTGAGTTTAGTGTAGGGATTCCCAACCTTGGACCTCCAGATGTTCTTGGACTTCAATTACCAGAAGCCCAAGTCAGCACACCTGGGAATTGAAGTCCATGAACATCTGGAGGCCCAAGTTTGTGAAGCCCTAATCTAGTGATAGCATTAGTTTAGAATATTGAGGCAGGGCTTGTAAGTCTCTAGCATTAGAGTAGACTACGTGTGCAGTCTCTTTACATTTAGGAGTAAGTCCTATTAAATTTAGTGGCTCCATTCTAGATATTGCACTACACACTGGAAAGAAAACTATTTGTATGATACCTGGAAGAAGATGTGATGTGATGTGATTACATATTCTTTCCCACACTTCCATGCTGTAGTGAATTTTGGGGAGTTTCAAAGGCAGAAGCATGTAATTCCTTTCTTTTTTAAGGCTTTGAGGGAATGAGAGGAAGGAAGAAACAAACGAAGAAAAAACCCCAGAGCTACTTGTTTATACTCCTGCCAACCTAGCAGTTCGAAAGCAAGAAATTGCAAGTAGATAAATAGGGACTACTTCAGTGGGATGGTAAACAGCGTTCCGTGCACTCTGGTGTCTGGTCATGCCTGCCACATAACCACGGAAACGTCTGCAGAAGCAGACAGTGCTGGCTCTTCGGCTTTGAAACAGAGATGAGCACTGAACCCTAGAATCGGATACAACTGGCTTTCGAGCAAGGGAAACCTTACTTATTTATAGGTATCCAGCTATGCAACCTTCTTGGGGAGGTTTTAAGCTCAACCTTTGCACAGACCCCAGAAGTGTGAAAAAAGGAAGCATAATTCACTTACTCACCTTTCTGTAATGTTTTTATGTGACATGTTTTGAAATAACTAGTTCTCCTTCGTATAGTTTGTGAATCCACACTCATGGGTTATGCGCCTGCGCAGAACGGCCGATCGGAGGCTTGAAAAGCTATTGGTCAAAAGTTTTGGCGGTAAGACCGCCCACCGTACCGCCCACCCTGAGGCGCCCGCGCGCCATTTTACCTCAGTTCTCTTCTTTCCGCCGTAGCAGCAGGACGATCGTTGAGAGCTTCCTCAATTTTTTCGCCCTTCTGAGGGAAAGTCTTTTGGCAAGTTTTAAAAATTTTTCTTGGTGATCTTGTCCTCCGGGCAGGATCGCCACCCCGGCTCTGTCTCTTCTCTTGAGTGGATTCAGTAGCCAATTTTTCGCTTCGATCACCGTCTCCCCCCTCAAGGGGGTGGCGGCTGGTCGGCCCTTCGGGGTATTCGTCTCCAGAAACTTCCACTGGAAGAATTTTTTCCGCGGTTGATGGCTGCAGCGTTCAAACAGTGCATGGCTTGCCTTAAGAAGTTTCCGGCTTCCGACGGACACAGCCTGTGCCTTTTTTGTTTGGGAGAGTCGCATCAGAGCCAGTCTTGCCCGCATTGCAAAAAGTTTACGCGCCTCGCGGTGCAGAACCGAAGCAATCGCCTCAAGGCTCATCTGATGGAGCTCGCTCTGGCTCCCGCCGCGTCCGCCTCCACGGCCACCGCTGCCGCTCAACCACCGCCGGCCTCTTCCTCCGCGCTTCCGTTGAGGAAGAAGAAGAAGAAGGACAAGAACGGTGAGAAGAAGCGTAAGCGTGGGTCGGAGAAGAGACGGTCGCTCCCCCCCACTCCGCGCACACCCGCTTCTCCCGGGCCTTCTCCGCCGTTCTCGACTGCCCGATGTCCTTCTCCGGGATCCTCCATCTGGGGAGGACGGTCGTCTTCCGGGTCACCTGAGAAAGGACGCAGGGCTGGGGCTCCAGCTCGCCCACTTCAGGTGCTCTCCTCTCCTCCTCGGGGAAGAAATTCCTCTCCGAGGCAGGCCTCCGTCTCCCCACGGCCCAGGACGCCGACGGACGACGCGGTCGTCACCGTTCCGACGACCGTTTCGCCGACACCGACACCGGCCACCGTTTCGGCGCCCACCGTTTCGTGGGCCACCATTCCGCCGGCTACCGGAGCTCCACCGCCAGCGGACTCGGACGCGTCTCAGATGGCCCTCGTCCGAGAGATGTTCCAGGTCATGGCTTCGTTTGCGACCAGGTTCCAGACCTCCACGCCTGCGGCCTCTGCGGCTCCGGTACCGACCACCGCAAGCCCCGGGCATCCCGGCCCTGCCGTGGCCCCACCGACCTCCCGTGGGTCAAGTGCCCGCTCCGCCGGCCCACCCAACCCGTCATGGTGTGGTCCGGACGTCGATGCGGTGGACGACCGTCCTGCGGGCCCGCCCAGGCCGTACTGGCGCGGTCCCGACGTGGACGAAAGACTGCCTCCTTCGTCCTCCGATGAGTCCAGCTCGTCGTCGGAGGAGGACGAGGGAGACGTCGACGCCGAGCGCACGCCGGAGCAGGCTATCGCCTCAGTGGACCCACCGCGTGGTGAGGACCAGCGCTCACTGACCGCCATGCTCACAAGGCTGGGCACCGCACTCAACCTGAAGGTCGATCAGCCACCGTTGGAGGGTGAGGATCAGATGACCGCGAAGCTCGATAGACGTGCTGTGCGGCCGGTCCACATAACCATGCTCCCCTCCATGATGACTTCGGCGAGGGCGACGTGGAAGAAACCTTTGGCGGCGCACTCCGTTTCGTCCAGGCTCGACAACATGTACCGGGTCCTGGACGAGAACGTCGAGTTCTTGCAGGCTCACCCCCTGCCGAATTCCCTGGTGGTCAAGGCCTTCCAGCACAGGACGGCCACCAGCGGGTTCCCGGTCCCGTCGACGCCGGAGGGCAAGAAACTGGACGCGGTGGGGCGTAAGTTCTACGCCACCGGCTCCCTATTCTTCCGTGCCACCAACTACTCGGCCGCCATGGGCTTGTACCAATCTCACCTCTGGGAGCAGGTGAAGGTTGAGATCGCGAAGCTGCCCTCCGACGCCCAAAAGCGCATTGACGCTCTGGCCACCGAGGGGGACTTCGTCGCCGAGCAGCTGATGCGCACTGCCCGGCATATCAACGACTATGCCGCGAAGGACATGGCCTCCGCAATCTACCTCCGTCGCCACGCTTGGCTTAGGGACACCTCCCTCGATGACGCTATGAAGAAGCTCATCGAGGAGTTTCCCTTCGACGGGCAGGGCCTCTTCGGTCAGGACACCGATAAGGTCCTGAATGAGATGCGCCAGACCAATTCCACGGCGAAGTTCCTGGGGCTCACCACGCCGGCTACTTCCGCCAGGCCGAGGTTCCAGCCCTTCACACGGCGGTTCCAGGGCAACCCGCAGCAGCAGGGACCGACGGAGCAGCCTAGATCCAGCTCCTACAAACAGCGGCGACAACACAAACCCCGCTACCGGCCCTACGGACAGGACAAGCGTTCGAGCGCGAGGCCCAAGCCCCGCGTTTGAAGCTGCGACGGCCGAGTCTCTCTCGCTCCACATCCCATACCTTCCCCTCCGGAACTTCCTCCAGGTATGGTCGGGCATCACGGACGACCAGTGGGTCTTAAAGATCTTGTCCTCTGGCTACGCCATCGAGTTCGTGCGGGTGCCTCGGGTAGGAAGACATCGTATCACCACCTCGTCCCCCCATTTGGAGGAAGAAATATCAACCCTTCTCTCCAAGGGAGCCATCGAGCGGGTAGCACCGCCCGACTGGGACAACGTTTTCTACTCGAGGTACTTCGTGGTCCAGAAGAAGGACGGAGGCCTTCGCCCTATCCTGGACCTGCGCCGCCTGAACAAATGCATCCACACCAGGAAGTTCCGGATGGTGACCCTACAGACCGTCCTCCCCCTCATCGACAAAGGGGACTGGTTCACAGTCATAGACCTCAAGGATGCCTACTTCCACGTCTCCATCCTCGAGGAACACAGACGGTTTCTCCGCTTCCGCATCGACAATTCCGTGTACCAGTACCGATGCCTACCATTCGGTCTGGCCACGGCACCGCGAGTCTTCACCAAATGCATGGCTCCGGTGGCTGCATTCCTCCGCCAGCGGGGCATCAGGGTCTTCCCGTACATCGACGATTGGTTGATCGTTTCCCCCACCGAACCGTCGGCCGTGCGGGACACACAATACACGGTTCACCTCATGGAGAGTCTCGGCCTCAGGATCAACTTCACCAAGTCGAAGTTGACTCCCTCCCAGCGCGTCGAGTACATCGGAGCGATACTCGACTCGCTTACTACAAGAGCCTACGCCCCCCAGAAACGATTACTGGACATTGCGCAGGGGGTGAGCGAACTGCGCACCAAACCGTGCGTCCGGGCGAAGAAGGCTCAGAGACTTCTAGGCCTTATGGCCTCAACGACGGCAGTGATTCCCCATGCCAAGTTGAAATTCAGGTCCCTGCAATCATGGCTCCTTCACGAGTTCGACGCACTTCGGGAGAGCCAGTCCAAACGGTTGACCCCATCTCCGGAACTGAGAGACCAACTGCTGTGGTGGTCTACACCACTCAACGTGGCCACGGGGAAGAGTTTCTACCCCCCGCAACCCTCGTTGCAGATACTGACCGACGCGAGCAACCTCGGCTGGGGCGCTGCTTGCGGGACTCTCACGGTCAACGACACCTGGACACCGCACGAAACGGTGCACCACATAAATTACTTGGAACTGCTGGCCATTTGGAAGGCCCTGCGTTCCTTCGAGACTCTGCTCACCGGCAAGGCGGTTCAAGTGGCCTCGGACAATACCACGGCGGTGGCGTACCTCAACAAGCAGGGAGGAACACGGTCCACCACCCTCCTGTACCTTGCAGTGCAGTTGTGGGAATGGTGTCTGGAGAGGCACATTTTCCCAATTGGAGTGCACATTCAGGGCACCCTGAATGTTTTGGCAGACCACCTGAGCCGTCTCACCTCCACGACCCACGAATGGGAGCTGGACGACGGAGTGTTCCAGTCCCTGTGCGAGGTCTGGGGGACACCGAGCATCGACCTCTTTGCATCGGAGTCCAACAAGAAACTCAGCAGATACTGCTCCAGAGCAGGCATCGGACCGAACTCCGAGGGCGATGCCTTCATGAAACGGTGGGATCAGGACTATCTCTACGCCTTTCCTCCGTTTCCTCTGGTCCAGAAGGTACTCACCAGGATGCACCAACACAGAGCCAATGCAATTCTGGTGGCACCGGCGTGGCCGCGCCAACCCTGGTTTCCACTACTGTTGCGCATGTCGTCGCAGTATCGCACACTGCCGGAGTCACCGACGCTCCTCCAAATGGAACAGGGCCAGCTGCACCATTCGGACCTGCCCAGCCTCCACCTCACCGCGTGGAGGATAACCCCAGACTGGCCAGGATCCTTGAACTAGCACGGCGCCCTTCCACAAGGAAGTCCTACGCTTCCAAATACAGGCGTTTTTGTACTTTCCTGGCCTCCCGGCAAACGCCCCCCACGCAGGTGGGACTGCAGGACATTTTAGCCTACCTCCTCCAGCTGGCGGAGTCTGGCCTCAGCATCACCTCCATCCGAGTGCATCTCGCAGCAGTGGTAGCGCACTCTCCGGCTGGCTCGCCCGCTTCCGGGGCTTTCCGCGACCAAACGGTAAAGCGCTTCCTCAAGGGACTAAGGAACGCTTTTCCGCCGACCCGGACACCGACGGCTCAATGGTCACTGTCCACCGTTCTTAACGCGCTCACCAGGACTCCCTTCGAGCCCATGGCCACCTCCGACGTTCGTCTCCTCACATGGAAGACGGCTTTCCTGGTGGCTATCACGTCTGCACGACGAGCTGGTGAACTGGTTGCCCTGCGAGCAGACGCACCGTTTCTCCAGTTCTTCAACGACCGCGTCGTCCTCCAGGCGGACATCACCTTCCTACCCAAGGTGGTCTCCAAGTTTCACATGGCACAAACTATCTCCTTGCCAACCTTCTTCCAGAACCCCACTAACGCCCAAGAAAGGACTTGGCACACACTGGATGTAAAACGAGCTTTATTGTTTTACACCAGCAGGACTAGAGAGTTCAGGAAGTCGCAACGCCTCTTTGTGGCTTATGGGGGAAAGTCCAAGGGTGAACCCATCTCTGCTCAAAGATTCTCCAAATGGATCACCTCTACCATCTACCTGGCCTACGAGTCAGCCCCACTGCCACCTCCACCACATGTCAGGGCGCATTCCACCAGGGCGGTTGCCACATCCACTGCCTTTCTGGAGGGCACACCGCTTGAGGACATATGTAAGGCTGCCACCTGGTCCAGACCTTCCACATTTGTCCAGCACTACAGGGTGGACACCAGAGCCACTGCGGACGCCAGGCTTGGCCGTGTCGTCCTCACCAGAGGGCTCCTGACTCAACGCCCCTGACGGGTCCACCTACGGGTTCTTCAGCTCATCGTGGGATCATCTCATCCGACTGCCCACCGACCAAGTAAGTGTGAGCTTGCTAATCTCCCATGAGTGTGGATTCACAAACTATACGAAGGAGAAAGTTCGGTTTCACTTACCAGTGATAACTTTCGTTCTTCGAGTATATAGTTTGTGAATACACACTACCCACCCTGCCTCCCCTCTTGAGCTGCACGGATGAGATCAGTTGGTTTATCCTGTGCTTGGCTTAAGTATGGAACTGAGGTAAAATGGCGCGCGGGCGCCTCAGGGTGGGCGGTACGGTGGGCGGTCTTACCGCCAAAACTTTTGACCAATAGCTTTTCAAGCCTCCGATCGGCCGTTCTGCGCAGGCGCATAACCCATGAGTGTGTATTCACAAACTATATACTCGAAGAACGAAAGTTATCACTGGTAAGTGAAACCGAACTTTCTTGTGTGTGCTCTGTGCACTAAAAGAGGGGCAAAATGTTTCATGGATGGAATATCCCACCAATGGTTTCTTCTTCATTTTGGCTTTTCTCCTACTCTGTAGCCACCATTTGATGGAGAAGATGAAGATGAACTTTTCCAATCAATTATGGAGCACACAGTGTCCTATCCCAAATCTCTTTCACGAGAGGCCGTCTCTATTTGCAAGGGGGTGAGTCTTCTGTCAGACCTGTGGAATCCCATGGTGCTGCACTAGATGTGATGAGAAACACAGGGTTCTTGGTAGGACTTGCAAGGAGGAATAAGCTGATGCAGCAGCAGTGAAGATTTAACTCTTTCACCAGAAGTTGATTGTCCTATTAAAAAAGCCTTCCTCAGAATATGTTTCACAAGGGTTTCCCTAGCTGGTTTCTGAAACTTCACACAAACTCTGAAACTTTTAGCAAATATGGCTGGGGTGGACATTTGCAAGGGGTAGTAGATAGACCCTACTGCCAGCAACTCAATGCCGAGGGTCAGGCAGCGGTTTACTATCCTGACAACCCTGAGAACTATAACGGCCTTGGGTGCCAAAGTCCACTGGGAAAAGTGATGGTCCCCAAGTGGATTGAAATCCCACTTGAATCCATCGTTATGGAGGGAAGAAGCTTCATCAATACTGGCCTGGGGCTGATGAGGACTTTGTACGCCAGAGGGGCTTTGGATCAGAAAGTGCCTAGCAGAACTGGATCAGTGGTACGGAGGTCATGCTGTGATGCAGAAAGCAGATGAAAGGCCACGGCATTATATTCTCAGGACAGTCTTCATGGCTGACCACCATGATAATTGCCTATATTTGGATTTGGATACGGCAGAAGAAGTCAACCAGGCAACAAGGGGTAAAGTGATTTCCCCTATCCTCCCAGTCTTCTCTTGTAGGTGGCATTCTGCTTCCCCATTACCGTTATCTTGTCAAATGTAGGTTGGAGCCATAATGGTGAACCTTGGCACTCCAGATGTTCTTGGACTTCAATTATCAGAAGCCCAAACCCCCGTGATTGCACACGAAGGGGTTTAATTCATCCAGCCCATGCCGCCCTCGTTGCTCCCAGAAGTGGGAATTGGGAATTGAAGTCTAAGAACATCTGGAGTGCCAAGGTTCGCCATTACAGGGTTAGCAGATATACATCCTGTTGTGTTCTAACAGTGTAACCTTCTACATGTGATAACAATGTATCTGAATCAATGTAACCTTGCCTACGAGTAACAATGTAACCTTCAGCTGATCACTATAAACCCTGTAATAGGACGCGAGCTAATGACCACCAGCTGGCAGCAGCAAGCGTCCAAGCTCTCTTGGTTCAAACCCATCAAAGGCCACAGCGCGGGAAGTTTCCCGCCGCTACCTACACCTGGACAAGAAGGGCGTGACCAGCCATGACGTCACGCGGGCAGTAGCCAATGGGCTATCGTGGAGCCACATTCAAATACGTTACTACCATATATATAGAGCTGTTCGTCCGCCATTGCCTCATGTTCCCTCTGTCCACCATGCAATAAACCTAAGTTAACCCAGCCCTTGGCTGTTTCCTGTGTCTTGACTCTCATACACTAAACTGGCGACGAGGATGGGATGATGGATCCCCAAGGAGCCAAGGCACAGAGCGGGTTCAACATTACCAAACCGCAAGACTGGGAGCTTTTTGAGATGGACTTCCAGGCGGCACTGGTGGAACTCAAAGTCAAAGAAGACGACGAGGAAAGGAAGAGGGCCATCCTCACCCGCATGCTTGGGATGGAGACCAAGCGAACGCTGGTGGGCATTATTGCACCGAAGAAGATGGGTGAGTTCAAAGCCGATGACATCATGAAACTGCTGCGTGAGCGTTTCCGACCCTCGAGGACAATGTTTCCCGCTCGGAGCGCGTTTTGGAGGCGAGTTCAAGCGCCGGACGAGTCGGTAGAAGCCTTCGTAACAGCTATGAGAGTAGCCGCCACCCCCTGCAGATGGGACCACTTTCTAGAGATGGCCCTCAGGGACGGAGTGCTGTGTGGCCTGAAGGACAAGGAAGTGCAGCACAGCCTGATGAACAAGGAGCCACCACCCACACTGACAGAGGTTGTAGAGGCCGCGGAAGCCGCGGAATCCACGAATGCTGGAGTGGATGAGATGCACAAGTGGCGTGAGTGGCGTCCGAGGGCCGGCAAAGCGGAAAACTCGTTGCACGGAAAGTCCGGACAGTCGGTGCACGCAACCCGACGGACCTCGAAGTCGTCTTCGGAAAGCAGCGACGGCGAGGAGGTCCAGAAGGTCCGAAGGGGAGGGCGCCGTTGCGATGGTTGCGGAGCGGCCCATGAGCGCGTGAGGTGCCCATTCAGAAAAACCGAGTGCTACAACTGCGGCCGTCGGGGGCACATCGCCAAGGCATGCAGGAAAGGGAAAGAGGGCCGGAGACAGTCACAAGACCGTTCGGCCAGACCGGACCGTCCAGCGAGGTCCAAAGATGGCGCCCGGACCACGAGGAAGCAGGACGGCGTGGGCCGCATCTCGGACGACAGCGAGGGCGACGCTCCTGTGTTCAGCGTGGCTGCGGGACAGCCCCATTACTTCGTTGAGGGCAGGAAGCCAGGGAGCAAGGAGGAGGGAGCGAAGCCGGGGCAGGGCAGCCCGCGCCGAGACCCCAGCGTGTTCGAAATAAGCCATCTTGGCTGAGAGACTTCGTCTCATCCTAGGGGGGAGGAGTGTTGTGTTCTAACAGTGTAACCTTCTACATGTGATAACAATGTATCTGAATCAATGTAACCTTGCCTACGAGTAACAATGTAACCTTCAGCTGATCACTATAAACCCTGTAATAGGACGCGAGCTAATGACCACCAGCTGGCAGCAGCGAGCGTCCAAGCTCTCTTGGTTCAAACCCATCAAAGGCCACAGCGCGGGAAGTTTCCCGCCGCTACCTACACCTGGACAAGAAGGGCGTGACCAGCCATGACGTCACGCGGACAGTAGCCAATGGGCTATCGTGGAGCCACATTCAAATACGTTACTACCATATATATAGAGCTGTTCGTCCGCCATTACCTCATGTTCCCTCTGTCCACCATGCAATAAACCTAAGTTAACCCAGCCCTTGGCTGTTTCCTGTGTCTTGACTCTCATACACTAAACATCCTTTAAGTGTCTGTCTTCTTCCAACATGATGTCATATGTCTTAGATAGGAATCTGAATCCTTTAGAAGCAAATTCTTTCTCTTTCCCTAGTTCTTGACCAAACATCCAATGAAGCGCTTGGGCTCAGGGATAGAAGGGGAAAGGGATATTCGGGAGCATGGCTTTTTCCGCTGGATGGATTGGGAGAGAGCGGAAAGGCTGGAAATCCCCCCGCCTTTTGTCCCCAGGCCGGTGAGTAGCTTTCAGTCCTTAGAAGAACTCTGGCACGTTCAGCGATGCAGATTCGTGTCACTTACTTTGCACCCACGTGTTTGGGTTTGTTCCTAGGGTGTTGTAGCATGGTTGCTCATGCATGTTGCATGTTGATGTATTTTACTTCCTGACATTGGTACAGGCTTGCATATATACATGAATGTACCTGGATGGAAGGGACTGTGTCAGATTAGTGCAGGGGTGCCCAAACTATGGCCTGTGGGCTGGATCTGTCCCCCAGGCCATAGTGACCTTAACCACATGACCAGCCTGTGGCCCAAAAAGTTTGGGCACCCCGGCTTAGTGGTTAAAAGGCTGAACTTGATGACAGGAAGTTTGGCAGGTCAGCAGTTCAAGACCTGAGTGCTGCACAATGGAGGGAGCTCCCATCTCTGTCCCAGCTTCTGCCATCCTAGCAGTTTGAAGGCAAGAGATTTGGAAAGTAAACAGCGATTTGTGCACTCTGGTGTCTAATCATGCCTGCCACATGAATACTGAAGCGTCTGCCAACCCACACAGCGCTGGCTGTTTGGCTGTAAATGGAGATGAGCATCGAACCCTAGAGTCGGATACGACTGGCTTTTGAGCAAGGAAGACCTTACCTGGATGGAAAAAAGCCCACTTTGGAAGCAAAAAAGGCTGGACTGATTGGACTCAGCTTTTGCATTGTGCGGTCAGCAACAATGGCAATAGCACTTATATGTCACCCCCATAGCACTTAGTGCACTCTCTTGGCGGTTTGCAAGTTAATTAGCATTTTGTCCCAAAATGTTGAGTACTCATTTTACCAACCTCGGAAGGATGGAAGGCTGAGTCAACCTTGCTTCCCATCAGGATTGAACTCACAAAGTTTTGGCTAAAGTACAGCAGTGTAACCATTGTGTAACCAGGGCTCTTTCAGAGTAAAAAATACAGCATTCTGAATTTACCCATTTTATTAAAAATCCCAAGGTATATACAGTATGACCATGTATTTACAGCCTCCCCAAATTCAATGTGTTTCTATAGGTTGGTATATTGTAGCCCAGGGAACATGATTGTTTACATCAGGAGTTCTCAACCTTTTAAAGCCAGGGGCCAGGTCACACTCCCTTCGGGGGCTGGGGGCTGGGGGGCATTTTGCCCTTCCTCCACCACATGGCACTTCCTTGTGTGGTGGAGGCGGGGGGGGACAGATGAAATGGTGCCGTGGGCTACATCTGGCCCACAGGTTGAGAATCCCTGGTTTACATCTTGGCGAGAGAGGCTGGCTTTAGAAATACAGTGGTACCTTGCATAATGAACGCATCGGTTAGTGAAAAATTCACATAACGAAGTGTTCGTTATGCAAGGGTGATACCCTGCATAATGAAAAAAATTGTTTGTTATGTGGGGTTTTTTGGTAACCAGGGTATACCCGCTCAATGGGAACCCCAGTTAACGAACATTTTCCCCCCATTATGCGGGTTATCTCCCATAGGGAACCGCATAACGAAAAAACCGCATAGCGAAGAGCTCCATGGAATGGAGTTTTTTCGTTATGCGGGGTTCTACTGTACAGATCTGAGCGATAACTCTTCTTTTTTTCTGTTTTCCCTCTTTTTTCTCCTCCTCCTCCTCCTCCTTCTTTCTAGTGTGGCCGGAGTGGCGAAAACTTTGACAAGTTTTTCACACGGGCACCCCCGGCGCTGACGCCGCCTGACCAGTTGGTCCTTGCAAGCATCGATCAGAGTGAATTCCAGGGGTTCACCTTCATCAACCCTGATTTCGTACATCCGTCCACAAGGCGTGGAAGCCTCTCCCCCACGGCCTTGCCCCTTTCTCCAACAGGGCTGCCCCTCTCCCCAACTGGAATCCTGCCTTCCCCCACCTCCTTCGTGTGAGAATGACATACGCTCATGACCAGACCTCCCTAAGTCAAATCAAATCTTTCCTGTTGAACTCAGCTCCTGTGAGCATGAATCCAGCTTGAAACCTAGACCCAACCCAAAACCTGACCTTAGGAACCCCATAAAAACATCCTGTTAATTGCCTCTTCCAATTTGCTACTTCCAAACTCCCTGGATGAAACCAAATGAGTGAGGCTAAGGCCAAAAGCACAGCCATGTGTGGATCATAATATTTAAGAGTGAGAGAGATCTTAAAAATCCGAATAAGGGAGAAACCTTTCTTAAGTCATTTTAAGCCCTTTTGAACAGGTTTTAACTCCCCAAGTTTAACTGAGGCTGTGGTGGCTGCAGAGGCTCAGTGGTTAAGAAGCTCGCCTTGTTAGCTGGAAGGCTGGCAAGTCAGCAGTTCGAGACTCGGGTACTGCATGACAGATTGAGCACCTGTCTCTGTCCCAGCTCTTGGGGACATGAAAGGAGCCTCATTTGGGTGTCCCCTGAGCGGAGTTTCTTCTGCAAGAATCCTTTCAACCCAGAATAATTTCTGACATGAAATTCTTATTACTGAGACTGTGTTCTCACAAATAAGTCAAACTCTGGTGTTGCTGTAAGAATTATTACAAAGCCGTGATAATGCTGGTCCTCAAACTATACAGGCCAGGAGCTTCGCCATACCTGTTTTTTCATGTGTGATGATCCCATGAGGTTTCCCCCCCTTAGAAGGCTGCAAAAGAGGGCAAAATTTCTATGAAATCAGAGTGTAGAGAAGCAGGGATTTCAGTAGGGGGCCTGCTATTTTTCTTCCCAAAAACTGGAATACAGGTTGACTCTCACTTGATCAGAAATTATCCTGATTTGGCCTAATTTTATCTCAAACATATTTTAGCAGGGAGATTTAAGTGGATAAGGAGGAGTAAGCAACACATGTCCTTCTTTTGAAAGAAGTAATGGATATTGTGCATGGAATTTCCCTAGGAGCCACACAGACCCTGCCCTCTGTCTCGGCTTCACATTTGTTTCACATGACTGCCAATGTTTTGGGAAATGGAATGAGTAGTGATATAGTAAAATGAAACTGTGTCGTAAACATTGAGATCCAAATCTGGAGCAGTAGCTTCACTCAAATGGAACCGAGCAATGCAGTTTGGACCCTTGCATATACTTTACTAGCTGATTACCCGGCTTTGCTCGGGTTTTTCTTTTCTTTAATGTAGGCCAGCCTTTCCCTCTTCGAAACCTTGTGGGGGTGTATGTGAGTCACTCCTGCCTCCCTTCCTCCGTCTCTCTCCTCCCTCACCCATCCCGCTTCTCCGTCGACGGTCACTTACAGCCCTTATCCTTTCCATACATGTGTCCGGCCACCTGGCGGACCAGAAGTCTCCAACAGCAGTGCCCAATGGCATACACCCCAACATGGGGCTTGTGACCCCCCACAGTGCTGATCTTGCATGCCCATTTGCCTTACACCTACTGTGAAAACTACAGCGGAGCTCAGAGGGCTAAAGCTGAGCTATGATGTCACAATCTCAACCTGCCTGGGACTATGACATCAGCCAATTACATCACTGGGAAACACACACATTCTATAGATCAATTGGGATGCAATTGGGGGGGGCATATGCCCCCCATGGGGCTTGTGACCCCCGCAGTGCTGATCTCGCCGGCCCAAGCGGGATCGGTCCAGGGTTGTGGGAGCCTTTCGAGCACATACAAACCCACACCTCTGTTTTATAGATATAGATTTGATAGAGTATAATTTCTTGCATGGATAACGCAGAGGGCATTTAACCCCAGACTTAATGAGTGTGTGATCTATGATCCTTCTCCAAAAGTCGGTGAAGTGCTATTCATCTGCATTGATCTGAACTGACTCTTGGGGAAGTGTCATGAGGCATGGCTGCCACATGTCCATGGAAACATCTGCAAGCACAGACAGTGCTGGATCTTTGGTTAAACAGAGATGAGCACTGAACCTTAGAGTTGGCTACAACTGGCTTTCGAGCAAGGGCGACCTAATGCCCTTCAAGGGCTGGCTGAATAGCTCAGTGAGTTAAGTATCGGGCTGCGAAGCCAGAGGTTTCGAGTTTGATTCTCCGCTGTGCAGCTCACAAAAGCCAGCCTATGTGTGGCCTTGGGAAAACTGTACAGTCCCAGGATGCCCTTCCCCAGCAGAAGGGGGTGGCAAACTATCTTCTGAGTACTCTGTACCCAGAAAACCCTGAAATCAGTTGCCATGTCTCAGAAATGTAGACCCACTGTAGTGTAGTGGATAGAGTAACAGATGAGGATTTAGAAGGTTTGAGTTTGAATCCCTGCTTGACCAGGGAAACCCACTGGAGATGTGGAATTTAAACATCTCAGAACTATGAAAGCACTTTTAGGGTCACTATAGATTTGTTCCAACTTGACAGCATATAGCAACAGAATGTCTTTCAGGGATTATTGAGTTTGGACTCCCATAAAGATTTTTTAAAACTGAAAACGTATCAGAAGTCTACACTTTTCCACTTCCTCATTTACTACTGTATTTGTTCAACTAATTCTTCCTGTAACCCTTTCCAGTTACCAATTTGTATCCCATTTCCAAAACCGAATCTTAAATTCCCCCTCCTAATCCAGATCCTAATCTTAGATTTCTATTCCATAAGGCTTTTCCTAGCCACATCCTCTTCCCCATGGCCATGCAATCCTAAACTTAATATATCTGACCAAACTTTAAGCCCTAATTCTTTCGAACTCTTGTATACTTAGGTTGCCAGCCTCCACAAAACCTTGTAAAATCGTCAACCCTTCCTTCCTATCACTCAGCCATACGTACTTACTCTTTGTGGCACAGTCTTCTCCCTTTGAAGTCCTGTTGGATTAGTCTCCTCTCACAGATCTTTAGCCTTGCTTCTTCTAACATGGCTGCTGCTATCATCCACTCTGCTGCTGAAATCCAGCTGAGAAGGCAGTAATGACAGTGATGGAGGTCACACTAGATCCAGAGGGGAACATGTTTTCCTTCTTCTTCCATAACACAGCATGTCTAAATGCAAAGTTTTTCTTCTCTTGGTGCATGGACTCTTACTATGAATACTATACATACTATTTATTTATTTATACATATCTTCCACTGTTCCATCCTGCTAAAAATACACCTTGCCATCTCCATCTATCTTCCCAAATAATTTCCACCTGGCTGTCTCTCCCGTCTCTCTGATTCACTGATCTCTCGTCTATATCAACCTGGCCAGGATGTTCAGTTTGCTTTTTTGATGTGAGGAAGACAACCCTGTCAGTTTTTGTGTGCTGAAGATTTGATTCAATGACGAATGACAAACTATTTCTTTATGACATGATCAGAACTATTGAAGGCTATAATCTGTCCAGATGTGACCAGTATTAGCTGCTGGTATGAGAAAGAGGACATCCAAAATGAAATATTTCACATGCAAAATTAATCTGTACAAGGCATGCTGATGCAACTTTGCAGTGTCAAAAAGACATGAACACTGGGCCTTAGACAGTAGTTGATGAGGAGGAGGTGAAACTGGGAAAGATAGATCGGCTAGCTGGACACGTTAACCACTTGGAATGCCAAAACTCTATTCCTTTCTCACAGACAAGACTCTAGTCCCAGGAACATCTGGACAAATCACTCTGCCTGTTGCCTTGTAGCTTGGGGGATCAGTGAAGAGTGATTCTCTAGTTGTTCTTGGTGTTTTGCTAACTAGGCATTTTGAAAGTTGCTGTCCAGAAACACTTCTTCTGTCTGCGTTCATGCAAATGTGAAAGCCAGTCAACCACCTATACATAGTGGCTATCAAGTGCATGACAAGCTATAAAACACAGGTAGTATGGCCAGGAGGCTATGGTTTTGAATTGCCAGGCTTTGAGTTGCAAAGCTAAGGATCTGGGTGCCACATGTAATGCTATCAGGACTCTGCAGGCCATAAGCAAGTCCATCTACCAATGAAGATTTAATGTTGGCCAACAAAAAAGCCAAGAAAGCCCAAAATTTCATTCGGACACGAAAGAAGAATCAACAAGCCAAACCAATGGCACAGCAGTCAAGAAATGAGTGAGGCTAAAAGTATCTGCTGTCAAACACACATACATTTTTAGCAGCTTAAAATAGCAGAGGAGAACAAGGTAGGATCCAGAACTCCTGGGTTTATGGAGGGTAAACAAGACTGTTAGCAAGATCAGATGGGTGTCAGGACATTCTCTTACCTTGAAACATCTCCATAGCTCTTTTCATCTGGTTTCTCTGACCCAATGCATCAGTCTTCCATCAGTTTCCTGCTTTCCTCAGTCATTTTTCTTTGCCCCCCCCAACCCGTCCCAGCTAGGGAATAAACACCTACTTTCTTTGTTGTTCCTTGTAGCAAGTACCATAGACAAATGGACTCACCTATGCATTTCAATATAAAAATATTTATCCAATCACTCCGTGTCTTGTCTTTCTTTTAATGTCCAGTGTTTCTTAAACAAACTTTGTATACGCTAAGTTCCCACTCAACTCAGTCTCAGAAGGTTTAAAGGGGAGTGTGAGTGCAGTCAGTTATAGGGTCAGATCGAAATGGTATGGTTAACACATTCTTCTAGGCTGAGAGGATTTCCACAGACATTGGTGCCTCAGTAATTACAATTCCTGACAGTGAATAATACCATTACCTCACAGTGAATAATCACAAAAGAAGGCAAGCTAATTGAGATGATACTGGCTGTGAGAGAGTTTGTGTTATGACAAGCAACACTTAAGGATTTTCCGCTTCTAAGAACTGCTTTCTACGTTGTATGGTTTCAACCATGAGACTAGGTTTAAAGGTCCTTTGAGATGGGGAACCTTGTTTTAGAGCTGTGGTTCTAAACATGGGTCACGTTCCTCACAGGGGGGCAATTTGAGAATGAATTAGACCAAGTTAATGGCCTTTTAGGCTTCCTCCAAGTGAATAGTTTACTTTTTAAGTAATAAGAATTATATGTCACAGGGTGGGAGAAGACATCAGGATTTTAGAGATGTTTATGTGGGGCATGGCCAAAAAAGGTTGGATACCACTGCTTTAAGGGTTATTCGTAGGGTTTGTGTGCTAAACCAAACCTGATGCATGGGGAGGGGAAGGGAGGTTTCTACTCATTTTGCTGTTTAGTGCCTTGATGGCACCATTGTTTCTGAGTACATAAGGTCAGGGTTCAGCTGTTGCATCACACCCCTATGTGGGTCTGTTCGGAAGTGAGCCCCACTGGATATAGCAAACATAAGACTACATCCTTGCCTCCCCAACATCTGGTTTAGGTGTGTATGTGATGGGGAAACAGAGGACCAGTATGACTATGGAGAAGTGCTGAGAAATGAAGAGAATTCCCAATAATTTGGGAGAGGAATCAATTCAAGTGGGATAGAAAGGAAGGAGGAGGTCAAGCAGAAGGAAATAATTTATTTGTGGTTATTCTTGTTAATAATGATTTCATGTCAGAAATTATTCTGGGTTGAAAAGATTTTTTGCTGGAGAAATTCCACTCAGGGGATGAAAGCTCTTTTCATGTCCCCAAGACCTTTTCCCACTGAAGTGGTCCCTATTTATTTACTTGCAATTTCTTGCTTTCGATCTGCTAGGTTGGCAGGAGCTGGGACAGAAACGGGTGCTCATTCCGTCATGCAGTAGTCGGGTCTTGAACTGCCAACTTGCCATCTTGAACTGCCAACTTGCCAGCTAACAAGGCGAGCTTCTTAACCACTGATTTCAAAGATTAAGTACAATTGTCACTTTGTGCAGACACCTGGTTTCAAGCGTCTCTAAATCTCCTCCAAGGAGAAAGCACAGCTTGGAAAAGTCCCCTTTTTTGGATTACAAGAATTCACCAGCTATCATGGCCACTATATTGGATTCTGGAAGCTGTAGTGCAAAAATGTAACTTCTTCAAACTAGAGAAAAATCAGTGTGCGTTTTGAAATTATTACCTGCTTTGATGTGCCTTCTTGGTTTTTAAACCAATTTGTTCCACAAGTAATTAAAACCGATCCACACTAGAGGGAGCAGCAGGACAGAAAACTGCCTTTTATCATGATTATTTTAAAAATATAAACTAGCAACGAGGTAGGCTCGTGTGTTTTTAACAGCTGAATGATCAGCACAAACTGCTCCCATGGTGTAGTGGTTAGCATGCAGGATAAGAACATCATGGGATTTGTTTTGCATTGAGGTCAAGCAATAATATATTTTTTTAAAAAAAATGAGTCTTGCATGACTGGGCTGCAAACAAGATTATCTCTGATCTTAGCAACATCTTAAAGATTTGATTATCACTGCCATCCTTTGAATTAATGTTTTTCTCCTTTAGAGTGAAAGAAATTTTTTGAAATGATACTACTGATCTGAGTATGTCCTGATTTGAATATTTTTTTCAGCACTGCATTTCAATCTGTAATATATATTTCTTAACATTCTTCAGCACAATATAAGAAAAGGAGACCATTTTATTTTAGCTTCTGTTCAGGGAATGCAGTGCACTTATGCACATGAATGCATGCAAATACCAGCCTAGTTGGTCCAGCGGAGAAATGCCATCTGTGTACAAGTTTGCCCTTGCCATTCTTCCGCCTTCTACCTGATGTGCACGTTTCATGAGTTCTCCCCCACTCTCTCTGAGAACACCCGTTTCTTGTACAGCAATGCAACTACACACAGTTGGTTAACAATTTTTGTTTAAAAAAGAAGGGTTTTGCCCAGAGTAGCTTATAATCCAAACATTGACAATACCATACATCAGAGGTTCCCAACTTTTTCAAGCCGAGGGCCTGGTCATGCTCCCTCAGACAGCTTCGGGGGCTGGATGGCCATTTTGCCCTGCCTGCAAAAGGAACCACACATGGCACTTCTGAGTGTGGCAGAGGCGCCCCCCCACATGGAATGGCATCATGGGCCGCATCTGGCCCATGGGCCATAGATTGGGAACCCCTACCATACATGGACTAATAGCAGTTACAGATGTTTCCATTTCATTTCTTTTGGAAGAAGGAACTTGGATGTTCCATCAAAGATTTCATGGAAAATGTAAAGATGCCAAGCTATGTATTAAGATTAGGGGAGGGGGGAGGGGGGATATGAATATACTGGTAATTCCTTTGCATGAAATTACATAATACTGGATTTCTGTTACAAATGCTTAGGAGTCTTGGTGGTGCAGTGGTTAAACTGCTGTACAGCATCCTGTGAGTTTGATCCTTAGTAGGAATGCAAAGGTTGACTCAGCTTTCCATCCTTCTGAAGTTGGTAAAATGAGTACCCAGCATGTTGGGGGCAAAATGCTATGGGCAAAATGCTAATTCATTTGGGAATCGCCCAGTGAGTGCACTAAGTGCTGTGGGGTGGTATATAAGTGTGATTGCTTTGCTCTTAGCTTTTAGGAGCATCCCACCCACCCCTCTCTAGGTGCTGGGCTCCTGCTGATACATGCATGTGTGGATGGATTGTGAATAGAAGAGGGCACCTTTCAGGGCAGTGCCCTTGTGCCTGACCCACCTCTGCATGTAAGCTTTATGTTTTTGTTTTGTGTCTGTCCTGATAGGTATTTGATTGATTGGCTGC